>CANTUQ010000252.1:0-600000 GCA_947683425.1 Excoecaria cochinchinensis
CCAGTAGCCTATTCCAATCCGGTTTTCCTGAATTATCGGACCCGGATCCGAAATTTCACCACTTTTTACGATCCCTCGATTTCGGCGATTTTCCCTAGTATAATGCCTTCGGAAATCCCGTAAAAATTCGCCGGATTCCGACGAAGCCAATTCTCGATGCAACTGTGACCGGTAAGCTCCCAGTAGCTATTCCAATCCGGTTTTCCTGAATTATCGGACCCGGATCCGAAATTTCACCACTTTTTACGATCCCCTCGATTTCGGCGATTTTCCCTAGTATAATGCCTTCGGAAATCCGTAAAAATTCGCCGGATTCCGACGAAGCCAATTCTCGATGCACTGTGACCGGTAAGCTCCCAGTAGCTATTCCAATCCGGTTTTCCTGAATTATCGGACCCGGATCCGAAATTTCACCACTTTTTACGATCCCTCGATTTCGGCGATTTTCCCTAGTATAATGCCTTCGGAAATCCGTAAAAATTCGCCGGATTCCGACGAAGCCAATTCTCGATGCACTGTGACCGGTAAGCTCCCAGTAGCTATTCCAATCCGGTTTTCCTGAATTATCGGACCCGGATCCGAAATTTCACCACTTTTTACGATCCCTCGATTTCGGCGATTTTCCCTAGTATAATGCCTTCGGAAATCCGTAAAAATTCGCCGGATTCCGACGAAGCCAATTCTCGATGCACTGTGACCGGTAAGCTCCCAGTAGCTATTCCAATCCGGTTTTCCTGAATTATCGGACCCGGATCCGAAATTTCACCACTTTTTACGATCCCTCGATTTCGGCGATTTTCCCTAGTATAATGCCTTCGGAAATCCGTAAAAATTCGCCGGATTCCGACGAAGCCAATTCTCGATGCACTGTGACCGGTAAGCTCCCAGTAGCTATTCCAATCCGGTTTTCCTGAATTATCGGACCCGGATCCGAAATTTCACCACTTTTTACGATCCCTCGATTTCGGCGATTTTCCCTAGTATAATGCCTTCGGAAATCCGTAAAAATTCGCCGGATTCCGACGAAGCCAATTCTCGATGCACTGTGACCGGTAAGCTCCCAGTAGCTATTCCAATCCGGTTTTCCTGAATTATCGGACCCGGATCCGAAATTTCACCACTTTTTACGATCCCTCGATTTCGGCGATTTTCCCTAGTATAATGCCTTCGGAAATCCGTAAAAATTCGCCGGATTCCGACGAAGCCAATTCTCGATGCACTGTGACCGGTAAGCTCCCAGTAGCTATTCCAATCCGGTTTTCCTGAATTATCGGACCCGGATCCGAAATTTCACCACTTTTTACGATCCCTCGATTTCGGCGATTTTCCCTAGTATAATGCCTTCGGAAATCCGTAAAAATTCGCCGGATTCCGACGAAGCCAATTCTCGATGCACTGTGACCGGTAAGCTCCCAGTAGCTATTCCAATCCGGTTTTCCTGAATTATCGGACCCGGATCCGAAATTTCACCACTTTTTACGATCCCTCGATTTCGGCGATTTTCCCTAGTATAATGCCTTCGGAAATCCGTAAAAATTCGCCGGATTCCGACGAAGCCAATTCTCGATGCACTGTGACCGGTAAGCTCCCAGTAGCTATTCCAATCCGGTTTTCCTGAATTATCGGACCCGGATCCGAAATTTCACCACTTTTTACGATCCCTCGATTTCGGCGATTTTCCCTAGTATAATGCCTTCGGAAATCCGTAAAAATTCGCCGGATTCCGACGAAGCCAATTCTCGATGCACTGTGACCGGTAAGCTCCCAGTAGCTATTCCAATCCGGTTTTCCTGAATTATCGGACCCGGATCCGAAATTTCACCACTTTTTACGATCCCTCGATTTCGGCGATTTTCCCTAGTATAATGCCTTCGGAAATCCGTAAAAATTCGCCGGATTCCGACGAAGCCAATTCTCGATGCACTGTGACCGGTAAGCTCCCAGTAGCTATTCCAATCCGGTTTTCCTGAATTATCGGACCCGGATCCGAAATTTCACCACTTTTTACGATCCCTCGATTTCGGCGATTTTCCCTAGTATAATGCCTTCGGAAATCCGTAAAAATTCGCCGGATTCCGACGAAGCCAATTCTCGATGCACTGTGACCGGTAAGCTCCCAGTAGCTATTCCAATCCGGTTTTCCTGAATTATCGGACCCGGATCCGAAATTTCACCACTTTTTACGATCCCTCGATTTCGGCGATTTTCCCTAGTATAATGCCTTCGGAAATCCGTAAAAATTCGCCGGATTCCGACGAAGCCAATTCTCGATGCACTGTGACCGGTAAGCTCCCAGTAGCTATTCCAATCCGGTTTTCCTGAATTATCGGACCCGGATCCGAAATTTCACCACTTTTTACGATCCCTCGATTTCGGCGATTTTCCCTAGTATAATGCCTTCGGAAATCCGTAAAAATTCGCCGGATTCCGACGAAGCCAATTCTCGATGCACTGTGACCGGTAAGCTCCCAGTAGCTATTCCAATCCGGTTTTCCTGAATTATCGGACCCGGATCCGAAATTTCACCACTTTTTACGATCCCTCGATTTCGGCGATTTTCCCTAGTATAATGCCTTCGGAAATCCGTAAAAATTCGCCGGATTCCGACGAAGCCAATTCTCGATGCACTGTGACCGGTAAGCTCCCAGTAGCTATTCCAATCCGGTTTTCCTGAATTATCGGACCCGGATCCGAAATTTCACCACTTTTTACGATCCTCGATTTCGGCGATTTTCCCTAGTATAATGCCTTCGGAAATCCGTAAAAATTCGCCGGATTCCGACGAAGCCAATTCTCGATGCACTGTGACCGGTAAGCTCCCAGTAGCTATTCCAATCCGGTTTTCCTGAATTATCGGACCCGGATCCGAAATTTCACCACTTTTTACGATCCCTCGATTTCGGCGATTTTCCCTAGTATAATGCCTTCGGAAATCCGTAAAAATTCGCCGGATTCCGACGAAGCCAATTCTCGATGCACTGTGACCGGTAAGCTCCCAGTAGCTATTCCAATCCGGTTTTCCTGAATTATCGGACCCGGATCCGAAATTTCACCACTTTTTACGATCCCTCGATTTCGGCGATTTTCCCTAGTATAATGCCTTCGGAAATCCGTAAAAATTCGCCGGATTCCGACGAAGCCAATTCTCGATGCACTGTGACCGGTAAGCTCCCAGTAGCTATTCCAATCCGGTTTTCCTGAATTATCGGACCCGGATCCGAAATTTCACCACTTTTTACGATCCCTCGATTTCGGCGATTTTCCCTAGTATAATGCCTTCGGAAATCCGTAAAAATTCGCCGGATTCCGACGAAGCCAATTCTCGATGCACTGTGACCGGTAAGCTCCCAGTAGCTATTCCAATCCGGTTTTCCTGAATTATCGGACCCGGATCCGAAATTTCACCACTTTTTACGATCCCTCGATTTCGGCGATTTTCCCTAGTATAATGCCTTCGGAAATCCGTAAAAATTCGCCGGATTCCGACGAAGCCAATTCTCGATGCACTGTGACCGGTAAGCTCCCAGTAGCTATTCCAATCCGGTTTTCCTGAATTATCGGACCCGGATCCGAAATTTCACCACTTTTTACGATCCCTCGATTTCGGCGATTTTCCCTAGTATAATGCCTTCGGAAATCCGTAAAAATTCGCCGGATTCCGACGAAGCCAATTCTCGATGCACTGTGACCGGTAAGCTCCCAGTAGCTATTCCAATCCGGTTTTCCTGAATTATCGGACCCGGATCCGAAATTTCACCACTTTTTACGATCCCTCGATTTCGGCGATTTTCCCTAGTATAATGCCTTCGGAAATCCGTAAAAATTCGCCGGATTCCGACGAAGCCAATTCTCGATGCACTGTGACCGGTAAGCTCCCAGTAGCTATTCCAATCCGGTTTTCCTGAATTATCGGACCCGGATCCGAAATTTCACCACTTTTTACGATCCCTCGATTTCGGCGATTTTCCCTAGTATAATGCCTTCGGAAATCCGTAAAAATTCGCCGGATTCCGACGAAGCCAATTCTCGATGCACTGTGACCGGTAAGCTCCCAGTAGCTATTCCAATCCGGTTTTCCTGAATTATCGGACCCGGATCCGAAATTTCACCACTTTTTACGATCCCTCGATTTCGGCGATTTTCCCTAGTATAATGCCTTCGGAAATCCGTAAAAATTCGCCGGATTCCGACGAAGCCAATTCTCGATGCACTGTGACCGGTAAGCTCCCAGTAGCTATTCCAATCCGGTTTTCCTGAATTATCGGACCCGGATCCGAAATTTCACCACTTTTTACGATCCCTCGATTTCGGCGATTTTCCCTAGTATAATGCCTTCGGAAATCCGTAAAAATTCGCCGGATTCCGACGAAGCCAATTCTCGATGCACTGTGACCGGTAAGCTCCCAGTAGCTATTCCAATCCGGTTTTCCTGAATTATCGGACCCGGATCCGAAATTTCACCACTTTTTACGATCCCTCGATTTCGGCGATTTTCCCTAGTATAATGCCTTCGGAAATCCGTAAAAATTCGCCGGATTCCGACGAAGCCAATTCTCGATGCACTGTGACCGGTAAGCTCCCAGTAGCTATTCCAATCCGGTTTTCCTGAATTATCGGACCCGGATCCGAAATTTCACCACTTTTTACGATCCCTCGATTTCGGCGATTTTCCCTAGTATAATGCCTTCGGAAATCCGTAAAAATTCGCCGGATTCCGACGAAGCCAATTCTCGATGCACTGTGACCGGTAAGCTCCCAGTAGCTATTCCAATCCGGTTTTCCTGAATTATCGGACCCGGATCCGAAATTTCACCACTTTTTACGATCCCTCGATTTCGGCGATTTTCCCTAGTATAATGCCTTCGGAAATCCGTAAAAATTCGCCGGATTCCGACGAAGCCAATTCTCGATGCACTGTGACCGGTAAGCTCCCAGTAGCTATTCCAATCCGGTTTTCCTGAATTATCGGACCCGGATCCGAAATTTCACCACTTTTTACGATCCCTCGATTTCGGCGATTTTCCCTAGTATAATGCCTTCGGAAATCCGTAAAAATTCGCCGGATTCCGACGAAGCCAATTCTCGATGCACTGTGACCGGTAAGCTCCCAGTAGCTATTCCAATCCGGTTTTCCTGAATTATCGGACCCGGATCCGAAATTTCACCACTTTTTACGATCCCTCGATTTCGGCGATTTTCCCTAGTATAATGCCTTCGGAAATCCGTAAAAATTCGCCGGATTCCGACGAAGCCAATTCTCGATGCACTGTGACCGGTAAGCTCCCAGTAGCTATTCCAATCCGGTTTTCCTGAATTATCGGACCCGGATCCGAAATTTCACCACTTTTTACGATCCCTCGATTTCGGCGATTTTCCCTAGTATAATGCCTTCGGAAATCCGTAAAAATTCGCCGGATTCCGACGAAGCCAATTCTCGATGCACTGTGACCGGTAAGCTCCCAGTAGCTATTCCAATCCGGTTTTCCTGAATTATCGGACCCGGATCCGAAATTTCACCACTTTTTACGATCCCTCGATTTCGGCGATTTTCCCTAGTATAATGCCTTCGGAAATCCGTAAAAATTCGCCGGATTCCGACGAAGCCAATTCTCGATGCACTGTGACCGGTAAGCTCCCAGTAGCTATTCCAATCCGGTTTTCCTGAATTATCGGACCCGGATCCGAAATTTCACCACTTTTTACGATCCCTCGATTTCGGCGATTTTCCCTAGTATAATGCCTTCGGAAATCCGTAAAAATTCGCCGGATTCCGACGAAGCCAATTCTCGATGCACTGTGACCGGTAAGCTCCCAGTAGCTATTCCAATCCGGTTTTCCTGAATTATCGGACCCGGATCCGAAATTTCACCACTTTTTACGATCCCTCGATTTCGGCGATTTTCCCTAGTATAATGCCTTCGGAAATCCGTAAAAATTCGCCGGATTCCGACGAAGCCAATTCTCGATGCACTGTGACCGGTAAGCTCCCAGTAGCTATTCCAATCCGGTTTTCCTGAATTATCGGACCCGGATCCGAAATTTCACCACTTTTTACGATCCCTCGATTTCGGCGATTTTCCCTAGTATAATGCCTTCGGAAATCCGTAAAAATTCGCCGGATTCCGACGAAGCCAATTCTCGATGCACTGTGACCGGTAAGCTCCCAGTAGCTATTCCAATCCGGTTTTCCTGAATTATCGGACCCGGATCCGAAATTTCACCACTTTTTACGATCCCTCGATTTCGGCGATTTTCCCTAGTATAATGCCTTCGGAAATCCGTAAAAATTCGCCGGATTCCGACGAAGCCAATTCTCGATGCACTGTGACCGGTAAGCTCCCAGTAGCTATTCCAATCCGGTTTTCCTGAATTATCGGACCCGGATCCGAAATTTCACCACTTTTTACGATCCCTCGATTTCGGCGATTTTCCCTAGTATAATGCCTTCGGAAATCCGTAAAAATTCGCCGGATTCCGACGAAGCCAATTCTCGATGCACTGTGACCGGTAAGCTCCCAGTAGCTATTCCAATCCGGTTTTCCTGAATTATCGGACCCGGATCCGAAATTTCACCACTTTTTACGATCCCTCGATTTCGGCGATTTTCCCTAGTATAATGCCTTCGGAAATCCGTAAAAATTCGCCGGATTCCGACGAAGCCAATTCTCGATGCACTGTGACCGGTAAGCTCCCAGTAGCTATTCCAATCCGGTTTTCCTGAATTATCGGACCCGGATCCGAAATTTCACCACTTTTTACGATCCCTCGATTTCGGCGATTTTCCCTAGTATAATGCCTTCGGAAATCCGTAAAAATTCGCCGGATTCCGACGAAGCCAATTCTCGATGCACTGTGACCGGTAAGCTCCCAGTAGCTATTCCAATCCGGTTTTCCTGAATTATCGGACCCGGATCCGAAATTTCACCACTTTTTACGATCCCTCGATTTCGGCGATTTTCCCTAGTATAATGCCTTCGGAAATCCGTAAAAATTCGCCGGATTCCGACGAAGCCAATTCTCGATGCACTGTGACCGGTAAGCTCCCAGTAGCTATTCCAATCCGGTTTTCCTGAATTATCGGACCCGGATCCGAAATTTCACCACTTTTTACGATCCCTCGATTTCGGCGATTTTCCCTAGTATAATGCCTTCGGAAATCCGTAAAAATTCGCCGGATTCCGACGAAGCCAATTCTCGATGCACTGTGACCGGTAAGCTCCCAGTAGCTATTCCAATCCGGTTTTCCTGAATTATCGGACCCGGATCCGAAATTTCACCACTTTTTACGATCCCTCGATTTCGGCGATTTTCCCTAGTATAATGCCTTCGGAAATCCGTAAAAATTCGCCGGATTCCGACGAAGCCAATTCTCGATGCACTGTGACCGGTAAGCTCCCAGTAGCTATTCCAATCCGGTTTTCCTGAATTATCGGACCCGGATCCGAAATTTCACCACTTTTTACGATCCCTCGATTTCGGCGATTTTCCCTAGTATAATGCCTTCGGAAATCCGTAAAAATTCGCCGGATTCCGACGAAGCCAATTCTCGATGCACTGTGACCGGTAAGCTCCCAGTAGCTATTCCAATCCGGTTTTCCTGAATTATCGGACCCGGATCCGAAATTTCACCACTTTTTACGATCCCTCGATTTCGGCGATTTTCCCTAGTATAATGCCTTCGGAAATCCGTAAAAATTCGCCGGATTCCGACGAAGCCAATTCTCGATGCACTGTGACCGGTAAGCTCCCAGTAGCTATTCCAATCCGGTTTTCCTGAATTATCGGACCCGGATCCGAAATTTCACCACTTTTTACGATCCCTCGATTTCGGCGATTTTCCCTAGTATAATGCCTTCGGAAATCCGTAAAAATTCGCCGGATTCCGACGAAGCCAATTCTCGATGCACTGTGACCGGTAAGCTCCCAGTAGCTATTCCAATCCGGTTTTCCTGAATTATCGGACCCGGATCCGAAATTTCACCACTTTTTACGATCCCTCGATTTCGGCGATTTTCCCTAGTATAATGCCTTCGGAAATCCGTAAAAATTCGCCGGATTCCGACGAAGCCAATTCTCGATGCACTGTGACCGGTAAGCTCCCAGTAGCTATTCCAATCCGGTTTTCCTGAATTATCGGACCCGGATCCGAAATTTCACCACTTTTTACGATCCCTCGATTTCGGCGATTTTCCCTAGTATAATGCCTTCGGAAATCCGTAAAAATTCGCCGGATTCCGACGAAGCCAATTCTCGATGCACTGTGACCGGTAAGCTCCCAGTAGCTATTCCAATCCGGTTTTCCTGAATTATCGGACCCGGATCCGAAATTTCACCACTTTTTACGATCCCTCGATTTCGGCGATTTTCCCTAGTATAATGCCTTCGGAAATCCGTAAAAATTCGCCGGATTCCGACGAAGCCAATTCTCGATGCACTGTGACCGGTAAGCTCCCAGTAGCTATTCCAATCCGGTTTTCCTGAATTATCGGACCCGGATCCGAAATTTCACCACTTTTTACGATCCCTCGATTTCGGCGATTTTCCCTAGTATAATGCCTTCGGAAATCCGTAAAAATTCGCCGGATTCCGACGAAGCCAATTCTCGATGCACTGTGACCGGTAAGCTCCCAGTAGCTATTCCAATCCGGTTTTCCTGAATTATCGGACCCGGATCCGAAATTTCACCACTTTTTACGATCCCTCGATTTCGGCGATTTTCCCTAGTATAATGCCTTCGGAAATCCGTAAAAATTCGCCGGATTCCGACGAAGCCAATTCTCGATGCACTGTGACCGGTAAGCTCCCAGTAGCTATTCCAATCCGGTTTTCCTGAATTATCGGACCCGGATCCGAAATTTCACCACTTTTTACGATCCCTCGATTTCGGCGATTTTCCCTAGTATAATGCCTTCGGAAATCCGTAAAAATTCGCCGGATTCCGACGAAGCCAATTCTCGATGCACTGTGACCGGTAAGCTCCCAGTAGCTATTCCAATCCGGTTTTCCTGAATTATCGGACCCGGATCCGAAATTTCACCACTTTTTACGATCCCTCGATTTCGGCGATTTTCCCTAGTATAATGCCTTCGGAAATCCGTAAAAATTCGCCGGATTCCGACGAAGCCAATTCTCGATGCACTGTGACCGGTAAGCTCCCAGTAGCTATTCCAATCCGGTTTTCCTGAATTATCGGACCCGGATCCGAAATTTCACCACTTTTTACGATCCCTCGATTTCGGCGATTTTCCCTAGTATAATGCCTTCGGAAATCCGTAAAAATTCGCCGGATTCCGACGAAGCCAATTCTCGATGCACTGTGACCGGTAAGCTCCCAGTAGCTATTCCAATCCGGTTTTCCTGAATTATCGGACCCGGATCCGAAATTTCACCACTTTTTACGATCCCTCGATTTCGGCGATTTTCCCTAGTATAATGCCTTCGGAAATCCGTAAAAATTCGCCGGATTCCGACGAAGCCAATTCTCGATGCACTGTGACCGGTAAGCTCCCAGTAGCTATTCCAATCCGGTTTTCCTGAATTATCGGACCCGGATCCGAAATTTCACCACTTTTTACGATCCCTCGATTTCGGCGATTTTCCCTAGTATAATGCCTTCGGAAATCCGTAAAAATTCGCCGGATTCCGACGAAGCCAATTCTCGATGCACTGTGACCGGTAAGCTCCCAGTAGCTATTCCAATCCGGTTTTCCTGAATTATCGGACCCGGATCCGAAATTTCACCACTTTTTACGATCCCTCGATTTCGGCGATTTTCCCTAGTATAATGCCTTCGGAAATCCGTAAAAATTCGCCGGATTCCGACGAAGCCAATTCTCGATGCACTGTGACCGGTAAGCTCCCAGTAGCTATTCCAATCCGGTTTTCCTGAATTATCGGACCCGGATCCGAAATTTCACCACTTTTTACGATCCCTCGATTTCGGCGATTTTCCCTAGTATAATGCCTTCGGAAATCCGTAAAAATTCGCCGGATTCCGACGAAGCCAATTCTCGATGCACTGTGACCGGTAAGCTCCCAGTAGCTATTCCAATCCGGTTTTCCTGAATTATCGGACCCGGATCCGAAATTTCACCACTTTTTACGATCCCTCGATTTCGGCGATTTTCCCTAGTATAATGCCTTCGGAAATCCGTAAAAATTCGCCGGATTCCGACGAAGCCAATTCTCGATGCACTGTGACCGGTAAGCTCCCAGTAGCTATTCCAATCCGGTTTTCCTGAATTATCGGACCCGGATCCGAAATTTCACCACTTTTTACGATCCCTCGATTTCGGCGATTTTCCCTAGTATAATGCCTTCGGAAATCCGTAAAAATTCGCCGGATTCCGACGAAGCCAATTCTCGATGCACTGTGACCGGTAAGCTCCCAGTAGCTATTCCAATCCGGTTTTCCTGAATTATCGGACCCGGATCCGAAATTTCACCACTTTTTACGATCCCTCGATTTCGGCGATTTTCCCTAGTATAATGCCTTCGGAAATCCGTAAAAATTCGCCGGATTCCGACGAAGCCAATTCTCGATGCACTGTGACCGGTAAGCTCCCAGTAGCTATTCCAATCCGGTTTTCCTGAATTATCGGACCCGGATCCGAAATTTCACCACTTTTTACGATCCCTCGATTTCGGCGATTTTCCCTAGTATAATGCCTTCGGAAATCCGTAAAAATTCGCCGGATTCCGACGAAGCCAATTCTCGATGCACTGTGACCGGTAAGCTCCCAGTAGCTATTCCAATCCGGTTTTCCTGAATTATCGGACCCGGATCCGAAATTTCACCACTTTTTACGATCCCTCGATTTCGGCGATTTTCCCTAGTATAATGCCTTCGGAAATCCGTAAAAATTCGCCGGATTCCGACGAAGCCAATTCTCGATGCACTGTGACCGGTAAGCTCCCAGTAGCTATTCCAATCCGGTTTTCCTGAATTATCGGACCCGGATCCGAAATTTCACCACTTTTTACGATCCCTCGATTTCGGCGATTTTCCCTAGTATAATGCCTTCGGAAATCCGTAAAAATTCGCCGGATTCCGACGAAGCCAATTCTCGATGCACTGTGACCGGTAAGCTCCCAGTAGCTATTCCAATCCGGTTTTCCTGAATTATCGGACCCGGATCCGAAATTTCACCACTTTTTACGATCCCTCGATTTCGGCGATTTTCCCTAGTATAATGCCTTCGGAAATCCGTAAAAATTCGCCGGATTCCGACGAAGCCAATTCTCGATGCACTGTGACCGGTAAGCTCCCAGTAGCTATTCCAATCCGGTTTTCCTGAATTATCGGACCCGGATCCGAAATTTCACCACTTTTTACGATCCCTCGATTTCGGCGATTTTCCCTAGTATAATGCCTTCGGAAATCCGTAAAAATTCGCCGGATTCCGACGAAGCCAATTCTCGATGCACTGTGACCGGTAAGCTCCCAGTAGCTATTCCAATCCGGTTTTCCTGAATTATCGGACCCGGATCCGAAATTTCACCACTTTTTACGATCCCTCGATTTCGGCGATTTTCCCTAGTATAATGCCTTCGGAAATCCGTAAAAATTCGCCGGATTCCGACGAAGCCAATTCTCGATGCACTGTGACCGGTAAGCTCCCAGTAGCTATTCCAATCCGGTTTTCCTGAATTATCGGACCCGGATCCGAAATTTCACCACTTTTTACGATCCCTCGATTTCGGCGATTTTCCCTAGTATAATGCCTTCGGAAATCCGTAAAAATTCGCCGGATTCCGACGAAGCCAATTCTCGATGCACTGTGACCGGTAAGCTCCCAGTAGCTATTCCAATCCGGTTTTCCTGAATTATCGGACCCGGATCCGAAATTTCACCACTTTTTACGATCCCTCGATTTCGGCGATTTTCCCTAGTATAATGCCTTCGGAAATCCGTAAAAATTCGCCGGATTCCGACGAAGCCAATTCTCGATGCACTGTGACCGGTAAGCTCCCAGTAGCTATTCCAATCCGGTTTTCCTGAATTATCGGACCCGGATCCGAAATTTCACCACTTTTTACGATCCCTCGATTTCGGCGATTTTCCCTAGTATAATGCCTTCGGAAATCCGTAAAAATTCGCCGGATTCCGACGAAGCCAATTCTCGATGCACTGTGACCGGTAAGCTCCCAGTAGCTATTCCAATCCGGTTTTCCTGAATTATCGGACCCGGATCCGAAATTTCACCACTTTTTACGATCCCTCGATTTCGGCGATTTTCCCTAGTATAATGCCTTCGGAAATCCGTAAAAATTCGCCGGATTCCGACGAAGCCAATTCTCGATGCACTGTGACCGGTAAGCTCCCAGTAGCTATTCCAATCCGGTTTTCCTGAATTATCGGACCCGGATCCGAAATTTCACCACTTTTTACGATCCCTCGATTTCGGCGATTTTCCCTAGTATAATGCCTTCGGAAATCCGTAAAAATTCGCCGGATTCCGACGAAGCCAATTCTCGATGCACTGTGACCGGTAAGCTCCCAGTAGCTATTCCAATCCGGTTTTCCTGAATTATCGGACCCGGATCCGAAATTTCACCACTTTTTACGATCCCTCGATTTCGGCGATTTTCCCTAGTATAATGCCTTCGGAAATCCGTAAAAATTCGCCGGATTCCGACGAAGCCAATTCTCGATGCACTGTGACCGGTAAGCTCCCAGTAGCTATTCCAATCCGGTTTTCCTGAATTATCGGACCCGGATCCGAAATTTCACCACTTTTTACGATCCCTCGATTTCGGCGATTTTCCCTAGTATAATGCCTTCGGAAATCCGTAAAAATTCGCCGGATTCCGACGAAGCCAATTCTCGATGCACTGTGACCGGTAAGCTCCCAGTAGCTATTCCAATCCGGTTTTCCTGAATTATCGGACCCGGATCCGAAATTTCACCACTTTTTACGATCCCTCGATTTCGGCGATTTTCCCTAGTATAATGCCTTCGGAAATCCGTAAAAATTCGCCGGATTCCGACGAAGCCAATTCTCGATGCACTGTGACCGGTAAGCTCCCAGTAGCTATTCCAATCCGGTTTTCCTGAATTATCGGACCCGGATCCGAAATTTCACCACTTTTTACGATCCCTCGATTTCGGCGATTTTCCCTAGTATAATGCCTTCGGAAATCCGTAAAAATTCGCCGGATTCCGACGAAGCCAATTCTCGATGCACTGTGACCGGTAAGCTCCCAGTAGCTATTCCAATCCGGTTTTCCTGAATTATCGGACCCGGATCCGAAATTTCACCACTTTTTACGATCCCTCGATTTCGGCGATTTTCCCTAGTATAATGCCTTCGGAAATCCGTAAAAATTCGCCGGATTCCGACGAAGCCAATTCTCGATGCACTGTGACCGGTAAGCTCCCAGTAGCTATTCCAATCCGGTTTTCCTGAATTATCGGACCCGGATCCGAAATTTCACCACTTTTTACGATCCCTCGATTTCGGCGATTTTCCCTAGTATAATGCCTTCGGAAATCCGTAAAAATTCGCCGGATTCCGACGAAGCCAATTCTCGATGCACTGTGACCGGTAAGCTCCCAGTAGCTATTCCAATCCGGTTTTCCTGAATTATCGGACCCGGATCCGAAATTTCACCACTTTTTACGATCCCTCGATTTCGGCGATTTTCCCTAGTATAATGCCTTCGGAAATCCGTAAAAATTCGCCGGATTCCGACGAAGCCAATTCTCGATGCACTGTGACCGGTAAGCTCCCAGTAGCTATTCCAATCCGGTTTTCCTGAATTATCGGACCCGGATCCGAAATTTCACCACTTTTTACGATCCCTCGATTTCGGCGATTTTCCCTAGTATAATGCCTTCGGAAATCCGTAAAAATTCGCCGGATTCCGACGAAGCCAATTCTCGATGCACTGTGACCGGTAAGCTCCCAGTAGCTATTCCAATCCGGTTTTCCTGAATTATCGGACCCGGATCCGAAATTTCACCACTTTTTACGATCCCTCGATTTCGGCGATTTTCCCTAGTATAATGCCTTCGGAAATCCGTAAAAATTCGCCGGATTCCGACGAAGCCAATTCTCGATGCACTGTGACCGGTAAGCTCCCAGTAGCTATTCCAATCCGGTTTTCCTGAATTATCGGACCCGGATCCGAAATTTCACCACTTTTTACGATCCCTCGATTTCGGCGATTTTCCCTAGTATAATGCCTTCGGAAATCCGTAAAAATTCGCCGGATTCCGACGAAGCCAATTCTCGATGCACTGTGACCGGTAAGCTCCCAGTAGCTATTCCAATCCGGTTTTCCTGAATTATCGGACCCGGATCCGAAATTTCACCACTTTTTACGATCCCTCGATTTCGGCGATTTTCCCTAGTATAATGCCTTCGGAAATCCGTAAAAATTCGCCGGATTCCGACGAAGCCAATTCTCGATGCACTGTGACCGGTAAGCTCCCAGTAGCTATTCCAATCCGGTTTTCCTGAATTATCGGACCCGGATCCGAAATTTCACCACTTTTTACGATCCCTCGATTTCGGCGATTTTCCCTAGTATAATGCCTTCGGAAATCCGTAAAAATTCGCCGGATTCCGACGAAGCCAATTCTCGATGCACTGTGACCGGTAAGCTCCCAGTAGCTATTCCAATCCGGTTTTCCTGAATTATCGGACCCGGATCCGAAATTTCACCACTTTTTACGATCCCTCGATTTCGGCGATTTTCCCTAGTATAATGCCTTCGGAAATCCGTAAAAATTCGCCGGATTCCGACGAAGCCAATTCTCGATGCACTGTGACCGGTAAGCTCCCAGTAGCTATTCCAATCCGGTTTTCCTGAATTATCGGACCCGGATCCGAAATTTCACCACTTTTTACGATCCCTCGATTTCGGCGATTTTCCCTAGTATAATGCCTTCGGAAATCCGTAAAAATTCGCCGGATTCCGACGAAGCCAATTCTCGATGCACTGTGACCGGTAAGCTCCCAGTAGCTATTCCAATCCGGTTTTCCTGAATTATCGGACCCGGATCCGAAATTTCACCACTTTTTACGATCCCTCGATTTCGGCGATTTTCCCTAGTATAATGCCTTCAGAAATCCGTAAAAATTCGTCGAATTCCGACGAAGCCAATTCTCGATGCACTGTGACCGGTAAGCTCCCAGTAGCTATTCCAATCCGGTTTTCCTGAATTATCGGACCCGGATCCGAAATTTCACCACTTTTTACGATCCCTCGATTTCGGCGATTTTCCCTAGTATAATGCCTTCAGAAATCCGTAAAAATTCGTCGGATTCCGACGAAGCCAATTCTCGATGCATTGTGACCGGTAAGCTCCCAGTAGCTATTCCAATCCGGTTTTCCTGAATTATCGGACCCGGATCCGAAATTTCACTACTTTTTACGATCCCTCGATTTCGGCGATTTTCCCTAGTATAATGCCTTCAGAAATCCGTAAAAATTCGTCGGATTCCGACGAAGCCGATTCTCGATGCACTGTGACCGGTAAGCTCCCAGTAGCTATTCCAATCCGGTTTTCCTGAATTATCGGACCCGGATCCGAAATTTCACCACTTTTTACGATCCCTCGATTTCGGCGATTTTCCCTAGTATAATGCCTTCAGAAATCCGTAAAAATTCGTCGGATTCTGACGAAGCCAATTCTCGATGCACTGTGACCGGTAAGCTCCCAGTAGCTATTCCAATCCGGTTTTCCTGAATTATCGGACCCGGATCCGAAATTTCACCACTTTTTACGATCCCTCGATTTCGGCGATTTTCCCTAGTATAATGCCTTCAGAAATCCGTAAAAATTCGTCGGATTCCGACGAAGCCAATTCTCGATGCACTGTGACCGGTAAGCTCCCAGTAGCTATTCCAATCCGGTTTTCCTGAATTATCGGACCCGGATCCGAAATTTCACCACTTTTTACGATCCCTCGATTTCGGCGATTTTTCCTAGTATAATGCCTTCAGAAATCCGTAAAAATTCGTCAGATTCCTACGAAGCCAATTCTCGATGCACTGTGACCGATGAAGCCAATTCTCGATACTTTGTGACCGGTAAGCTCCTAGTAGCTATTCCAATCCAGTTTTCCTGAATTATCGGACCCGGATCCGAAATTTCACCACTTTTTACGATCCCTCGATTTCGGCGATTTTCCCTAGTATAATGCCTTCAGAAATCCGTAAAAATTCATCGGATTCCGACGAAGCCAATTCTCGATGCACTGTGACCGGTAAGCTCCCAGTAGCTATTCCAATCCAGTTTTCCTGAATTATCGGACCCGGATCCGAAATTTCACCACTTTTTACGATCCCTCGATTTCGGCGATTTTCCCTAGTATAATGCCTTCAGAAATCCGTAAAAATTCGTCGAATTCTGACGAAGCCAATTCTCGATGCACTGTGACCGGTAAGCTCCCAGTAGCTATTCCAATCCGGTTTTCCTGAATTATCGGACCCGGATCCGAAATTTCACCACTTTTTACGATCCCTCGATTTCGGCGATTTTCCCTAGTATAATGCCTTCAGAAATCCGTAAAAATTCGTCGGATTCCGACGAAGCCAATTCTCGATGCACTGTGACCGGTAAGCTCCCAGTAGCTATTCCAATCCGGTTTTCCTGAATTATCGGACCCTGATCCGAAATTTCACCACTTTTTACGATCCCTCGATTTTGGCGATTTTCCCTAGTATAATGCCTTCAGAAATCCGTAAAAATTCGTCGGATTCCGACGAAGCCAATTCTCGATGCACTGTGACCGGTAAGCTGCCAGTAGCTATTCCAATCCGGTTTTCCTGAATTATCGGACCCGGATCCGAAATTTCACCACTTTTTACGATCCCTCGATTTCGGCGATTTTCCCTAGTATAATGCCTTCAGAAATCCGTAAAAATTCGTAGGATTCCGACGAAGCCAATTCTCGATGCACTGTGACCGGTAAGCTCCCAGTAGCTATTCCAATCCGGTTTTCCTGAATTATCGGACCCGGATCCGAAATTTCACCACTTTTTACGATCCCTCGATTTCGGCGATTTTCCCTAGTATAATGGCTTCAGAAATCCGTAAAAATTCGTCGGATTTCGACGAAGCCAATTCTCGATGCACTGTGACCGGTAAGCTCCCAGTAGCTATTCCAATCCGGTTTTCCTGAATTATCGGACCCGGATCCGAAATTTCACCACTTTTTACGATCCCTCGATTTCGGCGATTTTCCCTAGTATAATGCCTTCAGAAATCCGTAAAAATTCGTCGGATTCCGACGAAGCCGATTCTCGATGCACTGTGACCGGTAAGCTCCCAGTAGCTATTCCAATCCGGTTTTCCTGAATTATCGGACCCGGATCCGAAATTTCACCACTTTTTACGATCCCTCGATTTCGGCGATTTTCCCTAGTATAATGCCTTCAGAAATCCGTAAAAATTCGTCGGATTCTGACGAAGCCAATTCTCGATGCACTGTGACCGGTAAGCTCCCAGTAGCTATTCCAATCCGGTTTTCCTGAATTATCGGACCCGGATCCGAAATTTCACCACTTTTTACGATCCCTCGATTTCGGCGATTTTCCCTAGTATAATGCCTTCAGAAATCCGTAAAAATTCGTCGGATTCCGACGAAGCCAATTCTCGATGCACTGTGACCGGTAAGCTCCCAGTAGCTATTCCAATCCGGTTTTCCTGAATTATCGGACCCGGATCCGAAATTTCACCACTTTTTACGATCCCTCAATTTCGGCGATTTTCCCTAGTATAATGCCTTCAGAAATCCGTAAAAATTCGTCAGATTCCTACGAAGCCAATTCTCGATGCACTGTGACCGATGAAGCCAATTCTCGATACTTTGTGACCGGTAAGCTCCTAGTAGCTATTCCAATCCAGTTTTCCTGAATTATCGGACCCGGATCCGAAATTTCACCACTTTTTACGATCCCTCGATTTCGGCGATTTTCCCTAGTATAATGCCTTCAGAAATCCGTAAAAATTCATCGGATTCCGACGAAGCCAATTCTCGATGCACTGTGACCGGTAAGCTCCCAGTAGCTATTCCAATCCAGTTTTCCTGAATTATCGGACCCGGATCCGAAATTTCACCACTTTTTACGATCCCTCGATTTCGGCGATTTTCCCTAGTATAATGCCTTCAGAAATCCGTAAAAATTCGTCGAATTCTGACGAAGCCAATTCTCGATGCACTGTGACCGGTAAGCTCCCAGTAGCTATTCCAATCCGGTTTTCCTGAATTATCGGACCCGGATCCGAAATTTCACCACTTTTTACGATCCCTCGATTTCGGCGATTTTCCCTAGTATAATGCCTTCAGAAATCCGTAAAAATTCGTCGGATTCCGACGAAGCCAATTCTCGATGCACTGTGACCGGTAAGCTCCCAGTAGCTATTCCAATCCGGTTTTCCTGAATTATCGGACCCTGATCCGAAATTTCACCACTTTTTACGATCCCTCGATTTTGGCGATTTTCCCTAGTATAATGCCTTCAGAAATCCGTAAAAATTCGTCGGATTCCGACGAAGCCAATTCTCGATGCACTGTGACCGGTAAGCTGCCAGTAGCTATTCCAATCCGGTTTTCCTGAATTATCGGACCCGGATCCGAAATTTCACCACTTTTTACGATCCCTCGATTTCGGCGATTTTCCCTAGTATAATGCCTTCAGAAATCCGTAAAAATTCGTAGGATTCCGACGAAGCCAATTCTCGATGCACTGTGACCGGTAAGCTCCCAGTAGCTATTCCAATCCGGTTTTCCTGAATTATCGGACCCGGATCCGAAATTTCACCACTTTTTACGATCCCTCGATTTTGGCGATTTTCCCTAGTATAATGCCTTCAGAAATCCGTAAAAATTCGTCGGATTCCGACGAAGCCAATTCTCGATGCACTGTGACCGGTAAGCTGCCAGTAGCTATTCCAATCCGGTTTTCCTGAATTATCGGACCCGGATCCGAAATTTCACCACTTTTTACGATCCCTCGATTTCGGCGATTTTCCCTAGTATAATGCCTTCAGAAATCCGTAAAAATTCGTAGGATTCCGACGAAGCCAATTCTCGATGCACTGTGACCGGTAAGCTCCCAGTAGCTATTCCAATCCGGTTTTCCTGAATTATCGGACCCGGATCCGAAATTTCACCACTTTTTACGATCCCTCGATTTCGGCGATTTTCCCTAGTATAATGGCTTCAGAAATCCGTAAAAATTCGTCGGATTTCGACGAAGCCAATTCTCGATGCACTGTGACCGGTAAGCTCCCAGTAGCTATTCCAATCCGGTTTTCCTGAATTATCGGACCCGGATCCGAAATTTCACCACTTTTTACGATCCCTCGATTTCGGCGATTTTCCCTAGTATAATGCCTTCAGAAATCCGTAAAAATTCGTCGGATTCCGACGAAGCCAATTCTCGATGCACTGTGACCGGTAAGCTCCCAGTAGCTATTCCAATCCGATTTTCCTGAATTATCGGACCCGGATCCGAAATTTCACCACTTTTTACGATCCCTCGATTTCGGCGATTTTCCCTAGTATAATACCTTCAGAAATCCGTAAAAATTCGTCGGATTCCGACGAAGCCAATTCTCGATGCACTGTGACCGGTAAGCTCCCAGTAGCTATTCCAATCCGGTTTTCCTGAATTATCGGACCCGGATCCGAAATTTCACCACTTTTTACGATCCCTCGATTTCGGCGATTTTCCCTAGTATAATGCCTTCAGAAATCCGTAAAAATTCGTCGGATTCTGACGAAGCCAATTCTCGATGCACTGTGACCGGTAAGCTCCCAGTAGCTATTCCAATCCGGTTTTCCTGAATTATCGGACCCGGATCCGAAATTTCACCACTTTTTACGATCCCTCGATTTCGGCGATTTTCCCTAGTATAATGCCTTCAGAAATCCGTAAAAATTCGTCGGATTCCGACGAAGCCAATTCTCGACGCACTGTGACCGGTAAGCTCCCAGTAGCTATTCCAATCCGGTTTTCCTGAATTATCGGACCCGGATCCGAAATTTCACCACTTTTTACGATCCCTCGATTTCGGCGATTTTCCCTAGTATAATGCCTTCAGAAATCCGTAAAAATTCGTCAGATTCCGACGAAGCCAATTCTCGATGCACTGTGACCGATGAAGCCAATTCTCGATACTTTGTGACCGGTAAGCTCCTAGTAGCTATTCCAATCCAGTTTTCCTGAATTATCGGACCCGGATCCGAAATTTCACCACTTTTTACGATCCCTCGATTTCGGCGATTTTCCCTAGTATAATGCCTTCAGAAATCCGTAAAAATTCGTCGGATTCCGACGAAGCCAATTCTCGATGCACTGTGACCGGTAAGCTCCCAGTAGCTATTCCAATCCAGTTTTCCTGAATTATCGGACCCGGATCCGAAATTTCACCACTTTTTACGATCCCTCGATTCCGGCGATTTTCCCTAGTATAATGCCTTCAGAAATCCGTAAAAATTCGTCGAATTCCGACGAAGCCAATTCTCAATGCACTGTGACCGGTAAGCTCCCAGTAGCTATTCCAATCCGGTTTTCCTGAATTATCGGACCCGGATCCGAAATTTCACCACTTTTTACGATCCCTCGATTTCGGCGATTTTCCCTAGTATAATGCCTTCAGAAATCCGTAAAAATTCGTCGGATTCCGACGAAGCCAATTCTCGATGCACTGTGACCGGTAAGCTCCCAGTAGCTATTCCAATCCGATTTTCCTGAATTATCGGACCCTGATCCGAAATTTCACCACTTTTTACGATCCCTCGATTTTGGCGATTTTCCCTAGTATAATGCCTTCAGAAATCCGTAAAAATTCGTCGGATTCCGACGAAGCCAATTCTCGATGCACTGTGACCGGTAAGCTGCCAGTAGCTATTCCAATCCGGTTTTCCTGAATTATCGGACCCGGATCCGAAATTTCACCACTTTTTACGATCCCTCGATTTCGGCGATTTTCCCTAGTATAATGCCTTCAGAAATCCGTAAAAATTCGTCGGATTCCGACGAAGCCAATTCTCGATGCACTGTGACCGGTAAGCTCCCAGTAGCTATTCCAATCCGGTTTTCCTGAATTATCGGACCCGGATCCGAAATTTCACCACTTTTTACGATCCCTCGATTTCGGCGATTTTCCCTAGTATAATGCCTTCAAAAATCCGTAAAAATTCGTCAGATTCCGACGAAGCCAATTCTCGATGCACTGTGACCGATGAAGCCAATTCTCGATAATTTGTGACCGGTAAGCTCCTAGTAGCTATTCCAATCCCGTTTTCCTGAATTATCGGACCCGGATCCGAAATTTCACCACTTTTTATGATCCCTCGATTTCGGCGATTTTCCCTAGTATAATGCCTTCAGAAATCCGTAAAAATTCGTCGGATTCCGACGAAGCCAATTCTCGATGCACTGTGACCGGTAAGCTCCCAGTAGCTATTCCAATCCGGTTTTCCTGAATTATCGGACCCGGATCCGAAATTTTACCACTTTTTACGATCCCTCGATTTCGGCGATTTTCCCTAGTATAATGCCTTCAGAAATCCGTAAAAA
Organism: Excoecaria cochinchinensis; assembly: GCA_947683425.1. Taxonomy (NCBI): domain Eukaryota; kingdom Viridiplantae; phylum Streptophyta; class Magnoliopsida; order Malpighiales; family Euphorbiaceae; genus Excoecaria; species Excoecaria cochinchinensis. Next base: position 21,544 of record CANTUQ010000252.1, read on the forward strand.
TTCGTCGGATTCCGACGAAGCCAATTCTCGATGCACTGTGACCGGTAAGCTGCCAGTAGCTATTCCAATCCGGTTTTCCTGAATTATCGGACCCGGATACGAAATTTCACCACTTTTTACGATCCCTCGATTTCGGCGATTTTCCCTAGTATAATGTCTTCAGAAATCCGTAAAAATTCGTCGGATTCCGACGAAGCCAATTCTCGATGCACTGTGACCGGTAAGCTCCCAGTAGCTATTCCAATCCGGTTTTCCTGAATTATCGGACCCGGATCCGAAATTTCACCACTTTTTACGATCTCTCGATTTCGGCGATTTTTCCTAGTATAATGCCTTCAGAAATCCGTAAAAATTCGTCGGATTCCGACGAAGCCAATTCTCGATGCACTGTGACCGGTAAGCTCCCAGTAGCTATTCCAATCCGGTTTTCCTGAATTATCGGACCCGAATCCGAAATTTCACCACTTTTTACGATCCCTCGATTTCGGCGATTTTCCCTAGTATAATGCCTTCAGAAATCCGTAAAAATTCGTCGGATTCCGACGAAGCCAATTCTCGATGCACTGTGACCGGTAAGCTCCCAGTAGCTATTCCAATCCGGTTTTCCTGAATTATCGGACCCGGATCCGAAATTTCACCACTTTTTACGATCCCTCGATTTCGGCGATTTTCCCTGGTATAATGCCTTCAGAAATCCGTAAAAATTCGTTAGATTCCGACGAAGCCAATTCTCGATGCACTGTGACCGATGAAGCCAATTCTCGATACTTTGTGACCGGTAAGCTCCTAGTAGCTATTCCAATCCAGTTTTCCTGAATTATCGAACCCGGATCCGAAATTTCACCACTTTTTACGATCCCTCGATTTCGGCGATTTTTCCTAGTATAATGCCTTCAGAAATCCGTAAAAATTCGTCGGATTCCGACGAAGCCAATTCTCTATGCACTATGACCGGTAAGCTCCCAGTAGCTATTCCAATCCGATTTTCCTGAATTATCGGACCCGGATCCGAAATTTCACCACTTTTTACGATCCCTCGATTTCGGCGATTTTCCCTAGTATAATGCCTTCAGAAATCTGTAAAAATTCGTCGGATTCCGACGAAGCCAATTCTCGATGCACTGTGACCGGTAAGCTCCCAGTAGCTATTCCAATCCGATTTTCCTGAATTATCGGACCCGGATCCGAAATTTCACCACTTTTTACGATTCCTCGATTTCGGCGATTTTCCCTAGTATAATGCCTTCAGAAATCCGTAAAAATTCGTCAGATTCCGACGAAGCCAATTCTCGATGCACTGTGACCGGTAAGCTCCCAGTATCTATTCCGATCCAGTTTTCCTGAATTATTGGACCCGGATCCGAAATTTCACCACTTTTTACGATCACTCGATTTCGGCGATTTTCCCTAGTATAATGCCTGCAGAAATCCGTAAAAATTCGACAGATTCCGACGAAGCCAATTCTCGATGTATTGTGACCGTTAAGCTCCTAGTAGCTATTCCAATCCAGTTTTCCTGAATTATTGGACCCGGATCCGAAATTTCACCACTTTTTACGATCCCTCCCTCGATTTCGGCGATTTTCCCTAGTATAATGCCTTCAGAAATCCGAAAAAATTCGTCCGATTCCGACGAAGCCAATTCTCGATGCATTGTGAGCGATAAGATCCCAGTAGCTATTCCAATCGAGTTTTCCTGAATTATTGGACCCGGATCCGAAATTTCACCACTTTTTACGATCCCTCGATTTCGGCGATTTTTCCTAGTATAATGCCTTCAGAAATCTGTAAAAATTCGTCAGATTCCGACGAAACCAATTCTCGATGCATTGTGACCGGTAAGCTCCCAGTAGCTATTCCAATCCAGTTTTCCTGAATTATTGGACCCGGATCCGAAATTTTACAACTTTTTACGATCCCTCCCACGATTTCGGCGATTTTCCCTAGTAAAAATTCGTCAGATTCCGACGAAGCCAATTCTCGATGCATTGTGACTTGTAAGCTCCCAGTAGCTATTCCAATCCTGTTTTCCTGAATTATTGGACCCGGATCCGAAATTTCACCACTTTTTACGATCCCTCGATTTCGGCGATTTTCCCTAGTATAATGCCTTCAGAAATCCGTAAAAATTCGTCAGATTCCGACGAAGCCAATTCTCGATGCATTGTGACTTGTAAGCTCCCAGTAGCTATTCCAATCCAGTTTTCCTGAATTATTGGACCCGGATCCGAAATTTCACCACCTTTTATGATCCCTCGATTTCGGCGATTTTCCCTAGTATAATGCCTTCAGAAATCCGTAAAAATTCGTCAGATTCCGACGAAGCCAATTCTCGATGCATTGTGACCGGTAAGCTCCCAGTAGCTATTCCAATCGAGTTTTCCTAAATTATTGGACCCGAATCCGAAATTTTACCACTTTTTACGATCCCTCGATTTCGGCGATTTTCCCTAGTATAATACCTTTAGAAATTCGTAAAAATTCGTCAGATTCCGACGAAGCCAATTCTCGATGCATTGTGACCGGTAAGCTCCCAGTACCTATTCCAATCCAGTTTTCCTGAATTATCTGACCCGAATCCGAAATTTCACCACTTTTTACGATCCCTCGATTTCGGCGATTTTTCCTAGTATAATGCCTTCAGAAATCCGAAAAAATTCGTCAGATTCCGACGAAGCCAATTCTCGATGCATTGTGACCGGTAAGATCCCAGTAGCTATTCCAATCGAGTTTTCCTGAATTATTGGACTCGGATCCGAAATTTCACCACTTTTTACGATCCCTCGATTTCGGCGATTTTCCATAGTATAATGCCTTCAGAAATCCGTAAAAATTCGTCAGATTCCGACGAAACCAATTCTCGATGCATTGTGACCGGTAAGCTCCCAGTAGCTATTCCAATCCAGTTTTCCTGAATTATTGGACCCGGATCCTAAATTTCACAACTTTTTACGATCCCTCCCTCGATTTCGGCGATTTTCCCTAGTATAATGCCTTCAGAAATCCGTAAAAATTCGTCAGATTCCGACGAAGCCAATTCTCGATGCATTGTGAGCGGTAAGCTCCCAGTATCTATTCCAATCCAGTTTTCCTGAATTATTGGACCCGGATCCGAAATTTCACCACTTTTTACGATCCCTCGATTTCGACGATTTTCCCTAGTATAATGCCTTCAGAAATCCGTAAAAATTCGTCAGATTCCGACGAAGCCAATTCTCGATGCATTGTGACCGATAAGCTCCCAGTAGCTATTCCAATCAAGTTTTCCTGAATTATTGTACCCGGATCCGAAATTTCACCACTTTTTACGATCCCTCGATTTCGGCGATTTTCCCTAGTATAATGCCTTCTGAAATCCGTAAAAATTTGTCAGATTCCGACGAAGCCAATTCTCGATGCATTGTGACCGGTAAGCTCCCAGTAGCTATTCTAATCCAGTTTTCCTCAATTATTGGACCCGGATCCGAAATATCACCACTTTTTACGATCCCTCGATTTCGGCGATTTTCCCTAGTATAATGCCTTCAGAAATCCGTAAAAATTCGTCAGATTCCGACGAAACCAATTCTCGATGCATTGTGACCGATAAGCTCCCAGTAGCTATTCCAATCAAGTTTCCTAAATTATTGGACCCGGATCCGAAATTTCACCACTTTTTACGACCCCTCGATGTCGCCGATTTTTCCTAGTATAATGCTTTCAGAAATCCGTAAAAATTCGTCAGATTCCGACGAAGCCAATTCTCGATGCATTGTTACCGGTAAGCTCATAGTAGCTTTTCCAATCAAGTTTTCCTTAATTATTGGACCCGGATCCCGAATTTCACCACTTTTTACGATCCCTCGATTTCGGCGATTTTACCTAGTATAATGCCTTCAGAAATCCATAAAAATTCGTCAGATTCCGACGAAGCCAATTCTCGATGCATTGTGATCGGTAAGCTCCAAGTAGCTATTCCAATCCAGTTTTCCTGAATTATTGGACCCGGATCCGAAATTTCACCACTTTTTACGATCCCTCGATTTCGGCGATTTTCCCTAGTATAATGCCTTCAGAAATCCGTAAAAATTCGTCAGATTCCGACGAAGCCAATTCTCGATGCATTGTTACCGGTAAGCTCTCAGTAGCTATTCCAATCAAGTTTCCCAGAATTATTGGACCCGGATCCGAAATTTCACCACTTTTTACGATCCCTCGATTTCGGCGATTTTCCCTAGTATAATGCCTTCAGAAATTCGTCAGATTTCGACGAAGCCAATTCTCGATGCATTGTGACCGGTAAGCTCCCAGTAGCTATTCCAATAAAGTTTTCCTGAATTATTGGACCCGGATCCGAAATTTCACCACTTTTTACGATCCCTCGAATTCGGCTATTTTCCCTAGTATAATGCCTTCAGAAATCCGTAAAAATTCGTCAGATTCTGACGAAGCCAATTCTCGATGCATTGTGACCGGTAAGCTCCCAGTAGGTATTCCAATCCAGTTTTCCTGAATTATTGGACCCGGATCCGAAATTTCACCACTTTTTACGATCCCTCAATTTCGGCGATTTTCCCTAGTATAATGCCTTCAGAAATCCGTAAAAATTCGCCAGATTCCGACGAAGCCAATTCCCGATGCATTGTGACCGGTAAGCTCCCAGTAGCTGTCCCAATACGGTTTCCCTGAATTATGGGACCCGGATCCAAAATTTCACCACTTTTTACGATTTCTCGATTTCGGCGATTTTCCCTAGTAGAATACCTTCATAAATCCGTAAAAATTCGACGAAGCTAATTCTCGATGCATTGTGACCGGTAAGCTCCCTGTAGGTGTCCCAATCAGGTTTCCCTAAATTATGGGACCCGAATTCAAAATTTCACCACTTTTTACGATTTCTCGATTTCGGCGATTTTTCCTAGTATAATGCCCTCAGAAATCCGTAAAAATTTGCCAGATTCCGACGAAGCCAATTCCCGATGCATTGTGATCGGTAAGCTCCCAGTAACTGTCCCAATACGGTTTCCCTGAATTATGGGACCCGGATCTAAAATTTCACCACTTTTTACGATTTCTCGATTTCGGCGATTTTCCCTAGTATATTGCCTTCAGAAATCCGTAAAAATTCGACGAAGCCAATTCTCGATGCATTGTGACCGGTAAGCTCCTAGTACCCTTCCCAATCAGGTTTCCAGGAATTATGGGACCCGGATCCAAAATTTCACCACTTTTTACGATTTCTCGATTTCTGCGATTTTTCCTAGTATAATGCATTCAGAAATCCGGAAAAATTTGCCAGATTCCGACGAAGCCAATTCTCGAAACATTGTGACCGGTAAGCTCCCAGTAGCTGTCCCAATACGGTTTCCCTGAATTATGGGACCCGGATCCAAAATTTTATCACTTTTTACGATTTCTCGATTTCGGCGATTTTCCCTAGTATAATGCCTTCAGAAATCCGTAAAAATTCGCCAGATTCCGACAAAGCCAATTCTCGATGCATTGTGACCGGTAAGCTCCCATTAGCTGTCCCAATACGGTTTCCCTGAATTATGGGACCCGGATCAAAAATTTCACCACTTTTTACGATTTCTCGATTTCGGCGATTTTCCGTAGTATAATACCTTCAGAAATCCGTAAAAATTCGACGAAGCTAATTCCCGATGCATTGTGACCGGTAAGCTCCCCGTAGGTGTCCCAATCAGGTTTCCCTAAATTATGGGACCCGAATTCAAAATTTCACCATTTTTTACGATTTCTCGATTTCGGCGATTTTTCCTAGTATAATGCCTTCAGAAATCCGTAAAAATTCCCCAGATTCCGACGAAACAAATTCCCGATGCATTGTGACCGGTAAGCTCCCAGTAGCTTTCCCAATACGGTTTCCCTGAATTATGGGACCCGGATCCAAAATTTCACCACTTTTTACGATTTCTAGATTTCGGCGATTTTCTCTAATATATTGCCTTCAGAAATCCGTTAAAATTCGACGAAGCCAATTCTCGATGCATTGTGACCGGTAAGCTCCCAGTACCCTCCCCAATTAGGTTTCCTGAAATTATGGGACCCGGATCCAAAATTTCACCACTTTTTACGATTTCTCGATTTCGGCGATTTTCCCTAGTATAATGCTTTCAGAAATCCGTAAAAATTCGACAAAACCAATTCTCGATGCATTGTGACCGGTAAACTCCCAGTAGCTTTCCCAATCAGGTTTCCCTGAATTATGGGACCCGGATCCAAAATATCACCACTTTTTACGATTTCTCGATTTCGGCAATTTTTCCTAGTATAATGCCTTTAGAAATCCATAAAAATTCTCCAGATTCCTACGAAGCCAATTCTCGTTGCATTGTGACAGGTAAGCTCCCAGTAGCTGTCCCCATCAGGTTTTCATGAAATATGGGACCCGGATCAAAAATTTCACCACTTTTTACGATTTCTCAATTTCGGCGATTTTTCCTAGTATAATGCCTTCAGAAATCCGTAAAAATTCGACGAAACCAATTCTCGATGCATTGTGACCGGTAAGCTCCCAGTAGCTGTCCAAATCAGGTTTCCCTTAATTATGGGACCCTGATAAAAAATTTTACCACTTTTTACGATTTCACGATTTCGGCGATTTTCCCTAGTATAATGCCTTCAGAAATCCGTAAAAATTAGTCAGATTCCGACGGAGCCAATTCTCGATGCATTGTAACAGGTAAGCTCCCAGTAGGTGTCCCCATCAGGTTTTCCTGAATTATGGGGCCCGGATCAAAAATTTCACCACTTTTTATGATTTCTCAATTTCGGCGATTTTCCCTAGTATAATGCCTTCAGAAATTCGATGAAGCCAATTCTCGATGCATTGTGACCGGTAAGTTCCCAGTAGCTTCCCCAATTAGTTTTCTCTGAATTATGGGGCCCGGATCCAAAATTTCACCACTTTTTACGATTTCTCGATTTCGGCGATTTTCCCTAGTATAATGCCTTCAGAAATCCGTAAAAATTCGCCAGATTCCGACGAAGCCAATTTTCGATGCATTATGATCGGTAAGCTCCCAGTAGCTATCCCAATCAGATTTCCCTGAATTATGGGACCCGAATCCAAAATATCACCACTTTTTACGATTTCTCGATTTCGGCGATTTTACCTAGTATAATGCCTTCAGGAATCCGTCAAAATTCGCCAGATTCCTACGAAGCCAATTCTCATTGAATTGTGGCCGGTAAGCTCCCAGTAGCTGTGCCAATACAGTTTCCCTGAATTATGGGACCCGGATCAAAAATTTCACCACTTTTTACAATTTCTCGATTTCGGCGATTTTCCCCAATATAATGCCTTCAGAAATCCGTAAAAATTCGACGAAGCCAAATCTCGATGCATTGTGACCGGTAAGCTCCCAGTAGCTGTCCAAATCAGGTTGCCCTTTATTATGGGACCATGATCCAAAATTTCACCACTTTTTACGATTTCTCGATTTCTGCGATTTTCCCTAGTATAATGCCTTCAGAAATCCGTAAAAATTCGTCAGATTCCGACGGAGCCAATTCTCGATGCATTGTGACAGGTAAGCTCCCAGTAGCTGTCCCCATCAGGTTTTCATGAATTATGGGACCCGGATCAGAAATTTCACCACTTTTTACGATTTCTCAATTTCGGCGATTTTCCCTAGTATAATGCCTTTAGAAATCCGTAAAAATTCGACGAAACCAATTCTCGATACATTGTGACCGGTAAGCTCCCAGTAGCTGTCCCAATCAGTTTTCCCTGAATTATAGGACCCAGATCAAAAATTTCACCACTTTTTACGATTTCTCGATTTCGGCGATTTTTCCTAGTATAATGCCTTCAGAAATCCGTAAAAATTCGCCAGATATCGACGAAGCCAATTCTCGATGCATTGTGACCAGTAAGCTCCCCCTAGCTGTCCCAATCAGGTTTTCCTTAATTATGGGACCCGGATCAAAAATCTCACCACTTTTTACGATTTCGGCAATTTTCCCTAGTATAATGCCTTCAGAAATCATTAAAAAAAATTAGACGAAACCAATTCTCGATGCATTGTGACCGGTAAACTCCCAGTAGCTGTCCCAATTAGGTTACCCTGAATTATGGGACCTGGATCCAAAATTTCACCACTTTTTACGATTTCTCGATTTCGGCGATTTTCCTTAGTATAATGCCTTCAGAAATCCGTAAAAATTTGCCAGATTCCAATTCTCGATGTATTGTGACCGGTAAGCTCCCAGTAGCTGTCCCAATCAGGTTTTCCTGAATTATGGGACCCGGATCCAAAATTTCACCACTTTTTACGATTTCTCGATTTCGGCGATTTTTCATAGTATAATGCCTTCAGAAATCCGTAAAAATTCCCCAGATATCGACGAAGCCAATTCTCGATGCATTGTGATCGGTAAGCTCCCCGCAGCTGTCCCAATCAGGTTTTCATTAATTATGGGACCCGGATCAAAAATTTCATCACTTTTTACGATTTTGGCGATTTTCCCTAGTATAATGCCTTCAGAAATTCGTAAAAATTCGCCAGATTCCGAAGAAGCCAATTCTCGATGCATTGTGACCGGTAAGCTCCCATTAGCTGTCCCAATACGGTTTCCCTGAATTATGGGACCCAGATCCAAAATTTCATCACTTTTTACGATTTCTCGATTTCGGCGATTTTCCCCAGTATAATGCCTTCAGAAATCCGTAAAAATTCGACGAAGCCAATTCTCGATGCATTGTGACCGGTAAGCTCCCAGTAGCTGTCCAAATCAGGTTGCCCTTAATTATGGGACCCTGATCCAAAATTTCACCACTTTTTACGATTTCTCGATTTCTGCGATTTTCCCTAGTATAATGCCTTCAGAAATCCGTAAAAATTCGTCAGATTCCGACGGAGCCAATTCTCGATGCATTGTGACAGGTAAGCTCCCAGTAGCTGTCCCCACCAGGTTTTCTTGAATTATGGGACCCGGATCAAAAATTTCACCACTTTTTACGATTTCTCAATTTCGGCGATTTTCCCTAGTATAATGCCTTCAGAAATTCGTAAAAATTCGACGAAGCCAATTCTCGATGCATTGTGACCGGTAAGTTCCCAGTAGCTGTCCCAATTAGTTTTCCCTGAATTATGGGACCCGGATCCAAAATTTTACCACTTTTTACGATTTCTCGATTTCGGCGATTTTCCCTAGTATAATGCCTTCAGAAATCCGTAAAAATTCGCCAGATTCCGACGAAGCCAATTCTCGATGCATTGTGATCGGTAAGCTCCAGTAGCTATCCCAATCATGTTTTCCTGAATTATGGGACCCGGATCAAAAATTTCACCACTTTTTACGATTTCTCGATTTCGGCGATTTTCCCTAGTATAATGCCTTAACAAATCCGTAAAAATTCGCCAGATTCCGACGAAGCCAATTCTCGACGCATTGTGACCGGTAAGCTCCTAGTAGCTATCCCAATACGGTTTTTCTGAATTATGGGACCCGGATCCAAAATTTCACCACCTTTTACGATTTATCTATTTCGGCGATTTTCCCTAGTATAATGCCTTCAGAAACCCGTAAAAATTCGACGAAGCCAATTCTCGATGCATTGTGACCGGTAAGCTCCCAGTACCCTTCCCAATAAGGTTTCCCGAAATTATGGGACCCGGATACAAAATTTCACCAATTTTTACTATTTCTCGATTTCGGCGATTTTCCCTATTATAATGCCTTCAGAAATCCGTAAAAATTCGCCAGATTCCGACGAAGCCAATTCTCGATACATTGTGACCGGCAAGCTCCCAGTAGCTGTCCCAATTAGATTTTCTAGAATTATGGGACCCGGATAAAAAATATCACCACTTTTTACGATTTCTCGATTTCGGCGATTTTCCCTAGTATAATGCCTTCAGAAATCCGTCAAAATTCTCCAGATTCCAATTCTCGATGCATTGTGACCGGTAAGCTCCAAGTAGCTGTCCCAATCAGGTTTCCCTGAATTATGGGACCCGAATCAAAAATTTCACCACTTTTTACGATTTCTCGATTTCGGCGATTTTCCCTAGTATAATACCTTTAGAAATCCGTAAAAATTTGCCAGATTCCAATTCTCGATGTATTGTGACCGGTAAACTCCCAGTAGCTGTCCCAATCAGGTTTTCCTCAATTATGGGACCCGGATCAAAAATTTCACCACTTTTTACGATTTCTCGATTTCGGCGATTTTCCCTAGTATAATGCCTTAAGAAATCCGTAAAAATTCGCCAGATATCGACGAAGCCAATTCTCGATGCATTGTGACCGGTAAGCTCCCCGTAGCTATCCCAATCAGGTTTTCCTTAATTATGGGACCCGGATCCAAAATTTCACCACTTTTTACGGTTTCGGCGATTTTCCCTAGTATAATGCCTTCAGAAATCCGTAAAAATTCGACGAAACCAATTCTCGATGCATTGTGATCGGTAAGCTCCCAGTAGCTATCCCAATCAGGTTTCCCTGAATTATGAGACCCGGATCAAAAATTTCACCACTTTTTACGATTTCTCGAATTCGGCGATTTTCCCTAGTATAATGCCTTCAGAAATCTGTAAAAATTCGCCAGATATCGACGAAGCCAATTCTCGATGCATTGTGACCTGTAAGCTCCCCGTAACTGTCCTAATCAGGTTTTCCTTAATTATGGGACCCAGATTAAAAATTTCACCACTTTTTACGATTTCGGCAATTTTCCCTAGTATAATGCCTTCAGAAATCCGTAAAAATTCGACGAAACCAATTCTCGATGCATTGTGACCGGTAAGCTCCCAGTAGCTGTCCCAATAAGGTTTCCCTGAATTATGGGACCCGGATCCAAAATTTCACCACTTTTTACGATTTCTCGATTTCGGCGATTTTCACTAGTATAATGCCTTCAGAAATCCGTAAAAATTCGACGAAACCAATTCTAAATTCATTGTGACCGGTAAGTTCCCAGTAGCTGTCCCAATCAGGTTTCCCTGAATTATGGGACCCGGATTAAAAATTTTACCACTTTTTATGATTTCTCGATTTCGGCGAATTTACCTAGTATAATGCCTTAAGAAATCCGTAAAAATTCGCCAGATTCCAATTCTCGATGTATTGTGACCGGTAAGCTCGCAGTAGCTGTCCCAATCAGTTTTCCCTGAATTATCGGACCCAGATCAAAAATTTCACCACTTTTTACGATTTCTCGATTTCGGCGATTTTTCCTAGTATAATGCCTTCAGAAATCCGTAAAAATTCGCCAGATATCGACGAAGCCAATTCTCGATGCATTATGACCAGTAAGCTCCCCCTAGCTGTCCCAATCAGGTTTTCCTTAATTATGGGACCCGGATCAAAAATCTCACCAGTTTTTACGATTTCGGCAATTTTCCCTAGTATAATGCCTTCAGAAATCCGTAAAAATTAGACGAAACCAATTCTCGATGCATTGTGACCGTTAAACTCCCAGTAGCTGTCCCAATCAGGTTACCCTGAATTATGGGACCTGGATCCAAAATTTCACCACTTTTTACGATTTCTCGATTTCGGCGATTTTCCTTAGTATAATGCCTTCAGAAATCCGTAAAAATTTGCCAGATTCCAATTCTCGATGTATTGTGACCGGTAAGCTCCCAGTAGCTGTCCCAATCAGGTTTTCCTGAATTATGGGACCCGGATCCAAAATTTCACCACTTTTTACGATTTCTCGATTTCGGCGATTTTTCCTAGTATAATGCCTTCAGAAATCCGTAAAAATTCCCCAGATATCGACGAAGCCAATTCTCGATGCATTGTGATCGGTAAGCTCCCCGCAGCTGTCCCAATCAGGTTTTCATTAATTATGGGACCCGGATCAAAAATTTCATCACTTTTTACGATTTTGGCGATTTTCCCTAGTATAATGCCTTCAGAAATTCGTAAAAATTCGCCAGATTCCGAAGAAGCCAATTCTCGATGCATTGTGACCGGTAAGCTCCCATTAGCTGTCCCAATACGGTTTCCCTGAATTATGGGACCCAGATCCAAAATCTCATCACTTTTTACGATTTCTCGATTTCGGCGATTTTCCCCAGTATAATGCCTTCAGAAATCCGTAAAAATTCGACGAAGCCAATTCTCGATGCATTGTGACCGGTAAGCTCCCAGTAGCTGTCCAAATCAGGTTGCCCTTAATTATGGGACCCTGATCCAAAATTTCACCACTTTTTACGATTTCTCGATTTCTGCGATTTTCCCTAGTATAATGCCTTCAGAAATCCGTAAAAATTCGTCAGATTCCGACGGAGCCAATTCTCGATGCATTGTGACAGGTAAGCTCCCAGTAGCTGTCCCCACCAGGTTTTCATGAATTATGGGACCCGGATCAAAAATTTCACCACTTTTTACGATTTCTCAATTTCGGCGATTTTCCCTAGTATAATGCCTTCAGAAATTCGTAAAAATTCGACGAAGCCAATTCTCGATGCATTGTGACCGGTAAGTTCCCAGTAGCTGTCCCAATTAGTTTTCCCTGAATTATGGGACCCGGATCCAAAATTTTACCACTTTTTACGATTTCTCGATTTCGACGATTTTCCCTAGTATAATGCCTTCAGAAATCCGTAAAAATTCGCCAGATTCCGACGAAGCCAATTCTCGATGCATTGTGATCGGTAAGCTCCAGTAGCTATCCCAATCATGTTTTCCTGAATTATGGGACCCGGATCAAAAATTTCTCCACTTTTTACGATTTCTCGATTTCGGCGATTTTCCCTAGTATAATGACTTAAGAAATCCGTAAAAATTCGCCAGATTCCGACGAAGCCAATTCTCGACGCATTGTGACCGGTAAGCTCCTAGTAGCTATCCCAATACGGTTTTCCTGAATTATGGGACCCGGATCCAAAATTTCACCACCTTTTACGATTTCTCTATTTCGGCGATTTTCCCTAGTATAATGCCTTCAGAAACCCGTAAAAATTCGACGAAGCCAATTGTCGATGCATTGTGACCGGTAAGCTCCCAGTACCCTTCCCAATAAGGTTTCCCGAAATTATGGGACCCGGATCCAAAATTTCACCAATTTTTACGATTTCTCGATTTCGGCGATTTTCCCTATTATAATGCCTTCAGAAATCCGTAAAAATTCGCCAGATTCCGACGAAGCCAATTCTCGATACATTGTGACCGGCAAGCTCCCAGTAGCTGTCCCAATTAGATTTTCTAGAATTATGGGACCCGGATAAAAAATATCACCACTTTTTACGATTTCTCGATTTCGACGATTTTCCCTAGTATAATGCCTTCAGAAATCCGTCAAAATTCTCCAGATTCCAATTCTCGATGCATTATGACCGGTAAGCTCCCAGTAGCTGTCCCAATCAGGTTTCCCTGAATTATGGGACCCGAATCAAAAATTTCACCTTTTTTTACGATTTCTCGATTTCGGCGATTTTCCCTAGTATAATACCTTTAGAAATCCGTAAAAATTTGCCAGATTCTAATTCTCGATGTATTGTGACCGGTAAGCTCCCAGTAGCTGTCCCAATCAGGTTTTCCTCAATTATGGGACCCGGATCAAAAATTTCACCACTTTTTATGATTTCTCGATTTCGGCGATTTTCCCTAGTATAATGCCTTAAGAAATCCGTAAAAATTCGCCAGATATCGACGAAGCCAATTCTCGATGCATTGTGACCGGTAAGCTCCCCGTAGCTATCCCAATCAGGTTTTCCTTAATTATAGGACCCGGATCCAAAATTTCACCACTTTTTTACGGTTTCGGCGATTTTCCGTAGTATAATGCCTTCAGAAATCCGTAAAAATTCGACGAAACCAATTCTCGATACATTATGACCGGTAAGCTCCCAGTAGCTATCCCAATCAGGTTTCCCTGAATTATGAGACCCGGATCAAAAATTTCACCACTTTTTACGATTTCTCGAATTCGGCGATTTTCCCTAGTATAATGCCTTCAGAAATCCGTAAAAATTCGCCAGATATCGACGAAGCCAATTCTCGATGCATTGTGACCGGTAAGCTCCCCGTAACTGTCCCAATCAGGTTTTCCTTAATTATGGGACCCGGATTAAAAATTTCACCACTTTTTACGATTTCGGCAATTTTCCCTAGTATAATGCCTTCAGAAATCCGTAAAAATTCGACGAAACCAATTCTCGATGCATTATGACCGGTAAGCTCCCAGTAGCTGTCCCAATCAGGTTTCCCTGAATTATGGGACCCGGATCAAAAATTTTACCACTTTTTACGATTTCTCGATTTCGGCGAATTTCCCTAGTATAATGCCTTAAGAAATCCGTAAAAATTCGCCAGATTTCAATTCTCGATGTATTGTGACCGGTAAGCTCGCAGTAGCGGTCCCAATCAGTTTTCCCTGAATTATAGGACCCGGATCAAAAATTTCACCACTTTTTACGATTTCTCGATTTCGGCGATTTTTCCTAGTATAATGCCTTCAGAAATCCGTAAAAATTCGCCAGATATCGACGAAGCCAATTCTTGATGCATTGTGACCAGTAAGCTCCCCGTAGCTGTCCCAATCAGGTTTTCCTTAATTATGGGACCCGGATCAAAAATTTCACCACTTTTTACGATTTCGGCAATTTTCCCTTAGTATAATGCCTTCAGAAATCCGTAAAAATTCGACGAAACCAATTCTCGATGCATTGTGACCGGTAAGCTCCCAGTAGCTGTCCCAATCAGGTTACCCTGAATTATGGGACCTGGATCAAAAATTTCACCACTTTTTACGATTTCTCGATTTCGGCGATTTTCCTTAGTATTATGCATTCAGAAATCCGTAAAAATTTGCCAGATTCCAATTCTCGATGTATTGTGACCGGTAAGCTCCCAGTAGCTTTCCCAATCAGGTTTTCCTGAATTATGGGACCCGGATCCAAAATTTCACCACTTTTTACGATTTCTCGATTTCGGCGATTTTTCCTAGTATAATGCCTTCAGAAATCCGTAAAAATTCCCCAGATATCGACGAAGCCAATTCTCGATGCATTGTGATCGGTAAGCTCCCCGCAGCTGTCCCAATCAGGTTTTCATTAATTATGGGACCCGGATCACAAATTTCATCACTTTTTACGATTTCGGCGATTTTCCCTAGTATAATGCCTTCAGAAATCCGTAAAAATTCGCCAGATTCCGACAAAGCCAATTCTCGATGCATTGTGACCGGTAAGCTCCCATTAGCTGTCCCAATACGGTTTCCCTGAATTATGGGACCCAGATCCAAAATTTCATCACTTTTTACGATTTCTCGATTTCGGCGATTTTACCTAGTATAATGCCTTCAGAAATCCGTAAAAATTCGCCAGATTTCGACGAAGCCAATTCTCGATGCATTGTGAACGGTAAGCTCCCAGTAGCTGTCCCAATCAGGTTTCCTGGAATTATGGGACCCGGATCAAAAATTTCACCACTTTTTACGATTTCTCGATTTCGGCGATTTTCCCTAGTATAATGCCTTCAGAAATCCGTATAAATTTGACGAAATCAATTCTCGATGCATTGTGACCGGTAAGCTCCCAGTAGCAGTCTCAATCAGGTTTCCCTGAATTATGGGACCCGGACCCAAAATTTCACCACTTTTTACGATTTCTCGATTTCGGCGATTTTTCCTAGTATAATGCATTCAGAAATCCGTAAAAATTCGCCAGATTCCGACGAAGCCAATTCCCGATGCATTGTGACCGGTAAGCTCCTAGTAGCTGTCCCAATACGGTTTCCCTGAATTATGGGACCCGGATCTAAAATTTCACCACTTTTTACGATTTCTCGATTTCGGCGATTTTCCCTAGTATATTGCCTTCAGAAATCCGTAAAAATTCGACGAAACCAATTCTTGATGCATTGTGACCGGTAAGCTCCCAGTAGCTGTCCCAATACGGTTTCCCATAATTTTGGTACCCGGATCCAAAATTTCATCACTTTTTACGATTTCTCGATTTCTGCGATTTTCCCTAGTATAATGCCTTCAGAAATCCGTAAAAATTTGCCAGATTCCGACGAAGCCAATTCTCGATACATTGTGACCGGTAAGCTCCCAGTAGCTTTCCCAATACGGTTTCCCTAAATTATGGGACACGGATCAAAAATTTCATCACTTTTTACGATTTCTCGATTTCGGCGATTTTCCGTAGTATAATACCTTCAGAAATCCGTAAAAATTCGACGAAGCTAATTCTCGATGCATTGCGATCGGTAAGCTCCTAGTAGCTATCCCAATCAGATTTCCCTGAATTATGGGACCCGGATCCAAAATATCACCACTTTTTACGATTTCTCGATTTCGGCGATTTTACCTAGTATAATGCCTTCAGGAATCCGTCAAAATTCGCCAGATTCCTACGAAGCCAATTCTCATTGAATTGTGACCGGTAAGCTCCCAGTAGCTGTGCCAATACGGTTTCCCTGAATTATGGGACCCGGATCAAAAATTTCACCACTTTTTACAATTTCTCGATTTCGGCGATTTTCCCCAGTATAATGCCTTCAGAAATCCGTAAAAATTTGACGAAGCCAATTCTCGATGCATTGTGACCGGTAAGCTCCCAGTACCCTTCCCAATTAGGTTTCCTGAAATTATGGGACCCGGATCCAAAATTTCACCACTTTTTACGATTTCTCGATTTCGGCGATTTTCCCTAGTATAATGCCTTCAGAAATCCGTAAAAATTCGACGAAACCAATTCTCGATGCATTGTGACCGGTAAGCTCCCAGTAGCTATCCCAATCAGGTTTCCCTGAATTATGGGACCCGGATCAAAAATTTTACCACTTTTTACGATTTCTCGATTTCGGCAATTTTCCCTAGTATAATGCCTTTAGAAATCCATAAAATTCTCCAGATTCCTACGAAGCCAATTCTCGTTGCATTGTGACAGGTAAGCTCCCAGTAGCTGTCCCCATCAGGTTTTCATGAATTATGGGACCCGGATCAAAAATTTCACCACTTTTTACGATTTCCCATTTTCGGCGATTTTCCCCGTATAATGCCTTCAGAAATCCGTAAAAATTCGACGAAACCAATTCTCGATGCATTGTGACCGGTAAGCTCCCAGTAGCTGTCCAAATCAGGTTTCCCTTAATTATGGGACCCTGATCAAAAATTTTACCACTTTTTACGATTTCACGATTTCGGCGATTTTCCCTAATATAATGCCTTCAGAAATCCGTAAAAATTAGTCAGATTCCGACAGAGCCAATTCTCGATGCATTGTGACAGGTAAGCTCCCAGTAGCTGTCCCCATCAGGTTTTCCTGAATTATGGGACCCGGATCAAAAATTTCACCACTTTTTATGATTTCTCAATTTCGGCGATTTTCCCTAGTATAATGCCTTCAGAAATCCGTAAAAATTCGATGAAGCCAATTCTCGATGCATTGTGACCGGTAAGTTCCCAGTAGCTGTCCCAACTAGTTTTCTCTGAATTATGGGGCCCGGATCCAAAATTTCACCACTTTTTACGATTTCTCGATTTCGGCGATTTTCCCTAGTATAATGCCTTCAGAAATCCGTAAAAATTCGCCAGATTCCAATTCTCGATGTATTGTGACCGGTAAGCTCCCAGTAGCTGTCCCAATCAGGTTTCCCTGAATTATGGGACCCGGATCCAAAATTTCACAACTTTTTACGATTTCTCGATTTCGGCGATTTTCCCTAGTATAATGCCTTCAGAAATCCGTAAAAATTCGACGAAACCAATTCTCGATGCATTGTGACCGGTAAACTCCCAGTAGCTTTCCCAATCAGGTTTCCCTGAATTATGGGACACGGATCCAAAATATCACCACTTTTTACGATTTCTCGATTTCGGCGATTTTACCTAGTATAATGCTTTCAGGAATCCGTCAAAATTCGCCAGATTCCTACAAAGCCAATTCTAATTGAATTGTGACCGGTAAGCTCCCAGTAGCTGTGCCAATACGGTTTTCCTGAATTATGGGACCCGGATCAAAAATTTCACCACTTTTTATAATTTCTCGATTTCGGCGATTTTCCCTAGTATAATGCCTTCAGAAATCCGTAAAAATTCGACGAAGCCAATTCTCGATGCATTATGACAGGTAAGCTCCCAGTACCCTTCCCAATTAGGTTTCCTGAAATTATGGGATCCGGATCCAAAATTTCACCACTTTTTACGATTTCTCGATTTCGGCAATTTTCCCTAGTATAATGCCTTCAGAAATCCGTAAAAATTCGACGAAACCAATTCTCGATGCATTGTGACCGGTAAGCTCCCAGTAGCTGTCCCAATCAGGTTTTCCTTAATTATGGGACCCGGATTAAAAATTTCACCACTTTTTACGATTTCGGCAATTTTCCCTAGTATAATGCCTTCAGAAATCCGTAAAAATTCGACGAAACCAATTCTCGATGCATTGTGACCGGTAAGCTCCCAGTAGCAGTCCCAATAAGGTTTCCCTGAATTATGGGACCCGGATCCAAAATTTCACCACTTTTTACGATTTCTCGATTTCGGCGATTTTCTCTAGTATATTGCCTTCAGAAATCCGTAAAAATTCGACGAAGCCAATTCTCGATGCATTGTGACCGGTAAGCTCCCAGCACCCTTCCCAATTAGGTTTCCTGAAATTATGGGACCCGGATCCAAAATTTCACCACTTTTTACGATTTCTCGATTTCGGCGATTTTCCCTAGTATAATGCCTTCAGAAATCCGTAAAAATTCGACGAAACCAATTCTCGATGCATTGTGACCGGTAAACTCCCAGTAGCTTTCCCAATCAGGTTTCCCTGAATTATGGGACCCGGATCCAAAATATCACCACTTTTTACGATTTCTCGATTTCAGCAATTTTCCCTAGTATAATGCCTTTAGAAATCCATAAAAATTCTCCAGATTCCTACGAAGCCAATTCTCGTTGCATTGTGACAGGTAAGCTCCCAGTAGCTGTCCCCATCAGGTTTTCATGAATTATGGGACCCGGATCAAAAATTTCACCACTTTTTACGATTTCCCATTTTTGGCGATTCTCCCCAGTATAATGCCTTCAGAAATCCGTAAAAATTCGACGAAACCAATTCTCGATGCATTGTGACCGGTAAGCTCCCTGTAGCTGTCCAAATCAGGTTTCCCTTAATTATGGGACCCTGATCAAAAATTTTACCACTTTTTCCGATTTCACGATTTCGGCGATTTTCCCTAGTATAATGCCTTCAGAAATCCGTAAAAATTAGTCAGATTCCGACGGAGCCAATTCTCGATGCATTGTGACAGGTAAGCTCCCAGTAGCTGTCCCCATCAGGTTTTCCTGAATTATGGGACCCGGATCAAAAATTTCACCACTTTTTATGATTTCTCAATTTCGGCGATTTTCCCTTGTATAATGCCTTCAGAAATCCGTAAAAATTCGATGAAGCCAATTCTCGATGCATTGTGACCGGTAAGTTCCCAGTAGCTGTCCCAAATAGTTTTCTCTGAATTATGGGGCCCGGATCCAAAATTTCACCACTTTTTACGATTTCTCGATTTCGGCGATTTTCCCTAGTATAATGCCTTCAGAAATCCGTAAGAATTCGCCAGATTCCGACGAAGCCAATTTTCGATGCATTGTGATCGGTAAGCTCCCAGTAGCTATCCCAAACAGATTTCCCTGAATTATGGGACCCGGATCCAAAATATCACCACTTTTTACGATTTCTCGATTTCGGCGATTTTACCTAGTATAATGCCTTCAGGAATCCGTCAAAATTCGCCAGATTCCTACGAAGCCAATTCTCATTGAATTGTGACCGGTAAGCTCCCAGTAGCTGTGCCAATACGGTTTCCCTGAATTATGGGACCCGGATCAAAAATTTCACCACTTTTTACAATTTCTCGATTTCGGCGATTTTCCCCAGTATAATGCCTTCAGAAATCCGTAAAAATTCGACGAAGCCAATTCTCGATGCATTGTGACCGGTAAGCTCCCAGTAGCTGTCCAAATCAGGTTGCCCTTAATTATGGGACCCTGATCCAAAATTTCACCACTTTTTACGATTTCTCGATTTCTGCGATTTTCCCTAGTATAATGCCTTCAGAAATTCGTAAAAATTCGTCAGATTCCGACGGAGCCAATTCTCGATGCATTGTGACAGGTAAGCTCCCAGTAGCTGTCCCCATCAGGTTTTCATGAATTATGGGACCCGGATCAAAAATTTCACCACTTTTTACGATTTCTCAATTTCGGCGATTTTACCTAGTATAATGCCTTCAGAAATCCGTAAAAATTCGACGAAGCCAATTCTCGATGCATTGTGACCGGTAAGTTCCCAGTAGCTGTCCCAATTAGTTTTCCCTGAATTATGGGACCCGGATCCAAAATTTTACCACTTTTTACGATTTCGGCGATTTTCCCTAGTATAATGCCTTCAGAAATCCGTAAAAATTCGCCAGATTCCGACGAAGCCAATTCTCGATGCATTGTGACCGGTAAGCTCCCAGTACCCTTCCCAATTAGGTTTCCTGAAATTATGGGACCCGGATCCAAAATTTCACCACTTTTTACGATTTCTCGATTTCAGCGATTTTCCCTAGTATAATGCCTTCAGAAATCCGTAAAAATTCGACGAAACCAATTCTCGATGCATTGTGACCGGTAAGCTCCCAGTAGCTATCCCAATCAGGTTTCCCTGAATTATGGGACCCGGATCAAAAATTTCACCACTTTTTACGATTTCTCGATTTCGGCAATTTTCCCTAGTATAATGCCTTTAGAAATCCATAAAAATTCTCCAGATTCCTACGAAGCCAATTCTCGTTGCATTGTGACAGGTAAGCTCCCAGTAGCTCTCCCCATCAGGTTTTCATGAATTATGGGACCCGGATAAAAAATTTCACCACTTTTTACGATTTCCCATTTTCGGCGATTTTTCCCGTATAATGCCTTCAGAAATCCGTAAAAATTCGACGAAACCAATTCTCGATGCATTGTGACCGGTAAGCTCCCAGTAGCTGTCCAAATCAGGTTTCCCTTAATTATGGGACCCTGATCAAAAATTTTACCACTTTTTACGATTTCGGCGATTTTCCCTAGTATAATGCCCTCAGAAATCCGTAAAAATTAGTCAGATTCCGACAGAGCCAATTCTCGATGCATTGTGACAGGTAAGCTCCCAGTAGCTGTCCCCATCAGGTTTTCCTGAATTATGGGACCCGGATCAAAAATTTCACCACTTTTTATGATTTCTCAATTTCGGCGATTTTCCCTAGTATAATGCCTTCAGAAATCCGTAAAAATTCGATGAAGCCAATTCTCGATGCATTGTGACCGGTAAGTTCCCAGTAGCTGTCCCAATTAGTTTTCTCTGAATTATGGGGCCCGGATCCAAAATTTCACCACTTTTTACGATTTCTCGATTTCGGCGATTTTCCCTAGTATAATGCCTTCAGAAATCCGTAAAAATTCGCCAGATTCCGACGAAGCCAATTTTCGATGCATTGTGATCGGTAAGCTCCCAGTAGCTATCCCAATCAGATTTCCCTGAATTATAGGACCCGGATCCAAAATATCACCACTTTTTACGATTTCTCGATTTCGGCGATTTTACCTAGTATAATGCCTTCAGGAATCCGTCAAAATTCGCCAGATTCCTACGAAGCCAATTCTCATTGAATTGTGACCGGTAAGCTCCCAGTAGCTGTGCCAATACGGTTTCCCTGAATTATGGGACCCGGATCAAAAATTTCACCACTTTTTACAATTTCTCGATTTCGGCGATTTTCCCCAGTATAATGCCTTCAGAAATCCGTAAAAATTAGACGAAGCCAATTCTCGATGCATTGTGACAGGTAAGCTCCCAGTACCCTTCCCAATTAGGTTTCCTGAAATTATGGGACCCGGATCCAAAATTTCACCACTTTTTACGATTTCTCGATTTCGGCAATTTTCCCTAGTATAATGCCTTCAGAAATCCGTAAAAATTCGACGAAACCAATTCTCGATGCATTGTGACCGGTAAGCTCCCAGTAGCTGTCCCAATCAGGTTTTTCTTAATTATGGGACCCGGATTAAAAATTTCACCACTTTTTACGATTTCGGCAATTTTCCCTAGTATAATGCCTTCAGAAATCCGTAAAAATTCGACGAAACCAATTCTCGATGCATTGTGACCGGTAAGCTCCCAGTAGCTGTCCCAATAAGGTTTCCCTGAATTATGGGACCCGGATCCAAAATTTCACCACTTTTTACGATTTCTCGATTTCGGCGATTTTCTCTAGTATATTGCCTTCAGAAATCCGTAAAAATTCGACGAAGCCAATTCTCGATGCATTGTGACCGGTAAGCTCCCAGTACCCTTCCCAATTAGTTTTCCTGAAATTATGGGACCCGGATCCAAAATTTCACCACTTTTTACGATTTCTCGATTTCGGCGATTTTCCCTAGTATAATGCCTTCAGAAATCCGTAAAAATTCGACGAAACCAATTCTCGATGCATTGTGACCGGTAAACTCCCAGTAGCTTTCCCAATCAGGTTTCCCTGAATTATGGGACCCGGATCCAAAATATCACCACTTTTTACGATTTCTCGATTTCGGCAATTTTCCCTAGTATAATGCCTTTAGAAATCCATAAAAATTCTCCAGATTCCTACGAAGCCAATTCTCGTTGCATTGTGACAGGTAAGCTCCCAGTAGCTGTCCCCATCAGGTTTTCATGAATTATGGGACCCGGATCAAAAATTTCACCACTTTTTACGATTTCCCATTTTTGGCGATTCTCCCCAGTATAATGCCTTCAGAAATCCGTAAAAATTCGACGAAACCAATTCTCGATGCATTGTGACCGGTAAGCTCCCTGTAGCTGTCCAAATCAGGTTTCCCTTAATTATGGGACCCGGATTAAAAATTTCACCACATTTTACGATTTCTCGAATTCGGCGATTTTCCCTAGTATAATGCCTTCAGAAATCCGTAAAAATTCGCCAGATATCGACGAAGCCAATTCTCGATGCATTGTGACCGGTAAGCTCCCCGTAACTGTCCCAATCAGGTTTTCCTTAATTATGGGACCCGGATTAAAAATTTCACCACTTTTTACGATTTCGGCAATTTTCCCTAGTATAATGCCTTCAGAAATCCGTAAAAATTCAACGAAACCAATTCTCGATGCATTGTGACCGGTAAGCTCCCAGTAGCTATCCCAATCAGGTTTCCCTGAATTATGAGACCCGGATTAAAAATTTCACCACTTTTTACGATTTCTCGAATTCGGCGATTTTCCCTAGTATAATGCCTTCAGAAATCCGTAAAAATTCGCCAGATATCGATGAAGCCAATTCTCGATGCATTATGACCGGTAAGCTCCCCGTAACTGTCCCAATCAGGTTTTCCTTAATTATGGGACCCGGATTAAAAATTTCACCACTTTTTACGATTTCGGCAATTTTCCCTAGTATAATGCCTTCAGAAATCCGTAAAAATTCGACGAAACCAATTCTCGATGCATTGTGACCGGTAAGCTCCCAGTAGCTGTCCCAATAAGGTTTCCCTGAATTATGGGACCCGGATCCAAAATTTCACCACTTTTTACGATTTCTCTATTTCGGCAATTTTTCCTAGTATAATGCCTTCAGAAATCCGTAAAAATTCCCAAGATATCGACGAAGCCAATTCTCGATGCATTGTGATCGGTAAGCTCCCCGCAGCTGTCCCAATCAGGTTTTCATTAATTATGGGACCCGGATCAAAAAATTTCATCACTTTTTACGATTTCGGCGATTTTCCCTAGTATAATGCCTTCAGAAATCCGTAAAAATTCGACGAAACCAATTCTCGATGCATTGTGACCGGTAAGCTCCATGTTGCTGTCCCAATCAGGTTTTCCTGAATTATGGGACCCGGACCCAAAATTTCACCACTTTTTACGATTTCTCGAATTCGGCGATTTTCCCTAGTATAATGCCTTCTGAAATCCGCAAAAATTCGCCAGATTCCGACGAAGCCAATTCTCGATGCATTGTGACCGGTAAGCTCCCAGCAGCTGTCCCAATCAGGTTTCCCTAAATTATTGGAACCGGATACTAAATTTCACCACTTTTTACGATTTCTCGATTTCGGTGATTTTCCCTAGTATAATGCCTTCAGAAATCCGTAAAAATTCGCCAGATTCCAATTCTCGATGTATTGTGACCGGTAAGCTCCCAGTAGCTGTCCCAATCAGGTTTCCCTGAATTATGGGACCCGAATCCAAAATTTCACCACTTTTTACGATTTCTCGAATTCGGCGATTTTCCCTAGTATAATGCCTTCAGAAATCCGTAAAAATTCGCCAGATATCGACGAAGCCAATTCTCGATACATTGTGAATGGTAAGCTCCCCGTAGCCGTCCTAATCAGGTTTCCCTGAATTATGGGACCCGGATCCAAAATTTCACCACATTTTACGATTTCTCGATTTGGGCGATTTTCCATAG
Organism: Excoecaria cochinchinensis; assembly: GCA_947683425.1. Classification (NCBI taxonomy): domain Eukaryota; kingdom Viridiplantae; phylum Streptophyta; class Magnoliopsida; order Malpighiales; family Euphorbiaceae; genus Excoecaria; species Excoecaria cochinchinensis. The sequence goes on from CANTUQ010000252.1 coordinate 45,931, forward strand.
TATAATGCCTTCAGAAATCCGTAAAAATTCGCCAGATTTCGACGAAGCCAATTCTCGATGCATTGTGACCGGTAAGCTCCCAGTAGCTGTCCCAATCAGGTTTCCCTAAATTATGGGACCCGGATACAAAATTTCACCACCTTTTACGATTTCTCGATTTCGTCGATTTTCCCTAGTATAATGCCTTCAGAAATCCGTAAAAATTCGCCAGATTCCAATTCTTAATGTATTGTGACCGGTAAGCTCCCAGTAGCTATCCCAATCAGGTTTCCCTGAATTATGGGACCCGAATAAAAAATTTCACCACTTTTTACGATTTCTAGATTTCGGCGATTTTCCCGAGTATAATGCCTTCAGAAATCCGTAAAAATTCGCCAGATTCCAATTCTCGATGTATTGTGATCGGTAAGCTCCCAGTAGCTGTCCCAATCAGGTTTCGCTGAATTATGGGACCCGGATCAAAAATTTTACCACTTTTTACGATTTCTCGATTTCGTCGATTTTTCCTAGTATAATGCCTTGAAAAATTCGTAAAAATTCGCGAGATTCCAATTCTCGATGTATTGTGATCGGTAAGCTCCCAGTAGCTGTCCCAATCAGGTTTTCCTGAATTATGGGACCCGGATCCAAAATTTCACCACTTTTTACGATTTCTCGATTTCGGCGATTTTCCCTAGTATAATGCCTTCAGAAATCCGTAAAAATTCGCCAGATATCGACGAAGCCAATTCTCGATACATTGTGAACGGTAAGCTCCCCGTAGCTGTCCCAATCAGGTTTTCCTTAATTATGGGACCCGGAACCAAAATTTCACCACTTTTTACGATTTCGGCGAATTTCCCTAGTATAATGCTTTCAGAAATCCGTAAAAATTCGACGAAACCAATTCTCGATGTATTGTGACCGGTAAGCTCCCAGTAGCAGTCCAAATCGGGTTTCCCAGAATTATGGGACCCGGATACGAAATTTCACCGCTTTTTACGATTTCTCGATTTCGGCGATTTTCCCTAGTATAATGCCTTCAGAAATCCGTAAAAATTCGCCAGATATCGACGAAACCAATTCTCGATGCATTGTGATCCGTAAGCTCCCCGTAGCTGTCCCAATCAGGTTTTCCTTAATTATGGGACCCGGATCAAAAATTTCACCACTTTTTACGATTTCGGCAATTTTCCCTAGTATAATGCCTTCAGAAATCCGTAAAAATTCGACGAAATCAATTCTCGATGCATTGTGACTGGTAAGCTCCCAGTAGCTGTCCCAATCAGATTTTCCTGATTTATGGGACCCGTTTTCAAAATTTTACCACTTTTTACGATTTCTCGAATTCGGCGATTTTCCCTAGTATAATGCCTTCAGAAATCCGTAAAAATTCGCCAGATTTCGACGAATCCAATTCTCGATGCATTATGACCGGTAAGCTCCCAGCAGCTGTCCCAATCAGGTTTCCCTGAATTATGGGACTCGGATCAAAAATTTCACCACATTTTACGATTTTTCGATTTCGGCGATTTTCCCTAGTATAATGCCTTCAGAAATCCGTAAAAATTCGCCAGATTCCGACGAAGCCAATTCTTGATGCATTGTGACCGGTAAGCTCCCAGTAGCTGTCCCAATCAGGTTTCCTTGAGTTATGGGACCCGGATTAAAAATTTCACCACTTTTTACGATTTCTCGATTTCGGCGATTTTCCCTAGTATAATGCCTTCAGAAATCCGTAAAAATTCGCCAGATTCCAATTCTCGATGTATTGTGACCGGTAAGCTCCCAGTAGCTTTCCCAATCAGGTTTCCCTGAATTATGGGACCCGGATCAAGAATTTCACCACTTTTTACGATTTCTCGATTTCGGCAAATTTCCCTAGTATAATGCCTTCAGAAATCCGTAAAAATTCGCCAGATTCCAATTCTCGATTTATTGTGACCGGTAAGCTCCCAGTAGCGGTCCCAATCAGGTTTTCCTGAATTATGGGACCCGAATCCAAAATTTCACCACTTTTTACGATTTCTCGATTTCGGTGATTTTTCCTAGTATAATGCCTTCAGAAATCCGTAAAAATTCGCCAGATATCGACGAAACCAATTCTCGATGCATTGTGATCCGTAAGCTCCCCGCAGCTTTCCCAATCAGGTTTTCCTTAATTATGGGACCCGGATCAAAAATTTCACCACTTTTTACGATTTCGGCGATTTTCCCTAGTATAATGCCTTCATAAATCCGTAAAAATTCGACGAAATCAATTCTCGATGCATTGTGACCGGTAAGCTCCCAGTAGCTGTCCCAATCAGGTTTTCCTGAATTATGGGACCCGTTTTCAAAATTTCACCACTTTTTACGATTTCTCGAATTCGGCGATTTTCCCTAGTATAATGCCTTCAGAAATCCGTAAAAATTCGCCAGATTTCGACGAAGTCAATTCTCGATGCATTATGACCGGTAAGCTCCCAGTAGCTGTCCCAATCAGGTTTCCCTGAATTATGGGACCCGGATAAAAAATTTCACCACTTTTTACGATTTCTCGATTTCTGCGTTTTTCCCTAGTATAATGCCTTCAGAAATCCTTAAAAATTCGCCAGATTCCAATTCTCGATGTATTGTGACAGGTAAGCTCCCAGTAGCTTTCCCAATCAGGTTTCCCTGAATTATGGGGCCCGGATCAAAAATTTCACCACTTTTTACGATTTCTCGATTTCGGCGAATTTCCCTAGTATAATGCCTTCAGAAATCCGTAAAAATTCGCCAGATTCCAATTCTCGATGTATTGTGACCGGTAAGCTCCCAGTAGCTGTCCCAATCAGGTTTCCCTGAATTATGGGACCCGGATCCAAAATTTCACCACTTTTTACGATTTCTCGATTTCGGCGATTTTCCCCAGTATAATGCCTTCAGAAATCCGTAAAAATTCGACGAATCCAATTCTCGATGCATTATGACCAGTAAGCTCCCAGTAGCTGTCCCAATCTGGTTTCCCTGAATTATGGGACCCGAATCCAAAATTTCACCACTTTTTACGATTTCTCGATTTCGGCGATTTTCCCTAGTATAATGCCTTCAGAAATCCGTAAAAATTCGCCAGATTCAAATTCTCGATGTATTGCGACCGGTAAGCTCCCAGTAGCTATCCCAATCAGGTTTCCCTGAATTATGGGACCCGGATCCAAAATTTCACCACTTTTTAATATTTCTCGATTTCGGCGAATTTCCCTAGTATAATGCCTTCAGAAATCTGTAAAAATTCGCTAGATTTCGACGAAGCCAATTCTCGATGCATTATGACCGGTAAGCTCCCAGTAGCCGTCCTAATCAGGTTTCCCTGAATTATGGGACCCGGATCCAAAATTTCACCACATTTTACGATTTCTCGATTTCGGCGATTTTCCCTAGTATAATGCATTCAGAAATTCGTAAAAATTCGCCAGATTCCGACGAAGCCAATTCTCGATGCATTGTGACCGGTAAGCTCCCAGTAGCTGTCCCAATCAGGTTTCCCTGAATTATGAGACCCGGATACAAAATTTCACCACTTTTTACGATTTCTCGATTTCGGCGATTTTCCCTAGTATAATGCCTTCAGAAATCCGTAAAAATTTGCCAGATTCAAATTCTCGATGTATTGTGACCGGTAAGCTCCCAGTAGCTTTCCCAATCAGGTTTCCCTGAATTATGGGACCCGGATAAAAAATTTCACCACTTTTTACGATTTCTAGATTTCGGCGATTTTCCCAGGTATAATGACTTCAGAAATCCGTAAAAATTCGCCAGATTCCAATTCTCGATGTATTGTGATCGGTAAGCTCCCAGTAGCTGTCCCAATCAGGTTTCGCTGAATTATGGGACCCGGATCCAAAATTTCACCACTTTTTAAGATTTCTCGATTTCGGCGAATTTCCCTAGTATAATGCCTTCAGAAATCCGTAAAAATTCGCCAGATTCCAATTCTCGATGTATTGTGACCGGTAAGCTCTCAGTAGCTTTCCCAATCAGGTTTCCCTGAATCATGGGACCCGGATCAAAAATTTCACCGCTTTTTACGATTTCTCGATTTCGGCGATTTTTCCTAATATAATGCCTTCAGAAATCCGTAAAAATTCGCCAGATTCCAATTCTCAATGTATTGTGACCGGTAAGCTCCCATTAGCTGTCCCAATCAGGTTTCCCTTAATTATGGGACCCGGATCCAAAATTTCACCACTTTTTACGATTTCTCGATTTCGGCGATTTTCCCTAGTATAATGCCTTCAGAAATCCGTAAAAATTCGCCAGATTCCAATTCTCGATGTATTGTGCCCGGTAAGCTCCCAGTAGCTGTCCCAATCAGGTTTCCCTGAATTATGGGACCCGGATCAAAAATTTCACCACTTTTTACGATTTTTAGATTTCGGCGATTTTTCCGAGTATAATGCCTTCAGAAATCCGTAAAATTCACCAGATTCAAATTCTCGATGTATTGTGACCGGTAAGCTCCCAGTAGCTATCCCAATCAGGTTTCCCTGAATTATGGGACCCGGATACAAAATTTCACCACTTTTTACGATTTCTCTATTTCGGCGATTTTCCCTAGTATAATGCCTTCAGAAATCCGTTAAAATTCGCCAGATTCAAATTCTCGATATATTGTGGCCGGTAAGCTCCCAGTAGCTATCCCAATTAGGTTTCCCTGAATTATGGGACCCGGATCCAAAATTTCACCACTTTTTACGATTTTTCGATTTCGGCGATTTTCCCTAGTATAATGCATTCAGAAATCCGTAAAAATTCGCCAGATTCCAATTCTCGATGTATTGTGACCGGTAAGCTCCCAGTAGCTGTCCCAATCAGGTTTTCCTGAATTATGGGACCCGGATCAAAAATTTCACCACTTTTTACGATTTCTAGATTTCGGCGATTTTCCCGAGTATAATGCCTTCAGAAATCCGTAAAAATTCGGCAGATTCAAATTCTCGATGTATTGTGACCGGTAAGCTCCCAGTAGCTATCCTAATCAGGTTTTCCTGAATTATGGGTCCCGGATCCAAAATTTCACCACTTTTTACGATTTCTCGATTTCGGCAAATTTCCCTAGTATAATGCCTTCAGAAATCCGTAAAAATTCGCCAGATTCCAATTCTCGATGTATTGTGACCGGTAAGCTCCCAGTAGCTGTCCCAATCAGGTTTCCCTGAATTATGGGACCCGGATCCAAAATTTCACCACTTTTTACGATTTCTCGATTTCGGCGATTTTCCCTAGTATAATTCCTTCAGAAATCAGCAAAAATTCGCCAGATATCGACAAAGCCAATTCTCGATACATTGTGAACGGTAAGCTCCCCGTAGCTGTCCCAATCAGGTTTTCCTTAATTATGGGACCCGGATCCAAAATTTCACCACTTTTTACGATTTCGGCGAATTTCCCTAGTATAATGCTTTCAGAAATCCGTAAAAATTCGACGAAACCAATTCTCGATGTATTGTTACCGGTAAGCTCCCAGTAGCGGTCCCAATCAGGTTTCCCTGAATTATGAGACCCGGATCCAAAATTTCACCACTTTTTACGATTTCTAGATTTCGGCGATTTTCCCTAGTATAATGCCTTCAGAAATCCGTAAAAATTCGCCAGATATCGACGAAACCAATTGTCGATGCATTGTGATCCGTAAGCTCCCCGTAGCTGTCCCAATCAGGTTTTCCTTAATTATGGGACCCGGATCAAAAATTTCACCACTTTTTACGATTTCGGCGATTTTCCCTAATATAATGCCTTCAGAAATCCGTAAAAATTCGACGAAATCAATTCTCGATGCATTGTGACCGGTAAGCTCCCAGTAGCTGTCCCAATCAGGTTTTCCTGAATTATTGGACCCGTTTTCAAAATTTCACCACTTTTTACGATTTCTCGAATTCGGCGATTTTCCCTAGTATAATGCCTTCAGAAATCCGTAAAAATTCGCCAGATTCCGACGAAGCCAATTCTCGATGCATTGTGACCGGTAAGCTCCCAGTAGCTGTCCCAATCAGGTTTTCCTTAATTATGGGACCCGGATAAAAAATTTCACCACTTTTTATGATTTCTCGATTTCGGCGATTTTCCCTAGTATAATGCCTTCAGAAAATCGTAAAAATTCGCTAGATTCCAATTCTCGATGTATTGTGACCAGTAAGCTCTCAGTAGCTTTCCCAATCAGGTTTCCCTGAATTATGGGACCCGGATCAAAAATTTCACCACTTTTTACGATTTCTCGATTTCGGCGAATTTCCCTAGTTTAATGCCATCAGAAATCCGTAAAAATTCGCCAGATTCCAATTCTCGATGTGTTGTGACCGGTAAGCTCCCAGTAGCTGTCCCAAACAGGTTTCCCTGAATTATGGGACCCGGATCCAAAATTTCACCACTTTTTACGATTTCTCTATTTCGGCGATTTTCCCTAGTATAATGCCTTCAGAAATCCGTAAAAATTCGCCAGATATCGACGAAGCCAATTCTCGATACATTGTGAACGGTAAGCTCCCCGTAGCTGTCCCAATCAGGTTTTCCTTAATTATGGGACCCGAATCCAAAATTTCACCACTTTTTTCGATTTCGGCGAATTTCCCTAGTATAATGCCTTCAGAAATCCGTAAAAATTCGACGAAACCAATTATCGATGTATTGTGACCGGTAAGCTCCCAGGAGCGGTCCCAATCAGGTTTCCCTGAATTATGGAACCCGGATCCAAAATTTCACCACTTTTTACGATTTCTCGATTTCGGCGATTTTTCCTAGTCTAATGCCTTAAGAAATCCGTAAAAATTCGCCAGATTCCGACGAAGCCAATTCTCGATGCATTGTGACCGGTAAGCTCCCATTAGCTGTCCCAATACGGTTTCCCTGAATTATGGGACTCGGATCCAAAATTTCACCACTTTTTACGATTTCTCGATTTCGGCGATTTTCCCTAGTATAATACCTTCATAAATCCGTAAAAATTCGACGAAACTAATTCTCGATGCATTGTGACCTGTAAGCTGCCTGTAGGTGTCCCAATCAGGTTTTCCTAAATTATGGGACCCGGATTCAAAATTTCACCACTTTTTACGATTTCTCGATTTCGGCGATTTTCCCTAGTATGATGCCTTCAGAAATCCGTAAAAATTCGCCAGATTCCGACGAAGACAATTCCCGATGCATTGTGACCGGTAAGCTCCCAGTAGCTGTCCCAATACGGTTTACCTGAATTATGGGACCAGGATCAAAAATTTCACCACTTTTTACGATTTCTCGATTTCGGCGATTTTCCCTACTATATTGCCTTCAGAAATCCGTAAAAATTCGACGAAGCCAATTCTCGATGCATTGTGACCGGTAAGCTCCCAGTACCCTTCCCAATCAGGTTTCCCGGAATTATGGGACCCGGATCCAAAATTTCACCACTTTTTACGATTTCTCGATTTCTGCGATTTTCCCTAATATAATGCCTTCAGAAATCCGTAAAAATTCGCCAGATTTCGACGAAGCCAATTCTCGATACATTGTGACCGGTAAGTTCCCAGTAGCTGTCCCAATACGGTTTCCCTGAATTATGGGACCCGGATCCAAAATTTCATCACTTTTTACGATTTCTCTATTTTGACTATTTTCCCTAGTATAATGCCTTCAGAAATCCGTAAAAATTCGCCAGATTCCGACGAAACCAATTCTCGATGCATTGTGACCGGTAAGCTCCCAGTAGCTATCCCAATCAGGTTCCCTGGAATTATGGGACCCGGATCAAAAATTTCACCACTTTTTACGATTTCTCGATTTCGACGATTTTCCCTAGTATAATGCCTTCAGAAATTCGTAAAAATTCGACGAAACCAATTCTCGATGCATTGTGACTGGTAAGCTCCCAGTAGCTGTCCCAATCAGGTTTCCCTGAATTATGGGACCCGGATCAAAAATTTCACCACTTTTTACGATTTCTCGATTTCGGCGATTTTCTCTTGTATAATGCCTTCAGAAATCCGTAAAAATTCGCCAAATATCGACGAAGCCAATTCTCGATACATTGTGAACGGTAAGCTCCCCGTAGCTGTCCCAATCAGGTTTTCCTTAATTATGGGACCCGAATGCAAAATTTCATCACTTTTTACGATTTCGGCGAATTTCCCTAGTATAATGCCTTCAGAAATCCGTAAAAATTCAACGAAACCAATTCTCGATGTATTGTGACCGGTAAGCTCCCAGTAGCTTTCCCAATCAGGTTTTCCTGAATTATGGGACCCATTTTCAAAATTTCACCACTTTTTATGATTTCTCGAATTCGGCGATTTTCCCTAGTATAATGCCTTCAGAAATCCGTAAAAATTCGCAAGATTTCGACGAAGCCAATTCTCGATGCATTATGACCGGTAAGCTCCCAGCAGCTGTCCCAATCAGGTTTCCCTGAATTATGGGACCCGGATCCAAAATTTCACCACATTTTACGATTTCTCGATTTCGGCGATTTTCCCTAGTATAATGCCTTCAGAAATCCGTAAAAATTCGCCAGATTCCGACGAAGCCAATTCTCGATGCATTGTGACCGGTAAGCTCCCAATAGCTGTCCCAATCAGGTTTCCCTGAATTATTGGACCGGATAAAAAATTTCACCACTTTTTACGATTTCTCGATTTCGGCGACATTCCCTAGTATAATGCCTTCAGAAATCCGTAAAAAGTCGCCAGATTCCAATTCTCGATGTATTGTGACAGGTAAGCTCCCAGTAGCTTTCCCAATCAGGTTTCCCTGAATTATGGGACCCGGATAAAAAATTTAACCACTTTTTACGATTTCTAGATTTCGGCGATTTTCGCGAGTATAATGCTTTCAGAAATCCGTAAAAATTTGCCAGATTCCAATTCTCGATGTATTGTGACCGGTAAGCTCCCAGTAGCTGTCCTAATCAAGTTTCCCTGAATTATGGGACCCGAATCCAAAATTTCACCACTTTTTACGATTTCTCGATTTCGGCGAATTTCCCTAGCATAATGCCTTCAGAAATTCGTAAAAATTCGCCAGATTCAAATTCTCGATGTATTGTGACCGGTAAACTCCCAGTAGCTATCCCAATCAGGTTTTCCTGAATTATTGGACCCGGATCCTAAATTTCACCACTTTTTACGATTTCTCGATTTCGGCGATTTTCCCTAGTACAATGCCTTCAGAAATCCGTAAAAATTCGCCAGATTCAAATTCTCGATGTATTGTGACCGGTAAGCTCCCAGTAACTATCCCAATCAGGTTTCCCTGAATTATGGGACCCGGATCCAAAATTTCACCACTTTTTACGATTTCTCGATTTCGGCGATTTTCCCTAGTATAATGCCTTCAGAAATCCGTAAAAATTCGCCAAAACCAATTCTCGATGCATTGTGACCGGTAAGCTCCCAGTAGCTGTCCCAATCAGGTTTCCTTGAATTATGGGACCCGGATCCAAAATTTTACCACTTTTTACGATTTCTAGATTTCGGCGATTTTCCCGAATGTAATACTTTCAGAAATTCTTAAAAATTCGCCAGATTCCAATTCTCGATGTATTGTGACCGGTAAGCTCCCAGTAGCTGTCCCAATCAGGTTTCCCTGAATTATGGGACCCGGATCCAAAATTTCACCACTTTTTACGATTTCTCGATTTCGGCGATTTTCCCCAGTATAATGCCTTCAGAAATCCGTAAAAATTCGACGAATCCGATTCTCGATGCATTGTGACCGGTAAGCTCCCAGTAGCTGTCCAAATCAGGTTTCCCTTAATTATGGGACCTTGATAAAAAATTTTACCACTTTTTACGATTTCTCGATTTCGGCGATTTTCCCTAGTATAATGCCTTGAGAAATCCGTAAAAATTCGTCAGATTCTGGCGGAGCCAATTCTCGATGCATTGTGACAGGTAAGCTCCCAGTAGCTGTCCCCATCAGGTTTTCCTGAATTATGGGACCCGGATAAAAAATTTCACCACTTTTTACGATTTCTCATTTTCGGCGATTTTCCCTAGTATAATGCCTTCAGAAATCCGTAAAAATTCGACGAAGCCAATTCTCAATACATTGTGACCGGTAAGTTCCCAGTAACTGTCCCAATTAGTTTTCCCTGAATTATGGGACCCGGATCCAAAATTTCACCACTTTTTAAGTTTTCTCGATTTCGGCAATTTTCCCTAGTATAATGCCTTCAGAAATCCGTAAAAATTCGCCAGATTCCGACGAAGCCAATTCTCGATGCTTTGTGATCGGTAAGCTCCCAGTAGCTATCCCAATCATGTTTTCCTGAATTATGGGACCCGGATCATAAATTTCACCACTTTTTACGATTTCTCGATTTCGGCGATTTTCCCTAGTATAATGCCTTAAGAAATCCGTAAAAATTCGCCAGATTCCGACGAAGCCAATTCTCGATGGATTGTGACCGGTCAGCTCCCATTAACTGTCCCAATACAGTTTCCCTGAATTATGGGACCCGGATCCAAAATTTCACCACTTTTTACGATTTCTCGATTTCGGCGATTTTCCCTAGTATAATACCTTCAGAAATCCGTAAAAATTCGACGAAACTAATTCTCTATGCATTGTGACCGGTAAGCTGCCTGTAGGTGTCCAAATCAGGTTTTCCTAAATTATGGGACCCGGATTCAAAATTTCACCACTTTTTACGATTTCTCGATTTCGGCGATTTTCCCTATTATAATGCATTCAGAAATCCGTAAAAATTCGCCATATTCCGACGAAGCCAATTCCCGATGCATTGTGACAGGTAAGCTCCCAGTAGCTGTCCCAATACGGTTTCCCTGAATTATAGGACCCGGATCCAAAATTTCACCACTTTTTACGATTTCTCGATTTTGGCGATTTTCCCTAGTATATTGCCTTCAGAAATCCGTAAAAATTCGACGAAGCCAATTCTCGATGCATTGTGACCGGTAAGCTCCCAGTACCCTTCCCAATCAGGTTTCCCGGAATTATGGGACCCGGATCCAAAATTTCACCACTTTTTACGATTTCTCGATTTCTGCGATTTTCCCTAATATAATGCCTTCAGAAATCCGTAAAAATTCGCCAGATTTCGACGAAGCCAATTCTCGATACATTGTGACCGGTAAGCTCCCAGTAGCTGTCCCAATACGGTTTCCCTGAATGATGGGACCCGGATCCAAAATTTCATCACTTTTTACAATTTCTCAATTTCGGCGATTTTCCCTAGTATAATGCCTTTAGAAATCCGTAAAAATTCGCCAGATTCCGACGAAACAACTTCTCAATGCATTGTGACCGGTAAGCTCCCAGTAGCTGTCCCAATCAGGTTTCCTGGAATTATGGGACCCGGATCAAAAATTTCACCACTTTTTACGATTTCTCGATTTCGACGATTTTCCCTAGTATAATGCTTTCAGAAATCCGTAAAAATTCGACGAAACCAATTCTCGATGCATTGTGACTGGTAAGCTCCCAGTAGCTGTCCCAATCAGGTTTCCCTGAATTATGGGACCCGGATCCAAAATTTCACCAGTTTTTACGATTTCTCGATTTCGGCGATTTTCCCTAGTATAATGCCTTCAGAAATCCGTAAAAATTCGCCAGATATCGACGAAGCCAATTCTCGATACATTGTGAACGGTAAGCTCCCCGTAGCTGTCCCAATCAGGTTTTCCTTAATTATGGGACCCGAATCAAAAATTTCACCACTTTTTACAATTTCGGCGAATTTCCCTAGTATAATGCCTTCAGAAATCCGTAAAAATTCGACGAAACCAATTCTCGATGTATTGTGACCGGTAAGCTCCCAGTAACTGTCCCAATCAGGTTTCCCTGAATTATGGGACCCGGATCCAAAATTTCACCACTTTTTACGATTTCTCGATTTCGGCGATTTTTCCTAGTATAATGCCTTCAGAAATCCGTAAAAATTCGCCAGATATCGACGAAGTCAATTCTCGATGCATTGGGATCCGTAAGCTCCCCGTAGCTGTCCCAATCAGGTTTTCCTTAATTATGGGACCCGGATCAAAAATTTCACCACTTTTTACGATTTCGGCGATTTTCCCTAGTATAATGCCTTCAGAAATCCGTAAAAATTCGACGAAACCAATTCTCGATGCATTGTGACCGGTAAGCTCCCAGTAGCTGTCCCAATCAGGTTTTCCTGAATTATGGGACCCGTTTTCAAAATTTCACCACTTTTTACGATTTCTCGAATTCGGCGATTTTCCCTAGTATAATGCCTTTAGAAATCCGTAAAAATTCACCAGATTTCGACGAAGCCAATTCTCTATTCATTATGACCGGTAAGCTCCCAGCAGCAGTCCCAATCAGGTTTCCCTGAATTATGGGACCCGGATCCGAAATTTTACCACATTTTACGATTTCTCGATTTCGGCGATTTTCCCTAGTATAATGCCTTCAAAAATCCGTAAAAATTCGCCAGATTCCGACGAAGCCAATTCTCGATGCATTGTGACCGGTAAGCTCCCAGTAGCTGTCCCAATCAGGTTTCCTTAAATTATGGGACCCGGATAAAAAATTTCACCACTTTTTACGATTTCTCGATTTCGGCGATTTTCCCTAATATAATGCCTTCAGAAATCCGTAAAAATTCGCCAGATTCCAATTCTCGATGTATTGTGACCGGTAAGCTCCCAGTAGCTTTCCCAATCAGGTTTCCCTGAATTATGGGACCCGGATCAAAAATTTCACCACTTTTTACGATTTCTAGATTTCGGCGATTTTCCCGAGTATAATGCCTTCAGAAATCCGTAAAAATTCGCCAGATTTCAATTCTCGATGTATTGTGACCGGTAAGCTCCCAGTAGCTGTCCCAATCAGGTTTCCCTGAATTATGGGACCCGAATCCAAAATTTCACCACTTTTTACGATTTCTCGATTTCGGCGAATTTCCCTAGCATAATGCCTTCAGAAATCCGTAAAAATTCGCCAGATTCAAATTCTCGATGTATTATGACCGGTAAGCTCCCAGTAGCTATCCCAATCAGGTTTCACTGAATTATGGGACCCGGAACCTAAATTTCACCACTTTTTACGATTTCTCGATTTCGGCGATTTTCCCTAGTACAATGCCTTCAGAAATCCGTAAAAATTCGCCAGATTCAAATTCTCGATGTATTGTGACCGGTAAGCTCCCAGTAGTTATCCCAATCAGGTTTCCTTGAATTATGGGATCCGGATCCAAAATTTCACCACTTTTTACGATTTCTCGATATCGGCGATTTTCCCTAATATAATGCCTTCAGAAATCCGTAAAAATTCGCCAGATATCGACGAAGCCAATTCTCTACGCATTGTGACCGGTAAGCTCCCAGTAGCTGTCGCAATCAGGTTTCCTTGAATTATGGGACCCGGATCCAAAATTTCACCACTTTTTACGATTTCTAGATTTGGGCGATTTTCCCGAGTGTAATACTTTCAGAAATCCGTAAAAATTCTCCAGATTCCAATTCTCGATGTATTGTGACCGGTAAGCTTCCAGTAGCTGTCCCAATCAGGTTTCCCTGATTATGGGACCCGGATCCAAAATTTTACCACTTTTTACGATTTCTCGATTTCGGCGATTTTCCCCAGTATAATGCCTTCAAAAATCCGTAAAAATTCGACGAATCTAATTCTCGATGCATTGTGACCAGTAAGCTCCCAGTAGCTGTCCAAATCAGGTTTCCCTTAATTATGGGACCCTGATCCAAAATTTTACCACTTTTTATGATTTCTCGATTTCGGCGATTTTCCCTAGTATAATGCCTTCAGAAATCCGTAAAAATTCGTCAGATTTCGACGGAGCCAATTCTTGATGCATTGTGACAGGTAAGCTCCCAGTAGCTGTCCCCATCAGGTTTTCCTGAATTACGGGACCCGGATAAAAAATTTCACCACTTTTTACGATTTCTCATTTTCGGCGATTTTCCCTAGTATACCTTCAGAAATCCGTAAAAATTCGACGAAGCCAATTCTCAATGCATTGTGACCGGTAATTTCCTAGTAACTGTCCCAATTAGTTTTCCCTGAATTATGGGACCCGGATCCAAAATTTCACCACTTTTTAAGATTTCTCGATTTCGGCGATTTTCCCTAGTATAATGCCTTCAGAAATCCGTAAAAATTCGCCAGATTTCGACGAAGCCAATTCTCGATGCATTGTGATCGGTAAGCTCCCAGTAGCTATCCCAATCATGTTTTCCTGAATTATGGGACCCGGATCAAAAATTTCACCACTTTTTACGATTTCTCGATTTCGGCGATTTTTCCTAGTATAATGCCTTAAGAAATCCGTAAAAATTCGCCAGATTCCGACGAATCCAATTCTCGATGCATTGTGACCGGTAAGCTCCCATTAGCTGTCCCAATATGGTTTCCCTGAATTATGGGACCCGGATCCAAAATTTCACCACTTTTTACGATTTCTCGATTTCGGCGATTTTCCCTAGTATAATATCTTCAGAAATCCGTAAAAATTCGACGAAACTAATTCTCGATGCATTGTGACCGGTAAGCTGCCTGTAGGTGTCCCAATCAGGTTTTCCTAAATTATGGGACCCGGACTAAAAATTTCAGCACTTTTTACGATTTCTCGATTTCGGCGATTTTTCCTAGTATAATGCCTTCAGAAATCCGTAAAAATTTGCCAGATTCCGACGATGCCAATTCCCGATGCATTGTGACCGGTAAGCTCCCAGTAGCTGTCCCAATACGGTTTTCCTGAATTATGGGACCCGGATCCAAAATTTCACCACTTTTTACGATTTCGGCGATTTTCCCTAGTATATTGCCTTCAGAAATCCGTAAAAATTCGACGAAGCCAATTCTCAATGCATTGTGACCGGTAAGCTCCCAGTGCCCTTCCCAATCAGGTTTCCCGGAATTATGGGACGCGGATCCAAAATTTCACCAATTTTTACAATTTCTCGATTTCTGCGATTTTCCCTAATATAATGCCTTCAGAAATCCGTAAAAATTCGCCAGATTTCGACGAAACCAATTCTCGATACATTGTGACCGGTAAGCTCCCAGTAGCTGTCCCAATACGGTTTCCCTGAATTATGGGACCCGGATCCAAAATTTCATCACTTTTTACGATTTCTCGATTTCGGCGATTTTCCCTAGTATAATGCCTTCAAAAATCCGTAAAAATTCGCCAGATTCCGACGAAACCAATTCTCGATGCATTGTGACCGGTAAGCTCCCAGTAGCTGTCCTAATCAGGTTTCCTGGAATTATTGGACCCGGATCAAAAATTTCACCACTTTTTACGATTTCTCGATTTCGACGATTTTCCCTAGTATAATGCATTCAGAAATCCGTAAAAATTCGACGAAACCAATTCTCGATGCATTGTGACCGGTAAGCTCCCAATAGCTATCCCAATCAGGTTTCCTGCAATTATGGGACCGGGATCCAAAATTTCACAACTTTTTACGATTTCTCGATTTCGGCGATTTTCCCTAGTATAATGCCTTAAGGAATCCGTAAAATTTCGACGAAACCAATTCTCGATGCATTGTGACCGGTAAGCTCCCAGTAGCTGTCCCAATCAGGTTTCCCTGAATTATGGGACCCGGATCCACAATTTCACCACTTTTTACGATTTCTCGATTTCGGCGATTTTCCCTAGTGTAATGCCTTCAGAAATCCGTAAAAATTCGCCAGATTCCGACGGATCCAATTCTCAATGCATTGTGATCGGTAAGCTCCCAGTAGCTGTCCCAATCAGATTTCCCTGAATTATGGGACCCGGATCCAAAATATCACCACTTTTTACGATTTCTCGATTTTGGCAATTTTCCCTAGTATAATGACTTCAGAAATCCGTCAAAATTTGCCAGATTCCGACGAAGCCAATTCTCGTTGCATTGTGACCGGTAAGCTCCCAGTAGCTGTCCCAATACGGTTTCCCTGAATTATGGGACCCGGATCAAATATTTCACCACTTTTCACGATTTCTCGATTTCAGCGATTTTCCCCAGTATAATGCCTTCAGAAATCCGTAAAAATTCGACGAAGCCAATTCTCGATGCATTGTGACCGGTAAGCTCCCAGTAGCTGTCCAAATCAGGTTTCCCTTAATTATAGGACCCTGATCCAAAATTTCACCACTTTTTACGATTTCTCGATTTCGGCGATTTTCCCTAGTATAATGCCTTCAGAAATCCGTCAAAATTCGCCAGATTCCTACGAAGCCAATTCTCGTTGCATTGTGACCGGTAAGCTCCCAGTAGCTGTCCCAATACGGTTTCCCTGAATTATGGGACCCGGATCAAATATTTCACCACTTTTTACGATTTCTCGATTTCGGCGATTTTCCCTAGTATAATGCCTTCAGAAATCCGTAAAAATTCGTCAGATTCCGACGGAGCCAATTCTCGATGCGTTGTGACAGGTAAGCTCCCAGTAGCTGTCCCCATCAGGTTTTCCTGAATTACGGGACCCGGATAAAAAATTTCACCACTTTTTACGATTTCTCATTTTCGGCGATTTTCCCTAGTATACCTTCAGAAATCCGTAAAAATTCGCCAGATTTCGACGAAACCAATTCTCGATACATTGTGACCGGTAAGCTCCCAGTAGCTGTCCCAATACGGTTTCCCTGAATTATGGGACCCGGATCAAATATTTCACCACTTTTTACGATTTCTCGATTTCGGCGATTTTCCCTAGTATAATGCCTTCAGAAATCCGTAAAAATTCGTCAGATTCCGACGGAGCCAATTCTCGATGCATTGTGACAGGTAAGCTCCCAGTAGCTGTCCCCATAAGGTTTTCATGAATTATGGGACCCAGATCAAAAATTTCACCACTTTTTACGATTTCTCAATTTCGGCGATTTTCCCTAGTATAATGCCTTCTGAAATCCGTAAAAATTCGACGAAGCCAATTCTCGATGCATTGTGACCGGTAAGTTCCCAGTAGCTGTCCCAATTAGTTTTCCCTGAATTATGGGACCCGGATCCAAGAATTTACCACTTTTTACGATTTCTCGATTTCGGCGATTTTCCCTAGTATAATGCCTTCAGAAATCCGTAAAAATTCGCCAGATTCCGACGAAACCAATTCTCGATGCATTGTGATCGGTAAGCTCCCAGTAGCTATCCCAATCATGTTTTCCTGAATTATGGGACCCGGATCCAAAATTTCACCACTTTTTACGATTTCTCGATTTCGGCGATTTTCCCTAGTATAATGCCTTAAGAAATCCGTAAAAATTCGCCAGATTCTGACGAAGCCAATTCTCGATGCATTGTGACCGGTAAGCTCCCATTAGCTGTCCTAATACGGTTTCCCTAAATTATGGGACCCGGATCCAAAATTTCACCACTTTTTACGATTTCTTGATTTCGGCGATTTTTCCTAGTATAATACCTTCGGAAATCCGTAAAAATTCGACGAAACTAATTCTCGATGCATTGTGACCGGTAAGCTCCCTGTCGGTGTCGGTATCAAGTTTCCCTAAATTATGGGACCCGGATTCAACATTTCACCACTTTTTACGATTTCTCGATTTCTGCGATTTTCCCTAGTATAATGCCTTCAGAAATCCGTAAAAATTCGCCAGATTCCGACGAAGCCAATTCTCAATGCATTGTGACCGATAAGCTCCCAGTAGCTATCCCAATACCGTTTTCCTGAATTATGGGACCCGGATCAGAAATTTTACCACTTTTTACGATTTCTCGATTTCGGCGATTTTCCCTAGTATAATGCCTTCAGAAACCCGTAAAAATTCGACGAAGCCAATTCTCAATGCATTGTGACCGGTAAGCTCCCAGTACCCTTCCCAATCAGGTTTCCCTGAATTATGGGACCCGGATCCAAAATTTCATCACTTTTTACGATTTCTCGATTTCGGCGATTTTCCCTAGTATAATGCCTTCAGAAATCCGTAAAAATTCGCCAGATTCCGACGAAGCCAATTCTCGATGCATTGTGACCGATAAGCTCCCAAAAGCTGTCCCAATCAGGTTTCCTGGAATTATGGGACCCGGATCCAAAATTTCACCACTTTTTATGATTTCTCGATATCCTCGATTTTCCCTAGTATAATGCCTTCAGAAATCCGTAAAAATTCGACGTAGCCAATTCTCGATGCATTGAGACCGGTAAGCTCCCAGTAGCTGTCCCAATCAGGTTTCCCGAAATTATGGGACCCGGATCCAAAATTTCGCCAATTTTTATGATTTCTCGATTTCGACGATTTTCCCTAGTATAATGCCTTCAGAAATCCGTAAAAATTTGCCAGATTCCGACGAAGCCAATTCTCGATACATTGTGACCGGCAAGCTCCCAGTAGCTGTCCCAAACAGATTTTCCTGAATTATGGGACCCGGATAAAAAATATCACCACTTTTTACGATTTCCCGATTTCGGCGATTTTCCCTAGTATAATGCCTTCAGAAATCCGTCAAAATTCGCCAGATTCCAATTCTCGATGCATTGTGACCGGTAAGCTCCCAGTAGATGTCCCAATCAGGTTTCCCTGAATTATGGGACCCGGATCAAAAATATCACCACTTTTTACGATTTCTCGATTTCGGCGATTTTCCCTAGTATAATACCTTTAGAAATCCGTAAAAATTTGCCAGATTCCAATTCTCGATGTATTGTGATCGGTAAGCTCCCAGTAACAGTCCCAATCAGGTTTTCCTCAATTATGGGACCCGAATCAAAAATTTCACCACTTTTTACGATTTCTCGATTTCGGCGATTTTCCCTAGTATAATGCCTTCAGAAATCCGTAAAAATTCGCCAGATATTGACGAAGCCAATTATCGATGCATTGTGACCGGTAAGCTCCCCGTAGCTGTCCCAATCAGGTTTTCCTTAATTATGGGACCCGGATAAAAAATTTCACCACTTTTTACGATTTCGGCAATTTTCCCTAGTATAATGCCTTCAGAAATCCGTAAAAATTCGACGAAACCAATTCTTGATGCATTGTGACCGGTAAGCTCCCAGTAGCTGTCCCAATCAGGTTTCCCTGAATTTTGGGACACGGATCAAAAATTTTACCACTTTTTACGATTTCTCGATTTCGGCGAATTTTCCTAGTATAATGTCTTAAGAAATCCGTAAAAATTCGCCAGATTCCAATTCTCGATGTATTATGACCGGTAAGCTCCCAGTAGCTGTCCCAATCAGTTTTCCCTGAATTGTGGGACCCGGATCCTAAATTTAACAACTTTTTACGATTTCTCGATTTCGGCGATTTTTCCTAGTATAATGCCTTCAGAAATCCGTAAAAATTCGCCAGATATCAACGAAGCCAATTCTCGATGCATTGTGACCAGTAAGCTCCCCGTAGCTGTCCCAATCAGGTTTTTCTTAATTATGGGACCTGGATAAAAAATTTCACCACTTTTTACGATTTCGGCAATTTTCCCTAGTATAATGCCTTCAGAAATCCGTAAAAATTCGACGAAGCCAATTCTCGATGCATTGTGACCGGTAAGCTCCCAGTAGCTGTCCCAATCAGGTTTCTTGAAATTATGTGACCCGGATCCAAAATTTCACCACTTTTTACGATTTCTCGATTTCGGCGATTTTCCCTAGTATAATGCCTTCAGAAATCCGTAAAAATTCGACCAAACAAATTCTCGATGCATTGTGACCGGTAAGCTCCCAGTAGCTGTCCCAATCAGGTTTCCCTGAATTATGGGACCCGGACCCAAAATTTCACCGCTTTTTACGATTTCTCGATTTCCGCGATTTTCCCTAGTATAATAATGCCTTCATAAATCCGTAAAAATTCGCCAGATATCGACGAATTCAATTCTCGATGCATTGTGACCGGTAAGCTCCCCGTAGCTTTTCCAATCAGTTTTTCCTTAATTATGGGACCCGGATCAAAAATTTCACCACTTTTTACGATTTCGGGAATTTTCCCTAGTATAATGCCTTCAGAAATCCGTAAAAATTCGACGAAACGAATTCTCGATGCATTGTGACCGGTAAGCTCCCAGTAGCTGTCCCAATCAGGTTTCCCTGAATTATGGGACCCGGATCCAAAATTTAACCACTTTTTACGATTTCTCGATTTCGGCGATTTTCCCTAGTATAATGCCTTCAGAAATCCGTAAAAATTCGACGAAACCAATTCTCGATGCATTGTGACCGGTAAGCTCCCAGTAGCTGTCCCAATCAGGTTTCCTGAAATTATGTGACCCGGATCCAAAATTTCACCACTTTTTACGATTTCTCGATTTCGGCGATTTTCCCTAGTATAATGCCTTCAGAAATCCGTAAAAATTCGACCAAACCAATTCTCGATGCATTGTGACCGGTAAGCTCCTAGTAGCTGTCCCAATCAGGTTTCCCTGAATTATGGGACCCGGATCCAAAATTATACCACTTTTTACGATTTCTCGATTTCGGCGAATTTTCCTAGTATAATGCCTTAAGAAATCCGTAAAAATTCGCCATATTCCAATTCTCGATGTATTATGACCGGTAAGCTCCCAGTAGCTGTCCCAATCAGTTTTCCCTGAATTATGGGACCCGGATCCTAAATTTAACCACTTTTTACGATTTCTCGATTTCGGCGATTTTTCCTAGTATAATGCCTTCAGAAATCCGTAAAAATTCGCCAGATATCAACGAAGCCAATTCTCGATGCATTGTGACCAGTAAGCTCCCCGTAGCTGTCCCAATCAGGTTTTCCTTATTTATGGGACCCGGATCAAAAATTTCACCACTTTTTACGATTTCGGCAATTTTCCCTAGTATAATGCCTTCAAAAATCCGTAAAAATTCGACGAAACCAATTCTCGATGCATTGTGACCGGTAAGCTCCCAGTAGCTGTCCCAATCAGGTTTTCCTGAATTATGTGACCCGGATCCAAAATTTCACCACTTTTTACGATTTCTCGATTTCGGCGATTTTCCTTAGTATAATGCCTTCAGAAATCCGTAAATATTTGCCAGATTCCAATTCTCGATTTATTGTGACCGGTAAGCTCCCTGTAGCTGTCCCAATCAGGTTTTCCTGAATTATGGGACCCGGATCAAAAATTTCACCACTTTTTACGATTTCTCGATTTCGGCGATTTTTCCTAGTATAATGCCTTCAGAAATCCGTAAAAATTCGCCAGATATCGACGAATCCAATTCTCGATGCATTGTGACCGGTAAGCTCCCCGTAGCTTTTCCAATCAGTTTTTCCTTAATTATGGGACCCGGATCAAAAATTTCACCACTTTTTACGATTTCGGGAATTTTCCCTAGTATAATGCCTTCAGAAATCCGTAAAAATTCGACGAAACCAATTCTCGATGCATTGTGACCGGTAAGCTCCCCGTAGCTGTCCCAATCAGGTTTTCCTTAATTATGGGACCCGGATCCAAAATTTCACCACTTTTTACGATTTCTCGATTTCGGCGATTTTCCCTAGTATAATGCCTTCAGAAATCCGTAAAAATTCGACGAAACCAATTCTCGATGCATTGTGACTGATAAGCTCCCAGTAGCTGTCCCAATCAGGTTTCCCTGAATTATGGGACCCGGATCCAAAATTTTACCACTTTTTACGATTTCTCGATTTCGGCGAATTTCCCTAGTATAATGCCTTAAGAAATCCGTAAAAATTAGCCAGATTCGAATTCTCGATGTATTGTGACCGGTAAGCTCCCAGTAGCTGTCCAACTCAGGTTTCCCTGAATTATGGGACCCGGATCCTAAATTTCACCACTTTTTACGATTTCTCGATTTCGGCGATTTTCCCTAGTATAATGCCTTCAGAAATCCATAAAAATTCGCCAGATTCCGACGAAGCCAAATTCTCGATGCATTGTGACCGGTAAGCTCCCATTAGCTGTCCCAATACGGTTTCCCTGAATTATGGGACCCGGATCAAAAATTTCATCACTTTTTACGATTTCTTGATTTCAGTGATTTTCCCTAGTATAATGCCTTCAGAAATCCGTAATAATTCGCCAGATTCCGACAAAGCCAATTCTCGATGCATTGTGACCTAAGCTCCCAGAAGCTGTCCCAATCAGGTTTCCTGAAATTATGTGACCCGGATCCAAAATTTCACCACTTTTTACGATTTCTCGATTTCGGCGATTTTCCCTAGTATAATGCTTTCAGAAATCCGTAAAAATTCGACCAAACCAATTCTCGATGCATTGTGACCGGTAAGCTCCCAGTAGCTGTCCCAATCAGGTTTCCCTGAATTATGGGACCCGGACCCAAAATTTTACCACTTTTTACGATTTCTCGATTTCGGCGATTTTCCCTAGTATAATGCCTTCAGAAATCCGTAAAAATTCGTCAGATTCCGACGGAGCCAATTCTCGATGCATTGTGATAGGTAAGCTCCCAGTAGCTTTCCCCATCAGGTTTTCCTGAATTATGGAACCCGGATCAAAAATTTCACCACTTTTTACGATTTCTCAATTTCGGTGATTTTCCCTAATATAATGACTTCAGAAATCCGTAAAAATTCGATGAAGCCAATTCTCGATGCATTGTGACCGGTAAGTTCCCAGTAGCTTTCCCAATTAGTTTTCCCTGAATTATAGGGCCCGGATCCAAAATTTCACCACTTTTTACGATTTCTCGATTTCGGCGATTTTCCCTAGTATAATGCCTTCAGAAATCCGTAAAAATTCGCCAGATTCCGACGAAGCCAATTCTCGATGCATTGTGATCGGTAAGCTCCCAGTAGCTATCCTAATCAGATTTCCCTGAATTATGGCCGGATCCAAAATATCACCACTTTTTACGATTTCTCGATTTCGGCGATTTCCCCTATTATAATGCCTCCAGGAATCCGTCAAAATTCGCCAGATTCCTACGAAGCCAATTCTCGTTGCATTGTGACCGGTAAGTTCCCAGTAGCTGTGCCAATACGGTTTTCCTGAATTATGGGACCCGGATCAAAAATTTCACCACTTTTTAAAATTTCTCGATTTCGGCGATTTTTCCCAGTATAAAGCCTTCAGAAATCCGTAAAAATTCGACGAAGCCAATTCTCGATGCATTGTGACCGGTAAGCTCCCAGTAGCTGTCCAAATCAGGTTTCACTTAATTATGGGACCCTGATCCAAAACTTCACCACTTTTTACGATTTCTGGATTTCGGCGATTTTCCATTGTATAATGCCTTCCGAAATCCGTAAAAATTCGTCAGATTCCGACGGAGCCAATTCTCGATGCATTGTGACAGGTAAGCTCCCAGTAGCTGTCCCCATCAGGTTTTCATGAATTATGGGACCCGAATCAAAAATTTCACCTCTTTTTACGATTTCTCAATTTCAGCGATTTTTCCTAGTATAATGCCTTCAGAAATCCGTAAAAATTCGACGAAACCAATTCTCGATGCATTGTGACCGGTAAGTTCCCAGTAGCTGTCCCAATTAGTTTTCCCTGAATTATGGGACCCGGATCCAAAATTTTATCACTTTTTGCGATTTCTCGATTTCGGCGATTTTCCCTAGTATAATGCCTTCAGAAATCCGTAAAAATTCGCCAGATTCCGACGAAGCCAATTCTCGATGCATTGTGATCGGTAAGCTCCCAGTAGCTATCCCAATCATGTTTTCATGAATTATGGGACCCGGATCAAAAATTTCACCTGTTTTTACGATTTCTCGATTTCGGCGATTTTCCCTAGTATAATGCCTTAAAAAATCCGTAAAAATTCGCCAAATTCCGACGAAGCCAATTCTCGATGCATTGTGACCGGTAAGCTCCCATTAGCTGTCCTAATACGGTTTCCCTAAATTATGGGACCCGGATCCAAAATTTCACCACTTTTTATGATTTCTCGATTTCGGCGATTTTCCCTAGTATAATACCTTCGGAAATCCGTAAAAATTCGACGAAACGAATTCTCGATGCATTGTGACCGGTAAGCTCCCTGTCGGTGTCGCAATCAAGTTTCCCTAAATTATGGGACCCGGATTCAAAATTTCACCACTTTTTACGATTTCTCGATTTCGGCGATTTTCCCTAGTATAATGCCTTCAGAAATCCGTAAAAATTCGCCAGATTCCGACGAAGCCAATTCCCGATGCATTGTGACCGGTAAGCTCCCAGTAGCTATCCCAATACGGTTTTCCTGAATTATGGGACCCGAATCAGAAATTTCACCACCTTTTACGATTTCTCGATTTCGGCGATTTTCCTTAGTATAATGCCTTCAGAAACCCGTAAAAATTCGACAAAGCTAATTCTCGATGCATTGTGATCGGTAAGCTCCCAATACCCTTCCCAATCAGGTTTCCCTGAATTATGGGACCCGGATCCAAAATTTCATCACTTTTTACGATTTCTTGATTTCGGCGATTTTCCCTAGTATAATGCCTTCAGAAATCCGTAAAAATTCGCCAGATTCCGACGAAGCCAATTCTCGATGCATTGTGACCGATAAGCTCCCAGTAGCTGTCCCAATCAGGTTTCCTGAAATTATGGGACCCGGATCCAAAATTTCACCACTTTTTATGATTTATCGATTTCGGCGATTTTCCCTAGTATAATGTCTTCAGAAATCCGTAAAAATTCGACGAAGCCAATTCTCGATGCATTGAGACCGGTAAGCTCCCAGTAGCTGTCCCAATCAGGTTTCCCAAAATTATGGGACCCGGATAAAAAATTTCACCAATTTTTACGATTTCTCAATTTCGGCGATTTTCCCTAGTACAATGCCTTCAGAAATCCGTAAAAATTCGCCAGATTCCGACGAAGCCAATTCTCGATACATTGTGACCGGCAAGCTCCCAGTAGCTGTCCCAAACAGATTTTCCTAAATTATGGGACCCGGATAAAAAATATCACCACTTTTTACGATTTCCCGATTTCGGCGATTTTCCCTAGTATAATGCCTTCAGAAATCCGTCAAAATTCGCCAGATTCCAATTCTCGATGCATTGTGACCGGTAAGCTCCCAGTAGCTGTACCAATCAGGTTTCCCTGAATTATGGGACCCGGATCAAAAATTTCACCACTTTTTACGATTTCTAGATTTCGGCGATTTTACCTAGTATAATACCTTTAGAAATCCGTAAAAATTTGCCAGATTCCAATTCTCAATGTATTGTGACCGGTAAGCTCCCAGTAACTGTCCCAATCAGGTTTTCCTCAATTATGGGACCCGGATCAAAAATTTCACCACTTTTTACGATTTCTCAATTTCGGCGATTTTCTCTAGTATAATGCCTTCAAAAATCTGTAAAAATTCGCCAGATATCGACGAAGCCAATGCTCGATGCATTGTGACCGGTAAGCTCCCCGTAGCTGTCCCAATCAGGTTTTCCTTAATTATGGGACCCGGATCCAAAATTTCACCACTTTTTACGATTTCGGCGATTTTCCCTAGTATAATGCCTTCAGAAATCCGTAAAAATTCGACGAAACCAATTCTCGATGCATTGTGACCGGTAAGCTCCCAGTAGCTATCCCAATCAGGTTTTCCTGAATTATTGGACCCGGGTCAAAAATTTCACCACTTTTTACGATTTCTCAAATTCAGCGATTTTCCCTAGTATAATGCCTTCAGAAATCCGTAAAAATTCGCCAGATATTGACGAAGCCAATTCTCGATGCATTGTGACCGGCAAGCTCCCCGTAGCTGTCCCAATCAGGTTTTCCTTAATTATGGGACCCGGATCAAAAATTTCAACAGTTTTTACGATTTCGGCAATTTTTCCTAGTATAATGCCTTCAGAAATCCGTAAAAATTCGACGAAACCAATTCTCGATGCATTGTGACCGGTAAGCTCCCAGTAGCTGTCTCAATCAGGTTTTCCTGAATTATTGGACCCGGATCCAAAATTTCACCACTTTTTACGATTTCTCAAATTCAGCGATTTTCCCTAGTATAATGTTTTAAGAAATCCGTAAAAATTCGCCAGATTTCGACGAAGCCAATTCTCGATGCATTATGACCGATAAGCTCCCAGTAGCTATCCCAATCAGGTTTCCCTGAATTATGGGACGCGGATCCAAAATTTTACCACTTTTTATGATTTCTCGATTTTGGCGATTTTCCTTAGTATAATGCCTTCAGAAATCCGTAAAAATTCGCCAGATATCGACGAAGCCAATTCTCGATGCATTATGACCGGTAAGCTTCTCTTAGCTGTCCCAATCAGGTTTTCCTTAGTAATGGGACTCGGATCAAAAATT
Organism: Excoecaria cochinchinensis; assembly: GCA_947683425.1. NCBI lineage: Eukaryota > Viridiplantae > Streptophyta > Magnoliopsida > Malpighiales > Euphorbiaceae > Excoecaria > Excoecaria cochinchinensis. The sequence goes on from CANTUQ010000252.1 coordinate 72,024, forward strand.
TCACCACATTTTACGATTTCGGCGATTTTCCCTAGTATAATGCCTTCAGAAATCCGTAAAAATTCGACGAAACCAATTCTCGATGTATTGTGACCGGTAAGCTCCCAGTAGCTGTCCCGATCAGGTTTCCCTGAATTATGGGACCCGGATCCAAAATTTTACCACTTTTTACGATTTCTCGATTTCGGCGATTTTCCCTAGTATAATGCCTTTAGAAATCCGTAAAAATTCAACGAAGCCAATTCTCGATGCATTGTGACCGGTAAGCTCCCAGTAGCTGTCCCAATTAGGTTTCCCTGAATTATGGGACCCGGATAAAAAATTTCACCACTTTTTACGATTTCTCGATTTCGGCGATTTTCCCTAGTATAATGCCTTCAGAAATCCGTAAAAATTCGCCAGATTCCAATTCTCGATGTATTGTGACCGGTAAGATCCCAGTAGCTGTCCCAATCAGGTTTCCCTGAATTATGGGACCCGGATAAAAAATTTTACCACTTTTTTCGATTTCTAGATTTCGGCGATTTTCCCGAGTATAATGCCTTTAGAAATCCGTAAAAATTCGCCAGATTCCAATTCTCGATGTATTGTGACCGGTAAACTCCCAGTACCTATCCCTAGTATAATGCCTTCAGAAATCCGTAAAAATTTGCCAATTCTCGATGCATTGTGAGCTGTAAGCTCCCCGTAGCTGTCCCAATCAGGTTTTCCTTAATTATGGGACCCGGATCCAAAATTTCACCACTTTTTACGATTTCGGCGATTTTCCCAAGTATAATTTCTTCAGAAATCCGTAAAAATTCGACGAAGCCAATTCTCGATGCATTGTGACCGGTAAGCTCCCAGTAGCTGTCCCAATCAGGTTTCCTTGAATTATGGGACCCGGATCCAAAATTTCACCACTTTTTACGATTTCTCGATTTCGGCGATTTTCCCTAGTATAATGCTTTCAGAAATCCGTAAAAATTTGCCAGATTCCAATTCTCGATGCATTGTGACCAATAAGCTCCCAGTAGCTGTCCCAATCAGGTTTTCCTGAATTATGGGACCCGGATCAATAATTTCACCACTTTTTACGATTTCTCTATTTCGGCGATTTTCCCTAGTATAATGCCTTCAGAAATCCGTAAAAATTTGCCAGATTCCAATTCTCTATGTATTGTGACCGGTAAGCTCCCAGTAGCTGTCCCAATCAGGTTTCCCTGAATTATGGGACCCAGATCAAAAATTTCACCAATTTTTACGATTTCTCGATTTCGGGGATTTTCCCTAGTATAATGCTTTCAGAAATCCGTAAAAATTCTCCAGATTCCAATTCTCGATGCATTATGACCGGTAAGCTCCTAGTAGCTGTCCCAATCAGGTTTCCTCTAATTATGGGACCCGGATCAAAAATTTCACCACTTTTTACGATTTCTCGATTTCGGCAATTTTCCCTAGTATAATGACTTCAGAAATCCGTAAAAATTCGCCAGATTCCAATTCTCGATGTATTATGACCGGTAAGCTCCCAGTAGCTGTCCCAATCAGGTTTCCCTGAATTATGGGACCCGGATCAAAAATTTCACCACTTTTCACGATTTCTCGATTTCGGATAATTTCCCTAATATAATACCTTCAGAAATCCGTAAAAATTCGCCAGATTCCAATTCTTGATGTATTATGACCGGTAAGCTCCCAGTAGCTGTCCCAATCAGGTTTTCCTCAATTATCGGACCCGGATCTAAAATTTCACCACTTTTTACGATTTCTCGATTTCGGCGATTTTCCCTAGTATAATGCCTTCAGAAATCCGTAAAAATTCGCCAGATATCGACGAAACGATTTCTCGATGCATTATGACCGGTAAGCTCCCCGTAGCTGTCCCAATCAGGTTTTCCTTAATTATGGGACCCGGATCAAAAATTTCACCACTTTTTACGATTTCGGCGATTTTCTTTAGTATAATTTCTTCAGAAATCCGTAAATATTCGACGAAACCAATTCTCGATGCATTGTGACCGGTAAGCTCCCAGTAGCTGTCCTAATCAGGTTTCCCTGAATTATGGGACCCGGATCCAAAATTTCATCACTTTTTACGATTTCTCGATTTCGGCGATTTTCCCTAGTATAATGCCTTCAGAAATCCATAAAAATTCGCCAGATATCGACGAAGCCAATTCTCGATGCATTGTGACTGGTAAGCACCCCGTAGCGGTCCCAATCAGGTTTTCTTAATTATGGGACCCGGATCAAAAATTTCACCACTTTTTACGATTTCTCGATTTCGGCGATTTTCACTAGTATAATGCTTTCAGAAATCCGTAAAAATTCGCCAGATTCCAATTCTCGATGTATTGTGACCGGTAAGCTCCCAGTAGCTGTCCCAATCAGGTTTCCCTGAATTATGGGACCCGGATCAAAAATTTCACTACTTTTCACGATTTCTCGATTTCGGCGAATTTCCCTAGTATAATGCCTTCAGAAATCCGTAAAAATTCGCCAGATTCCAATTCTCGATGTATTGTGACCGGTAAGCTCCCAGTAGCTGTCCCAATGAGGTTTCCCTCAATTATGGGACCCGGATCCAAAATTTCACCACATTTTACAATTTCTCAATTTCGGCGATTTTCCCTAGTATAATGCCTTCAGAAATCCGTAAAAATTCGACGAAACCAATTCTCGATGCATTGTGACCGGTAAGCTCCCAGTAGCTGTTCCAATCAGGTTTCCCTAAATTATGGGACCCGGATCCAAAATTTCACCACTTTTTACGATTTCTCGATCTCGGCGATTTTCCCTAGTATAATGCCTTCAGAAATCCGTAAAAATTCGCCAGATATCGACGAAGCCAATTCTCAATGCATTGTGACCGGTAAGCTCCCCGTAGCTGTCCCAATCAGGTTTTCCTTAATTATGGGACCCGGATCAAAAATTTCACCACTTTTTACGATTTCGGCGATTTTCCCTAGTATAATGCCTTCAGAAATCCGTAAAAATTCGACGAAACCAATTCTCGATGCATTGTGACCGGTAAGCTCCCTGTAGCTGTCCCAATCAGGTTTCCCTAAATTATGGGACCCGGATCCAAAATTTCACCACTTTTTACGATTTCTCGATTTCGGCGATTTTCACTAGTATAATGCCTTCAGAAATCCGTAAAAATTCGCCAGATTCCAATTCTCGATGTATTCTGACCGGTAAGCTCCCAGTAGCTGTCCCAATCAGGTTTCCCTAAATTATGGGACCCGGATCCAAAATTTCACCACTTTTTACGATTTCTCGATTTCGGCGATATTCCCTAGTCTAATGCTTTCAGAAATCCGTAAAATTTTGCCAGATTCCAATTCTCGATGTATTGTGACCGGTAAGCTCCCAATAGCTGTCCCAATCAGGTTTTCCTGAATTATGGGACCCGGATCCAAAATTTCATCACTTTTTACGATTTCTCGATTTCGGCGATTTTCCCTAGTATAATGCCTTCAGAAATCCGTAAAAATTCGCCATATATCGACGAAGCAAATTCTCGATGCATTGTGACCGGTAAGCTCCCAGTAGCTGTCCCAATCAGGTTTCCCTTAATTATGGGACCCGGATCCAAAATTTCACTACTTTTTATGATTTCTCGATTTCGGCAATTTTCCCTAGTATAATGCCTTCAGAAAACCGTAAAAATTCGCCAGATTCCGACGAAACCAATTCTCGATACATTGTGACCGGTAAGCTCCCAGTAGCTGTCCCAATCAGGTTTCCCTTAATTATGGGATCCGGATCCAAAATTTCACTACTTTTTACGATTTCTCGATTTCTGCAATTTTCCCTAGTATAATGCCTTCAGAAATCTGTAAAAATTCGTCAGATTCCGACGAAGCCAATTCTCGATGCATTGTGACCGGTAAGCTCCTAGTAGCTGTCCCAATCAGGTTTTCCGGAATTATGGGACCCGGATCAAAAATTTCACCACATTTTACGATTTCTAGATTTCGGCGATTTTCCCGAGTATAATGCCTTCAGAAATCCGTAAAAATTCGCCAGATTCCAATTCTCGATGTATTGTGACCGGTAAGCTCCCAGTAGCTATCCCAATAAGGTTTTCCTTAATTATGGGACCCAGATCCAAAATTTCACCACTTTTTACGATTTCGGCGATTTTCCCTAGTATAATGCCTTCAGATATCCGTAAAAATTCGACGAAACCAATTCTCGATGCATTGTGACCGGTAAGCTCCCAGTAGCTGTCCCAATCAGGTTTTACTGAATTATGGGATCCGGATCAAAAATTTCACCACTTTTTACGATTTCTCGATTTCGGAGATTTTCCCTAGTATAATGGCTTCAGAAATCCGTAAAAATTGGACGAAGCCTATTCTTGATGCATTGTGACCGGTAACCTTCCAGTAGCTGTCCCAATCAGGTTTCCCTTAATTATGGGACCCGGATCCAAAATTTTACCACTTTTTACGATTTCTCGATTTCGTAGATTTTCCCTAGTATAATGGCTTCAGAAATCCGTAAAAATTCGACGAAGCCTATTCTTGATGCATTGTGACCGGAAAGCTCCCAGTAGCTGTCCCAATCAGGTTTCCCTGAATTATGGGAACCGGATTCTAAATTTCACCACTTTTTACGATTTCTCGATTTCGGAGATTTTCCCTAGTATAATGGCTTCAGAAATCCGTAAAAATTCGACGAAGCCTATTCTTGATGCATTGTGACCGGTAACCTCCCAGTAGCTGTCCCAATCAGGTTTCCCTAATTATGGGACCCGGATCCAAAATTTTACCACTTTTTACGATTTCTCGATTTCGGAGATTTTCCCTAGTATAATGGCTTCAGAAATCCGTAAAAATTCGACGAAGCCTATTCTCGATGCATTGTGACCGGTAAGCTCCCAGTAGCTGTCCCAATCAGGTTTCCCTGAATTATGGTACCCGGATCCAAAATTTCACCACTTTTTACGATTTCTCGATTTCGGCGATTTTCCCTAGTATAATGCTTTCATAAATCCGTAAAAATTTGCCAGATTTCAATTCTCGATGCATTGTGACCGGTAAGCTCCCAGTACCTGTCCCAATCAGGTTACCCTGAATTATGGGATCCGGATCAAAAATTTCACCACTTTTTACGATTTCTCGATTTCGACGATTTTTCCTAGTATAATGCGTTCAGAAATCCGTAAAAATTCGCCAGATTCCAATTCTCGATGTATTGTAACCGGTAAACTCCCAGTAGCTGTCCCAATCAGGTTTCCCTGAATTATGGGACCCGGATCCAAAATTTCAACACTTTTTATGATTTCTCGATTTCGGCGATTTTCCTTAGTATAATGCCTTCAGAAATCCGTAAAAATTCGTCAGATATCGACGAAGCCAATTCTCGATGTATTGTGACAGGTAAGCTCCCCGTAGATGTCCCAATCAGTTTTTCCTTAATTATGGGACCCGGATCCAAAATTTCACCACTTTTTACGATTTCGGCGATTTTCGCTAGTATAATGCCTTCAGAAATCCGTAAAAATTCGACGAAACCAATTCTCGATGCATTGTGACCGATAAGCTCCCAGTAGCTGTCCTAATCAGGTTTCCCTGAATTATGGGACCCGGATCAAAAATTTCACCACTTTTTACGATTTCTTGATTTCGGCGATTTTCCCGAATATAATGCCTTCAGAAATCCGTAAAAATTCGTCAGATTCCAATTCTCGATGTTTTATGACCGGTAAGCTCCCAATAGGTGTACCAATCAGGTTTTCCAGAATTATTGGACCCGGATCCAAAATTTCACCACTTTTTACGATTTCTCGATTTCGGCGAATTTCCCTAGTATAATGCCTTAAGAAATCCGTAAAAATTCGCCAGATTCCAATTCTCGATGTATTGTGTCCGGTAACCTCCCAGTAGCTATCCCAATCAGGTTTCCCTGAATTATGGGACCCGGATCCAAAATTTCACCACTTTTTACGATTTCTCGATCTCGGCGATTTTCCTTAGTATAATGCCTTCAGAAATCCGTAAAAATTCGCCAGATATCGACGAAACCAATTCTCGATGCAACGTGACCGATGAGCTCCCCGTAGCTGTCCCAATCAATTTTTCCTTAATTATGGGACCCGGATAAAAAATTTCACCACTTTTTACGATTTCGGCGATTTTCCCTAGTATAATGCCTTCAGAAATCCGTAAAAATTCGACGAAACCATTTCTCGATGCATTGTGACCGGTAAGCTCCCTGTAGCTGTCCCAATCAGGTTTTCCTTAATTATGGGACCCGTATCAAAAATTTCACCACTTTTTACGATTTCGGCGATTTTCACTAGTATAATGCCTTCAGAAATCCATAAATATTCGACGAAACCAATTCTCGATGCATTTTGACCGGTAAGCTCCCAGTAGCTGTCCCAATCAGGTTTCCCTGAATTATGGGACCCGGATCCAAAATTTCACCACTTTTTACGATTTCTCGATTTCGGCGATTTTCCCTAGTATAATGCCTTCAGAAATCCGTAAAAATTCGCCAGATTCCAATTCTCGATGTATTGTGACCGGTAAACTCCCAGTAGCTTTCCCAATCAGGTTTCTCTGAATTATGGGACCCGGATAAAAAATTTCACCACTTTTTACGATTTCTCGATTTCGACGATTTTTCCTAGTATAATGCCTTTAGAAATCCGTAAAAAATTCGCTAGATTCCAATTCTCGATGTATTTTGACCGGTAAGCTCCTAGTAGTTGTGCCAATCAGGTTTCCCTGAATTATGGGACCCGGATCCAAAATTTTACCACTTTTTATGATTTCTCGATTTCGGCGATTTTCCCTAGTATAATGTTCAGAAATCCGTAAAAATTCGCCAGATATCGACGAAGCCAATTCTCGATGCATTGTAACCGGTAAGCTCCCAGTAGCTGTCCCAATCAGGTTTTCCTTAATTATGATCCAAAATTTCACCACTTTTTACGATTTCGGCGATTTTCCCTAGTATAATGCCTTCAGAAATCCATAAAAATTCGACGAAACCAATTCTCGATGCATTGTGACCGGTAAGCTCCCAGTAGCTATCTCAATCAGGTTTCCCTGAATTATGGGATCCGGATCCAAAATTTTACCACTTTTTACGATTTATCGATTTCGGCGATTTTACCTAGTATAATGCTTTCAGAAATCCGTAAAAATTCACCAGATTCCAATTCTCGATGCATTGTGACCGGTAAGCACCCAGTAGCTGTACCAATAAGGTTTCCCAGAATTATGGGACCCAGATCCAAAATTTCATCACTTTTTACGATTTCGGCGATTTTTCCTAGTATAATGCCTTCAGAAATCCATAAGAATTCGACGAAACCAATTTTCGATGCATTGTGACCGGTAAGATCCCAGTAGCTGTCCCAATCAGGTTTCCTTGAATTATGGGAACCGGATCCAAAATTTAACCACTTTTTACGATTTCTCGATTTCGGCGATTTTCCCTAGTATAATGCTTTCAAAAATCTGTAAAAATTCGCCAGATTTCAATTCTCGGTGCATTGTTACCGGTAAGCTCCCAGTAGCTGTCCCAATCAGGTTTCCCTGAATTATGGGACCCGGATCAAAAATTTCACCACTTTTTACGATTTCTCGATTTCGGCGATTTTCCCTAGTATAATGCCTTCAGAAATCCGTAAAAATTCGCCAGATTCCAATTCTTGATGCATTGTTACCGGTAAGCTCCCAGTAGCTGTCCCAATCAGGTTTCCCTGAATTATGGGACCCGGATCAAAAATTTCACAACTTTTTCCAATTCTCGATTTCGGCGATTTTCCCTAGTATAATGCCTTCAGAAATCCGTAAAAATTCGCCAGATATCGACGAAGCCAATTCTCGTTGCATTGTGATCGGTAAGCTCTTCCCTTAACTGTCCCAATCAGGTTTTTCTTAATTATGGGACCCGGATCAAAACTTTCACCACTTTTTACGATTTCGGCGATTTTCCCTAGTATAATGCCTTCAGAAATCCGTAAAAATTCGACGAAACCAATTCTCGATGCATTGTGACCGGTAAGCTCCCAGTAGCTGTCCCAATCAGGTTTCCCTAAATTATGGGACCCGGATCCAAAATTTCACCACTTTTTACGATTTCTCGATTTCGGCGATTTTCCCTAGTATAATGTCTTCAGAAATCCGTAAAAATTTGCCAGATTTCGACGAAGCCAATTCTCGATGCATTATGACCGGTAAGCTCCCAGTAGCTGTCCCAATCAGGTTTCCCTGAATTATGGGACCCGGATCCAAAATTTCACCACATTTTACGATTTCCCGATTTCGGCGATTTTCCCTATTATAATGCCTTCAGAAATCCGTAAAAATTCGCCAGATTCCGACGTAGCCAATTCTCGATGCGTTGTGACCGGTAAGCTCCCAATAGCTATCCCAATCAGGTTTCCCTGAATTATGGGACCCGGATAAAAAATTTCACCACTTTTTATGATTTCTCGATTTCGGAGATTTTCCCTAGCATAATGCCTTCAGAAATCCGTAAAAATTCGCCAGATTCCAATTCTCGATGTATTGTGACTGGTAAGCTCCCAGTAGCTGTTCCAATCAGGTTTCCCTGAATTTTGGGACCCGGATCAAAAATTTCACCAATTTTTACGATTTCTAGATTTCGGCGATTTTTCCGAGTATAATGCCTTCAGAAATCCGTAAAAATTCGCCAGATTCCAATTCTCGATGTATTGTGACCGGTAAGCTCCCAGTAGCTGTCCCAATCAGGTTTCCCTGAATTATGGGACCCGGATCCAAAATTTCACCACTTTTTACGATTTCTCGATTTTTGTGAATTTCCCTAGTATAATGCATTCAGAAATCCGTAAAAATTCGCCAGATTCCAATTTTCGATGTATTGTGGCCGGTAAACTCCCAGTAGCTGTCCCAATCAGGTTTCCCTGAATTATGGGACCCGGATCCAAAATTTCACCACTTTTTACGATTTCTCGATTTTGGCGATTTTCCCTAGTATAATGTCTTCAGAAATCCGTAAAAATTCGCCAGATTTCGACGAAGCCAATTCTCGATGCATTATGACCGGTAAGCTCCCAGTAGCTGTCCCAATCAGGTTTCCCTGAATTATGGGACCCGGATCCAAAATTTCACCACATTTTACGATTTCCCGATTTCAGCGATTTTTCCTAGTATAATGCCTTCAGAAATCCGTAAAAATTCGCCAGATTCCGACGAAACCAATTCTCGATGCATTGTGACCGGTAAGATCCCAGTAGCTGTCCCAATCAGGTTTCCTTGAATTATGGGAACCGGATCCAAAATTTAACCATTTTTTACGATTTCTCGATTTCGGCGATTTTCCCTAGTATAATGCTTTCAAAAATCTGTAAAAATTCGCCAGATTTCAATTCTCGGTGCATTGTTACCGGTAAGCTCCCAGTAGCTGTCCCAATCAGGTTTCCCTGAATTATGGGACCCGGATCAAAAATTTCACCACTTTTTACGATTTCTCGATTTCGGCGATTTTCCCTAGTATAATGCCTTCAGAAATCCGTAAAAATTCGACGAAGCCAATTCTCGATGCATTGCGACCGGTAAGCTCCCAGTAGCTGTCCCAATTAGGTTTTCCTGAATTATGGGACCCGGATCCAAAATTTCACCACTTTTTACGATTTCTCGAATTCGGCGATTTTCCCTAGTATAATGCCTTCAGAAATCCGTAAAAATTTGCCAGATATCGACGAAGCCAATTCTCGATGCATTGTGACCGATAAGCTCCCAGTAGCTGTCCCAATCAGGTTTTCCTTAATTATGAGACCCGGATCCAAAATTTCACCACTTTTTACGATTTCGGCGATTTTTCCTAATATAATGCCTTCAGAAATCCATAAAAATTCGACGAAACCAATTCTCGATGCAATGTGATCGGTAAGCTCCCAGTAGCTGTCCCAATCAGGTTTCCCTGAATTATGGGACCCGGATCTAAAATTTCACCACTTTTTATGATTTCTCGATTTCGGCGATTTTCCCTAGTATAATGCCTTCAGAAATCCGTAAAAATTCGCCAGATTCCAATTCTCGATGTATTGTGACCGGTAAGCTCCCAGTAGCTGTCCCAATCAGGTTTCCCTGAATTATGAGACCCGGATCCAAAATTTCACCACTTTTTACGATTTCTCGATTTTTGTGAATTTCCCTAGTATAATGCATTCAGAAATCCGTAAAAATTCGCCAGATTCCAATTCTCGATGTATTATGACCGGTAAGCTCCCAGTAGCTGTCCCAATTAGGTTTCCCTGAATTATGGGACCCGGATCCAAAATTTCACCACTTTTTACGATTTCTTGATTTCGACGATTTTCCCTAGTATAATGCCTTCAGAAATCCGTAAAAATTCGCCAGATTCCAATTCTCGATGTATTGTGACCGGTAAACTCCCAGTAACTCTTCCAATCAGGTTTCCCTGAATTATGGGACCCGGATCCAAAATTTCACCACTTTTTACGATTTCTCGATTTTTGTGAATTTCCCTAGTATAATGCCTTCAGAAATCCGTAAAAATACGACGAAACCAATTCTCGATGCATTGTGACCGGTAAGCTCCCAGTAGCTGTCCCAATCAGGTTTCCCTGAATTATGGGACCCGGATCCAAAATTTCACCACTTTTTACGATTTCTAGATTTCGGCGATTTTCCCGAGTATAATGACTTCAGAAATCCGTAAAAATTCGCCAGATTCCAATTCTCGATGTATTGTGACCGGTAAGCTCCCAGTAGCTGTCCCAATCAGGTTTCCCTGAATTATGGGACCCGGATCCAAAATTTCACCACTTTTTACGATTTCTCGATTTTTGTGAATTTCCCTAGTATAATGCCTTCAGAAATCCGTAAAAATACGACGAAACCAATTCTCGATGCATTGTGACCGGTAAGCTCCCAGTAGCTGTCCCAATCAGGTTTCCCTGAATTATGGGACCCGGATCCAAAATTTCACCACTTTTTACGATTTCTAGATTTCGGCGATTTTCCCTAATATAATGTCTTCAGAAATCCGTAAAAATTCGCCAGATTTCGATGAAGCAAATTCTCGATGCATTATGACTGGTAAGCTCCCAGTAGCTGTCCCAATCAGGTTTCCCTGAATTATGGGACCCGGATCCAAAATTTCACCACATTTTACGATTTCCCGATTTCGGCGATTTTCCCTAGTATAATTCCTTCAGAAATCCGTAAAAATTCGCCAGATTCCGACGAAGCCAATTCTCGATGCGTTGTGACCGGTAAGCTCCCAATAGCTGTCCCAATCAGGTTTCCCTGAATTATGGGACCCGGATAAAAAATTTCAACACTTTTTATGATTTCTCGATTTCGGAGATTTTCCCTAGCATAATGCCTTCAAAAATCCGTAAAAATTCGCCAGATTCAAATTCTCGATGTATTGTGACTGGTAAGCTCCCAGTAGCTGTTACAATCAGGTTTCCCCGAATTATGGGACCCGGATCAAAAATTTCACCACTTTTTACGATTTCTAGATTTCGGCGATTTTCCCGAGTATAATGCCTTCAAAAATCCGTAAAAATTCGCCAGATTCCAATTCTCGATGTATTGTGACCGGTAAGCTCCCAGTAGCTGTCCCAATCAGGTTTCCTTGAATTATGGGACCCGGATCCAAAATTTCACCACTTTTTACGATTTCTCGATTTTTGTGAATTTCCCTAGTATAATGCATTCAGAAATCCGTAAAAATTCGCCAGATTCCAATTCTCGATGTATTGTGGCCGGTAAGCTCCCAGTAGCTGTCCCAATCAGGTTTTCCTTAATTATGAGACCCGGATCCAAAATTTCACCACTTTTTACGATTTCGGCGATTTTTCCTAATATAATGCCTTCAGAAATCCATAAAAATTCGACGAAACCAATTCTCGATGCAATGTGATCGGTAAGCTCCCAGTAGCTGTCCCAATCAGGTTTCCCTGAATTATGGGACCCGGATAAAAAATTTCACCACTTTTTATGATTTCTCGATTTCGGAGATTTTCCCTAGCATAATGCCTTCAGAAATCCGTAAAAATTTGCCAGATTCTAATTCTCGATATATTGTGACCGGTAAGCTCCCAGTAGTTGTCCCAATCAGGTTTCCCTGAATTATGGGACCCGGATCCAAAATTTCACCACTTTTTACGATTTCTCGATTTCGGCGATTTTCCCCAGTATAATGCCTTCATAAATCCGTAAAAAATTCGCTAGATTCCAATTCTCGATGTATTGTGACCGGTAAGCTCCCAGTAGTTGTGCCAATCAGGTTTCCCTGAATTATGGGACCCGGATCCAAAATTTCACCACTTTTTACGATTTCTCGATTTCGGCGATTTTCCCTAGTATAATGCCTTAAGAAATCCTTAAAAATTCGCCAGATATCGACGAAGCCAATTCTCATGTATTGTGGCCGGTAAGCTCCCAGTAGCTGTCCCAATCAGGTTTCCCTCAATTATGGGACACGGATCTAAAATTTCACCACTTTTTACGATTTCTCGATTTCGGCGATTCTCCCTAGTATAATGCCTTAAGAAATCCGTAAAAAATTCGCTAGATTCCAATTCTCGATGTATTGTGACCGGTAAGCTCCCAGTAGCTGTCCCAATCAGGTTTCCCTGAATTATGAGACCCGAATCCAAAATTTCACCACTTTTTACGATTTCTCGATTTCGGCGATTTTCCCTAGTATAATGCCTTCAGAAATCCTTAAAAATTCGCCAGATATCAACGAAGCCAATTCTCGATGCATTGTGACCGATAAACTCCCAGTAGCTGTCCCAATCAGGTTTCCCTGAATTATGGGATCCGGATCAAAAATTTCACCACTTTTTACGATTTCTCGATTTCGGCGATTTTCCGTAGTATAATGCCTTCAGAAATCCGTAAAAATTCGCCAGATTTTGACGAAGCCAATTCTCGATGCATTATGACCGGTAAGCTACCAGTAGCTGTCCCAATCAGGTTTCCCTGAATTATGGGACCCGGATCCAAAATTTCACCACATTTTAAGATTTCCCGATTTCGGCGATTTTCCCTAGTATAATGCCTTCAGAAATCCGTAAAAATTCGCCAGATTCCAACGAAGCCAATTCTCGATGCATTGTGACCGGTAAGCTCCCAATAGCTGTCCCAATCAGGTTTCCCTGAATTATGGGACGCGGATAAAAAATTTCACCACTTTTTATGATTTCTCGATTTCGGAGATTTTCCCTAGCATAATGCCTTTAGAAATCCGTAAAAATTCGCCAGATTCCAATTCTCGATGTATTGTGGATGGTAAGCTCCCAGTAGCTATTCCAATCTGGTTTCCCGGAATTATGGGACCCGGATCAAAAATTTCACCACTTTTTACGATTTCTAGATTTCGGCGAATTTCCCGAGTATAATGCCTTCAGAAATCCGTAAAAATTCGCCAGATTCCAATTCTCGATGTATTGTGACCGGTAAGCTCCCAGTAGCTGTCCCAATCAGGTTTCCCTGAATTATGGGACCCGGATCCAAAATTTTACCACTTTTTACGATTTCTCGATTTCGGCGATTTTCCCTAGTATAATGCCTTCAGAAATCCTTAAAAATTCGCCAGATATCGACGAAGCCAATTCTCGATGCATTGTGACCGATAAGCTCCCAGAAGCGGTCCCAATCAGGTTTTCCTTAATTATGGGACCCGGATCCAAAATTTCACCACTTTTTACGATTTCGGCGATTTTCCCTAGTATAATGCCTTCAGAAATCCATAAAAATTCGACGAAACCAATTCTCGATGCATTGTGACCGGTAAGCTCCCAGTAGCTGTCCCAATCAGGCTTCCCTGAATTATGGGATCCGGATCCAAAATTTTACCACTTTTTACGATTTCTCGATTTCGGCGATTTTACCTAGTATAATGCTTTCAGAAATCCGTAAAAATTCGCCAGATTCCAATTCTCGATGCATTGAGACCGGTAAGCTCCCAGTAGCTGTCCCAATCGGGTTTCCCGGAATTATGGGACCCGGATCCAAAATTTCACCACTTTTTACGATTTCTCGATTTCGGCGATTTTCCCTAGTATAATGCCTTCAGAAATCCGTAAAAATTTGCCAGATATCAACGAAGCCAATTCTCGATGCATTATGACCGGTAAGCTCCCCGTAGCTGTCCCAATCAGGTTTTCCTTAATTATGGGACCCGGATCAAAATTTTCACCACTTTTTACGATTTTGGCGATTTTCCCTAGTATAATGCATACAGAAATCCATAAAAATTCGACGAAACCAATTCTCGATGCATTGTGACCGGAAAGCTCCCAGTAGCTGTCCCAATCAGGTTTCCCCGAATTATGTGACTCGGATCCAAAATTTCACCACTTTTTACGATTTCTCGATTTCGGCAATTTTCCCTAGTATAATGCCTTCAGAAATCCGTAAAAATTCGACGAAGCCAATTCTCGATGCATTGTGACTGGTAAGCTCGCAGTAGCTGTCCCAATCAGGTTTCCCTGAATTATGGGACCCGGATCAAAAATTTCACCACTTTTTACGATTTCTCGATTTCGGCGATTTTCCCTAGTATAATGCCTTCAGAAATCCGTAAAAATTCGCTAGATTCCAATTCTCGATGTATTGTGACCGGTAAGCTCCCAGTAGCTGTCCCAATCAGGTTTCCCTGAATTATGGGACCCGGATCCAAAATCTCACCACTTTTTATGATTTCTCGATTTCGGCGATTTTCCCTAGTATAATGTCTTCAGAAATCCGTAAAAATTCGCCAGATTTCGACGAAGCCAATTCTCGATGCATTATGACCGGTAAGCTCCCAGTAGCTGTCCCAATCAGGTTTCCCTGAATTATGGGACCCGGATCCAAAATTTTACCACTTTTTACGATTTCTCGATTTCGGCGATTTTCCCTAGTATAATGCCTTCAGAAATCCTTAAAAATTCGCCAGATATCGACGAAGCCAATTCTCGATGCATTGTGACCGATAAGATCCCAGAAGCTATCCCAATCAGGTTTTCCTTAATTATGGGACCCGGATCCAAAATTTCACCACTTTTTACGATTTCAGCGATTTTCCCTAGTATAATGCCTTCAGAAATCCATAAAAATTCGACGAAACCAATTCTCGATGCATTGTGACCGGTAAGTTCCCAGTAGCTGTCCCAATCAGGCTTCCCTGAATTATGGGATCCGGATCCAAAATTTTACCACTTTTTACGATTTCTCGATTTCGGCAATTTTACCTAGTATAATGCTTTCAGAAATCCGTAAAAATTCGCCAGATTCCAATTCTCGATGCATTGTGACCGGTAAGCTCCCAGTAGCTGTCCCAATCGGGTTTCCCTGAATTATGGGACCCGGATCCAAAATTTCACCACTTTTTACGATTTCTCGATTTCGGCGATTTTCCCTAGTATAATGCCTTCAGAAATCCGTAAAAATTTGCCAGATATCAACGAAGCCAATTCTCGATGCATTATGACCGGTAAGCTCCCCGTAGCTGTCCCAATCAGGTTTTCCTTAATTATGGGACCCGGATCAAAAATTTCACCACTTTTTACGATTTTGGCGATTTTCCCTAGTATAATGCATACAGAAATCCATAAAAATTCGACGAAACCAATTCTCGATGCATTGTGACCGGAAAGCTCCCAGTAGCTGTCCCAATCAGGTTTCCCTGAATTATGTGACTCGGATCCAAAATTTCACCACTTTTTACGATTTCTCGATTTCAGCAATTTTCCCTAGTATAATGCCTTCAGAAAGCCGTAAAAATTCGACGAAGCCAATTCTCGATGCATTGTGACTGGTAAGCTCGCAGTAGCTGTCCCAATCAGGTTTCCCTGAATTATGGGACCCGGATCAAAAATTTCACCACTTTTTACGATTTCTCGATTTCGGCGATTTTCCCTAGTATAATGCCTTCAGAAATCCGTAAAAATTCGCTAGATTCCAATTCTCGATGTATTGTGACCGGTAAGCTCCCAGTAGCTGTCCCAATCAGGTTTCCCTGAATTATGGGAACCGGATCCAAAATTTCACCACATTTTACGATTTCCCGATTTCGGCGATTTTCCCTTGTATAATGCCTTCATAAATCCGTAAAAATTCCCCAGATTTCGACGAAGCCAATTCTCGATGCATTGTGACCGGTAAGCTCCCAATAGGTTTCCCAATCAGGTTTCCCTGAATTATGGGACCCGGATAAAAAATTTCACCACTTTTTATGATTTCTCGATTTTGGAGATTTTCCCTAGCATAATGCCTTCAGAAATCCGTAAAAATTCGCCAGATTCCAATTCTCGATGTATTGTGACTGGTAAGCTCCCAGTAGCTGTTCCAATCAGGTTTCCCTGAATTATGGGACCCGGATCAAAAATTTCACCACTTTTTACGATTTCTAGATTTCGGCGATTTTCCCGAGTATAATGCCTTCAGAAATCCGTAAAAATTCGCCAGATTCCAATTCTCGATGTATTGTGACCGGTAAGCTCCCAGTAGCTGTCCCAATCAGGTTTCCCTGAATTATGGGACCCGGATCCAAAATTTCACCACTTTTTACGATTTCTCGATTTTTGTGAATTTCCCTAGTATAATGCATTCGGAAATCCGTAAAAATTCGCCAGATTCCAATTCTCGATGTATTGTGGCCGGTAAGCTCCCAGTAGCTGTCCCAATCAGGTTTCCCTCAATTATGAGACCCGGATCTAAAATTTCACCACTTTTTACGATTTCTCGATTTCGGCGATTTTTCCTAGTATAATGCCTTAAGAAATCCGTAAAAAATTCGCTAGATTCCAATTCTCGATGTATTGTGACCGGTAAGCTCCCAGTAGTTGTGCCAATCAGGTTTCCCTGAATTATGGGACCCGGATCCAAAATTTCACCACTTTTTACGATTTCTCGATTTCGGCGATTTTCCCTAGTATAATGCCTTCAGAAATCCGTAAAAATTCGCCAGATATCGACGAAACCAATTCTCGATGCATTGTAACCGGTAAGCTTTCCGTAGCTGTCCCAATCAGGTTTTTCTTAATTATGGGACTCGGATCCAAAATTTTACCACTTTTTATGATTTCGGCGATTTTCCCTAGTATAATGCCTTCAGAAATCCGTAAAAATACGACGAAACCAATTTTCGATGCATTGTGACCGGTAAACTCCCAGTAGCAGTCCCAATCAGGTTTCCCTGAATTATGGGACCCGGATCCAAAATTTCTTCACTTTTTACGATTTCTCGATTTCGGCGATTTTCACTAGTATAAGGCCTTCAGAAATCCGTAAAAATTCGCCGGATATCGACGAAGTCAATTCTCGATGCATTGTGACCGGTAAGCCCCCCGTAGCTGTCCCAATCAGGTTTTCCTTAATTATAGGACCCGGATCAAAAATTTCACCACTTTTTACGATTTCGACGATTTTCCCTAGTATAATGCCTTCAAAAATCCGTAAAAATTCGACGAATCCAATTCTCGATGCATTGTGACCGGTAAGCTCCCAGTAGCTGTCCCAATCAGGTTTCCCTGAATTATGGGACCCGGATAAAAAATTTCACCACTTTTTACGATTTATCGAATTCGGCGATTTTCCCTAGTATAATGTCTTCAGAAATCCGTAAAAATTCGCCAGATTTTGACGAAGCCAATTCTCAAAGCATTATGACCGGTAAGCTCCCAGTTGCTGTCCCAATCAGGTTTCCCTTAATTATGGGACCCGGATCCAAAATTTCACCACATTTTACGATTCCTCGATTTCGGCGATTTTCCCTAGTATAATGCCTTCAGAAATCCGTAAAAATTCGCCAGATTCCGACGAAGCCAATTCTCGATGCATTGTGACCGGTAAGCTCCCAGTAGCTGTCCCAATCAGGTTTCCCTGAATTATGGGACTCGGATAAAAAATTTAACCACTTTTTATGATTTCTCGATTTCGGTGATTTTCCCGAGTATAATGCCTTCAGAAATCCGTAAAAATTCGCCAGATTCCAATTCACGATGTATTGTGACCGGTAAGCTCCCAGTAGCTGTCCCAATCAGGTTTCCCTGAATTATGGGACCCGGATCCAAAATTTCACCACTTTTTACTATTTCTCGATTTTTATGAATTTCCCTAGTATAATGCCTTCAAAAATCCGTAAAAATTCGCCAGATTCCAATTCTCGATGTATATTGGCCGGTAAGCTCCCAGTAGCTATCCCAATCAGGATTCCTTGAATTATGGGACCCGGATCCAAAATTTCAGCACATTTTACGATTTCTCAATTTCGGCGATTTTCCCTAGTATAATGCCTTCAGAAATCCGTAAAAATTCGCCAGATTCCGACGAAGCCAATTCTCGATGCATTGTGACCGGTAAGCTCCCAGTAGCTGTCCCAATCAGGTTTCCCTGAATTATGGGACCCGGATAAAAAATTTCACCACTTTTTATGATTTCTCGATTTCGGTGATTTTCCCGAGTATAATGCCTTCAGAAATCCGTAAAAATTCGCCAGATTCAAATTCACGATGTATTGTGACCGGTAAGCTCCCAGTAGCTGTCCCAATCAGGTTTCCCTGAATTATGGGACCCGGATCCAAAATTTCACCACTTTTTACTATTTCTCGATTTTTGTGAATTTCCCTAGTATAATGACTTCAAAAATCCGTAAAAATTCGCCAGATTCCAATTCTCGATGTATATTGGCCGGTAAGCTCCCAGTAGCTATCCCAATCAGGATTCCTTGAATTATGGGACCCGGATCCAAAATTTCACCACTTTTTACGATTTCTCGATTTCGGCGATTTTCTATAGTATAATGCCTTCAGAAATTCGTAAAAATTCGCCAGATTCCGACGAAGCCAATTCTCGATGCATTGTGACCGGTAAGCTCCCAGTAGCTGTCCCAATCAGGATTCCCTGAATTATGGGACCCGGATAAAAAATTTCACCACTTTTTATGATTTCTCGATTTCGGTGATTTTCCCGAGTATAATTCCTTCAGAAATCCGTAAAAATTCGCCAGATTCCAATGAACGATGTATTGTGACCGGTAAGGTCCCAGTAGCTGTCCCAATCAGGTTTCCCTGAATTATGGGACCCGGATCCAAAATTTCACCACTTTTTACTATTTCTCGATTTTTGTGAATTTCCCTAGTATAATGCTTTCAAAAACCTGTAAAAATTCGCCAGATTCCAATTCTCGATGTATATTGGCCGGTAAGCTCCCAGTAGCTATCACAATCAGGATTTCCTGAATTATGGGACCCGGATCCAAAATTTCACCACTTTTTACGATTTCTCGATTTCGGCGATTTTCCCTAGTATAATGCCTTCAGAAATCCGTAAAAATTCGCCAGATTCCGACGAAGCCAATTCTCGATGCATTGTGACCGGTAAGCTCCCAGTAGCTGTCCCAATCAGGTTTTCCGGAATTATGGGACCCGGATCAAAAATTTCACCACATTTTACGATTTCTAGATTTCGGCGATTTTCCCTAGTATAATGCCTTCAGAAATCCGTAAAAATTCGTCAGATTCCAATTCTCGATGTATTGTGACCGGTAAGCTCCCAGTAGCTGTCCCAATCAGGTTTTCCTTAATTATGGGACCCGGATCCAAAATTTCACTGCTTTTTACGATTTCGGCGATTTTCCCTAGTATAATGCCTTCAGAAATCCGTAAAAATTCGACGAAACCAATTCTCGATGCATTGTGACCGGTAAGCTCCCAGTAGCTGTCCCAATCAGGTTTTACTGAATTATGGGATCCGGATCAAAAATTTCACCACTTTTTATGACTTCTCGATTTCGACGATTTTCCCTAGTATAATGCCTTCAGAAATCCGTAAAAATTCGCCAGATTTCAATTCTCGATGTATTGTGACCGGTAAACTCCCAGTAGCTGTCCCAATCAGGTTTCCCTGAATTATGGGACCCGGATCCAAAATTTCAACACTTTTTACGATTTCTCGATTTCGGAGATTTTCCCTTGTATAATGGCTTCAGAAATCCGTAAAAATTCGACGAAGCCTATTCTTTATGCATTGTGACCGGTAAGCTCCCAGTAGCTGTCCCAATCAGGTTTCCCTGAATTATGGGAACCGGATTCTAAATTTCACCACTTTTTACGATTTCTCGATTTCGGAGATTTTCCCTAGTATAATGGCTTCAGAAATCCGTAAAAATTCGACGAAGCCTATTCTTGATGCATTGTGACCGGTAACCTCCCAGTAGCTGTCCCAATCAGGTTTCCCTTAATTATGCGACCCGGATCCAAAATTTTACCACTTTTTACGATTTCTCGATTTCGGAGATTTTCCCTAGTATAATGGCTTCAGAAATCCGTAAAAATTCGACGAAGCCTATTCTTGATGCATTGTGACCGGTAAGCTCCCAGTAGCTGTCCCAATCAGGTTTCCCTGAATTATGGGAACCGGATTGTAAATTTCACCACTTTTTACGATTTCTCGATTTCGGAGATTTTCCCTAGTATAATGGCTTCAGAAATCTGTAAAAATTCGACGAAGCCTATTCTTGATGCATTGTGACCGGCAACCATCCAGTAGTTGTCCCAATCAGGTTTCCCTTAATTATGGGACCCGGATCCAAAATTTTACCAGTTTTTACGATTTCTCGATTTCGGAGATTTTCCCTAGTATAATGGCTTCAGAAATCCGTAAAAATTCGACGAAGCCTATTCTCGATGCATTGTGACCGGTAAGCTCCCAGTAGCTATCCCAACCAGGTTTCCCTTAATTATGGGACCCGGATAAAAAATTTCACTACTTTTTATGATTTCTCGATTTCGGCCATTTTCCCTAGTATAATGCCTTCAGAAAACCGTAAAAATTCGCCAGATTCCAATTCTCGATGTATTGTGACCGGTAAGCTCCCAGTAGCTGTCCCAATCAGGTTTCCCTGAATTATGGGATCCGGATCAAAAATTTCACCACTTTTTACGATTTATCGATTTCGACGATTTTCCCTAGTATAATGCCTTCAGAAATCCGTAAAAATTCGCCAGATTCCAATTCTCGATGTATTGTAACCGGTAAACTCCCAGTAGCTGTCCCAATCAGGTTTCCCTGAATTATGGGACCCGGATCCAAAATTTCAACACTTTTTACGATTTCTCGATTTCGGCGATTTTCCTTAGTATAATGCCTTCAAAAATCCGTAAAAATTCGTCAGATATCGACGAAGCCAATTCTCGATGTATTGTGACAGGTAAGCTCCCCGTAGATGTCCCAATCAGTTTTTCCTTAATTATGGGACCCGGATCCAAAATTTCACCACTTTTTACGATTTCGGCGATTTTCCCTAGTATAATGCCTTCAGAAATCCGTAAAAATTCGACGAAACCAATTCTCGATGCATTGTGACCGATAAGCTCCCAGTAGCTGTCCTAATCAGGTTTCCCTGAATTATGGGACCCGGATAAAAAATTTCACCACTTTTTACGATTTCTTGATTTCGGCGATTTTCCCGAATATAATGCCTTCAGAAATCCGTAAAAATTCGTCAGATTCCAATTCTCGATGTATTGTGACTGGTAAGCTCCCAATAGCGGTACCAATCAGGTTTTCCTGAATTATGAGACCCGGATCCAAAATTTCACCACTTTTTACGATTTCTCGATTTCGGCGAATTTCCCTAGTATAATGCCTTAAGAAATCCGTAAAAATTCGCCAGATTCCAATTCTCGATGTATTGTGTCCGGTAACCTCCCAGTAGCTGTCCCAATCAGGTTTCCCTGAATTATGGGACCCGGATCCAAAATTTCACCACTTTTTACGATTTCTCGATCTCGTCGATTTTTCTTAGTATAATGCCTTCAGAAATCCGTAAAAATTCGCCAGATATCGACGAAACCAATTCTCGATGCATCGTGACCGATAAGCTCCCCGTAGCTGTCCCAATCAAGTTTTCCTTAATTATGGGACCCGGATCAAAAATTTCACCACTTTTTACGATTTCGGCGATTTTCCCTAGTATAATGCCTTCAGAAATCCGTAAAAATTCGACGAAACCAATTCTCGATGCATTGTGACCGGTAAGCTCCCTGTAACTGTCCCAATCAGGTTTTCCTTAATTATGGGACCCGGATCCAAAATTTCACCACTTTTTACGATTTCGGCGATTTTCACTAGTATAATGCCTTCAGAAATCCATAAAAATTCGACGAATCCAATTCTCGATGCATTGTGACCGGTAAGCTCCCAGTAGCTGTCCCAATCAGGTTTCCCTGAATTATGGGACCCGGATAAAAAATGTCACCACTTTTTACGATTTCTCGATTTCGGAGATTTTCCCTAGTATAATGGCTTCAGAAATCCGTAAAAATTCGACGATGCCTATTCTTGATGCATTGTGACCGGTAACCTCCCAGTAGCTGTCCCAATCAGGTTTCCCTTAATTATGGGACCCGGATCCAAAATTTCACCACTTTTTAGGATTTCTCAAATTCGGCGATATTCCCTAGTGTAATGCCTTCAGAAATCCGTAAAAATTCGCCAGATTTCGACGAAGCCAATTCTCGAAGCATTGTGACCGGTAAGCTCCCAGTAGCTATCCCAATCAGGTTTTCCTGAATTATGGGACCCGGATCCAAAATTTCATCACATTTTACGATTTCTCGATTTCGGCGATTTTTCCTAGTATAATGCCTTCATAAATCCGTAAAAATTCGCCAGATTCCAATTCTCGATGTATTGTGACCGGTAAGCTATCAGTAGCTGTCCCAATCAGGTTTCCCTGAATTATGGGATCCGAATCAAAAATTTCACCACTTTTTACGACTTCTCGATTTCGACGATTTTCCCTAGTATAATGCCTTCAGAAATCCGTAAAAATTCGCCAGATTCCAATTCTTGATGTATTGTGACCGGTAAACTCCCAGTAGTTGTCCCAATCATGTTTCCTTGAATTATGGGACCCGGATAAAAAATTTCACCACTTTTTACGATTTCTCGATTTCGGAGATTTTCCCTAGTATAATGGCTTCAGAAATTCGTAAAAATTCGACGATGCCTATTCTTGATGCATTGTGACCGGTAACCTCCCAGTAGCTGTCCCAATCAGGTTTCCCTTAATTATGGGACCCGGATCCAAAATTTCACCACTTTCTACGATTTCTCGAATTCGGCGATATTCCCTAGGGTAATGCCTTCAGAAATCCGTAAAAATTCGCCAGATTTCGACGAAGCCAATTCTCGAAGCATTGTGACCGGTAAGCTCCCAGTAGCTATCCCAATCAGGTTTCCCTGATTTATGGGACCCGGATCCAAAATTTCATCACATTTTACGATTTCTCGATTTCGGCGATTTTCCCTAGTATAATGCCTTCAGAAATCCGTAAAAATTCGCCAGATTCCAATTCTCGATGTATTGTGACCGGTAAGCTCCCAGTAGCTGTCCCAATCAGGTTTCCCTGAATTATGGGACCCGGATTCAAAATTTCTTCACTTTTTACGATTTCTCGATTTCGGCGATTTTCACTAGTATAAGGCCTTCAGAAATCCGTAAAAATTCGCCGGATATCGACGAAGTCAATTCTCGATGCATTGTGACCGGTAAGCCCCCCGTAGCTGTCCCAATCAGGTTTTCCTTAATTATAGGACCCGGATCAAAAATTTCACCACTTTTTACGATTTCGGCGATTTTCCCTAGTATAATGCCTTCAAAAATCCGTAAAAATTCGACGAATCCAATTCTCGATGCATTGTGACCGGTAAGCTCCCAGTAGCTGTCCCAATCAGGTTTCCCTGAATTATGGGACCCGGATAAAAAATTTCACCACTTTTTACGATTTATCGAATTCGGCGATTTTCCCTAGTATAATGTCTTCAGAAATCCGTAAAAATTCGCCAGATTTCGACGAAGCCAATTCTCAAAGCATTATGACCGGTAAGCTCCCAGTTGCTGTCCCAATCAGGTTTCCCTTAATTATGGGACCCGGATCCAAAATTTCACCACATTTTACGATTTCTCGATTTCGGCGATTTTCCCTAGTATAATGCCTTCAGAAATCCGTAAAAATTCGCCAGATTCCGACGAAGCCAATTCTCGATGCATTGTGACCGGTAAGCTCCCAGTAGCTGTCCCAATCAGGTTTCCCTGAATTATGGGACTCGGATAAAAAATTTCACCACTTTTTATGATTTCTCGATTTCGGTGATTTTCCCGAGTATAATGCCTTCAGAAATCCGTAAAAATTCGCCAGATTCCAATTCACGATGTATTGTGACCGGTAAGCTCCCAGTAGCTGTCCCAATCAGGTTTCCCTGAATTATGGGACCCGGATCCAAAATTTCACCACTTTTTACTATTTCTCGATTTTTATGAATTTCCCTAGTATAATGCCTTCAAAAATCCGTAAAAATTCGCCAGATTCCAATTCTCGATGTATATTGGCCGGTAAGCTCCCAGTAGCTATCCCAATCAGGATTCCTTGAATTATGGGACCCGGATCCAAAATTTTACCACATTTTACGATTTCTCGATTTCGGCGATTTTCCCTAGTATAATGCCTTCAGAAATCCGTAAAAATTCGCCAGATTCCGACGAAGCCAATTCTCGATGCATTGTGACCGGTAAGCTCCCAGTAGCTGTCCCAATCAGGTTTCCCTGAATTATGGGACCCGGATAAAAAATTTCACCACTTTTTATGATTTCTCGATTTCGGTGATTTTCCCGAGTATAATGCCTTCAGAAATCCGTAAAAATTCGCCAGATTCAAATTCATGATGTATTGTGACCGGTAAGCTCCCAGTAGCTGTCCCAATCAGGTTTCCCTGAATTATGGGACCCGGATCCAAAATTTCACCACTTTTTACTATTTCTCGATTTTTGTGAATTTCCCTAGTATAATGCCTTCAAAAATCCGTAAAAATTTGCCAGATTCCAATTCTCGATGTATATTGGCCGGTAAGCTCCCAGTAGCTATCCCAATCAGGATTCCTTGAATTATGGGACCCGGATCCAAAATTTTACCACTTTTTACGATTTCTCGATTTCGGCGATTTTCCCTAGTATAATGCCTTCAGAAATCCATAAAAATTCGCCAGATTCCGACGAAGCCAATTCTCGATGCATTGTGACCGGTAAGCTCCCAGTAGCTGTCCCAATCAGGTTTCCCTGAATTATGGGACCCGGATCCAAAATTTCACCACTTTTTACGATTTCTCGATTTCGGCGATTTTCCCTAGTATAATGCCTTCAGAAATCCGTAAAAATTCGCCAGATTCCGACGAAACCAATTCTCGATGCATTGTGACCGGTAAGCTCCCAGTAGCTGTCCCAACTAGGTTTCCCTGAATTATGGGACCCAGATCAAAAATTTCACCACTTTTTATGATTTCTCGATTTCGGCGATTTTCCCTAATATAATGCCTTCAGAAATCCGTAAAAATTCTCCAGATTCCGACGAAGCCAATTCTCAATGCATTGTGACCGTTAAGCTCCCAGTAGCTGTCCCAATCAGGTTTCCTTGAATTATGGGACACGATTTCTCGATTTCGACGATTCTCCCTATTATAATGCCTTCAGAAATCCGTAAAAATTCGCCAGATTCCGACGAAGCCAATTCTCGATGCATTGTGACCGGTAAGCTCCCAGTAGCTGTCCCAATCAGGTTTCCCTGAATTATGGGACCCGGATAAAAAATTTCACCACTTTTTATGATTTCTCGATTTCGGTGATTTTCCCGAGTATAATGCCTTCAGAAATCCGTAAAAATTCGCCAGATTCAAATTCATGATGTATTGTGACCGGTAAGCTCCCAGTAGCTGTCCCAATCAGGTTTCCCTGAATTATGGGACCCGGATCCAAAATTTCACCACTTTTTACTATTTCTCGATTTTTGTGAATTTCCCTAGTATAATGCCTTCAAAAATCCGTAAAAATTTGCCAGATTCCAATTCTCGATGTATATTGGCCGGTAAGCTCCCAGTAGCTATCCCAATCAGGATTCCTTGAATTATGGGACCCGGATCCAAAATTTTACCACTTTTTACGATTTCTCGATTTCGGCGATTTTCCCTAGTATAATGCCTTCAGAAATCCATAAAAATTCGCCAGATTCCGACGAAGCCAATTCTCGATGCATTGTGACCGGTAAGCTCCCAGTAGCTGTCCCAATCAGGTTTCCCTGAATTATGGGACCCGGATCCAAAATTTCACCACTTTTTACGATTTCTCGATTTCGGCGATTTTCCCTAGTATAATGCCTTCAGAAATCCGTAAAAATTCGCCAGATTCCGACGAAACCAATTCTCGATGCATTGTGACCGGTAAGCTCCCAGTAGCTGTCCCAACTAGGTTTCCCTGAATTATGGGACCCAGATCAAAAATTTCACCACTTTTTATGATTTCTCGATTTCGGCGATTTTCCCTAATATAATGCCTTCAGAAATCCGTAAAAATTCTCCAGATTCCGACGAAGCCAATTCTCAATGCATTGTGACCGTTAAGCTCCCAGTAGCTGTCCCAATCAGGTTTCCTTGAATTATGGGACACGATTTCTCGATTTCGACGATTCTCCCTATTATAATGCCTTCAGAAATCCGTAAAAATTCGCCAGATTCCGACGAAGCCAATTCTCGATGCATTGTGACCGGTAAGCTCCCAGTAGCTGTCCCAATCAGGATTCCCTGAATTATGGGACCCGGATAAAAAATTTCACCACTTTTTATGATTTCTCGATTTCGGTGATTTTCCCGAGTATAATTCCTTCAGAAATCCGTAAAAATTCGCCAGATTCCAATGAACGATGTATTGTGACCGGTAAGGTCCCAGTAGCTGTCCCAATCAGGTTTCCCTGAATTATGGGACCCGGATCCAAAATTTCACCACTTTTTACTATTTCTCGATTTTTGTGAATTTCCCTAGTATAATGCCTTCAAAAACCCGTAAAAATTCGCCAGATTCCAATTCTCGATGTATATTGGCCGGTAAGCTCCCAGTAGCTATCACAATCAGGATTTCCTGAATTATGGGACCCGGATCCAAAATTTCACCACTTGTTACGATTTCTCGATTTCGGCGATTTTCCCTAGTATAATGCCTTCAGAAATCCGTAAAAATTCGCCAGATTCCGACGAAGCCAATTCTCGATGCATTGTGACCGGTAAGCTCCCAGTAGCTGTCCCAATCAGGTTTTCCGGAATTATGGGACCCGGATCAAAAATTTTACCACATTTTACGATTTCTAGATTTCGGCGATTTTCCCTAGTATAATGCCTTCAGAAATCCGTAAAAATTCGCCAGATTCCAATTCTCGATGTATTGTGACCGGTAAGCTCCCAGTAGCTGTCCCAATCAGGTTTTCCTTAATTATGGGACCCGGATCCAAAATTTCACTACTTTTTACGATTTCGGCGATTTTCCCTAGTATAATGCCTTCAGAAATCCGTAAAAATTCGACGAAACCAATTCTCGATGCATTGTGACCGGTAAGCTCCCAGTAGCTGTCCCAATCAGGTTTTACTGAATTATGGGATCCGGATAAAAAATTTCACCACTTTTTATGACTTCTCGATTTCGACGATTTTCCCTAGTATAATGCCTTCAGAAATCCGTAAAAATTCGCCAGATTCCAATTCTCGATGTATTGTGACCGGTAAACTCCCAGTAGCTGTCCCAATCAGGTTTCCCTGAATTATGGGACCCGGATCCAAAATTTCAACACTTTTTACGATTTCTCGATTTCGGAGATTTTCCCTTGTATAATGGCTTCAGAAATCCGTAAAAATTCGACGAAGCCTATTCTTTATGCATTGTGACCGGTAAGCTCCCAGTAGCTGTCCCAATCAGGTTTCCCTGAATTATGGGAACCGGATTCTAAATTTCACCACTTTTTACGATTTCTCGATTTCGGAGATTTTCCCTAGTATAATGGCTTCAGAAATCCGTAAAAATTCGACGAAGCCTATTCTTGATGCATTGTGACCGGTAACCTCCCAGTAGCTGTCCCAATCAGGTTTCCCTTAATTATGGGACCCGGATCCAAAATTTTACCACTTTTTACGATTTCTCGATTTCGGAGATTTTCCCTAGTATAATGGCTTCAGAAATCCGTAAAAATTCGACGAAGCCTATTCTTGATGCATTGTGACCGGTAAGCTCCCAGTAGCTATCCCAATCAGGTTTCCCTGAATTATGGGAACCGGATTGTAAATTTCACCACTTTTTACGATTTCTCGATTTCGGAGATTTTCCCTAGTATAATGGCTTCAGAAATCTGTAAAAATTCGACGAAGCCTATTCTTGATGCATTGTGACCGGCAACCATCCAGTAGTTGTCCCAATCAGGTTTCCCTTAATTATGGGACTCGGATCCAAAATTTTACCAGTTTTTACGATTTCTCGATTTCGGAGATTTCCCTAGTATAATGGCTTCAGAAATCCGTAAAAATTCGACGAAGCCTATTCTCGATGCATTGTGACCGGTAAGCTCCCAGTAGCTGTCCCAACCAGGTTTCCCTTAATTATGGGACCCGGATAAAAAATTTCACTACTTTTTATGATTTCTCGATTTCGGCCATTTTCCCTAGTATAATGCCTTCAGAAAACCGTAAAAATTCGCCAGATTCCAATTCTCGACGTATTGTGACCGGTAAGCTCCCAGTAGCTGTCCCAATCAGGTTTCCCTGAATTATGGGATCCGGATCAAAAATTTCACCACTTTTTACGATTTATCGATTTCGACGATTTTCCCTAGTATAATGCCTTCAGAAATCCGTAAAAATTCGCCAGATTCCAATTCTCGATGTATTGTAACCGGTAAACTCCCAGTAGCTGTCCCAATCAGGTTTCCCTGAATTATGGGACCCGGATCCAAAATTTCAACACTTTTTACGATTTCTCGATTTCGGCGATTTTCCTTAGTATAATGCCTTCAGAAATCCGTAAAAATTCGTCAGATATCGACGAAGCCAATTCTCGATGTATTGTGACAGGTAAGCTCCCCGTAGATGTCCCAATCAGTTTTTCCTTAATTATGGGACCCGGATCCAAAATTTCACCACTTTTTACGATTTCGGCGATTTTCCCTAGTATAATGCCTTCAGAAATCCGTAAAAATTCGACGAAACCAATTCTCGATGCATTGTGACCGATAAGCTCCCAGTAGCTGTCCTAATCAGGTTTCCCTGAATTTTGGGACCCGGATAAAAAATTTCACCACTTTTTACGATTTCTTGATTTCGGCGATTTTCCCGAATATAATGCCTTCAGAAATCCGTAAAAATTCGTCAGATTCCAATTCTCGATGTATTGTGACCGGTAAGCTCCCAATAGCGGCACCAATCAGGTTTTCCTGAATTATGAGACCCGGATCCAAAATTTCACCACTTTTTACGATTTCTCGATTTCGGCGAATTTCCCTAGTATAATGCCTTAAGAAATCCGTAAAAATTCGCCAGATTCCAATTCTCGATGTATTGTGTCCGGTAACCTCCCAGTAGCTGTCCCAATCAGGTTTCCCTGAATTATGGGACCCGGATCCAAAATTTCACCACTTTTTACGATTTCTCGATCTCGTCGATTTTTCTTAGTATAATGCCTTCAGAAATCCGTAAAAATTCGCCAGATATCGACGAAACCAATTCTCGATGCATTGTGACCGATAAGCTCCCCGTAGCTGTCCCAATCAAGTTTTCCTTAATTATGGGACCCGGATCAAAAATTTCACCACTTTTTACGATTTCGGCGATTTTCCCTAGTATAATGCCTTCAGAAATCCGTAAAAATTCGACAAAACCAATTCTCGATGCATTGTGACCGGTAAGCTCCCTGTAGCTGTCCCAATCAGGTTTTCCTTAATTATGGGACCCGGATCCAAAATTTCACCACTTTTTACGATTTCGGCGATTTTCACTAGTATAATGCCTTCAGAAATCCATAAAAATTCGACGAATCCAATTCTCGATGCATTGTGACCGGTAAGCTCCCAGTAGCTGTCCCAATCAGGTTTCCCTGAATTATGGGACCCGGATAAAAAATGTCACCACTTTTTACGATTTCTCGATTTCGGAGATTTTCCCTAGTATAATGGCTTCAGAAATCCGTAAAAATTCGACGATGCCTATTCTTGATGCATTGTGACCGGTAACCTCCCAGTAGCTGTCCCAATCAGGTTTCCCTTAATTATGGGACCCGGATCCAAAATTTCACCACTTTTTAGGATTTCTCAAATTCGGCGATATTCCCTAGTGTAATGCCTTCAGAAATCCGTAAAAATTCGCCAGATTTCGACGAAGCCAATTCTCGAAGCATTGTGACCGGTAAGCTCCCAGTAGCTATCCCAATCAGGTTTTCCTGAATTATGGGACCCGGATCCAAAATTTCATCACATTTTACGATTTCTCGATTTCGGCAATTTTCCCTAGTATAATGCCTTCATAAATCCGTAAAAATTCGCCAGATTCCAATTCTCGATGTATTGTGACCGGTAAGCTCCCAGTAGCTGTCCCAATCAGGTTTCCCTGAATTATGGGATCCGAATCAAAAATTTCACCACTTTTTACGACTTCTCGATTTCGACGATTTTCCCTAGTATAATGCCTTCAGAAATCCGTAAAAATTCGCCAGATTCCAATTCTTGATGTATTGTGACCGGTAAACTCCCAGTAGTTGTCCCAATCATGTTTCCCTGAATTATGGGACCCGGATAAAAAATTTCACCACTTTTTACGATTTCTCGATTTCGGAGATTTTCCCTAGTATAATGGCTTCAGAAATTCGTAAAAATTCGACGATGCCTATTCTTGATGCATTGTGACCGGTAACCTCCCAGTAGCTGTCCCAATCAGGTTTCCCTTAATTATGGGACCCGGATCCAAAATTTCACCACTTTCTACGATTTCTCGAATTCGGCGATATTCCCTAGGGTAATGCCTTCAGAAATCCGTAAAAATTCGCCAGATTTCGACGAAGCCAATTCTCGAAGCATTGTGACCGGTAAGCTCCCAGTAGCTATCCCAATCAGGTTTCCCTGATTTATGGGACCCGGATCCAAAATTTCATCACATTTTACGATTTCTCGATTTCGGCGATTTTCCCTAGTATAATGCCTTCAGAAATCCGTAAAAATTCGCCAGATTCCAATTCTCGATGTATTGTGACCGGTAAGCTCCCAGTAGCTGTCCCAATCAGGTTTCCCTGAATTATGGGATCCGGATCAAAAATTTCACCACTTTTTACGACTTCTCGATTTCGACGATTTTCCCTAGTATAATGCCTTCAGAAATCCGTAAAAATTCGCCAGATTCCAATTCTCGATGTATTGTGACCGGTAAACTCCCAGTAGCTGTCCCAATCAGGTTTCCCTGAATTATGGGACCCGGATCCAAAATTTCAACACTTTTTACGATTTCTCGATTTCGGAAATTTTCCCTAGTATAATGGCTTCAGAAATCCGTAAACATTCGACGATGCCTATTCTTGATGCATTGTGACCGGTAACCTCCCAGTAGCTGTCCCAATCAGGTTTCCCTTAATTATGGGTCCCGGATCCAAAATTTCACCACTTTTTACGATTTCTCGAATTCGGCGTTATTCCCTAGTGTAATGCCTTCAGAAATCCGTAAAAATTCGCCAGATTTCGACGAAGCCAATTCTCGAAGCATTGTGACCGGTAAGCTCCCAGTAGCTATCCCAATCAAGTTTACCTGAATTATGGGACCCAGATCAAAAATTTCATCACATTTTACGATTTCTCGATTTCGGCGATTTTCCCTAGTATAATGCTTTCAGAACTCCGTAAAAATTCGCCAGATTCCAATTCTCAATGCATTGTGACCGGTAAGCTCCCAGTATCCGTCCCAATCAGGTTTTCCTTAATTATGGGACCCGGATCCAAAATTTCACCACTTTTTACGATTTCTCGATTTCGGCGATTTTCCCTAGTATAATGCCTTCAGAAATCCGTAAAAATTCGACGAAGCCAATTCTCGATGCATTGTGACCGGTAAGCTCCCAGTAGCTGTCCCAATCAGGTTTCCCTGAATTATGGGACCCGGATCAAAAATTTCACCACTTTTTTCAATTTCTCGATTTCGGCGATTTTCCCTAGTATAATGCCTTTAGAAATCCGTAAAAATTTGACGATTCCAATTCTCGATGCATTGTGACCGGTAAGCTCCCAGTAGCTGTCCCAATCAGGTTTCCCTGAATTATGGGACCCGGATCAAAAATTTCACCACTTTTTACGATTTCTCGACTTCGGCGATTTTTCCTAGTATAATGCTTTCAGAAATCCGTAAAAATTCCCCAGATTCCAATTCTCGATGCATTGTGACCGGTAAGCTCCCAGTAGCCGTCCCAATCAGGTTTCCCTTAATTATGGGACCCGGATCAAAAATTTCACCACTTTTTACGATTTCTCGACTTCGGCGATTTTCCCTAGTATAATGCTTTCAGAAATCCGTAAAAATTCCCCAGATTAAAATTCTCGATGCATTGTGACCGGTAAGCTCCCAGTAGCTGTCCCAATCAGGTTTCCCTGAATTATGGGAGCCGGATCCAAAATTTCACCACTTTTTACGATTTCTCGATTTTTGTGAATTTCCCTAGTATAATGCATTCAGAAATCCGTAAAAATTCGCCAGATTTCAATTCTCGATGTATTGTGGCTGGTAAGCTCCCAGTAGCTGTCCCAATCAAGTTTCCCTCAATTATGGGACCCGGATCTAAAATTTTACCACTTTTTACGATTTCTCGATTTCGGCGATTTTCCTTAGTATAATGCCTTAAGAAATCCGTAAAAAATTCGCTAGATTTCAATTCTCGATGTATTGTGACCGGTAAGCTCCCAGTAGTTGTGCCAATCAGGTTTCCCTAAATTATGGGACCCGGATCCAAAATTTCACCACTTTTTACGATTTCTCGATTTCGGCGATTTTCCCTAGTATAATGCCTTCAGAAATCCTTAAAAATTCGCCAGATATCGACGAAGCCAATTCTCGATGCATTGTGACCGATAAGCTCCCAGTAGCTGTCCCAATCAGGTTTTCCTTTATTATGGGACCCAGATCCAAAATTTCACCACTTTTTACGATTTCGGCGATTTTCCCTAGTATAATGCCTTCAGAAATCCATAAAAATTCGACGAAACCAATTCTCGATGCATTGTGACCGGTAAGCTCCCAGTAGCTGTCCCAATAAAGCTTCCCTGAATTATGGGATCCGGATCCAAAATTTTACCACTTTTTACGATTTCACGATTTCGGCGATTTTACATAGTATAATGCTTTCAGAAATCCGTAAAAATTCGCCAGATTCCAATTCTCGATGCATTATGACCGGTAAGCTCCCAGTAGCTGTCCCAATCGGGTTTCCCTGAATTATGGGACCCGGATCCAAAATTTCACCACTTTTTACGATTTCTCGATTTCGGCGATTTTTCCTAGTATAATGCCTTCAGAAATCCGTAAAAATTTGCCAGATATCAACGAAGCCAATTCTCGATGCATTATGACCGGTAAGCTCCCCGTAGCTGTCCCAATCAGGTTTTCCTTAATTATGCGACCCGGATCAAAATTTTCACCACTTTTTACGATTTTGGCGATTTTCCCTAGTATAATGCATACAGAAATCCATAAAAATTCGACGAAACCAATTCTCGATGCATTGTGACCGGAAAGCTCCCAGTAGCTGTCCCAATCAGGTTTCCCCGAATTATGGGACTCGGATCCAAAATTTCACCACTTTTTACGATTTCTCGATTTCGGCAATTTTCCCTAGTATAATGCCTTCAGAAATCCGTAAAAATTCGACGAAGCCAATTCTCGATGCATTGTGACTGGTAAGCTCCCAGTAGCTGTCCCAATCAGGTTTCCCTGAAATATGGGACCCGGATCCAAAATTTCACCACTTTTTACGGTTTCTCGATTTCGGCGATTTTCCCTAGTATAATGCCTTCAGAAATCCGTAAAAATTCGCTAGATTCCAATTCTCGATGTATTGTGACCGGTAAGCTCCCAGTAGCTGTCCCAATCAGGTTTCCCTGAATTATGGGACCCGGATCTAAAATTTCACCACTTTTTACGATTTCTCGATTTCGGCGATTTTCCCTAGTATAATGTCTTCAGAAATCCGTAAAAATTCGCCAGATTTCGACGAAGCCACTTCTCGATGCATTATGACCGGTAAGCTCCCAGTAGCTGTCCCAATCAGGTTTCCCTGAATTATGGGACCCGGATCAAAAATTTCACCACATTTTACGATTTCCCGATTTCGGCGATTTTCCCTAGTATAATGCCTTCAGAAATCCGTAAAAATTCGCAAGATTCCGACGAAGCCAATTCTCGATGCATTGTGACCGGTAAGCTCCCAATAGCTGTCCCAATCAGGTTTCCCTGAATTATGGGACCCGGATAAAAAATTTCACCACTTTTTATGATTTCTCGATTTCGGAGATTTTCCCTAGCATAATGCCTTCAGAAATCCGTAAAAATTCGCCAGATTCCAATTCTCGATGCATTATGACTGGTAAGCTCCCAGTAGCTGTTCCAATTAGGTTTCCCTGAATTATGGGACCCGGATCAAAAATTTCACCACTTTTTACGATTTCTAGATTTCGGCGATTTTCCCGAGTATAATGCCTTCAGAAATCCGTAAAAAATCGCCAGATTCCAATTCTCGATGTATTGTGACCGGTAAGCTCCCAGTAGCTGTTCCAATCAGGTTTCCCTAAATTATGGGACCCGGATCCAAAATTTCACCACTTTTTACGATTTCTCGATTTCGGCGATTTTCCCTAGTATAATGCCTTAAGAAATCCGTAAAAAATTCGCTAGATTCCAATTCTCGATGTATTGTGACCGGTAAGCTCCCAGTAGTTGTGCCAATCAGGTTTCCATGAATTATGGGACCCGGATCCAAAATTTCACCACTTTTTACGATTTCTCGATTTCGGCGATTTTCCCTAGTATAATGCCTTCAGAAATCCTTAAAAATTCGCCAGATATCGACGAAGCCAATTCTCGATGCATTTAGACCGATAAGCTCCCAGTAGCTGTCCCAATCAGGTTTTCCTTAATTATGGGACCCGGATCCAAAATTTTACCACTTTTTACGATTTCGGCGATTTTCCCTAATATAATGCCTTCAGAAATCCATAAAAATTCGACGAAACCAATTCTCGATGCATTGTGACCGGTAAGCTCCCAGTAGCTGTCCCAATCAGGCTTCCCTGAATTATGGGATCCGGATCCAAAATTTTACCACTTTTTACGATTTCTCGATTTCGGCGATTTTACCTAGTATAATGCTTTCAGAAATACGTAAAAATTCGCCAGATTCCAATTCTCGATGCATTGTGATCGGTAAGCTCCCAGTAGCTGTCCCAATCGGGTTTCCCTGAATTATGGGACCCGGATCCAAAATTTCACCACTTTTTACGATTTCTCGATTTCGGCGATTTTCCCGAGTATAATGCCTTCAGAAATCCGTAAAAATTCGCCAGATTCCAATTCTCGATGTATTGTGACCGGTAAGCTCCCAGTAGCTGTTCCAATCAGGTTTCCCTAAATTATGGGACCCGGATCCAAAATTTCACCACTTTTTACGATTTCTCGATTTTTGTGAATTTCCCTAGTATAATGCATTAAGAAATCCGTAAAAATTCGCCAGATTCCAATTCTCGATGTATTGTGGCCGGTAAGCTCCCAGTAGCTGTCCCAATCAGGTTTCCCTCAATTATGGGACCCGGATCTAAAATTTCACCACTTTTTACGATTTCTCGATTTCGGCGATTTTCCCTAGTATAATGCCTTAAGAAATTCGTAAAAAATTCGCTAGATTCCAATTCCCGATGTATTGTGACCGGTAAGCTCCCAGTAGTTGTGCCAATCAGGTTTCCATGAATTATGGGACCCGGATCCAAAATTTCACCACTTTTTACGATTTCTCGATTTCGGCGATTTTCCATAGTATAATGCCTTAAGAAATCCTTAAAAATTCGCCAGATATCGACGAAGCCAATTCTCGATGCATTTAGACCGATAAGCTCCCAGTAGCTGTCCCAATCAGGTTTTCCTTAATTATGGGACCCGGATCCAAAATTTCACCACTTTTTACGATTTCGGCGATTTTCCCTAGTATAATGCCTTCAGAAATCCATAAAAATTCGACGAAACCAATTCTCGATGCATTGTGACCGGTAAGCTCCCAGTAACTGTCCCAATCAGGCTTCCCTGAATTATGGGATCCGGATCCAAAATTTTACCACTTTTTACGATTTCTCGATTTTGGCGATTTTACCTAGTATAATGCTTTCAGAAATCCGTAAAAATTCGTCAGATTCCAATTCTCGATGCATTGTGATCGGTAAGCTCCCAGTAGCTGTCCCAATCGGGTTTCCCTGAATTATGGGACCCGGATCCAAAATTTCACCACTTTTTATGATTTCTCGATTTAGGAGATTTTCCCTAGCATAATGCCTTCAAAAATCCGTAAAAATTCGCCAGATTAAAATTCTCGATGTATTGTGACTAGTAAGCTCCCAGTAGCTATTCCAATCAGGTTTCCCCGAATTATGGGACCCGGATCAAAAATTTCACCACTTTTTACGATTTCTAGATTTCGGCGATTTTCCCGAGTATAATGCCTTCAGAAATCCGTAAAAATTCGCCAGATTCCTATTCTCGATGTATTGTGACCGGTAAGCTCCCAGTAGCTGTCCCAATCAGGTTTCCTTGAATTATGGGACCCGGATCCAAAATTTCACCACTTTTTACGATTTCTCGATTTTTGTGAATTTCCCTAGTATAATGCATTCAGAAATCCTTAAAAATTCGCCAGATTCCAATTCTCGATGTATTGTGGCCGGTAAGCTCCCAGTAGCTGTCCCAATCAGGTTTCCCTGAATTATGGGACCCGGATCCAAAATTTCACCACTTTTTACGATTTCTCGATTTCGGCGATTTTCCCTAGTATAATGCTTTCAGAAATCCGTAAAAATTCTCCAGATTCCAATTCTCGATGCATTGTGATCGGTAAGCTCCCAGTAGCTGTCCCAATCAGGGTTCCCTGAATTATGGGACCCGGATCCAAAATTTCATCACATTTTACGGTTTCGGCGATTTTCCCTAGTATAATGCCTTCAGAAATCCGTAAAAATTCGCCAGATTCCGACGAAGCCAATTCTCGATGCATTGTGACCGGTAAACTCCCAATAGCTGTCCCAATCAGGTTTCCCTGAATTATGGGACCCGGATAAAAAATTTCACCACTTTTTATGATTTCTCGATTTCGGAGATTTTCCCTAGCATAATGCCTTCAGAAATCCATAAAAAATCGCCAGATTCCAATTCTCGATGCATTGTGAGTGGTAAGCTCCCAGTAGCTATTCCAATCAGGTTTCCCTGAATTATGGGACCCGGATCAAAAATTTCACCACTTTTTACGATTTCTAGATTTCGGCGATTTTCCCGAGTATAATGCCTTCAGAAATCCGTAAAAATTCGCCAGATTCCAATTCTCGATGTATTGTGACCGGTAAGCTCCCAGTAGCTGTTCCAATCAGGTTTCCCTGAATTATGGGACCCGGATCCAAAATTTCACCACTTTTTACGATTTCTCGATTTTTGTGAATTTTCCTAGTATAATGCATACAGAAATTCGTAAAAATTCGCCAGATTCCAATTCTCGATGTATTGTGGCCGGTAAGCTCCCAGTAGCTGTCCCAATCAGGTTTCCCTCAATTATGGGACCCGGATCTAAAATTTCACCACTTTTTACGATTTCTCGATTTCGGCGATTTTCCCTAGTATAATGCCTTAAGAAATCCGTAAAAAATTCGCTAGATTCCAATTCTCGATGTATTATGACCGGTAAGCTCCCAGTAGTTGTGCCAATCAGGTTTCCCTGAATTATGGGACCCGGATCCAAAATTTCACCACTTTTTACGATTTCTCGATTTCGGCGATTTTCCCTAGTATAATGCCTTCAGAAATCTTTAAAAATTCGCCAGATATCGACGAAGCCAATTCTCGATGCATTGTGACCGATAAGCTCCCAGTAGCTGTCCCAATCAGGTTTTCCTTAATTATGGGACCCGGATCCAAAATTTCACCACTTTTTACGATTTCGGCGATTTTCCCTAGTATAATGCCTTCAGAAATCTATAAAAATTCGACGAAACCAATTCTCGATGCATTGTGACCGGTAAGCTCCCAGTAGCTGTCCCAATCAGGCTTCCCTGAATTATGGGATCCGGTTCCAAAATTTTACCACTTTTTACGATTTCTCGATTTCGGCGATTTTACCTAGTATAATGCTTTCAGAAATCCGTAAATATTCGCCAGATTCCAATTCTCGATGCATTGTGACCGGTAAGCTCCCAGTAGCTGTCCCAATCGGGTTTCCCTGAATTATGGGACCCGGATCCAAAATTTCACCACTTTTTACGATTTCTCGATTTCGGCGATTTTTCCTAGTATAATGCCTTCAGAAATCCGTAAATATTTGCCAGATATCAACGAAGCCAATTCTCGATGCATTATGACCGGTAAGCTCCCCGTAGCTGTCCCAATCAGGTTTTCCTTAATTATGGGACCCGGATCAAAATTTTCACCACTTTTTACGATTTTGGCGATTTTCCCTAGTATAATGCATACAGAAATCCATAAAAATTCGACGAAACCAATTCTCGATGCATTGTGACCGGAAAGCTCCCAGTAGCTGTCCCAATCAGGTTTCCCCGAATTATGAGACTCGGATCCAAAATTTCACCACTTTTTACGATTTCTCGATTTCGGCAATTTTCCCTAGTATAATACTTTCAGAAATCCGTAAAAATTTGACGAAGCCAATTCTCGATGCATTGTTACCGGTAAGCTCCCAGTAGCTGTCCCAATCAGGTTTCCCTGAATTATGGGACCCGGATCAAAAATTTCACCACTTTTTACGATTTCTCGATTTCGGCGATTTTCCCTAGTATAATGCCTTCAGAAATCCGTAAAAATTCGCTAGATTCCAATTCTCGATGTATTGTGACCGGTAAGCTCCCAGTAGCTGTCCCAATCAGGTTTCCCTGAATTATGGGACCCGGATCCAAAATTTCACCACTTTTTACGATTTCTCGATTTCGGCGATTTTCCCTAGTATAATGTCTTCAG
Source organism: Excoecaria cochinchinensis (assembly GCA_947683425.1). Lineage (NCBI taxonomy): Eukaryota > Viridiplantae > Streptophyta > Magnoliopsida > Malpighiales > Euphorbiaceae > Excoecaria > Excoecaria cochinchinensis. The sequence continues at coordinate 111,089 of CANTUQ010000252.1, forward strand.
AAATCCGTAAAAATTCGCCAGATTTCGACGAAGCCAATTCTCGATGCATTATGACCGGTAAGCTCCCAGTAGCTGTCCCAATCAGGTTTCCCTGAATTATGGGACCCGGATCCAAAATTTCACCACATTTTACGATTTCCCGATTTCGACGATTTTCCCTAGTATAATTCCTTCAGAAATCCGTAAAAATTCGCCAGATTCCGACGAAGCCAATTCTCGATGCATTGTGACCGGTAAGCTCCCAATAGCTGTCCCAATCAGGTTTCCCTGAATTATGGGACCCGGATAAAAAATTTCACCACTTTTTATGATTTCTCGATTTCGGAGATTTTCCCTAGCATAATGCCTTCAGAAATCCGTAAAAATTCGCCAGATTCCAATTCTCGATGTATTGTGACCGGTAAGCTCCCAGTAACTGTCCCAATCAGGTTTTCCTGAATTATGGGACCCGGATCCAAAATTTCACCACTTTTTACGATTTCGACGATTTTCCCTAGCATAATGCCTTCAGAAATCCAAAAAAATTTGCCAGATTCCAATTGTCGATGTATTGTGACCGATAAACTCCCAGTAACTTTTCCAATCAGGTTTCCCTGAATTATGGGACCCGGATCCAAAATTTCACCACTTTTTACGATTTCTCGATTTCGACGATTTTCCCTAGTATAATGCCTTCAGAAATCCGTAAAAATTCGCCAGATTCCAATTCTCGATGTATTGTGACCGGTAAGCTCCCAGTAACTGTCCCAATCAGGTTTTCCTGAATTATGGGACCCGGATCCAAAATTTCACCACTTTTTACGATTTCTCGATTTCGGCGATTTTCCCTAGTATAATGCTTTCAGAAATCCGTAAAAATTCGCAAGATTCCAATTCTCGATGCATTGTGACCGGTAAACTCCCAGTAGCTGTCCCAATCAGGTTTCCCTGAATTATGGGACCCGGATCAAAATTTTTACCACTTTTTACGATTTATCGATTTCGGCGATTTTCCCTAGTATAATGCCTTCAGAAATCCGTAAAAATTCGCCAGATTCCAATTCTCAATTTATTGTGACCGGTAAGCTTCCAGTAGTTGTCCCAATGAGGTTTCCCTGAATTATGGGACCCGGATCAAAAATTTCACCACTTTTCACGATTTCTCGATTTCGGCGAATTTCCCTAGTATAATGACTTCAGAAATCCGTAAAAATTTGCCAGATTCCAATTCTTGATGTATTGTGACCGGTAAGCTCCCTGTAGCTGTCCCAATAAGGTTTCCCTTAATTATGGGACCCGGATCCAAAATTTCACCACTTTTTACGATTTCTCGATTTCGGCGATTTTCCTAGTATAATGCCTTCAGAAATCCGTAAAAATTCGCCAGATATCGACGAAGCCAATTCTCGATGCATTGTGACCGGTAAGCTCCCCGTAGCTGTCCCAATCAGGTTTTCCTTAATTATGGGACCCGGATCCAAAATTTCACCACTTTTTACGATTTCGGCGATTTTCCCTAGTATAATGCCTTCATAAATCCGTAAAAATTCGACGAAACCAATTCTCGATACATTGTGACCGGTAATCTCCCAGTAGCTGTCCCAATCAGGTTTCCCTGAATTATGGGACCCAGATCAAAAATTTCACCACTTTTTACGATTTCTCGATTTCGGCGATTTTTCCTAGTATAATGCTTTCAGAAATCCGTAAAAATTCGCCAGATTCCAATTCTCGATACATTGTGACCGGTAAGTGGCCAGTAGCTGTCCCAATCAGATTTCCCTGAATTATGGGACCCGGATCAAAAATTTCACCACTTTTTACGATTTCTCGATTTCGGCGATTTTCCCTAGTATAATGCCTTCAGAAATCCGTAAAAATTCGCCAGATTCCAATTCTCGATGTATTGTGACCGGTAAGCTCCCAGTAGCTGTCCCAATCAGGTTTTCCTTAATTATGGGACCCGGATTCAAAATTTCACCACTTTTTACGATTTCTCGATTTCGGCGAATTTCCCTAATATAATGCCTGAAGAAATCCGTAAAAATTCGCTAGATTCCAATTCTCGGTGTATTGTGACCGGTAAACTCCCAGTAGCTGTCCTAATTAGGTTTCCCTGAATTTTGGTACCCGGATCCAAAATTTCACCACTTTTTACGATTTCTCGATTTCGGCGATTTTCCCTAGTATAATGCCTTCTGAAATCCGTAAAAATTCGTCAGATATCGACGAAGCCAATTCTCGATGCATTGTGACCGGTAAGCTCCCCGTAGCTGTCCCAATCAGGTTTTCCTTAATAATGGGACCCGGATCAAAAATTTTACCACTTTTTACGATTTCGGCGATTTTTCCTAGTATAATGCCTTCAGAAATTCGTAAAAATTCGACGAAACAAATTCTCGATGCATTGTGACCGGTAAGCTCCCAGTAGCTGTCCCAATCCGGTTTCCCTGAATTATGGGACCCGGTTCCAAAATTTCTCCACTTTTTACGATTTCTCGATTTCGGCGATTTTCCCTAGTATAATGCTTTCAGAAATCCGTAAAAATTCGCCAGATTCCAATTCTCGATGAATTGTGACCGGTAAGCTCCCAGTAGCTGTCCCAATCAGGTTTCCCTGAATTATGGGACCCGGATCAAAAATTTCACCACTTTTTACGATTTCTCGATTTCGGCGATTTTCCCGAGTATAATGCCTTCAGAAATCCGTAAAAATTCGCCAGATTCCAATTCTCGATGTATTGTGACCGGTAAGCTCCCAGTAGCTGTCCCAATGAGGTTTTCCTGAATTATGGGACCCGGATCAAAAATTTCTCCACTTTTTACGATTTCTCGATTTCGGCGATTTTCCCTAGTATAATGCTTTCAGAAATCCGTAAAAATTCGCCAGATTCCAATTCTCGATGAATTGTGACCAGTAAGCTCCCAGTAGCTGTCCCAATCAGGTTTCCCTGAATTATGGGACCCGGATCAAAAATTTCACCACTTTTTACGATTTCTCTATTTCGGCGATTTTCCCGAGTATAATGCCTTCAGAAATCCGTAAAAATTCGCCAGATTCTAATTCTCGATGTATTGTGACCGGTAAGCTCCCAGTAGCTGTCCCAATCAGGTTTTCCTGAATTATGGGACCCGGATCCAAAATTTCACCACTTTTTACGATTTCTCGATTTCGGCGAATTTCCCTAGTATAATGCCTGAAGAAATCCGTAAAAATTCGCCAGATTCCAATTCTCGATTTATTGTGACCGGTAAACTCCCAGTAGCTGTCCTAATCAGGTTTCCCTTAATTTTGGGACCCGGATCCAAAATTTCACCACTTTTTACGATTTCTCGATTTCGGCGATTTTCCTTAGTATAATGCCTTCAGAAATCCGTAAAAATTTGCCAGATATCGACGAAGCCAATTCTCGATGCATTGTGACCGATAAGCTTCCCGTAGCTGTCCCAATCAGGTTTTCCTTAATTATGGGACCCGGATCAAAAATTTCACCACTTTTTACGATTTCTCGATTTCGGCGATTTTCCCTAGTATAATGCCTTCAGAAATCCGTAAAAATTCGCCAGATTCCAATTCTCAATTTATTGTGACCAGTAAGCTCCCAGTAGCTGTCCCAATCAGGTTTCCCTGAATTATGGGACCCGGATCCAAAATTTCACCACTTTTTACGATTTCTCTATTTCGGCGATTTTCCCGAGTATAATGCCTTCAGAAATCCGTAAAAATTCGCCAGATTCCAATTCTCGATGTATTGTGACCGGTAAGCTCCCAGTAGCTGTCCCAATCAGGTTTTACTGAATTATGGGACCCGGATCCAAAATTTCACCACTTTTTACGATTTCTCGATTTCGGCGAATTTCCCTAGTATAATGCCTGAAGAAATCCGTAAAAATTCGCCAGATTCCAATTCTCGATGTATTGTGACCGGTAAACTCACAGTAGCTGTCCTAATCAGGTTTCCCTGAATTTTGGGACCCGGATCCAAAATTTCACCACTTTTTACGATTTCTCGATTTCGGCGATTTTCCTTAGTATAATGCCTTCAGAAATCCGTAAAAATTTGCCAGATATCGACGAAGCCAATTCTCGATGCATTGTGACCGATAAGCTACCCGTAGCTGTCCCAATCAGGTTTTCCTTAATTATGGGACCCGGATCCAAAATTTCACCAATTTTTACGATTTCTCGATTTCGGCGATTTTCCCTAGTATAATGCCTTCAGAAATCCGTAAAAATTCGCCAGATTCCAATTCTCAATTTATTGTGACCGGTAAGCTCCCAGTAGCTGTCCCAATCAGGTTTCCCTGAATTATGGGACCCAGATCAAAAATTTCACCACTTTTCACGATTTCTCGATTTCGGCGAATTTCCCTAGTATAATGCCTTCAGAAATCTGTAAAAATTCGCCAGATTCCAATTCTCGATGTATTGTGACCGGTAAGCTCCCAGTAGCTGTCCCAATAAAGTTTCCCTCAATTATGGGACCCGGATCCAAAATTTCACCACTTTTTACGATTTCTCGATTTCGGCGATTTTCCCTAGTATAATGCCTTCAGAAATCCGTAAAAATTCCCCAGATATCGACGAAGCCAATTCTCGATGCATTGTGACCGGTAAGCTCCCCGTAGCTGTCCCAATCAGGTTTTCCTTAATTATGGGACCCGGATCCAAAATTTCACCACTTTTTACGATTTCGGCGATTTTCCCTAATATAATGCCTTCAGAAATCCGTAAAAATTCGACGAAACCAATTCTCGATACATTATGACCGGTAATCTCCCAGTAGCTGTCCCAATTAGGTTTCCCTGAATTATGGGACCCAGATCCAAAATTTCACCACTTTTTACGATTTCTCGATTTCGACGATTTTCCCTAGTAATTCAGAAATCCGTAAAAATTCGCTAGATTCCAATTCTCGATGTATTGTGACCGGTAAGCTCCCAGTAGCTGTCTCTATCAGGTTTCCCTGAATTATGGGACCCGGATCCAAAATTTCACAACTTTTTACGATTTCTCGATTTCGGCGATTTTCCCTAGTATAATGCCTTCAGAAATCCGTTAAAATTCGCCAGATATCGACGAAGCCAATTCTCGATGCATTATGACCGGTAAGCTCCCCATAGCTGTCCCAATCAGGTTTTCCTTAATTATGGGATCCGGATCAAAAATTTCACCACTTTTTACGATTTCGGCGATTTTCCCTAGTATAATGCCTTCAGAAATCCGTAAAAATTCGACGAAACCAATTCTCGATGCATTGTGACCGGTAAGCTCCCTGTGGCTGTCCCAATCAGGTTTCCCTAAATTATGGGACCCGGATCCAAAATTTCACCACTTTTTACGATTTCTCGATTTCGGCGATTTTCCCTAGTATAATGCCTTCAGAAATCCGTAAAAATTCGCTAGATTCCAATTCTGGATGTATTGTGACCGGTAAGCTCCCAGTAGCTGTCCCTATCAGGTTTCTCTGAATTATGGGACCCGGATCAAAAATTTCACCACTTTTTACGATTTCTCGATTTCGGCGATTTTCCCGAGTATAATGCCTTCAGAAATCCGTAAAAATTCGCCAGATTCCAATTCTCGATGTATTGTGACCGGTAAGCTCCCAGTAGCTGTCCCAATCAGGTTTCCCTGAATTATGGGACCCGGATCATAAATTTCACCACTTTTTACGATTTCTCGATTTCGGAGAATTTCCCTAGTATAATGCCTTAAGAAATCCGTAATAATTCGCCAGATTCCAATTTTCGATGTATTGTGACCGGTAAACTCCCAGTAGATGTCCCAATCAGGTTTCCCTGGATTATGGGACCCGGATCCAAAATTTCACCACTTTTTACGATTTCTCGATTTCGGCGATTTTCCTTAGTATAATGCCTTCAGAAATCCGTAAAAATTCGCCGAAGCCTATTCTCGATGCATTGTGACCGGTAAGCTCCCAGTAGCTGTCCCAATCAGGTTTTCCTTAATTATGGGACCCGGATCCTAAATTTCACCACTTTTTACGATTTCGGCGATTTTCCCTAGTATAATACCTTCAGAAATCCATAAAAATTCGACGAAACCAATTCTCGATGCATTGTGACCGGTAAGCCCCCAGTAGCTGTCCCAATCAGGTTTTCCTGAATTATGGGACCCGGATCCAAAATTTCACCACTTTTTACGATTTCTCGATTTCGGCAATTTTCCCTAATATAATGCCTTCAGAAATCCGTAAAAATTCGACGAAGCCAATTCTCGATGCATTGTGACCGGTAAGCTCCCAGTAGCTATCCCAATCAGGTTTTCCTGAATTATGGGACCCGGATCCAAAATTTCACCACTTTTTACGATTTCTCGATTTCGGCGATTTTCCCTAGTATAATGCCTTCAGAAATCCGTAAAAATTCGCCAGATTCCAATTCTCGATGTATTGTGACCGGAAAGCTCCCAGTAGCTGTCCCAATCAAGTTTCCCTGAATTATGGGACCCGGATCCAAAATTTCACCACTTTTTACGATTTCTCGATTTCGGCGATTTTCCCTAGTATAATGCCTTCAGAAATCCGTAAAAATTCGACAGATATCGACGAAGCCAATTCTCGATGCATTGTGACCGGTAAGCTCCCAGTAGCTGTCCCAATCAGGTTTCCCTTAATTATGGGACCCGGATCCAAAATTTTACCACTTTTTACGATTTCTCGATTTCGGCGATTTTCCCTAATATAATGCTTTTAGAAATCCGTAAAAATTCGCCAGATTCCAATTATAGATGCATTGTGACCGGTAAGTTCCCAGTAGCTGTCCCAATCAGGTTTCCCTTAATTATGGGACCCGGATCCAAAATTTCACAACTTTTTACGATTTCTCGATTTCGGCGATTTTCCCTAGTATAATGCCTTCAGAAATCCGTAAGAATTCGCCAGATTCCGACGAAGCCAATTCTCGATGCATTGTGACCGGTAAGCTCCCAGTAGCTGTCCCTATCAGGTTTCCCTGAATTATGGGACCCGGATCAAAAATTTCACAACTTTTTACGATTTTTCGATTTCGGCGATTTTCCCTAGTATAATGCTTTCAGAAATCCGTAAAAATTCGCCAGATTCCAATTCTCGATGCATTGTGACCGGTAAGCTCCCAGTAGCTGTCCCAATCAGATTTTCCTGAATTATCGGACCCCGATAAAAAATTTCACCACTTTTTACGATTTCTCGATTTCGGCGATTTTCCCTAGTATAATGCCTTCAGAAATCCGTAAAAATTCGTCAGATTCCGACGAAGTCAATTCTCGATGCATTGTGACCGGTAAGCTCCCAGTAGCTGTCCCAATCAGGTTTCCCTGAATTATGGGACCCGGATCCAAAATTTCACCACTTTTTACGATTTCTTGATTTCGGCAATTTTCCCTAATATAATGCCTTCAGAAATCCGTAAAAATTCGACGAAGCCTATTCTCGATGCATTGTGACCGGTAAGCTCCCAGTAGCTGTCCCAATCAGGTTTTCCTTAATTATGGGACCCGGATCCTAAATTTCACCACTTTTTACGATTTCGGCGATTTTCCCTAGTATAATACCTTCAGAAATCCATAAAAATTCGACGAAACCAATTCTCGATGCATTGTGACCAGTAAGCCCCCAGTAGCTGTCCCAATCAGGTTTCCCTTAATTATGGGATCCAGATTCAAAAGTTTACCACTTTTTACGATTTCTCGATTTCGGCGATTTTCCCTAGTATAATGCTTTCAGAAATCCGTAAAAATTCGCCAGATTCAAATTCTCGATGCATTGTGACCGGTAAGCACCTAGTAGCTGTTCCAATCAGGTTTCCCTGAATTATGGGACCCGGATAAAAAATTTCATCACTTTTTACGATTTCGGCGATTTTCCCTAGTATAATGCCTTCAAAAATCCGTAAAAATTCGCCAGATTCCAATTCTCGATGTATTGTGACCGGTAGGCTCCCAGTAGCTGTCCCAATCAGGTTTCCCTGAATTATGGGACCCGGATCCAAAATTTCACCACTTTTTACGATTTCTAGATTTCGGCGATTTTCCCTAGTATAATGCCTTCAGAAATCCGTAAAAATTCGCCAGATTCCAATTCTCGATGCATTATGACCGGTAAGCTCCCAGTAGCTGTCCCAATCAGGTTTCCCTAAATTATGTGACCCGGATAAAAAATTTCACCACTTTTTACGATTTCTCGATTTCGGCGATTTTCCCTAAAATAATGCCTTCAGAAATCCGTAAAAATTCGCCAGATTCCGACGAAGCCAATTCTCGATGCATTGTGACCGGTAAGCTCCCAGTAGCTGTCCCAATCAGTTTTTCCAGAATTATGGGACCCGGATCCAAAATTTCACCACATTTTACGATTTCTCGATTTCGGCGATTTTTCCTATTATAATGCATTCAGAAATCCGTAAAAATTCGTCGGATTCCAATTCTCGATGTATTGTGACCGGTAAGCTCCCAGTAGCTGTCCCGATCAGGTTTCCCTGAATTATGGGACCCGGATCAAAAATTTCACCACTTTTTACGATTTCTCGATTTCGACGATTTTCCCTAGTATAATGCCTTAAGAAATCCGTAAAAATTTGCCAGATTCCAATTCTCGATGTATTGTGACCGGTAAGCTCCCAGTAGCTGTCCCAATCAGGTTTCCCTGAATTATGGGACCCGGATCAAAAATTTCACCACTTTTTACGATTTCTCGATTTCGTCGATTTTCCCTAGTATAATGCCTTCAGAAATCCGTAAAAATTCGACGAAACCAATTCTCAATGCATTGTGACCGGTAAGCTCCCAGTAGCTGTCCCAATCAGGTTTTCCTGAATTATGGGACCCGGATCCAAAATTTCACCACTTTTTACGATTTCGGCGATTTTTCCTAGTATAATGCCTTCAGAAATCCGTAAAAATTCGCCAGATATCGACGAAGCCAATTCTCGATGCATTGTGACCGGTAAGCTCACAGTAGCTGTCCCAATCAGGTTTTCCTTAATTATGGGACCCGGATCCAAAATTTCACCACTTTTTACGATTTAGGCGATATTCCCTAGTATAATGCCTTCAGAAATCCGTAAAAATTCGACGAAACCAATTCTCGATGCATTGTGACCGGTAAGCTCCCAGTAGCTGTCCCAATCAGGTTTCCCTGAATTATGGGACCCGGATCCAAAATTTCACCACTTTTTACGATTTCGGCGATTTTCCCTAGTATAATGCCTTCAGAAATCCGTAAAAATTCGCCAGATATCGACGAAGCCAATTCTCGATGCATTGTGACCGGTAAGCTCACAGTAGCTGTCCCAATCAGGTTTTCCTTAATTATGGGACCCGGATCCAAAATTTCACCACTTTTTACGATTTAGGCGATATTCCCTAGTATAATGCCTTCAGAAATCCATAAAAATTCGACGAAGCCAATTCTCGATGCATTGTGACCGGTAAGCTCCCAGTAGCTATCCCAATGAGGTTTCCCTGAATTATGGGACACGGATCCAAAATTTCATCACATTTTATGATTTCTCGATTTCGGCGATTTTCCCTAGTATAATGCCTTCAGAAATCCGTAAAAATTCGCTAGATTCCAATTCTCGATGTATTGTGACCGGTAAGCTCCCAGTAGCTGTCCCAATCAGGTTTCCCTGAATTATGGGACCCGGATCCAAAATTTCACCACTTTTTACGATTTCTCGATTTCGGCGATTTTCCCTAGTATAATGTCTTCAGAAATCCGTAAAAATTCGCCAGATTTCGACGAAGCCAATTCTCGATGCATTATGACCGGTAAGCTCCCAGTAGCTGTCCCAATCAGGTTTCCCTGAATTATGGGACCCGGATCCAAAATTTCACCACATTTTACGATTTCCCGATTTCGGCGATTTTCCCTAGTATAATTCCTTCAGAAATCCGTAAAAATTCGCCAGATTCCGACGAAGCCAATTCTCGATGCATTGTGACCGGTAAGCTCCCAATAGCTGTCCCAATCAGGTTTCCCTGAATTATGGGACCCGGATAAAAAATTTCACCACTTTTTATGATTTCTCGATTTCGGAGATTTTCCCTAGCATAATGCCTTCAGAAATCCGTAAAAATTCGCCAGATTCCAATTCTCGATGTATTGTGACCGGTAAGCTCCCAGTAACTGTCCCAATCAGGTTTTCCTGAATTATGGGACCCGGATCCAAAATTTCACCACTTTTTACGATTTCGACGATTTTCCCTAGCATAATGCCTTCAGAAATCCAAAAAAATTTGCCAGATTCCAATTGTCGATGTATTGTGACCGGTAAACTCCCAGTAACTTTTCCAATCAGGTTTCCCTGAATTATGGGACCCGGATCCAAAATTTCACCACTTTTTACGATTTCTCGATTTCGACGATTTTCCCTAGTATAATGCCTTCAGAAATCCGTAAAAATTCGCCAGATTCCAATTCTCGATGTATTGTGACCGGTAAGCTCCCAGTAACTGTCCCAATCAGGTTTTCCTGAATTATGGGACCCGGATCCAAAATTTCACCACTTTTTACGATTTCTCGATTTCGGCGATTTTCCCTAGTATAATGCTTTCAGAAATCCGTAAAAATTCGCAAGATTCCAATTCTCGATGCATTGTGACCGGTAAACTCCCAGTAGCTGTCCCAATCAGGTTTCCCTGAATTATGGGACCCGGATCAAAATTTTTACCACTTTTTACGATTTATCGATTTCGGCGATTTTCCCTAGTATAATGCCTTCAGAAATCCGTAAAAATTCGCCAGATTCCAATTCTCAATTTATTGTGACCGGTAAGCTTCCAGTAGCTGTCCCAATGAGGTTTCCCTGAATTATGGGACCCGGATCAAAAATTTCACCACTTTTCACGATTTCTCGATTTCGGAGAATTTCCCTAGTATAATGACTTCAGAAATCCGTAAAAATTTGCCAGATTCCAATTCTTGATGTATTGTGACCGGTAAGCTCCCAGTAGCTGTCCCAATAAGGTTTCCCTTAATTATGGGACCCGGATCCAAAATTTCACCACTTTTTACGATTTCTCGATTTCGGCGATTTTCCCTAGTATAATGCCTTCAGAAATCCGTAAAAATTCGCCAGATATCGACGAAGCCAATTCTCGATGCATTGTGACCGGTAAGCTCACAGTAGCTGTCCCAATCAGGTTTTCCTTAATTATGGGACCCGGATCCAAAATTTCACCACTTTTTACGATTTCGGCGATTTTCCCTAGTATAATGCCTTCATAAATCCGTAAAAATTCGACGAAACCAATTCTCGATACATTGTGACCGGTAATCTCCCAGTAGCTGTCCCAATCAGGTTTCCCTGAATTATGGGACCCAGATCAAAAATTTCACCACTTTTTACGATTTCTCGATTTCGGCGATTTTTCCTAGTATAATGCTTTCAGAAATCCGTAAAAATTCGCCAGATTCCAATTCTCGATACATTGTGACCGGTAAGTGGCCAGTAGCTGTCCCAATCAGATTTCCCTGAATTATGGGACCCGGATCAAAAATTTCGCCACTTTTTACGATTTCTCGATTTCGGCGATTTTCCCTAGTATAATGCCTTCAGAAATCCGTAAAAATTCGCCAGATTTCAATTCTCGATGTATTGTGACCGGTAAGCTCCCAGTAGCTGTCCCAATCAGGTTTTCCTTAATTATGGGACCCGGATTCAAAATTTCACCACTTTTTACGATTTCTCGATTTCGGCGAATTTCCCTAATATAATGCCTGAAGAAATCCGTAAAAATTCGCTAGATTCCAATTCTCGGTGTATTGTGACCGGTAAACTCCCAGTAGCTGTCCTAATTAGGTTTCCCTGAATTTTGGTACCCGGATCCAAAATTTCACCACTTTTTACGATTTCTCGATTTCGGCGATTTTCCCTAGTATAATGCCTTCTGAAATCCGTAAAAATTCGTCAGATATCGACGAAGCCAATTCTCGATGCATTGTGACCGGTAAGCTCCCCGTAGCTGTCCCAATCAGGTTTTCCTTAATAATGGGACCCGGATCCAAAATTTTACCACTTTTTACGATTTCGGCGATTTTTCCTAGTATAATGCCTTCAGAAATTCGTAAAAATTCGACGAAACAAATTCTCGATGCATTGTGACCGGTAAGCTCCCAGTAGCTGTCCCAATCCGGTTTCCCTGAATTATGGGACCCGGTTCCAAAATTTCTCCACTTTTTACGATTTCTCGATTTCGGCGATTTTCCCTAGTATAATGCTTTCAGAAATCCGTAAAAATTCGCCAGATTCCAATTCTCGATGAATTGTGACCGGTAAGCTCCCAGTAGCTGTCCCAATCAGGTTTCCCTGAATTATGGGACCCGGATCAAAAATTTCACCACTTTTTACGATTTCTCGATTTCGGCGATTTTCCCGAGTATAATGCCTTCAGAAATCCGTAAAAATTCGCCAGATTCCAATTCTCGATGTATTGTGACCGGTAAGCTCCCAGTAGCTGTCCCAATGAGGTTTTCCTGAATTATGGGACCCGGATCAAAAATTTCTCCACTTTTTACGATTTCTCGATTTCTGCGATTTTCCCTAGTATAATGCTTTCAGAAATCCGTAAAAATTCGCCAGATTCCAATTCTCGATGAATTGTGACCAGTAAGCTCCCAGTAGCTGTCCCAATCAGGTTTCCCTGAATTATGGGACCCGGATCAAAAATTTCACCACTTTTTACGATTTCTCTATTTCGGCGATTTTCCCGAGTATAATGCCTTCAGAAATCCGTAAAAATTCGCCAGATTCTAATTCTCGATGTATTGTGACCGGTAAGCTCCCAGTAGCTGTCCCAATCAGGTTTTCCTGAATTATGGGACCCGGATCCAAAATTTCACCACTTTTTACGATTTCTCGATTTCGGCGAATTTCCCTAGTATAATGCCTGAAGAAATCCGTAAAAATTCGCCAGATTCCAATTCTCGATTTATTGTGACCGGTAAACTCCCAGTAGCTGTCCTAATCAGGTTTCCCTTAATTTTGGGACCCGGATCCAAAATTTCACCACTTTTTACGATTTCTCGATTTCGGCGATTTTCCTTAGTATAATGCCTTCAGAAATCCGTAAAAATTTGCCAGATATCGACGAAGCCAATTCTCGATGCATTGTGACCGATAAGCTTCCCGTAGCTGTCCCAATCAGGTTTTCCTTAATTATGGGACCCGGATCAAAAATTTCACCACTTTTTACGATTTCTCGATTTCGGCGATTTTCCCTAGTATAATGCCTTCAGAAATCCGTAAAAATTCGCCAGATTCCAATTCTCAATTTATTGTGACCAGTAAGCTCCCAGTAGCTGTCCCAATCAGGTTTTCCTGAATTATGGGACCCGGATCCAAAATTTCACCACTTTTTACGATTTCTCTATTTCGGCGATTTTCCCGAGTATAATGCCTTCAGAAATCCGTAAAAATTCGCCAGATTCCAATTCTCGATGTATTGTGACCGGTAAGCTCCCAGTAGCTGTCCCAATCAGGTTTTACTGAATTATGGGACCCGGATCCAAAATTTCACCACTTTTTACGATTTCTCGATTTCGGCGAATTTCCCTAGTATAATGCCTGAAGAAATCCGTAAAAATTCGCCAGATTCCAATTCTCGATGTATTGTGACCGGTAAACTCACAGTAGCTGTCCTAATCAGGTTTCCCTGAATTTTGGGACCCGGATCCAAAATTTCACCACTTTTTACGATTTCTCGATTTCGGCGATTTTCCTTAGTATAATGCCTTCAGAAATCCGTAAAAATTTGCCAGATATCGACGAAGCCAATTCTCGATGCATTGTGACCGATAAGCTACCCGTAGCTGTCCCAATCAGGTTTTCCTTAATTATGGGACCCGGATCCAAAATTTCACCAATTTTTACGATTTCTCGATTTCGGCGATTTTCCCTAGTATAATGCCTTCAGAAATCCGTAAAAATTCGCCAGATTCCAATTCTCAATTTATTGTGACCGGTAAGCTCCCAGTAGCTGTCCCAATCAGGTTTCCCTGAATTATGGGACCCAGATCAAAAATTTCACCACTTTTCACGATTTCTCGATTTCGGCGAATTTCCCTAGTATAATGCCTTCAGAAATCTGTAAAAATTCGCCAGATTCCAATTCTCGATGTATTGTGACCGGTAAGCTCCCAGTAGCTGTCCCAATAAAGTTTCCCTCAATTATGGGACCCGGATCCAAAATTTCACCACTTTTTACGATTTCTCGATTTCGGCGATTTTCCCTAGTATAATGCCTTCAGAAATCCGTAAAAATTCCCCAGATATCGACGAAGCCAATTCTCGATGCATTGTGACCGGTAAGCTCCCCGTAGCTGTCCCAATCAGGTTTTCCTTAATTATGGGACCCGGATCCAAAATTTCACCACTTTTTACGATTTCGGCGATTTTCCCTAATATAATGCCTTCAGAAATCCGTAAAAATTCGACGAAACCAATTCTCGATACATTATGACCGGTAATCTCCCAGTAGCTGTCCCAATTAGGTTTCCCTGAATTATGGGACCCAGATCCAAAATTTCACCACTTTTTACGATTTCTCGATTTCGACGATTTTCCCTAGTAATTCAGAAATCCGTAAAAATTCGCTAGATTCCAATTCTCGATGTATTGTGACCGGTAAGCTCCCAGTAGCTGTCTCTATCAGGTTTCCCTGAATTATGGGACCCGGATCCAAAATTTCACAACTTTTTACGATTTCTCGATTTCGGCGATTTTCCCTAGTATAATGCCTTCAGAAATCCGTTAAAATTCGCCAGATTTCGACGAAGCCAATTCTCGATGCATTATGACCGGTAAGCTCCCCATAGCTGTCCCAATCAGGTTTTCCTTAATTATGGGATCCGGATCAAAAATTTCACCACTTTTTACGATTTCGGCGATTTCCCCTAGTATAATGCCTTCAGAAATCCGTAAAAATTCGACGAAACCAATTCTCGATGCATTGTGACCGGTAAGCTCCCTGTGGCTGTCCCAATCAGGTTTCCCTAAATTATGGGACCCGGATCCAAAATTTCACCACTTTTTACGATTTCTCGATTTCGGCGATTTTCCCTAGTATAATGCCTTCAGAAATCCGTAAAAATTCGCTAGATTCCAATTCTGGATGTATTGTGACCGGTAAGCTCCCAGTAGCTGTCCCAATCAGGTTTCCCTGAATTATGGGACCCGGATCCAAAATTTCACCACATTTTACGATTTCCCGATTTCGGCGATTTTCCCTAGTATAATTCCTTCAGAAATCCGTAAAAATTCGCCAGATTCCGACGAAGCCAATTCTCGATGCATTGTGACCGGTAAGCTCCCAATAGCTGTCCCAATCAGGTTTCCCTGAATTATGGGACCCGGATAAAAAATTTCACCACTTTTTATGATTTCTCGATTTCGGAGATTTTCCCTAGCATAATGCCTTCAGAAATCCGTAAAAATTCGCCAGATTCCAATTCTCGATGTATTGTGACCGGTAAGCTCCCAGTAACTGTCCCAATCAGGTTTTCCTGAATTATGGGACCCGGATCCAAAATTTCACCACTTTTTACGATTTCGACGATTTTCCCTAGCATAATGCCTTCAGAAATCCAAAAAAATTTGCCAGATTCCAATTGTCGATGTATTGTGACCGGTAAACTCCCAGTAACTTTTCCAATCAGGTTTCCCTGAATTATGGGACCCGGATCCAAAATTTCACCACTTTTTACGATTTCTCGATTTCGACGATTTTCCCTAGTATAATGCCTTCAGAAATCCGTAAAAATTCGCCAGATTCCAATTCTCGATGTATTGTGACCGGTAAGCTCCCAGTAACTGTCCCAATCAGGTTTTCCTGAATTATGGGACCCGGATCCAAAATTTCACCACTTTTTACGATTTCTCGATTTCGACGATTTTCCCTAGTATAATGCCTTAAGAAATCCGTAAAAATTTGCCAGATTCCAATTCTCGATGTATTGTGACCGGTAAGCTCCCAGTAGCTGTCCCAATCAGGTTTCCCTGAATTATGGGACCCGGATCAAAAATTTCACCACTTTTTACGATTTCTCGATTTCGTCGATTTTCCCTAGTATAATGCCTTCAGAAATCCGTAAAAATTCGACGAAACCAATTCTCAATGCATTGTGACCGGTAAGCTCCCAGTAGCTGTCCCAATCAGGTTTTCCTGAATTATGGGACCCGGATCCAAAATTTCACCACTTTTTACGATTTCGGCGATTTTTCCTAGTATAATGCCTTCAGAAATCCGTAAAAATTTGCCAGATTCCAATTCTTGATGTATTGTGACCGGTAAGCTCCCAGTAGCTGTCCCAATAAGGTTTCCCTTAATTATGGGACCCGGATCCAAAATTTCACCACTTTTTACGATTTCTCGATTTCGGCGATTTTCCCTAGTATAATGCCTTCAGAAATCCGTAAAAATTCGCCAGATATCGACGAAGCCAATTCTCGATGCATTGTGACCGGTAAGCTCACAGTAGCTGTCCCAATCAGGTTTTCCTTAATTATGGGACCCGGATCCAAAATTTCACCACTTTTTACGATTTAGGCGATATTCCCTAGTATAATGCCTTCAGAAATCCGTAAAAATTCGACGAAACCAATTCTCGATGCATTGTGACCGGTAAGCTCCCAGTAGCTGTCCCAATCAGGTTTCCCTGAATTATGGGACCCGGATCCAAAATTTCACCACTTTTTACGATTTCGGCGATTTTCCCTAGTATAATGCCTTCAGAAATCCGTAAAAATTCGCCAGATATCGACGAAGCCAATTCTCGATGCATTGTGACCGGTAAGCTCACAGTAGCTGTCCCAATCAGGTTTTCCTTAATTATGGGACCCGGATCCAAAATTTCACCACTTTTTACGATTTAGGCGATATTCCCTAGTATAATGCCTTCAGAAATCCATAAAAATTCGACGAAGCCAATTCTCGATGCATTGTGACCGGTAAGCTCCCAGTAGCTATCCCAATGAGGTTTCCCTGAATTATGGGACACGGATCCAAAATTTCATCACATTTTATGATTTCTCGATTTCGGCGATTTTCCCTAGTATAATGCCTTCAGAAATCCGTAAAAATTCGCTAGATTCCAATTCTCGATGTATTGTGACCGGTAAGCTCCCAGTAGCTGTCCCAATCAGGTTTCCCTGAATTATGGGACCCGGATCCAAAATTTCACCACTTTTTACGATTTCTCGATTTCGGCGATTTTCCCTAGTATAATGTCTTCAGAAATCCGTAAAAATTCGCCAGATTTCGACGAAGCCAATTCTCGATGCATTATGACCGGTAAGCTCCCAGTAGCTGTCCCAATCAGGTTTCCCTGAATTATGGGACCCGGATCCAAAATTTCACCACATTTTACGATTTCCCGATTTCGGCGATTTTCCCTAGTATAATTCCTTCAGAAATCCGTAAAAATTCGCCAGATTCCGACGAAGCCAATTCTCGATGCATTGTGACCGGTAAGCTCCCAATAGCTGTCCCAATCAGGTTTCCCTGAATTATGGGACCCGGATAAAAAATTTCACCACTTTTTATGATTTCTCGATTTCGGAGATTTTCCCTAGCATAATGCCTTCAGAAATCCGTAAAAATTCGCCAGATTCCAATTCTCGATGTATTGTGACCGGTAAGCTCCCAGTAACTGTCCCAATCAGGTTTTCCTGAATTATGGGACCCGGATCCAAAATTTCACCACTTTTTACGATTTCGACGATTTTCCCTAGCATAATGCCTTCAGAAATCCAAAAAAATTTGCCAGATTCCAATTGTCGATGTATTGTGACCGGTAAACTCCCAGTAACTTTTCCAATCAGGTTTCCCTGAATTATGGGACCCGGATCCAAAATTTCACCACTTTTTACGATTTCTCGATTTCGACGATTTTCCCTAGTATAATGCCTTCAGAAATCCGTAAAAATTCGCCAGATTCCAATTCTCGATGTATTGTGACCGGTAAGCTCCCAGTAACTGTCCCAATCAGGTTTTCCTGAATTATGGGACCCGGATCCAAAATTTCACCACTTTTTACGATTTCTCGATTTCGGCGATTTTCCCTAGTATAATGCTTTCAGAAATCCGTAAAAATTCGCAAGATTCCAATTCTCGATGCATTGTGACCGGTAAACTCCCAGTAGCTGTCCCAATCAGGTTTCCCTGAATTATGGGACCCGGATCAAAATTTTTACCACTTTTTACGATTTATCGATTTCGGCGATTTTCCCTAGTATAATGCCTTCAGAAATCCGTAAAAATTCGCCAGATTCCAATTCTCAATTTATTGTGACCGGTAAGCTTCCAGTAGCTGTCCCAATGAGGTTTCCCTGAATTATGGGACCCGGATCAAAAATTTCACCACTTTTCACGATTTCTCGATTTCGGAGAATTTCCCTAGTATAATGACTTCAGAAATCCGTAAAAATTTGCCAGATTCCAATTCTTGATGTATTGTGACCGGTAAGCTCCCAGTAGCTGTCCCAATAAGGTTTCCCTTAATTATGGGACCCGGATCCAAAATTTCACCACTTTTTACGATTTCTCGATTTCGGCGATTTTCCCTAGTATAATGCCTTCAGAAATCCGTAAAAATTCGCCAGATATCGACGAAGCCAATTCTCGATGCATTGTGACCGGTAAGCTCACAGTAGCTGTCCCAATCAGGTTTTCCTTAATTATGGGACCCGGATCCAAAATTTCACCACTTTTTACGATTTCGGCGATTTTCCCTAGTATAATGCCTTCATAAATCCGTAAAAATTCGACGAAACCAATTCTCGATACATTGTGACCGGTAATCTCCCAGTAGCTGTCCCAATCAGGTTTCCCTGAATTATGGGACCCAGATCAAAAATTTCACCACTTTTTACGATTTCTCGATTTCGGCGATTTTTCCTAGTATAATGCTTTCAGAAATCCGTAAAAATTCGCCAGATTCCAATTCTCGATACATTGTGACCGGTAAGTGGCCAGTAGCTGTCCCAATCAGATTTCCCTGAATTATGGGACCCGGATCAAAAATTTCGCCACTTTTTACGATTTCTCGATTTCGGCGATTTTCCCTAGTATAATGCCTTCAGAAATCCGTAAAAATTCGCCAGATTTCAATTCTCGATGTATTGTGACCGGTAAGCTCCCAGTAGCTGTCCCAATCAGGTTTTCCTTAATTATGGGACCCGGATTCAAAATTTCACCACTTTTTACGATTTCTCGATTTCGGCGAATTTCCCTAATATAATGCCTGAAGAAATCCGTAAAAATTCGCTAGATTCCAATTCTCGGTGTATTGTGACCGGTAAACTCCCAGTAGCTGTCCTAATTAGGTTTCCCTGAATTTTGGTACCCGGATCCAAAATTTCACCACTTTTTACGATTTCTCGATTTCGGCGATTTTCCCTAGTATAATGCCTTCTGAAATCCGTAAAAATTCGTCAGATATCGACGAAGCCAATTCTCGATGCATTGTGACCGGTAAGCTCCCCGTAGCTGTCCCAATCAGGTTTTCCTTAATAATGGGACCCGGATCCAAAATTTTACCACTTTTTACGATTTCGGCGATTTTTCCTAGTATAATGCCTTCAGAAATTCGTAAAAATTCGACGAAACAAATTCTCGATGCATTGTGACCGGTAAGCTCCCAGTAGCTGTCCCAATCCGGTTTCCCTGAATTATGGGACCCGGTTCCAAAATTTCTCCACTTTTTACGATTTCTCGATTTCGGCGATTTTCCCTAGTATAATGCTTTCAGAAATCCGTAAAAATTCGCCAGATTCCAATTCTCGATGAATTGTGACCGGTAAGCTCCCAGTAGCTGTCCCAATCAGGTTTCCCTGAATTATGGGACCCGGATCAAAAATTTCACCACTTTTTACGATTTCTCGATTTCGGCGATTTTCCCGAGTATAATGCCTTCAGAAATCCGTAAAAATTCGCCAGATTCCAATTCTCGATGTATTGTGACCGGTAAGCTCCCAGTAGCTGTCCCAATGAGGTTTTCCTGAATTATGGGACCCGGATCAAAAATTTCTCCACTTTTTACGATTTCTCGATTTCTGCGATTTTCCCTAGTATAATGCTTTCAGAAATCCGTAAAAATTCGCCAGATTCCAATTCTCGATGAATTGTGACCAGTAAGCTCCCAGTAGCTGTCCCAATCAGGTTTCCCTGAATTATGGGACCCGGATCAAAAATTTCACCACTTTTTACGATTTCTCTATTTCGGCGATTTTCCCGAGTATAATGCCTTCAGAAATCCGTAAAAATTCGCCAGATTCTAATTCTCGATGTATTGTGACCGGTAAGCTCCCAGTAGCTGTCCCAATCAGGTTTTCCTGAATTATGGGACCCGGATCCAAAATTTCACCACTTTTTACGATTTCTCGATTTCGGCGAATTTCCCTAGTATAATGCCTGAAGAAATCCGTAAAAATTCGCCAGATTCCAATTCTCGATTTATTGTGACCGGTAAACTCCCAGTAGCTGTCCTAATCAGGTTTCCCTTAATTTTGGGACCCGGATCCAAAATTTCACCACTTTTTACGATTTCTCGATTTCGGCGATTTTCCTTAGTATAATGCCTTCAGAAATCCGTAAAAATTTGCCAGATATCGACGAAGCCAATTCTCGATGCATTGTGACCGATAAGCTTCCCGTAGCTGTCCCAATCAGGTTTTCCTTAATTATGGGACCCGGATCAAAAATTTCACCACTTTTTACGATTTCTCGATTTCGGCGATTTTCCCTAGTATAATGCCTTCAGAAATCCGTAAAAATTCGCCAGATTCCAATTCTCAATTTATTGTGACCAGTAAGCTCCCAGTAGCTGTCCCAATCAGGTTTTCCTGAATTATGGGACCCGGATCCAAAATTTCACCACTTTTTACGATTTCTCTATTTCGGCGATTTTCCCGAGTATAATGCCTTCAGAAATCCGTAAAAATTCGCCAGATTCCAATTCTCGATGTATTGTGACCGGTAAGCTCCCAGTAGCTGTCCCAATCAGGTTTTACTGAATTATGGGACCCGGATCCAAAATTTCACCACTTTTTACGATTTCTCGATTTCGGCGAATTTCCCTAGTATAATGCCTGAAGAAATCCGTAAAAATTCGCCAGATTCCAATTCTCGATGTATTGTGACCGGTAAACTCACAGTAGCTGTCCTAATCAGGTTTCCCTGAATTTTGGGACCCGGATCCAAAATTTCACCACTTTTTACGATTTCTCGATTTCGGCGATTTTCCTTAGTATAATGCCTTCAGAAATCCGTAAAAATTTGCCAGATATCGACGAAGCCAATTCTCGATGCATTGTGACCGATAAGCTACCCGTAGCTGTCCCAATCAGGTTTTCCTTAATTATGGGACCCGGATCCAAAATTTCACCAATTTTTACGATTTCTCGATTTCGGCGATTTTCCCTAGTATAATGCCTTCAGAAATCCGTAAAAATTCGCCAGATTCCAATTCTCAATTTATTGTGACCGGTAAGCTCCCAGTAGCTGTCCCAATCAGGTTTCCCTGAATTATGGGACCCAGATCAAAAATTTCACCACTTTTCACGATTTCTCGATTTCGGCGAATTTCCCTAGTATAATGCCTTCAGAAATCTGTAAAAATTCGCCAGATTCCAATTCTCGATGTATTGTGACCGGTAAGCTCCCAGTAGCTGTCCCAATAAAGTTTCCCTCAATTATGGGACCCGGATCCAAAATTTCACCACTTTTTACGATTTCTCGATTTCGGCGATTTTCCCTAGTATAATGCCTTCAGAAATCCGTAAAAATTCCCCAGATATCGACGAAGCCAATTCTCGATGCATTGTGACCGGTAAGCTCCCCGTAGCTGTCCCAATCAGGTTTTCCTTAATTATGGGACCCGGATCCAAAATTTCACCACTTTTTACGATTTCGGCGATTTTCCCTAATATAATGCCTTCAGAAATCCGTAAAAATTCGACGAAACCAATTCTCGATACATTATGACCGGTAATCTCCCAGTAGCTGTCCCAATTAGGTTTCCCTGAATTATGGGACCCAGATCCAAAATTTCACCACTTTTTACGATTTCTCGATTTCGACGATTTTCCCTAGTAATTCAGAAATCCGTAAAAATTCGCTAGATTCCAATTCTCGATGTATTGTGACCGGTAAGCTCCCAGTAGCTGTCTCTATCAGGTTTCCCTGAATTATGGGACCCGGATCCAAAATTTCACAACTTTTTACGATTTCTCGATTTCGGCGATTTTCCCTAGTATAATGCCTTCAGAAATCCGTTAAAATTCGCCAGATATCGACGAAGCCAATTCTCGATGCATTATGACCGGTAAGCTCCCCATAGCTGTCCCAATCAGGTTTTCCTTAATTATGGGATCCGGATCAAAAATTTCACCACTTTTTACGATTTCGGCGATTTCCCCTAGTATAATGCCTTCAGAAATCCGTAAAAATTCGACGAAACCAATTCTCGATGCATTGTGACCGGTAAGCTCCCTGTGGCTGTCCCAATCAGGTTTCCCTAAATTATGGGACCCGGATCCAAAATTTCACCACTTTTTACGATTTCTCGATTTCGGCGATTTTCCCTAGTATAATGCCTTCAGAAATCCGTAAAAATTCGCTAGATTCCAATTCTGGATGTATTGTGACCGGTAAGCTCCCAGTAGCTGTCCCTATCAGGTTTCTCTGAATTATGGGACCCGGATCAAAAATTTCACCACTTTTTACGATTTCTCGATTTCGGCGATTTTCCCGAGTATAATGCCTTCAGAAATCCGTAAAAATTCGCCAGATTCCAATTCTCGATGTATTGTGACCGGTAAGCTCCCAGTAGCTGTCCCAATCAGGTTTCCCTGAATTATGGGACCCGGATCATAAATTTCACCACTTTTTACGATTTCTCGATTTCGGAGAATTTCCCTAGTATAATGCCTTAAGAAATCCGTAATAATTCGCCAGATTCCAATTTTCGATGTATTGTGACCGGTAAACTCCCACTAGATGTCCCAATCAGGTTTCCCTGGATTATGGGACCCGGATCCAAAATTTCACCACTTTTTACGATTTCTCGATTTCGGCGATTTTCCTTAGTATAATGCCTTCAGAAATCCGTAAAAATTCGCCAGATATCGACGAAGCCAATTCTCGATGCATTATGACCTGTAAGCTCCCCGTAGATGTCCCAATCAGGTTTTTCTTAATTATGGGACCCGGATCCAAAATTTCACCACTTTTTACGATTTCGGCGATTTTCCCTAGTATAATGCCTTCAGAAATCCGTAAAAATTCGACGAAACTAATTATCGATGCATTGTGACCGGTAAGCTCCCAGTAGATGTCCCAATCAGGTTTCCCTGAATTATGGGACCCGGATAAAAATTTCACCACTTTTTACGATTTCTCGATTTCGGCAATTTTCCCGAGTATAATGCCTTTAGAAATCCGTAAAAATTCGCCAAATTCCAATTATCGATGTATTGTGACCGGTAAGCTCCCAGTAGCTGTCCCAATCAGGTTTTCCTGAATTATGGGACCCGGATCCAAAATTTCACAACTTTTTACGATTTCTCGATTTCGGCGAATTTCCCTATTATAATGCCTTAAGAAATCCGTAAAAATTCGCCATATTCCAATTCTCGATATATTGTGACCGGTAAACTCCCAGTAGCTGTCCCAATCAGGTTTCCTTGAATTATGAGACCCGGATCCAAAATTTCACCACTTTTTACGATTTCTCGATTTCGGTGATTTTCCCTAGTATAATGCCTTAAGAAATCCGTAAAAATTCGCCAGATTCCAATTCTCGATGTATTGTGACCAGTAAGTTCCCAGTAGCTGTCCCAATCAGGTTTCCCCGAATTATGGGACCCGGATCCAAAATTTTACCACTTTTTACGATTTCTCGATTTCGGCGATTTTCCCTAGTATAATGCCTTCAGAAATCCGTAAAAATTCGCCAGATTTCAACGAAGCCAATTATCGATGCATTGTGACCGGTAAGCTCCCAGTAGCTGTCCCAATCAGGTTTCCCTGAATTATGGGACCCGTATAAAAAATTTCACAACTTTTTACGATTTTTCGATTTCGGCGATTTTCCCTAGTATAATGCTTTCAGAAATCCGTAAAAATTCGCCAGATTCCAATTCTCGATGCATTGTGACCGGTAAGCTCCCAGTAGCTGTCCCAATCAGATTTTCCTGAATTATCGGACCCGGATAAAAAATTTCACCACTTTTTACGATTTCTCGATTTCGGCGATTTTCCCTAGTATAATGCCTTCAGAAATCCGTAAAAATTCGCCAGATTCCGACGAAGTCAATTCTCGATGCATTGTGACCGGTAAGCTCCCAGTAGCTGTCCCAATCAGGTTTTTCGAAATTATGGGACCCGGATCCAAAATTTCACCGCATTTTACGATTTCTCGATTTCGGCGATTTTCCCTAGTATAATGCCTTCAGAAATCCGTAAAAATTCACCAGATTCCAATTCTCGATGTATTGTGACCGGTAAGCTCCCAGTAGCTGTCCCAATTAGGTTTCCCTAAATTATGGGACCCGGATCCAAAATTTCACCACTTTTTACGATTTCTCGATTTCGACGATTTTCCCTATTATAATGCCTTCAGAAATCCGTAAAAATTCGACAGATATCGACGAAGCCAATTCTTGATGCATTGTGACCGGTAAGCTCCCAGTAGCTGTCCCAATCAGGTTTTCCTTAATTATGGGACCCGGATCCAAAATTTCACCACTTTTTACGATTTCGGAGATTTTCCCTAGTATATTGCCTTTAGAAATCCATAAAAATTCGACGAAACCAATTCTCGATGCATTGTGACCGGTAAGCTCCCAGTAGCTGTCCCAATCAGGTTTTCCTGAATTATGGGACCCGGATCCAAAATTTCACCACTTTTTACGATTTCTCGATTTCGGCAATTTTCCCTAATATAATGCCTTCAGAAATCCGTAAAAATTCGACGAAGCCAATTCTCGATGCATTGTGACCGGTAAGCTCCCAGTAGCTATCCCAATCAGGTTTTCCTGAATTATGGGACCCGGATCCAAAAGTTCACCACTTTTTACGATTTCTCGATTTCGGCGATTTTCCCTAGTATAATGCCTTCAGAAATCCGTAAAAATTCGCCAGATTCCAATTCTCGATGTATTGTGACCGGAAAGCTCCCAGTAGCTGTCCCAATCAAGTTTCCCTGAATTATGGGACCCGGATCCAAAATTTCACCACTTTTTACGATTTCTCGATTTCGGCGATTTTCCCTAGTATAATGCCTTCAGAAATCCGTAAAAATTCGACAGATATCGACGAAGCCAATTCTCGATGCATTGTGACCGGTAAGCTCCCAGTAGCTGTCCCAATCAGGTTTCCCTTAATTATGGGACCCGGATCCAAAATTTTACCACTTTTTACGATTTCTCGATTTCGGCGATTTTCCCTAATATAATGCTTTTAGAAATCCGTAAAAATTCGCCAGATTCCAATTATAGATGCATTGTGACCGGTAAGTTCCCAGTAGCTGTCCCAATCAGGTTTCCCTTAATTATGGGACCCGGATCCAAAATTTCACAACTTTTTACGATTTCTCGATTTCGGCGATTTTCCCTAGTATAATGCCTTCAGAAATCCGTAAGAATTCGCCAGATTCCGACGAAGCCAATTCTCGATGCATTGTGACCGGTAAGCTCCCAGTAGCTGTCCCAATCAGGTTTCCCTGAATTATGGGACCCGGATCAAAAATTTCACAACTTTTTACGATTTTTCGATTTCGGCGATTTTCCCTAGTATAATGCTTTCAGAAATCCGTAAAAATTCGCCAGATTCCAATTCTCGATGCATTGTGACCGGTAAGCTCCCAGTAGCTGTCCCAATCAGATTTTCCTGAATTATCGGACCCCGATAAAAAATTTCACCACTTTTTACGATTTCTCGATTTCGGCGATTTTCCCTAGTATAATGCCTTCAGAAATCCGTAAAAATTCGTCAGATTCCGACGAAGTCAATTCTCGATGCATTGTGACCGGTAAGCTCCCAGTAGCTGTCCCAATCAGGTTTCCCTGAATTATGGGACCCGGATCCAAAATTTCACCACTTTTTACGATTTCTTGATTTCGGCAATTTTCCCTAATATAATGCCTTCAGAAATCCGTAAAAATTCGACGAAGCCTATTCTCGATGCATTGTGACCGGTAAGCTCCCAGTAGCTGTCCCAATCAGGTTTTCCTTAATTATGGGACCCGGATCCTAAATTTCACCACTTTTTACGATTTCGGCGATTTTCCCTAGTATAATACCTTCAGAAATCCATAAAAATTCGACGAAACCAATTCTCGATGCATTGTGACCGGTAAGCCCCCAGTAGCTGTCCCAATCAGGTTTCCCTTAATTATGGGATCCAGATTCAAAAGTTTACCACTTTTTACGATTTCTCGATTTCGGCGATTTTCCCTAGTATAATGCTTTCAGAAATCCGTAAAAATTCGCCAGATTCCAATTCTCGATGTATTGTGACCGGTAGGCTCCCAGTAGCTGTCCCAATCAGGTTTCCCTGAATTATGGGACCCGGATCCAAAATTTCACCACTTTTTACGATTTCTCGATTTCGGCGATTTTCCCTAGTATAATGCCTTCTGAAATCCGTAAAAATTCGTCAGATATCGACGAAGCCAATTCTCGATGCATTGTGACCGGTAAGCTCCCCGTAGCTGTCCCAATCAGGTTTTCCTTAATAATGGGACCCGGATCCAAAATTTTACCACTTTTTACGATTTCGGCGATTTTTCCTAGTATAATGCCTTCAGAAATTCGTAAAAATTCGACGAAACAAATTCTCGATGCATTGTGACCGGTAAGCTCCCAGTAGCTGTCCCAATCCGGTTTCCCTGAATTATGGGACCCGGTTCCAAAATTTCTCCACTTTTTACGATTTCTCGATTTCGGCGATTTTCCCTAGTATAATGCTTTCAGAAATCCGTAAAAATTCGCCAGATTCCAATTCTCGATGAATTGTGACCGGTAAGCTCCCAGTAGCTGTCCCAATCAGGTTTCCCTGAATTATGGGACCCGGATCAAAAATTTCACCACTTTTTACGATTTCTCGATTTCGGCGATTTTCCCGAGTATAATGCCTTCAGAAATCCGTAAAAATTCGCCAGATTCCAATTCTCGATGTATTGTGACCGGTAAGCTCCCAGTAGCTGTCCCAATGAGGTTTTCCTGAATTATGGGACCCGGATCAAAAATTTCTCCACTTTTTACGATTTCTCGATTTCGGCGATTTTCCCTAGTATAATGCTTTCAGAAATCCGTAAAAATTCGCCAGATTCCAATTCTCGATGAATTGTGACCAGTAAGCTCCCAGTAGCTGTCCCAATCAGGTTTCCCTGAATTATGGGACCCGGATCAAAAATTTCACCACTTTTTACGATTTCTCTATTTCGGCGATTTTCCCGAGTATAATGCCTTCAGAAATCCGTAAAAATTCGCCAGATTCTAATTCTCGATGTATTGTGACCGGTAAGCTCCCAGTAGCTGTCCCAATCAGGTTTTCCTGAATTATGGGACCCGGATCCAAAATTTCACCACTTTTTACGATTTCTCGATTTCGGCGAATTTCCCTAGTATAATGCCTGAAGAAATCCGTAAAAATTCGCCAGATTCCAATTCTCGATTTATTGTGACCGGTAAACTCCCAGTAGCTGTCCTAATCAGGTTTCCCTTAATTTTGGGACCCGGATCCAAAATTTCACCACTTTTTACGATTTCTCGATTTCGGCGATTTTCCTTAGTATAATGCCTTCAGAAATCCGTAAAAATTTGCCAGATATCGACGAAGCCAATTCTCGATGCATTGTGACCGATAAGCTTCCCGTAGCTGTCCCAATCAGGTTTTCCTTAATTATGGGACCCGGATCAAAAATTTCACCACTTTTTACGATTTCTCGATTTCGGCGATTTTCCCTAGTATAATGCCTTCAGAAATCCGTAAAAATTCGCCAGATTCCAATTCTCAATTTATTGTGACCAGTAAGCTCCCAGTAGCTGTCCCAATCAGGTTTTCCTGAATTATGGGACCCGGATCCAAAATTTCACCACTTTTTACGATTTCTCTATTTCGGCGATTTTCCCGAGTATAATGCCTTCAGAAATCCGTAAAAATTCGCCAGATTCCAATTCTCGATGTATTGTGACCGGTAAGCTCCCAGTAGCTGTCCCAATCAGGTTTTACTGAATTATGGGACCCGGATCCAAAATTTCACCACTTTTTACGATTTCTCGATTTCGGCGAATTTCCCTAGTATAATGCCTGAAGAAATCCGTAAAAATTCGCCAGATTCCAATTCTCGATGTATTGTGACCGGTAAACTCACAGTAGCTGTCCTAATCAGGTTTCCCTGAATTTTGGGACCCGGATCCAAAATTTCACCACTTTTTACGATTTCTCGATTTCGGCGATTTTCCTTAGTATAATGCCTTCAGAAATCCGTAAAAATTTGCCAGATATCGACGAAGCCAATTCTCGATGCATTGTGACCGATAAGCTACCCGTAGCTGTCCCAATCAGGTTTTCCTTAATTATGGGACCCGGATCCAAAATTTCACCAATTTTTACGATTTCTCGATTTCTGCGATTTTCCCTAGTATAATGCCTTCAGAAATCCGTAAAAATTCGACAGATATCGACGAAGCCAATTCTCGATGCATTGTGACCGGTAAGCTCCCAGTAGCTGTCCCAATCAGGTTTCCCTTAATTATGGGACCCGGATCCAAAATTTTACCACTTTTTACGATTTCTCGATTTCGGCGATTTTCCCTAATATAATGCTTTTAGAAATCCGTAAAAATTCGCCAGATTCCAATTATAGATGCATTGTGACCGGTAAGTTCCCAGTAGCTGTCCCAATCAGGTTTCCCTTAATTATGGGACCCGGATCCAAAATTTCACAACTTTTTACGATTTCTCGATTTCGGCGATTTTCCCTAGTATAATGCCTTCAGAAATCCGTAAGAATTCGCCAGATTCCGACGAAGCCAATTCTCGATGCATTGTGACCGGTAAGCTCCCAGTAGCTGTCCCAATCAGGTTTCCCTGAATTATGGGACCCGGATCAAAAATTTCACAACTTTTTACGATTTTTCGATTTCGGCGATTTTCCCTAGTATAATGCTTTCAGAAATCCGTAAAAATTCGCCAGATTCCAATTCTCGATGCATTGTGACCGGTAAGCTCCCAGTAGCTGTCCCAATCAGATTTTCCTGAATTATCGGACCCCGATAAAAAATTTCACCACTTTTTACGATTTCTCGATTTCGGCGATTTTCCCTAGTATAATGCCTTCAGAAATCCGTAAAAATTCGTCAGATTCCGACGAAGTCAATTCTCGATGCATTGTGACCGGTAAGCTCCCAGTAGCTGTCCCAATCAGGTTTCCCTGAATTATGGGACCCGGATCCAAAATTTCACCACTTTTTACGATTTCTTGATTTCGGCAATTTTCCCTAATATAATGCCTTCAGAAATCCGTAAAAATTCGACGAAGCCTATTCTCGATGCATTGTGACCGGTAAGCTCCCAGTAGCTGTCCCAATCAGGTTTTCCTTAATTATGGGACCCGGATCCTAAATTTCACCACTTTTTACGATTTCGGCGATTTTCCCTAGTATAATACCTTCAGAAATCCATAAAAATTCGACGAAACCAATTCTCGATGCATTGTGACCGGTAAGCCCCCAGTAGCTGTCCCAATCAGGTTTCCCTTAATTATGGGATCCAGATTCAAAAGTTTACCACTTTTTACGATTTCTCGATTTCGGCGATTTTCCCTAGTATAATGCTTTCAGAAATCCGTAAAAATTCGCCAGATTCCAATTCTCGATGTATTGTGACCGGTAGGCTCCCAGTAGCTGTCCCAATCAGGTTTCCCTGAATTATGGGACCCGGATCCAAAATTTCACCACTTTTTACGATTTCTAGATTTCGGCGATTTTCCCTAGTATAATGCCTTCAGAAATCCGTAAAAATTCGCCAGATTCCAATTCTCGATGCATTATGACCGGTAAGCTCCCAGTAGCTGTCCCAATCAGGTTTCCCTAAATTATGTGACCCGGATAAAAAATTTCACCACTTTTTACGATTTCTCGATTTCGGCGATTTTCCCTAAAATAATGCCTTCAGAAATCCGTAAAAATTCGCCAGATTCCGACGAAGCCAATTCTCGATGCATTGTGACCGGTAAGCTCCCAGTAGCTGTCCCAATCAGTTTTTCCAGAATTATGGGACCCGGATCCAAAATTTCACCACATTTTACGATTTCTCGATTTCGGCGATTTTTCCTATTATAATGCATTCAGAAATCCGTAAAAATTCGTCGGATTCCAATTCTCGATGTATTGTGACCGGTAAGCTCCCAGTAGCTGTCCCGATCAGGTTTCCCTGAATTATGGGACCCGGATCAAAAATTTCACCACTTTTTACGATTTCTCGATTTCGACGATTTTCCCTAGTATAATGCCTTAAGAAATCCGTAAAAATTTGCCAGATTCCAATTCTCGATGTATTGTGACCGGTAAGCTCCCAGTAGCTGTCCCAATCAGGTTTCCCTGAATTATGGGACCCGGATCAAAAATTTCACCACTTTTTACGATTTCTCGATTTCGTCGATTTTCCCTAGTATAATGCCTTCAGAAATCCGTAAAAATTCGACGAAACCAATTCTCAATGCATTGTGACCGGTAAGCTCCCAGTAGCTGTCCCAATCAGGTTTTCCTGAATTATGGGACCCGGATCCAAAATTTCACCACTTTTTACGATTTCGGCGATTTTTCCTAGTATAATGCCTTCAGAAATCCGTAAAAATTCGCCAGATATCGACGAAGCTAATTCTCGATGCATTGTGACCGGTAAGCTCACAGTAGCTGTCCCAATCAGGTTTTCCTTAATTATGGGACCCGGATCCAAAATTTCACCACTTTTTACGATTTAGGCGATATTCCCTAGTATAATGCCTTCAGAAATCCGTAAAAATTCGACGAAACCAATTCTCGATGCATTGTGACCGGTAAGCTCCCAGTAGCTGTCCCAATCAGGTTTCCCTGAATTATGGGACCCGGATCCAAAATTTCACCACTTTTTACGATTTCGGCGATTTTCCCTAGTATAATGCCTTCAGAAATCCGTAAAAATTCGCCAGATATCGACGAAGCCAATTCTCGATGCATTGTGACCGGTAAGCTCACAGTAGCTGTCCCAATCAGGTTTTCCTTAATTATGGGACCCGGATCCAAAATTTCACCACTTTTTACGATTTAGGCGATATTCCCTAGTATAATGCCTTCAGAAATCCATAAAAATTCGACGAAGCCAATTCTCGATGCATTGTGACCGGTAAGCTCCCAGTAGCTATCCCAATGAGGTTTCCCTGAATTATGGGACACGGATCCAAAATTTCATCACATTTTATGATTTCTCGATTTCGGCGATTTTCCCTAGTATAATGCCTTCAGAAATCCGTAAAAATTTGCCAGATTCCAATTCTCGATGTATTGTGACCGGTAAGCTCCCAGTAGCTGTCCCAATCAGGTTTCCTTAAATTATGGGACCCGGATCAAAAATTTCACCACTTTTTACGATTTCTCGATTTCGTCGATTTTTCCTAGTATAATGCCTTCAGAAATCCGTAAAAATTCGCCAGATTCCAATTCTCGATGGATTGTGACCGGTAAGCTCCCAGTAGCTGTCCCAATCAGGTTTCCCTGAATTATGGGACCCGGATCCAAAATTTCACCACTTTTTACGATTTCACGATTTCGGCGATTTTCCCTAGTATAATGCCTTCAAAAATCCGTAAAAATTTGCCAGATATCGACGAAGCCAATTCCCGATGCATTGTGACCGGTAAGCTCCCAGTAGCTGTCCCAATCAGGTTTTCCTTAATTATGGGACCCGGATCAAAAATTTCACCAATTTTTACGATTTAGGCGATATTCCCTAGTATAATGCCTTCAGAAATCCATAAAAATTCGACGAAACCAATTCTCGGTGCATTGTGACCGGTAAGCTCCCAGTAGCTGTCCCAATCAGGTTTCCCTGAATTATGGGATCCGGATTCAAAATTTCACCACTTTTTACGATTTCTCGATTTCGGCGATTTTCCCTAGTATAATGCTTTCAGAAATCCGTAAAAATTCGCCAGATTCCAAATCTCTATGCATTGTGACCGGTAAGCACCCAGTAGCTGTCCCATATAGGTTTCCCTGAATTATGGGACCCCGGATCCAAAATTTTATCACTTTTTACGATTTCGGCGATTTTCCCTAGTATAATGCCTTCAGAAATCCATAAAAATTCGACGAAACCAATTCTCGATGCATTGTGACCGGTAAGCTCCCAGTAGCTGTCCCAATCAGGTTTCCATTAATTATGGGACCTGAATCCAAAATTTCACCACTTTTTACGATTTCTCGATGTCGGCGATTTTCCTTAGTATAATGCCTTCAGAAATCCGTAAAAATTCGACGAATCCAATTCTCGATGCATTGTGACCGGTAAGCTTCCAGTAGCTGTCCCAATCAGGTTTCCTTGAATTATGGGACCCGGATGAAAAATTTCGCCACTTTTTACGATTTCTCGATTTCGTCGATTTTCCCTAGTATAATGCCTTCAGAAATCCGTAAAAATTCGCCAGATATCGACGAAGCCAATTATCGATGCATTGTGACCGGTAAGCTCCCAGTAGCTGTCCCAATCAAGTTTTCCTTAATTATGGGACCCGGATCAAAAATTTGATCACTTTTTACGATTTCTCGATTTCGACGATTTTCCATATTATGCCTTCAGAAATCCGTAAAAATTCGACGAAGCCAATTCTCGATGCATTGTGATCGGTAAGCTCCCAGTAGCTGTCCCAATCATGTTTCCCTGAATTATGGGACCCGGATCAAAAATTTCACCACTTTTTACGATTTCGGCGATTTTCCATAGTATAATGCCTTCAGAAATCCATAAAAATTCGACGAAGCCAATTCTCGATGCATTGTGACCGGTAAGCTCCCAGTAGCTGTCCCAATCAGGTTTTTCTTAATTATGGGACCCGGATCCAAAATTTCACCACTTTTTACTTTTTCTCGATTTCGGCGATTTTCCCTAGTATAATGCTTTCAGAAATCCGTAAAAATTCGCCAGATTCCAATTCTCGATGCATTGTGACTGGTAAGCTCCCAGTAGCTGTCCCAATCAGGTGTCCCTAAGTTATGGGACCCGGATCCAAAATTTCACCACTTGTTACGATTTCTCGAATTCGGCGATTTTCCCTAGTATAATGCCTTCAGAAATCCGTAAAAATTCGCCAGATTCCAATTCTCGATGTATTGTGACCAATAAACTCCCAGTAGCTGTCCCAATCAAGTTTCCGTGAATTATGGGACCCGGATCCAAAATTTCACCACTTTTTATGATTTCTCGAATTCGGCGATTTTCCCTAGTATAATGCCTTCAGAAATCCGTAAAAATTCGCCAGATTTCGACGAAGCCAATTCTCGATGCATTGTGATCGGTAAGCTCCCTGTAGCTGTCCCAATCAGGTTTCCCTGAATTATGGGACCCGGATCCAAAATTTCACCACTTTTTACGATTTCTCGATTTCGACGATTTTTCCTAGTATAATGCCTTCAGAAATCCGTAAAAATTTGCCAGATTTCGACGAAGCCAATTCTCGATGCATTATGACCGGTAAGCTCCCAGTAGCTGTCCCAATCAGGTTTCCTTGAATTATGGGACCCGGATCAAAATTTCGCCACTTTTTACGATTTCTCGATTTCGTCGATTTTCCCTAGTATAATGCCTTCAGAAATCCTTAAAAATTCGCCAAATATCGACGAAGCCAATTCTCGATGCATTGTGACCGGTAAGCTCCCAGTAGCTGTCCCAATCAGGTTTTCCTTAATTATGGGACCCGGATCAAAAATTTGACCACTTTTTACGATTTCTCGAATTCGACGATTTTTCCTAGTATAATGCCTTCAGATATCCGTAAAAATTCGACGAAACAAATTCTCGATGCATTGTGACCGGTAAGCTCCCAGAAGCTATCCCAATAAGGTTTCCCTGACCCGGATCAAAAATTTCACCACTTTTTATGATTTCTCGATTTCGGCGATTTTTCCTAGTATAATGCTTTCAGAAATCCGTATAAATTCGACGAAGCCAATTCTCGATGCATTTTGACCGGTAAGCTCCCAGTAGCTATCCCAATCAGGTTTCACTGAATTATGGGACCCGAATCAAAAATTTCACCACATTTTACTATTTCTCGATTTCGGTGATTTTCCATAATATAATGCTTTCAGAAATCCGTAAAAATTCGCCAGATTCCAATTCTCGATGCATTGTGACCGGTAAGCTCCCAGTAGCTGTCCCAATCAGGTTCCCTGAATTATGGGACCCGGATAAAAATTTCACCACTTTTTACGATTTCTCGATTTCGGCGATTTTCCCTAGTATAATGCCTTCAGAAATCCGTAAAAATTCGCTAGATTCCGACGAAGCCAATTCTCGATGCATTGTGACCGGTAAGCTCCCCGTATCTGTCCCAAATAGGTTTCCCTGAATTATGGGACCCGGATCCAAAATTTCACCACTTTTACGATTTCTCGATTTCGGCGATTTTTCCTAGAAAATGCCTTCAGAAATCCGTAGAAATTCGCCAGATTCCAATTCTCGATGTATTGTGACCGGTAAGCTCCCAGTAGCTGTCCCAATCAGGTTTCCCTGAATTATGGGACCCGAATCCAAAATTTCACCACTTTTTACGATTTCTCGAATTCGGCGATTTTCCCTAGTATAATGGCTTCAGAAATCCGTAAAAATTCGCCAGATTTCGACGAAGCCAATTCTCGATGCATTGTGACTGGTAAGCTCCCAGTAGCTGCCCCAATCAGGTTTCCCTGAATTATGGGACCCAGATCCAAAATTTCACCAGTTTTTACGATTTCTCGATTTCGGCGATTTTCCCTAGTATAATGCCTTCAGAAATCCGTAAAAATTTGCCAGATTTCGACGAAACCAATTCTCGATGCATTGTGACCGGTAAGCTCCCAGTAGTTGTCCCAATCAGGTTTCCCTTAATTATGGGATCCGGATCCAAAATTTTACAACTTTTTACGATTTCTCGATTTCGGCGATTTTTCCTAGTATAATGCTTTCAGAAATTCGTAAAAATTCGACGAAACCAATTCTCGATGCATTGTGACCGGTTAGCTCCCAGTAGCTGTCCCAATCAGGTTTCCCTGAATTATGGGACCCGGATCCAAAATTTCACCACTTTTTATGATTTCTCGATTTCGACGATTTTCCTTAGTATAATGCCTTCAGAAATCCGTAAAAATTCGACGAAGCCAAATCTCGATGCATTGTAACAGGTAATCTCCCAATAGCTGTCCCAATCAGGTTTCCTTGAATTATGGGACCCTGATAAAAAATTTTACCACTTTTTACGATTTCTCGATTTCGGCAATTTTCCCTAGTATAATGCCTTCAGAAATCCGTAAAAATTCGCCAGATTCCAATTCTCGATGTATTATGACCGGTAAGCTCCCAGTAGCTGTCCCAATCTGGTTTCCCTGAATTATGGGACCCGGATCCAAAATTTCACCACTTTTTACAATTTTTCGATTTCGGCGATTTTCCCTAGTATAATGCCTTCAGAAATCCGTAAAAATTTGCCAGATATCGACGAAGACAATTCTCGATGCATTGTGACCGGTAAGCTCCCAGTAGCTGTCCCAATCAGGCTTCCCTGAATTATGGGACCCAGATCCAAAATTTCACCACTTTTTACGATTTCTCGTTTTCGGCGATTTTCCCTAGTATAATGCCTTCAGAAATCCGTAAAAACTCGACGAAGCTAATTCTCGATGCATTGTGACCGGTAAGCTCCCAGTAGCTATCCCAATCACGTTTCCCTGAATTATGGGACCCGGATCCAAAATTTCACCACTTTTTACGATTTCTCGAATTCGGTGATTTTCCCTAGTATAATGCCTTCAGAAATCCGTAAAAAATTTGCCAGATTGTGACGAAGCCAATTCTATATACATTATGACCGGTAAGTTCCAAGTATCTGTCCCAATTAGGTTTTCCTGAAATATGGGACCCGGATCCAAAATTTCACCACATTTTACGATTTCTCGATTTCGGCGATTTTTCCTAGTATAATGCCTTCAGAAATCCGTAAAAATTCGCCAGATTCCGATGAAGCCAATTCTCGATGCATTGTGACCGGTAAGCTCCCAGTTGCTGTCCCTATCAGGTTTCCCTGAATTATGGAACCCGGATAAAAAATTTCACCACTTTTTACAATTTTTCGATTTCGGCGATTTTCCCTAGTATAATGCCTTCAGAAATCCGTAAAAATTCGCCAGATATCGACGAAGCCAATTCTCGATGCATTGTGACCGGTAAGCTCCCAGTAGCTGTCCCAATCAGGCTTCCCTGAATTATGGGACCCAGATCCAAAATTTCACCACTTTTTACGATTTCTCGTTTTCGGCGATTTTCCCTAGTATAATGCCTTCAGAAATCCGTAAAAACTCGACGAAGCTAATTCTCGATGCATTGTGACCGGTAAGCTCCCAGTAGCTGTCCCAATCAGGTTTCCCTGAATTATGGGACCCGGATCCAAAATTTCACCACTTTTTATGATTTCTCGAATTCGGTGATTTTCCCTAGTATAATGCCTTCAGAAATCCGTAAAAATTCGCCAGATTGTGACAAAGCCAATTCTATATACATTGTGACCGGTAAGCTCCCAGTATCTGTCCCAATTAGGTTTCCCTGAAATATGGGACCCGGATCCAAAATTTCACCACATTTTACGATTTCTCGATTTCGGCGATTTTCCCTAGTATAATGCCTTCAGATATCCGTAAAAATTCGCCAGATTCCGATGAAGCCAATTCTCGATGCATTGTGACCGGTAAGCTCCCAGTTGCTGTCCCAATCAGGTATCCCTGAATTATGGAACCCGGATAAAAAATTTCACCACTTTTTACGATTTCTCGATTTCGGCGATTTTCCCTAGTATAATGCCTTCAGAAATCCGTAAAAATTCGCCAGATTCCAATTCTCGATGTATTGTCACCGGTAAGCTCCCAGTAGCTGTCCCAATCTGGCTTCCTTGAATTATGGGACCCGGATCCAAAATTTCACCACTTTTTACGATTTTTCAGTTTCGGCGATTTTCCCTATTATAATGCCTTAAGAAATCCGTAAAAATTCGCCAGATATCGACGAAGCCAATTCTCGATGCATTGTGACCGGTAAGCTCCCAGTAGCTGTCCCAATCAGGTTTTCCTTAATTATGGGACCCGGATCAAAAATCTCACCACTTTTTACGATTTCGGCGATTTTCCCTACTATAATGCCTTCAGAAATCCGTAAAAATTCGACGAAACCAATTCTGGATGCATTGTGACCGGTAAGCTCCCAGTTGCTGTCCCAATCAGGTTTCCCTTAATTATGGGACCCGGATCCAAAATTTCACCACTTTTTACGATTTCTCGATTTCGGCGATTTTTCCTAGTATAATGCAATCAGAAATCCGTAAAAATTCGACGAAACCAATTCTCAATGCATTGTGACCGGTAAGATCCCAATAGTTGTTCCAATTAGGTGTCCCTGAATTATGGGACCCGGATCAAAAATTTCACTACTTTTTACCATTTCTCGATTTCGGCGATTTTCCCTAGTATAATGCCTTCAGAAATCCGTAAAAATTCGACGAAGCAAATTCTCGATGCATTGTGACCGGTGAGCTCCCAGTAGCTGTCCCAATCAGGTTTCCCTGAATTATGGGACCCGGATCCAAAATTTCATAACTTTTTACGATTTCTCGATTTCGGTGATTTTCCCTAGTATAATGCCTTCAGAAATCCGTAAAAATTCTACGAAGCCAATTCTCGATGCATTGTGAACGGTAAGCTCCAAGTAGCTGTCCCAATCAGGTTTCCCTTAATTATGGGACCCGGATCCAAAATTTCACCACTTTTTACGATTTCTCGATTTCGGCGATTTTCCCTAGTATAATGCCTTCAGAAATCCGTAAAAATTCGACGAAACCAATTCTCGATGCATTGTGAACGGTAAGCTCCAAGTAGCTGTCTCAATCTGGTTTCCCTTAATTATGAGACCCGGATCCAAAATTTCACCACTTTTTACGATTTCTCGATTTCGGCTATTTTCCCTAGTATAACGCCTTCAGAAATCCGTAAAATTTCGACGAAACCAATTCTCGATGCATTGTGACAGGTAAGCTCCCAGTAGCTATCCTAATCAGGTTTCCCTGAATTATGGGACCCGGATCCAAAATTTCACCACTTTTTACGATTTCTCGATTTCGGCGATTTTCCATAGTATAATGCCTTCAGAAATCCGTAAAAATTCGACGAAACCAATTCTCGATGCATTGTGAATGGTAAGCTTCAAGTAGCTGTCCCAATCTGGTTTCCCTTAATTATGGGACCCGGATCAAAAATTTCACCACTTTTTACGATTTCTCGATTTCGGCGATTTTCCCTAGTATAATGCCTTCAGAAATCCGTAAAATTTCGACGAAACCAATTCTCGATGCATTGTGACAGGTAAGCTCCCAATAGCTGTCCCAATCAGGTTTCCCTGAATTATGGGACCCGGATCCAAAATTTCACCACTTTTTACGATTTCTCGATTTCGGCGATTTTCCCTAGTATAATTCCTTCAGAAATCCGTAAAAATTCGCCAGATTTCGACGAAGCCAATTCTTGATGCATTGTGACCGGTAAGCTCCCAGTAGCTATCCCATTACGGTTTCCCTGAATTATGGGACCCGGATCAAAAATTTCACCACTTTTTACGATTTCTCGAATTCGGCAATTTTCCCTGGTATAATGCCTTCAGAAATCCGTAAAAATTCGCCAGATATCGACGAAACCAATTCTCGATGCATTGTGACCGGTAAGCTCCCAGTAGCTTTGCCAATCAGGTTTTCCTTAATTATGGGACCAGGATCAAAAATTTCATCACTTTTTACGATTTCTCGATTTCGGCGATTTTCCTTAGTATAATGCCTTCAGAAATCCGTAAAAATTCGACGAAATCAATTCTCGATGCATTGTGATCGGTAAGCTCCCAGTAGCTGTTCCAATAAGGTTTCCCTGAATTATGGGACACGGATCCAAAATTTCACCACTTTTTACGATTTCTCGATTTCGGCGATTTTTCCTAGTATAATGCCTTCAGAAATCCGTAAAAATTCGACGAAGCCAATTATCGATGCATTGTGAGCGGTAAACTCCCAGTAGCTCTCCCAATCAGGTTTCCATGAATTATGGGACCCGAATCCAAAATTGCACCACTTTTTACGATTTCTCGATTTCGGCGATTTTCCCTAGTATAATGCCTTCAGAAATCCGTAAAAATTCGACGAAACCAATTCTCGATGCATTGTTACCGGTAAGATCCAAGTAGCTGTTCCAATCAGGTTTCCCTGAATTATGGGACCCGGATCCAAAATTTCACCACTTTTAACGATTTCTCGATTTCGGCGATTTTCCCTAGTATAATGCCTTCAGAAATCCGTAAAAATTCGACGAAGCCAATTCTCGATGCATTGTGACCGGTAAGCTCCCAGTAGCTGTCCCAATCAGGTTTCCCTGAATTAAGGGATCCGGATAAAAAATTTCACCACTTTTTACGATTTCTCGATTTCGGCGATTTTCCCTAGTATAATGCATTCAGAAATCCGTAAAAATTCGACGAAACTAATTCTTGATGCATTGCGATCGGTAAGCTCCCAGTAGCTGTCCCGATCAGGTTTCCCTTAATTATGGGACCCGGATCCAAAATTTCACCACTTTCTACGATTTGTTGAATTCGGCGATTTTCCCTAGTATAATGCCTTCAGAAATCCGTAAAAATTCGCAAGATATCGACGAAACCAATTCTCGATACATTTTGACCGGTAAGTTCCCAGTAGCTGTCCCAATCAAGTTTTTCTTTATTATGGGACCCGGATCCAAAATTTCACCACTTTTTACGATTTCTCGATTTCTGCGATTTTCCCTAGTATAATGCCTTCAGAAATCCGTAAAAATTCGACAAAACCAATTCTCGATGCATTGTGACCAGTAAGCTCCCAGTAGCTGTCCCAATCAGGTTTTCCTGAATTATGGGACCCGAATCCAAAATTTCACCACTTTTTACGATTTCTCGATTTCGACGATTTTCCCAAGTATAATGCTTTCAGAAATCCGTAAAAATTTGACGAAGCCAATTCTCGATGCATTGTGACCGGTAAGCTCCTAGTAGCTGTCCCAATCAGGTTTCCCTGAATTATGGGACCCGGATTAAAAATTTCACCACTTTTTATGATTTCTCGATTTCGGCGATTTTCCCTAGTATAATGCCTTCAGAAATCCGTAACAATTCGCCAGATATCGACGAAGCCAATTCTCGATGCATTGTGACCGGTAAGCTCCCAGTAGCTATCCCAATACGGTTTCCCTGAATTATGGGACCCGGATCAAAATTTCACCACTTTTTACGATTTCTCGATTTCGGCGATTTTCCCTAGTATAATGCCTTCAGAAATCCGTAAAAATTCGACGAAGCCAATTATCGATGCATTGTGACCGGTAAGCTCCCAGTAGCTGTCCCAATCTGGTTTCCCTGAATTATGGGGCCCGGATCTAAAATTGCACCACTTTTTACGATTTCTCGATTTCGGCGATTTTCCCTAGTATAATGCCTTCAGAAATCCGTAAAAATTCGACGAAACCAATTCTCGATGTATTGTGACCGGTAAGCTCCCAGTAGCTGTGCCAATCAGGTTTCCCTGAATTATGGGACCCAGATCCAAAATTTCGCCACTTTTTACGATTTCTCGATTTCGGCGATTTTCCCTAGTATAATGCTTTCAGAAATCCGTAAAAATTCTCCAGATTCCAATTCTCTATGCATTGTGACCGGTAAGCTCCCA
The DNA here is from genome assembly GCA_947683425.1 of Excoecaria cochinchinensis. Lineage (NCBI taxonomy): Eukaryota > Viridiplantae > Streptophyta > Magnoliopsida > Malpighiales > Euphorbiaceae > Excoecaria > Excoecaria cochinchinensis. The sequence continues at coordinate 152,090 of CANTUQ010000252.1, forward strand.
GTAGCTGTCCCAATCAGGTTTCCCAGAATTATGGGACCCGGATAAAAAATTTCACCACTTTTTACGATTTCTCGATTTCAGCGATTTTCCCTAGTATAACGCCTTCAGAAATTCGTAAGAATTCACAAAATTCCGACGAAGCCAACTCGATGCATTGTGACCGGTAAGCTCCCAGTAGCTGTCCCAATCAGGTTTCCCTTAATTATGGGATCTGGATCCAAAATTTTACCACTTTTTACGATTTCTCGATTTCGGCGATTTTCCCTAGTATAATGCTTTCAGAAATCCGTAAAAATTCTTCAGATTCCAATTCTCGATGCATTGTGACCGGTAAGCTCCCAGTATCTGTCCCAATCAGGTTTTCCTTAATTATGGGACCCGGATCCAAAATTTCACCACTTTTTACGATTTCTCGATTTCGGCGATTTTCCCTAGTATAATGCCTTCAGAAATCCGTAAAAATTCGACGAAGCCAATTCTCGATGCATTGTGACCGGTAAGCTCCCAGTAGCTGTCCCAATCAGGTTTCCCTGAATTATGGGACCCGGATCAAAAATTTCACCACTATTTACAATTTCTCGATTTCGGCGATTTTCCCTAGTATAATGCCTTTAGAAATCCGTAAAAATTTGACGATTCCAATTCTCGATGCATTGTGACCGGTAAGCTCCCAGTAGCTGTCCCAATCAGGTTTCCCTGAATTATGGGACCCGGATCAAAAATTTCACCACTTTTTACGATTTCTCGACTTCGGCGATTTTTCCTAGTATAATTCTTTCAGAAATCCGTAAAAATTCCCCAGATTCCAGTTCTCGATGCATTGTGACCGGTAAGCTCCCAGTAGCCGTCCCAATCAGGTTTCCCTTAATTATGGGACCCGGATCCAAAATTTCACCACTTTTTACGATTTCTCGACTTCGGCGATTTTCCCTAGTATAATGCTTTCAGAAATCCGTAAAAATTCCCCAGATTCAAATTCTCGATGCATTTTGACCGGTAAGCTCCCAGTAGCTGTCCCAATCAGGTTTCCCTTAATTATGGGATCCGGATCCAAAATTTCACCACTTTTTACGATTTCTCGATTTCGGCGATTTTCCCTAGTATAATGCTTTCAGAAATCCGTAAAAATTCCCCAGATTCCAATTCTCGATGCATTGTGACCGGTAAGCTCCTAGTAGCTGTCCCAGTCAGGTTTCCCTTAATTATGGGACCCGGATCCAAAATTTCACCACTTTTTACGATTTCTCGATATCGGCGATTTTCCCTAGTATAATGCCTTCAGAAATCCGTAAAAATTCGACGAAGCCAATTCTCGATGCATTGTGACCGGTAAGCTCCCAGTAGCTGTCCCAATCAGGTTTCCCTGAATTATGGGACTCGGATAAAAAATTTCACCACTTTTTACAATTTCTCGATTTCGGCGATTTTCCCTAGTATAATGCCTTCAGAAATCCGTAAAAATTTGAAGATTCCAATTCTCGATGCATTGTGACCGGTAAGCTCCCCTTAGCTGTCCCAATCAGGTTTCAATGAATTATGGGACCCGGATCAAAAATTTCACCACTTTTTATGATTTCTCGACTTCGGCGATTTTCCCTAGTATAATGCTTTCAGAAATCCGTAAAAATTCCCCAGATTCCAATTCTCGATGCATTGTGACCGGTAAGCTCCCAGTAGCTGTCCCAATAAGGTTTCCCTTAATTATGGGACCCGGATCCAAAATTTCACCACTTTTTACGATTTCTCGATTTCGGCGATTTTCCCTAGTATAATGCCTTCAGAAATCCGTAAAAATTCGACGAAGCCAATTCTCGATGCATTGTGACCGGTAAGCTCCCAGTAGCTGTCCCAATCAGGTTTCCCTGAATTATGGGTCCCGGATCAAAAATTTCACCACTTTTTACCATTTCTCGATTTCGGCGATTTTCCCTAGTATAATGCCTTCAGAAATCCGTAAAAATTCGACGATTCCAATTCTCGATGCATTGTGACCGGTAAGCTCCCAGTAGCTGTCCCAATCAGGTTTCCCTTAATTATGGGACCCGGATCCAAAATTTCACCACTTTTACGATTTCTCGATTTCGGCGTTTTTCCCAAGTATAATGCCTTCTGAAATCCGTAAAAATTCGACGAAGGCAATTCTCGATGCATTGTGACCGGTAAGCTCCCAGTAACTGTCCCAATCAAGTTTTTCTTAATTAAGGGACCCGGATCCAAAATTTCACCACTTTTTACGATTTCTCGATTTCGGCGATTTTCACTAGTATAATGCCTTCAGAAATCCGTAAAAATTCGACGAAAGCAATTCTCGATGCATTGTGACCGGTAAGCTCCCAGTAGCTGTGCCAATTAGGTTTCCCTTAAGTATGGGACCCGGATCCAAAATTTCACCACTTTTTACGATTTCTCGATTTCGGCGATTTTCCCTAGTATAATGCGTTCAGAAATCCGTAAAAATTCGACGAAGCCAATTCTCGATGCATTGTGACCGGTAAGCTCCTAGTAGCTGTCCCAATCATGTTTCCCTGAATTATGGGACCCGGATGAAAAATTTCACCACTTTTTACGATTTCTCGATTTCGACAATTTTTCCTAATATAATGCCTTCAGAAATCCGTAAAAATTCGCCAGATTCCGACGAATCCAATTCTCTATGCATTGTGACCGGTAAGCTCCCAGTAGCTGTCCCAATCAGGTTTCCCTGAAGTATGGGACCCGGATCCAAAATTTCACCACTTTTTACGATTTCTCAATTTCGGCGATTTTCCCTAGTATATTGCCTTCAGAAATCCGTAAAAATTCGCCAGATTCCGACGAAGCCAATTCTCGATGCAATGTGACCGGTAAGCTCCCAGTAGCTGTCCCAAAAAGGTTTCCATGAATTATGGGACCCGGATCAAAAATTTCATCACTTTTTACGATTTCACGATTTCGGCGATTTTCCATAGTATAATGCCTTCAGAAATCCGTAAAAATTCGGCAGATTCTGACGAAGCCAATTCTCGATGCATAGTGACCGATAAGCTCCCAGTAGCTATCCCAATCTGGTTTCCCTGAATTATGGAACCCGAATCAAAAATTTCACCACTTTTTACGATTTCTCGATTTCGGCGATTTTCCCTAGTATAATGCCTTCAGAAATCCGTAAAAATTCGACGAAAGCAATTCTCGATGCATTGTGACTGGTAAGCTCCCAGTAGCTGTCCCAATCAGGTTTCCCTTAATTATGGGACCCGGATCCAAAATTTCACCACTTTTTACGATATCTCGATTTCGGCGTTTTTCCCTAGTATAATGCCTTCAGAAATCCGTAAAAATTCAACGAAGGCAATTCTCGATGCATTGTGACCGGTAAGCTCCAAGTAGCTGTGCCAATCAGGTTTCCCTTAATTATGGGACCCGGATCCAAAATTTCACCACTTTTTACGATTTCGGCGATTTTCCCTAGTATAATGCCTTCGAAAATCCGTAAAAATTCGACGAAGCCAATTCTCGATGCATTGTGACCGGTAAGCTCCCAGTAGCTGTCCCAATATCGTTTCCCTGAATTATGGGACCCGGATCAAAAAATTTCACCACTTTTTACGATTTCTCGATTTCGACAATTTTCCCTAGTATAATGCCTTCAAAAATCCGTAAAAATTCGCCAGATTCCGACGAAACCAATTCTCTATGCATTGTGACCGGTAAGCTCCCAGTAGCTGTCCCAATCAGGTTTCCCTGAATTATTGGACTCGGATCCAAAATTTCACCACTTTTTACGATTTCTCGATTTCGGCGATTTTCCCCAGTATAATGCCTTCAGAAATCCGTAAAACTTCGACAAAGCCAATTCTCGATGCATTGTGACCGGTAAGCTCCCAGTAGCTGTCCCAATCAGGTTTTCCTAAATTATGGGACCCGGATAAAAAATTTCACCTCTTTTTACGATTTCTCGATTTCGGCGATTTTTCCTAGTATAATGCCTTCAGAAATCCGTAAAAATTCGACGATTCCAATTCTCGATGCATTGTGACCGGTAAGCTCCCAGTAGCTGTCCCAATCAGGTTTCCCTGAAGTATGGGACCCGGATCCAAAATTTCACCACTTTTTACGATTTCTCGATTTCGGCGTTTTTCCCAAGTATAATGCCTTCTAAAATCCGTAAAAATTTGACGAAGGCAATTCTCGATGCATTGTGACCGGTAAGCTCCCAGTAGCTGTCCCAATCAGGTTTTTCTTAATTAAGGGACCCGGATCCAAAATTTCACCACTTTTTACGATTTCTCGATTTCGGCGATTTTCACTAGTATAATGCCTTCAGAAATCCGTAAAAATTCGACGAAGGCAATTCTCGATGCATTGTGACCGGTAAGCTCCCAGTAGCTGTGCCAATTAGGTTTCCCTTAATTATGGGACCCGGATCTAAAATTTTACTACTTTTTACGATTTCTCGATTTCGGCGATTTTTCCTAGTATAATGCCTTCAGAAATTCGCCAGATTTCGACGAAGCCAATTCTCGATGCATTGTGACCGGTAAGCTCCCAGTAGCTATCCCAATCAGGTTTCCCTGAATTATGGGATCCGGATCAAAAATTTCACCACTATTTATGATTTCTCGATTTAGGCGATTTTTCCTAGTATAATACCTTCAGAAATCCGTAAAAATTCGCCAGATTCCGACGAAGCCAATTCTCAATGCATTGTGACCGGTAAGCTCCCAGTAGCTGTCCCAATCAGGTTTCCCTGAAGTATGGGACCCGGATCCAAAATTTCACCACTTTTTACGATTTCTCAATTTCAGCGATTTTCCCTAGTATAATTCTTTCAGAAATCCGTAAAAATTCCCCAGATTCCAATTCTCGATGCATTGTGACCGGTAAGCTGCCAGTAGCTGTCCCAATAAGGTTTCCCTGTATTATGGGACTAGGATCAAAAATTTCACCACTTTTTACGATTTCTCGATTTCGGCGATTTTCCCTAGTATAATGCCTTCAGAAATCCGTAAAAATTCGACGAAGCCAATTCTCGATGCATTGTGACCGGTAAGCTCCCAGTAGCTGTGCCAATCAGGTTTCCCTGAATTATGGGACCCGGATCCAAAATTTCACCACTTTTTACGATTTCTCGACTTCGGCGATTTTTCCTAGTATAATGCTTTTAGAAATCAGTAAAAATTCCCCAGATTCAAATTCTCGATGCATTGTGACCGGTAAGCTCCCAGTAGCTGTCCCAATCAGGTTTCCCTTAATTATGGGATCCGGATCCAAAATTTCACCACTTTTTACGATTTCTCGATTTCGGCGATATTCCCTAGTATAATGCTTTCAGAAATCCGTAAAAATTCCCCAGATTCCAATTCTCGATGCATTGTGACCGGTAAGCTCCTAGTAGCTGTCCCAATCAGGTTTCCCATAATTATGGGACCCGGATCCAAAATTTCACCACTTTTTACGATTTCTCGATATCGGCGATTTTCCCTAGTATAATGCCTTCAGAAATCCGTAAAAATTCGACGAAGCCAATTCTCGATGCATTGTGACCGGTAAGCTCCCAGTAGCTGTCCCAATCAGGTTTCCCTGAATTATGGGACTCGGATCAAAAATTTCACCACTTTTTACAATTTCTCGATTTCGGCGATTTTCCCTAGTATAATGCCTTCAGAAATCCGTAAAAATTTGAAGATTCCAATTCTCGATGCATTGTGACCGGTAAGCTCCCCTTAGCTGTCCCAATCAGGTTTCAATGAATTATGGGACCCGGATAAAAAATTTCACCACTTTTTATGATTTCTCGACTTCGGCGATTTTCCCTAGTATAATGCTTTCAGAAATCCGTAAAAATTCCCCAGATTCCAATTCTCGATGCATTGTGACCGGTAAGCTCCCAGTAGCTGTCCCAATCAGGTTTCCCTTAATTATGGGACCCGGATCCAAAATTTCACCACTTTTTACGATTTCTCGATTTCGGCGATTTTCCCTAGTATAATGCTTTCAGAAATCCGTAAAAATTCCCCAGATTCCAATTCTCGATGCATTGTGACCGGTAAGCTCCCAGTAGCTGTTCCAATAAGGTTTCCCTTAATTATGGGACCCGGATCCAAAATTTCACCACTTTTTACGATTTCTCGATTTCGGCGATTTTCCCTAGTATAATGCCTTCAGAAATCCGTAAAAATTCGACGAAGCCAATTCTCGATGCATTGTGACCGGTAAGCTCCCAGTAGCTGTCCCAATCAGGTTTCCCTGAATTATGGGTCCCGGATCAAAAATTTCACCACTTTTTACAATTTCTCGATTTCGGCGATTTTCCCTAGTATAATGCCTTCAGAAATCCGTAAAAATTCGACGATTCCAATTCTCGATGCATTGTGACCGGTAAGCTCCCAGTAGCTGTCCCAATCAGGTTTCCCTTAATTATGGGACCCGGATCCAAAATTTCACCACTTTTACGATTTCTCGATTTCGGCGTTTTGCCCAAGTATAATGCCTTCTGAAATCCGTAAAAATTCGACGAAGGCAATTCTCGATGCATTGTGACCGGTAAGCTCTCAGTAACTGTCCCAATCAAGTTTTTCTTAATTAAGGGACCCGGATCCAAAATTTCACCACTTTTTACGATTTCTCGATTTCGGCGATTTTCACTAGTATAATGCCTTCAGAAATCCGTAAAAATTCGACGAAAGCAATTCTCGATGCATTGTGACCGGTAAGCTCCCAGTAGCTGTGCCAATTAGGTTTCCCTTAATTATGGGACCCGGATCCAAAATTTCACCACTTTTTACGATTTCTCGATTTCGGCGATTTTCCCTAGTATAATGCCTTCAGAAATCCGTAAAAATTCGACGAAGCCAATTCTCGATGCATTGTGACCGGTAAGCTCCTAGTAGCTGTCCCAATCATGTTTCCCTGAATTATGGGACCCGGATCAAAAATTTCACCACTTTTTACGATTTCTCGATTTCGACAATTTTTCCTAATATAATGCCTTCAGAAATCCGTAAAAATTCGCCAGATTCCGACGAATCCAATTCTCTATGCATTGTGACCGGTAAGCTCCCAGTAGCTGTCCCAATCAGGTTTCCCTGAAGTATGGGACCCGGATCTAAAATTTCACCACTTTTTACGATTTCTCAATTTCGGCGATTTTCCCTAGTATATTGCCTTCAGAAATCCGTAAAAATTCGCAAGATTCCGACGAAGCCAATTCTCGATGCAATGTGACCGGTAAGCTCCCAGTAGCTGTCCCAAAAAGGTTTCCATGAATTATGGGACCCGGATCAAAAATTTCATCACTTTTTACGATTTCACGATTTCGGCGATTTTCCATAGTATAATGCCTTCAGAAATCCGTAAAAATTCGGCAGATTCTGACGAAGCCAATTCTCGATGCATAGTGACCGATAAGCTCCCAGTAGCTATCCCAATCTGGTTTCCCTGAATTATGGAACCCGAATCAAAAATTTCACCACTTTTTACGATTTCTCGTTTTCGGCGATTTTCCCTAGTATAATGCCTTCAGAAATCCGTAAAAATTTGACGAAGTCAATTCTCGATGCATTGTGACCGGTAAGCTCCCAGTAGATGTCCCAATATGGTTTCCCTGAATTATGGGACCCGGATCCAAAATTTCACCACTTTTTACGATTTCTCGATTTGGGCGATTTTCCAGAGTATAATGCCTTCAGAAATCCGTAAAAATTCGACGAAGCCAATTCTCGATGCATTGTAACCGGTAAGCTCCCAATAGCTGTCCCAATCAGATTTTCCTGAATTATAGGACCCTAATCCAAAATTTTACCACTTTTTACGATTTCTCGATTTCGGCGATTTACCCTAGTATAATGCCTTCAGAAATCCGTAAAAATTCGCCGAAGCCAATTCTCGATGCATTGTGACCGGTAAGCTCCCAGTTGCTGTCCCAATCAGATTTTCCTGAATTATGGGACCCGGATAAAAATTTCACCACTTTTAACGATTTCTCGATTTCGGCGATTTTCCCTAGTATAATGCCTTTAGAAATCCGTAAAAATTCGACGAAGCCAATTCTCGATGCATTGTGACCGGTAAGCTCCCAGTAGCTGTCCCAATCAGGTTTCCCAGAATTATGGGACATGGATCCAAAATTTCACAACTTTTTACGATTTCTCGATTTCGGCAATTTTCCCTAGTATAATGCCTTCAGAAATCCGTAAAAATTTGCCAGATTCCGATGAAGCCAATTCTCGATGCATTGTGACCGGTAAGCTCCCAGTAGCTGTCCCAATCAGATTTCCCTGAATTATGTGACCCGGATAAAAAATTTCACCACTTTTAACGATTTCTCGATTTCGGCGATTTTCCTGAATTTTGGGACCCGGATCCAAAATTTTACCACTTTTTACGATTTCTCGATTTCGGCGATTTTTCCTGATATAATGCCTTCAGAAATCCGTAAAAATTCGCCAGATTCGGAAGAAGCCAATTCTTGATGCATTGTGATCGGTAAGATCCCAGTAGCTGTCCCAATACGGTTTCTCTGAATTATGGGACCCGGATCCAAAATTTCACCACTTTTTAAGATTTCTCGATTTCGGCGATTTTCCCTAGTATATTGCCTTCAGAAATCCGTAAAAATTCGACGAAGCCATATCTCGATGCATTATGACCGGTAAGCTCCCAGTAGCTGTCCCAATCAGGTTTCCCGGAATTTTTGGACCCGGATCCAAAATTTCACCACTTTTTACGATTTCTCGATTTTGGAGATTTTCCCAAGTATAATGCCTTCAGAAATCCGTAAAAATTCGCCAGATTCCGACGAAGCCAATTCTCGATGCATTGTGACCGGTAAGCTTCCAGTAGCTGTCCCAATCAGATTTTCCTGAATTATGGGACCCGGATAAAAAATTTCACCACTTTTAACGATTTCTCGATTTCGGCGATTTTACCTAGTATAATGCCTTTAGAATTCCGTAAAAATTCGACGAAGCCAATTCTCGATGCATTGTGACCGGTAAGCTCCCAGTAGCTATCCCAATCAGGTTTTCCAGAATTATGGGACCTGGATCCAAAATTTCACAACTTTTTATGATTTCTCGATTTCGGCAATTTTCCCTAGTATAATGCCTTTAGAAATCCGTAAAAATTCAACGAATCCAATTCTCGATGCATTGTGACCGGTAAGCTCCCAGTAGCTGTCCCAATCAGGTTTCCCAAAATTATGGGACCTGGATCAAAAATTTCACAACTTTTTACGATTTCTCGATTTCGGCAATTTTCCCTAGTATAATGCCTTCAGAAATCCGTAAAAATTTGCTAGATTCCGACGAAGCCAATTCTCGATGCATTGTGACCGGTAAGCTCCCAGTAGCTGTCCCAATCATATTTCCCTAAATTATGGGACCCGGATAAAAAATTTCACCACTTTTAACGATTTATCGATTTCGGCAATATTCCCTAGTATAATGCCTTTAGAAATCCATAAAAATTCGACGAAGCCAATTCTCGATGCATTGTGACCGGTAAGCTCCCAGTAGCTGTCCCAATCAGGTTTCCCGGAATTATGGGACCCAAATCAAAAATTTCACCACTTTTTATGATTTCTCGATTTCGGCGATTTTCCCTAGTATAATACCTTCAGAAATCCGTAAAAATTTGCCAGATTTCGACGAACGCAATTCTCGATGCATTGTGACCGGTAAGCTCCCAGTAGCTGTCCCAATCAGATTTCCCTGAATTATGGGACCTGGATCCAAAATTTCACCACTTTTTACGTTTTTCGATTTCGACTACTTTCCCTAGTATAATGCCTTCAGAAATCCATAAAAATTTGACGAAGCCAATTCTCGAAGCATTGTGACCGGTAAGCTCCCAGTTGCTGTCCCAATCAGGTTTTCCGGAATTATGGGACCCGGATCAAAAATTTCACCACTTTTTACGATTTCTAGATTTTGGCGATTTTCCCTACTATAATGCCTTCAGAAATCCGTAAAAATTCGCCAGATTCCCACGAAGCCAATTCTCGATGCATTGTGACCGTTAAGCTCCCAGTAGATGTCCCAATATGGTTTCCCTGAATTATGGGACCCGGATCCAAAATTTCAACACTTTTTACGATTTCTCGATTTGGGCGATTTTCCATAGTATGATGCCTTCAGAAATCCGTAAAAATTCGACGAAGCCAATTCTCGAGTCATTGTGTCCGGTAAGCTCCCAGTAGCTGTCCCAATACGGTTTCCCTGAATTATGGGACCCGGATCCAAAATTTCACCACTTTTAACGATTTCTCGATTTCGGCGATATTCCCTTGTATAATGCCTTTAGAAATCCGTAAAAATTCGACGAAGCCAATTCTCGATGCATTGTGACCGGTAAGCTCCCAGTAGCTGTCCCAATCAGGTTTTCCGAAATTATGGGACCCAGATATAAAATTTCACCACTCTTTATGATTTCTCGATTTCGGCGATTTTCCCTAGTATAATGCCTTCAGAAATCCGTAAAAATTTGCCAGATTTCGACGAACCCAATTCTCGATGCATTGTGAACGGTAAGCTCCCAGTAGCTGTCCCAATCAGATTTCCCTGAATTATGGGACCCCGATCCAAAATTTCACCACTTTTTACGTTTTCTCGATTTCGGCGATTTTACCTAGTATAATGCCTTCAGAAATCCGTAAAAATTCGACGAAGCCAATTCTCGATGCATTGTGACCGGTAAGCTCCCAGTTGCTGTCCCAATCTGGTTTCCCAAAATTTTGGGAGCCGGATCAAAAATTTTACCACTTTTTACGATTTCTATATTTCGGCGATTTTCCCTACTATAATGCCTTCAGAAATCCTAAAAATTCGCCAGATTCCGACGAAACCAATTCTCGATGCATTGTGACCGGTAAGCTCCCAGTAGATGTCCCAATACGGTTTCCCTGAATTATGGGACCCGGATCCAAAATTTCACCACTTTTTACGATTTCTCGATTTGGGCGATTTTCCATAGTATAATGCCTTCAGAGATCCGTAAAAATTCGACGAAGCCAATTCTCGATGCATTGTATCCGGTAAGCTCCCAGTAGCTGCCTCAATCAGATTTTCCTGAATTATAGGACCCTAATCAAAAATTTTACCACTTTTTACGATTTCTCGATTTCGGCGATTTTCCCTAGTATAATGCCTTCAGAAATCCGTAAAAATTTGCCAGATTCCGACGAAGCCAATTCTCGATGCATTGTGACCGGTAAGCTTCCAGTAGCTGTCCCAATCAGATTTCCCTGAATTATGGGACCCGGATAAAAAATATCACCACTTTTAACGAGTTCTCGATTTCGGCGATTTTCCCTAGTATAATGCCTTTAAAAATCCGTAAAAATTCGACGAAGCCAATTCTCGATGCATTGTGACCGGTAAGCTCCCAGTAGCTGTGCCAATTAGGTTTCCCAGAATTATGGGACCGGGATCCAAAATTTCACAACTTTTTACGATTTCTCGATTTCGGCAATTTTCCCTAGTATAATGCCTTCAGAAATCCGTAAAATTTTGCCAGATTCCGACGAAGTTAATTCTCGATGCATTGTGATCGCTAAGCTCCCAGAATCTGTCCCAATCAGATTTCCCTGAATTATGGGACCCGGATAAAAAATTTCACCACTTTTAACGATTTCTCGATTTCGGCGATATTCCCTAGTATAATGCCTTTACAAATCCGTAAAAATTCGACGAAGCCAATTCTCGATGCATTGTGACCGGTAAGCTCACAGTAGCTATCCCAATCAGGTTTCCTGGAATTATGGGACCCAGATCAAAAATTTCACCACTTTTTACGATTTCTCGATTTCGGCGATTTACCCTAGTATAATGCCTTCAGAAATCCGTAAAAATTTGCCAGATTTCGACGAACCCAATTCTCGATGCATTGTGACCGGTAAGCTCCCAGTAGCTGTCCCAATCAGATTTTCCTGAATTATGGGACCCGGATAAAAAATTTCACCCCTTTTAACGATTTCTCGATTTCGGCGATATTCCCTAGTATAATGCCTTTAGAAATCCGTAAAAATTCGACGAAGCCAATTCTCGATGCATTGTGACCGGTAAGCTCCCAGTAGCTATCCCAATCAGGTATCCCGGAATTATGGGACCCAGATCAAAAATTTCACCACTTTTTATGATTTCTCGATTTCGGCGATTTTCCCTAGTATAATGCCTTCAGTAATCCGTAAAAATTTGCCAGATTTCGACGAACCCAATTCTCGATGCATTGTGACCGATAAGCTCCCAGTAGCTGTCCCAATCAGATTTCCCTGAATTATGGGACCCGGATCCAAAATTTCACCACTTTTTACGATTTCTCGATTTCGGCGATTTTCCCGAGTATAATGCCTTCAGAAATCCGTAAAAATTCGCCAAATTTCGACGAAGCCAATTCTCGTTGCATTGTGACCGGTAAGCTCCCAGTAGCTGTCCCAATCAGATTTCCCTGAATTATGGGACCCGGATCCAAAATTTCACCACTTTTTATGATTTCTCGATTTCGGCGATTTGCCCTAGTATAATGCCTTCAGAAATCCGTAAAAATTCGCCAGATTCCGATGAAGCCAATTCTTGATGCATTGTGACCGGTAAGCTCCCAGTAGCTGTCCCAATGATATTTCCCTGAATTATAGGACCCGGATCCAAAATTTCACCACTTTTTACGATTTCTCGATTTCGGCGATTTTCCCGAGTATAAAGCCTTAAGAAATCCGTAAAAATTCGCCAGATTCCGACGAAGCCAATTCTCGATGCATTGTGACCGGTAAGATCCCAGTAGCGGTCCCAATCAGGTTTCCCTGAATTATGGGACCCGGATCCAAAATTTTACCACTTTTTACGATTTCTCGATTTCGGCGATTTTCCCTGATATAATGCCTTCAGAAATCCGTAAAAATTCGCCAGATTCGGAAGAAGCCAATTCTTGATGCATTGTGATCGGTAAGATCCCAGTAGCTGTCCCAATACGGTTTCCCTTAATTATGGGACCCGGATCCAAAATTTCACCACTTTTTACGATTTCTCGATTTCGGCGATTTTCCCTAGTATATTGCCTTCAGAAATCTGTAAAAATTCGACGAAGCCATATCTCAATACATTATGACCGGTAAGCTCCCAGTAGCTGTCCCAATCAGGTTTCTCGGATTTATGGGACCCGGATCCAAAATTTCACCACTTTTTACGATTTCTCGATTTCGGCAATTTTTCCTAGTATAATGCCTTCAGAAATCCGTAAAAATTTGCCAGATTCCGAGGAAGCCAATTCTCGATGCATTGTGACCGGTAAGCTCCCAGTAGCTGCCCCAATCAGATTTCCCTAAATTATGGGACCCGGATAAAAAATTTCACCACTTTTAACGATTTCTCGATTTCGGCGATATTCCCTAGTATAATGCCTTTAGAAATCCGTAAAAATTCGACGAAGCCAATTCTCGATGCATTGTGACCGGTAAGCTCCCAGTAGCTGTCCCAATCAGGTTTTCCAGAATTATGGGACCTGGATCAAAAATTTCACAACTTTTTATGATTTTTCGATTTCGGCAATTTTCCCTAGTATAATGCCTTCAGAAATCCGTAAAAATTTGCCAGATTCCGAGGAAGCCAATTCTCGATGCATTGTGACCGGTAAGCTCCCAGTAGCTGCCTCAATCAGATTTCCCTAAATTATGGGACCCGGATAAAAAATTTCACCACTTTTAACGATTTTTCGATTTCGGCGATATTCCCTAGTATAATGCCTTTAGAAATCCGTAAAAATTCGACGAAGCCAATTCTCGATGCATTGGTATAGGTAAGCTCCCAGTAGCTGTCCCAATCAGGTTTCCCGGAATTATGGGACCCGGATCCAAAATTTTACCACTTTTTACGATTTCTCGATTTCGGCGATTTTCCCTAGTATAATGCCTTCAGAAATCCTTAAAAATTCGCCAGATTCAGACGAAACCAATTCTCGACGCATTGTGACCGGTAAGCTCCCAGTAGCTGTCCCAATACGATTTCCCAGAATTTTGGGACCCGGATCCAAAATTTTACCACTTTTTACGTTTTCTCGATTTCGACGACTTTCCCTAGTATAATGCCTTCAGAAATCCGTAAAAATTCAACGAAGCCAATTCTCGATGCATTGTGACCGGTAAGCTCCCAGTTGCTGTCCCAATCAGGTTTTCCGGAATTATGGGAGCCGTATCAAAAATTTCACCACTTTTTACGATTTCTAGATTTCGGCGATTTTCCCTACTATAATGCCTTCAGAAATCCGTAAAAATTTGCCAGATTCCGACGAAGCCAATTCTCGATGCATTGTGACCGTTAAGCTCCCAGTAGATGTCCCAATATGGTTTTCCTGAATTATGGGACCCTGATCCAAAATTTCACCACTTTTTACGATTTCTCGATTTGGGCGATTTTTCCATAGTATAATGCCTTCAGAAATCCGTAAAAATTCGACGAAGCCAATTCTCGAGTCATTGTGTTCGGTAAGATCCCAGTAGCTGTCCCAATACGGTTTCCCTTAATTATGGGACCCGGATCCAAAATTTCACCACTTTTTACGATTTCTCGATTTCGGCGATTTTCCCTAGTATATTGCCTTCAGAAATCTGTAAAAATTCGACGAAGCCATATCTCAATACATTATGACCGGTAAGCTCCCAGTAGCTGTCCCAATCAGGTTTCCCGGATTTATGGGACCCGGATCCAAAATTTCACCACTTTTTACGATTTCTCGATTTCGGCAATTTTTCCTAGTATAATGCCTTCAGAAATCCGTAAAAATTTGCCAGATTCCGAGGAAGCCAATTCTCGATGCATTGTGACCGGTAAGCTCCCAGTAGCTGCCCCAATCAGATTTCCCTAAATTATGGGACCCGGATAAAAAATTTCACCACTTTTAACGATTTCTCGATTTCGGCGATATTCCCTAGTATAATGCCTTCAGAAATCCGTAAAAATTCGACGAAGCCAATTCTCGATGCATTGTGACCGGTAAGCTCCCAGTAGCTGTCCCAATCAGGTTTCCCGAAATTATGGGACCCAAATAAAAAATTTCACCACTTTTTAAGATTTCTCGATTTCGGCGATTTTCCCTAATATAATGCCTTCAGAAATCCGTAAAAATTCGCCAGATTTCGACGAACCCAATTCTCGATGCATTGTGACCGGTAAGCTCCCAGTAGCTGTCCCAATCAGATTTTCCTGAATTATGGGACCCGGATCAAAAATTTCACCACTTTTTACGTTTTCTCGATTTCGGCGATTTTCCCTAGTATAATGCCTTCAGAAATCCGTAAAAATTCGACGAAGTCAATTCTCGATACATTGTGACCGGTAAACTCCCAGTTGCTGTCCCAATCAGGTTTCCCGGAATTATGGGACCCGGATCCAAAATTTCACCACTTTTTACGATTTCTAGATTTCGGCGATTTTCCCTAGTATAATGCCTTCAGAAATCCGTAAAAATTCGCCAGATTCCGACGAAGCCAATTCTCGATGCATTGAGATCGGTAAGCTCCCAGTAGATGTCCCAATACGGTTTCCCAGAATTATGGGACCCGGATCCAAAATTTCACCACTTTTTAGGATTTCTCGATTTGGGCGATTTTTCCTAGTATAATGCCTTCAAAAATCCGTAAAAATTCGACGAAGCCAATTCTCGATGCATTGTGTCCGGTAAGCTCCCAGTAGCTGTCGCAATCAGGTTTCCCTGAAGTATGGGACCCGGATCCAAAATTTCACCACTTTTTACGATTTCTCGATTTCGGCGATTTTTCCTAGTATAATGCCTTCAGAAATCCGTCAAAATTCGCCAGATTCCGACGAAGCCAATTCTCGATGCATTGTGACCGGTAAGCTCCCAGTAGCTGTCCCAATCAGGTTTCCCTGAATTATGGGACACGGATCAAAAATTTCACCACTTTTTACGATTTCTCGATTTCGGCGATTTTCCCTAGTATAATGCCTTCAGAAATCCTTAAAATTTCGCCAGATTCCGACGAAACCAATTCTCGATGCATTGTGACCGGTGAGCTCCCAGTAGCTGTCCCAATACGGTTTCCCAGAATTTTGGGATCCGGATCAAAAATTTCACCACTTTTTACGATTTCTCGATTTCGGCGATTTTTCCTAGTATAATGCTTTCAGAAATCCGTAAAAATTCGCCAGATTCCGACGAAGCCAATTCTCGATGCATTGAGATCGGTAAGCTCCCAGTAGATGTCCCAATACGGTTTCCCTGAATTATGGGACAAGGATCCAAAATTTCACCACTTTTTACGATTTCTCGATTTGGGCGATTTTCCCTAGTATAATGCCTTCAAAAATCCGTAAAAATTCGACGAAGCCAATTCTCGATGCATTGTGTCCGGTAAGCTCCCAGTAGCTATCCCAATCAGGTTTCCCTGAATTATGGGACCCGGATCCAAAATTTCACCACTTTTTACGATTTCTCGATTTCGGCGATTTTTCCTAGTATAATGCCTTCAGAAATCCGTCAAAATTCGCCAGATTCCGACGAAGCCAATTCTCGATGCATTGTGACCGGTAAGCTCCCAGTAGCTGTCCCAATCAGGTTTCCCTGAATTATGGGACACGGATCAAAAATTTCACCACTTTTTACGATTTCTCGATTTCGGAGATTTTCCCTAGTATAATGCCTTCAGAAATCCTTAAAAATTCGCCAGATTCCGACGAAACCAATTCTCGATGCATTGTGACCGGTAAGCTCCCAGTAGCTGTCCCAATACGGTTTCCCAGAATTTTGGGACCCGGATCCAAAATTTCACCACTTTTTACGATTTCTCGATTTCGGCGATTTTCCCTAGTATAATGCCTTCAGAAATCCGTAAAAATTCGCCAGATTTCGACGAAGCCAATTCTCGTTGCATTGTGAACGGTAAGCTCCCAGTAGCTGTCCCAATCAGATTTCCCTGAATTATGGGACCCGGATCAAAAATTTTACCACTTTTTACGATTTCTCGATTTCGGCGATTTTCCCTAGTATAATGCCTTCAGAAATCCGTAAAAATTCGCCAGATTCCGATGAAGCCAATTCTTGATGCATTGTGACCAGTAAGCTCCCAGTAGCTGTCCCAATGATATTTCCCTGAATTATGGGACCCGGATCCAAAATTTCACCACTTTTTACGATTTCTCGATTTCGGCGATTTTCCCGAGTATAATGCCTTAAGAAATCCGTAAAAATTCGCCAGATTCCGACGAAGCCAATTCTCGATCCATTGTGACCGGTAAGATCACAGTAGCGGTCCCAATCAGGTTTCCCTGAATTATGGGACCCGGATCCAAAATTTTACCACTTTTTACGATTTCTCGATTTCGGCGATTTTTCCTAGTATAATGCCTTCAGAAATCCGTAAAAATTCGCCAGATTCCGACGAAGCCAATTCTCGATGCATTGAGATCGGTAAGCTCCCAGTAGATGTCCCAATACGGTTTCCCTGAATTATGGGACAAGGATCAAAAATTTCACCACTTTTTACGATTTCTCGATTTGGGCGATTTTCCCTAGTATAATGCCTTCAAAAATCCGTAAAAATTCGACGAAGCCAATTCTCGATGCATTGTGTCCGGTAAGCTCCCAGTAGCTATCCCAATCAGGTTTCCCTGAATTATGGGACCCGGATCCAAAATTTCATCACTTTTTACGATTTCTCGATTTCGGCGATTTTTCCTAGTATAATGCCTTCAGAAATCCGTCAAAATTCGCCAGATTCCGACGAAGCCAATTCTCGATGCATTGTGACCGGTAAGCTCCCAGTAGCTGTCCCAATCAGGTTTCCCTGAATTATGGGACACGGATCAAAAATTTCACCACTTTTTAGGATTTCTCGATTTCGGAGATTTTCCCTAGTATAATGCCTTCAGAAATCCTTAAAAATTCGCCAGATTCCGACGAAACCAATTCTCGATGCATTGTGACCGGTAAGCTCCCAGTAGCTGTCCCAATACGGTTTCCCAGAATTTTGGGACCCGGATCCAAAATTTCACCACTTTTTACGATTTCTCGATTTCGGCGATTTTCCCTAGTATAATGCCTTCAGAAATCCGTAAAAATTCGCCAGATTTCGACGAAGCCAATTCTCGTTGCATTGTGAACGGTAAGCTCCCAGTAGCTGTCCCAATAAGATTTCCCTGAATTATGGGACCCGGATCAAAAATTTTACCACTTTTTACGATTTTTCGATTTCGGCGATTTTCCCTAGTATAATGCCTTTAGAAATCCGTAAAAATTCGACGAAGCCAATTCCCGATGCTTTGTGACCGGTAAGCTCCCAGTTGCTGTCCCAATCAGGTTTCCCGAAATTATGGGACCCGGATCCAAAATTTCACCACTTTTTACGATTTCTCGATTTCGGCGATTTTCCCTAGTATAATGCCTTCAGAAATCCGTAAAAATTCGTCAGATTCCGATGAAGCCAATTCTTGATTCATTGTGACCAGTAAGCTCCCAGTAGCTGTCCCAATGATATTTCCCTGAATTATGGGACCCGGATCCAAAATTTCACCACTTTTTACGATTTCTCGATTTCGGCGATTTTCCCGAGTATAATGCCTTAAGAAATCCGTAAAAATTCGCCAGATTCCGACGAAGCCAATTCTAGATCCATTGTGACCGGTAAGATCACAGTAGCGGTCCCAATCAGGTTTCCATGAATTATGGGACCCGGATCCAAAATTTTACCACTTTTTACGATTTCTCGATTTCGGCGATTTTCCCTGTTATAATGCCTTCAGAAATCCGTAAAAATTCGCCAGATTCGAACGAAGCCAATTCTTGATGCATTGTGATCGGTAATATCCCAGTAGCTGTTCCAATACGGTTTCCCTGAATTAAGGGACCCGGATCCAAAATTTCACCACTTTTTACGATTTCTCGATTTCGGCGATTTTTCCTAGTATAATGCCTTCAGAAATCCGTAAAAATTCGCCAGATTCCGACGAAGCCAATTCTCGATGCATTGTGACCGGTAAGCTCCCAGTAGCTGTCCCAATACAGTTTCCCTGAATTATGGGACCCGGATCCAAAATTTCACCACTTTTTAAGATTTCTCGATTTCGGCGATTTTCCATAGTATAATGCTTTCAGAAATCCGTAAAAATTCGACGAAGCCAATTCTCGATGCATTGTGACCGGTAAGCTCCCAGTAGCTGTCCCAATCAGGTTTCCCGGAATTATGGGACCCGGATCAAAAATTTCATCACTTTTTACGATTTCCCGATTTCGGCGATTTTCCCTAGTATAATGCCTTCAGAAATATGAAAAAATTTGCCAGATTCCGACAAAGCCAATTCTCGATGCATTGTGACCGTGAAGCTCCCAGTAGCTGTCCCAATCAGGTTTCCCTGAATTATGGGACCCGGATCCAAAATTTTACCACTTTTTACGATTTCTCGATTTCAGCGATTTTCCCTAATATAATGCCTTCAGAAATTCGTAAGCATTCGCCAGATTCCGACAAAAAAATTCTTGATGCATTGTGACCGGTAAGATCCCAGTAGGTATCCCAATACGGTTTCCCAGAATTATGGGACCCGGATCCAAAATTTCACCACTTTTACGATTTCTCGATTTCGGCGATTTTCCCTAGTATAATGCCTTCAGAAATCCGTAAAAATTCGACGAAGCCAATTCTCGATACATTGAGACCGGTAAGCTCCCAGTTGCTGTCCCAATCAGGTTTCCCGGAATTATGGGACCCGGATCCAAAATTTCAACACTTTTTACGATTTCTAGATTTCGGCGATTTTCCCTAGTATAATGCCTTCAGAAATCCGTAAAAATTTGCCAGATTTCGACGAACCCAATTCTCGATGCATTGTGACCGGTAAGCTCCCAGTAGCTGTCCCAATCAGATTTTCCTGAATTATGGGACCCGGATAAAAAATTTCACCACTTTTAACTATTTCTCGATTTCGGCGATATTCCCTAGTATAATGCCTTTAGAAATCCGTAAAAATTCGACGAAGCCAATTCTCGATGCATTGTAACCGGTAAGCTCCCAGTAGCTATCCCAATCAGGTTTCCCGGAATTATGGGACTCAGATCAAAAATTTCACCACTTTTTATGATTTCTCGATTTCGGCGATTTTCCCTAGTATAATGCCTTCAGAAATCCGTAAAAATTTGCCAGATTTCGACGAACCCAATTCCCGATGCATTGTGACCGATAATCTCCCAGTAGCTGTCCCAATCAGATTTTCCTGAATTATGGGACCCGGATCCAAAATTTCACCACTTTTTACGATTTCTCGATTTCGGCGATTTTCCCGAGTATAATGCCTTCAGAAATCCGTAAAAATTCGCCAGATTTCGACGAAGCCAATTCTCGTTGCATTGTGACCGGTAAGCTTCCAGTAGCTGGCCCAATCAGATTTTCCTGAATTATGGGACCCGGATAAAAAATTTCACCACTTTTAACGATTTCTCGATTTCGACGATTTTCCCTAGTATAATGCCTTTAGAATTCCGTAAAAATTCGACGAAGCCAATTCTCGATGCATTGTGACCGGTAAGCTCCCAGTAGCTGTCCCAATCAGGTTTCCCAGAATTATGGGACCTGGATCCAAAATTTCACAACTTTTTACGATTTCTCGATTTCGGCGATTTTCCCTAGTATAATGCCTTTAGAAATCCGTAAAAATTTGCCAGATTCCGACGAAGTCAATTCTCGATGCATTGTGACCGGTAAGTTCCCAGTAGCTGTCCCAATCAGATTTCCCTAAATTATGGGACCCGGATAAAAAATTTCACCACTTTTAACGATTTCTCGATTTCGGCGATTTTCCCTAGTATAATGCCTTAAGAATTCCGTAAAAATTCGACGAAGCCAATTCTCGATGCATTGTGACCGGTAAGCTCCCAGTAGCTGTCCCAATCAGGTTTCCCAGAATTATGGGACCTGGATCCAAAATTTCACAACTTTTTACGATTTCTCGATTTCGGCGATTTTCCCTAGTATAATGCCTTCAGAAATCCGTAAAAATTTGCCAGATTTCGACGAACCCAATTCTCGATGCATTGTGACCGATAAGCTCCCAGTAGCTGTCCCAATCAGATTTCCCTGAATTATGGGACCCGGATCCAAAATTTCACCACTTTTTACGATTTCTCGATTTCGGCGATTTTCCCGAGTATAATGCCTTCAGAAATCCGTAAAAATTCGCCAGATTTCGACGAAGCCAATTCTCGTTGCATTGTGACCGGTAAGCTCCCAGTAGCTGTCCCAATCAGATTTTCCTAAATTATGGGACCCGGATCCAAAATTTCACCACTTTTTATGATTTCTCGATTTCGGCGATTTTCCCTAGTATAATGCCTTCAGAAATCCGTAAAAATTTGCCAGATTTAGATGAACCCAATTCTCGATGCATTGTGACCGGTAAGCTCCCAGTAGCTGTCCCAATCAGATTTCCCTGAATTATGGGACCCGGATCCAAAATTTCACCACTTTTTACGTTTTCTCGATTTCGACGACTTTCCCTAGTATAATGCCTTCAGAAATCCGTAAAAATTCGACGAAGCCAATTCTCGATGCATTGTGACCGTAAGCTCCCAGTTACTGTCCCAATCAGGTTTTCCGGAATTATGGGACCCGGATCAAAAATTTCACCACTTTTTACGATTTCTAGTTTTCGGCGATTTTCCCTACTATAATGCCTTCAGAAATCCGTAAAAAATTCGCCAGATTCCGACGAATCCAATTCTCGATGCATTGTGACCGTTAAGCTCCCAGTAGATGTCCCAATATGGTTTCCCTGAATTATGGGACCCGGATCCAAAATTTCACCACTTTTTACGATTTCTCGATTTGGGCGATTTTTACATAGTATAATGCCTTCAGAAATCCGTAAAAATTCGACGAAGCCAATTCTCGAGTCATTGTGTCCGGTAAGCTCCCAGTAGCTGTCCCAATCAGATTTTCCTGAATTATGGGACCCGGATCAAAAATTTCACTACTTTTTACGTTTTCTCGATTTCGGCGATTTTCCCTAGTATAATGCCTTCAGAAATCCGTAAAAATTCGACGAAGCCAATTCTCGATACATTGTGACCGGTAAGCTCCCAGTTGCTGTCCCAATCAGGTTTCCCGGAATTATGGGACCCGGATCCAAAATTTCACCACTTTTTACGATTTCTAGATTTCGGCGATTTTCCCTAATATAATGCCTTCAGAAATCCGTAAAAATTCGCCAGATTCCGACGAAGCCAATTCTCGATGCATTGAGATCGGTAAGCTCCCAGTAGATGTCCCAATACGGTTTCCCTGAATTATGGGACACGGATCCAAAATTTCACCACTTTTTACGATTTCTCGATTTGGGCGATTTTCCCTAGTATAATGCCTTAAAAAATCCGTAAAAATTCGACGAAGCCAATTCTCGATGCATTGTGTCCGGTAAGCTCCTAGTAGCTGTCCTAATCAGGTTTCCCTGAATTATGGGACCCGGATCCAAAATTTTACCACTTTTTACGATTTCTCGATTTCGGCGATTTTTTCTAGTATAATGCCTTCAGAAATCCGTTAAAATTCGCCAGATTCCGACGAAGCCAATTCTCGATGCATTGTGACCGATAAGCTCCCAGTAGCTGTCCCAATCAGATTTCCCTGAATTATGGGACACGGATCAAAAATTTCACCACTTTTTACGATTTCTCGATTTCGGCGATTTTCCCTAGTATAATGCCTTCAGAAATCCTTAAAAATTCGCCAGATTCCGACGAAGCCAATTCTCGATGCATTGTGACCGGTAAGCTCCCAGTAGCTGTCCCAATACGGTTTCCCAGAATTTTGGGACCCGGATCCAAAATTTCACCACTTTTTACGATTTCTCGATTTCGGCGATTTTTCCTAGTATAATGCCTTCAGAAATCCGTAAAACTTCGCCAGATTTCGACGAAGCCAATTTTCGTTGCATTGTGACCGGTAAGCTCCCAGTAGCTGTCCCAATCAGATTTCCCTGAATTATGGGACCCGGATCCAAAATTTTACCACTTTTTACGATTTCTCGATTTCGGCGATTTTTCCTAGTATAATGCCTTCAGAAATCCGTAAAAATTCGCCAGATTCCGATGAAGCCAATTTTTGATGCATTGTGATCGGTAAGCTCCCAGTAGCTGTCCCAATGATATTTCCCTGAATTATGGGACTCGGATCCAAAATTTCACCACTTTTTACGATTTCTCGATTTCGGCGATTTTTCCTAGTATAATGCCTTAAGAAATCCGTAAAAATTCGCCAGATTTCGACGAAGCCAATTCTTGATGCATTGTGTTCGGTAAGATCTCAGTAGCTGTTCCAATACGGTTTCCCTGAATTATGGGACCCGGATCCAAAATTTTACCACTTTTTACGATTTCTCGATTTCGGCGATTTTCCCTGATATAATGCCTTCAGAAATCCGTAAAAATTCGCCAGATTCGGACGAAGCCAATTCTTGATGCATTGTGATCGGTAATATCCCAGTAGCTGTTCCAATACGGTTTCCCTGAATTATGGGACCCGGATCCAAAATTTTACCACTTTTTACGATTTCTCGATTTCGGCGATTTTCCCTGATATAATGCCTTCAGAAATCCGTAAAAATTCGCCAGATTCGGACGAAGCCAATTCTTGATGCATTGTGATCAGTAATATCCCAGTAGCTGTTCCAATACGGTTTCCCTGAATTATGGGACCCGGATCCAAAATTTCACCACTTTTTACGATTTCTCGATTTCGGCGATTTTTCCTAGTATAATGCCTTCAGAAATCCGTAAAAATTCGCCAGATTCCGACGAAGCCAATTCTCGATGCATTGTGACCGGTAAGCTCCCAGTAGATGTCCCAATACGGTTTCCCTGAATTATGGGACCCGGATCCAAAATTTCACCACTTTTTATGATTTCTCGATTTCGGCGATTTTTCATAGTATAATGCTTTCAGAAATCCGTAAAAATTTGACGAAGCCAATTCTCGATGCATTGTGACCGCTAAGCTCCCAGTAGCTGTCCCAATCAGGTTTCCCGGAATTATGGGACCCGGATCAAAAATTTCATCACTTTTTACGATTTCTCGATTTCGGCGATTTTCCCTAGTATAATGCCTTCAGAAATATGTAAAAATTCGCCAGATTCCGACAAAGCCAATTCTCGATGCCTTGTGACCGTTAAGCTCCCAGTAGCTGTCCCAATCAGGTTTCCCTGAATTATGGGACCCGGATCCAAAATTTTACCACTTTTTACGATTTCTCGATTTCAGCGATTTTCCCTAATATAATGCCTTCAGAAATTCGTAAAAATTCGCCAGATTCCGACGAAGAAAATTCTTGATGCATTGTGACCGGTAAGATCCCAGTAGCTGTCCCAATACGGTTTCCCGGAATTATGGGACCCGGATCCAAAATTTCACCACTTTTACGATTTCTCGATTTCGGTGATTTTCCCTTGTATAATGCCTTCAGAAATCCGTAAAAATTCGACGAAGCCAATTCTCGATGCATTGTGACCGGTAAGCTCCCAGTTGCTGTCCCAATCAGGTTTCCCAGAATTATGGGACCCGGATCCAAAATTTCACCACTTTTTACGATTTCTAGATTTCGGCGATTTTTCCTAGTATAATGCCTTCAGAAATCCGTAAAAATTCGCCAGATTCCGAAGAAGCCAATTCTCGATGCATTGTGATCGGTAAGCTCCCAGTAGATGTCCCAATACGGTTTCCCTGAATTATGGGACCCAGATCCAAAATTTCACCACTTTTTACAATTTCTCGATTTGGGCGATTTTCCCTAGTATAATGTCTTCAAAAATCCGTAAAAATTCGACGAAGCCAATTCTCGATGCATTGTGACCGGTAAGCTCCCAGTAGCTGTCCCAATACGGTTTCCCAGAATTTTGGGACCCGGATCCAAAATTTCACCACTTTTTACGATTTCTCGATTTCGGCGATTTTCCCTAGTATAATGCCTTCAGAATTCCGTAAAAATTTGACGAAGCCAATTCTCGATGCATTGTGACCGGTAAGCTCCCAGTAGCTGTCCCAATCAGATTTCCCTGAATTATGGGACCCGGATCCAAAATTTCACTACTTTTTACGATTTCTCGATTTCGGCGATTTTCCCTAGTATAATGCCGTCAGAAATCCGTAAAAATTCGACGAAGCCAATTCTTAATGCATTGTGACAGGTAAGCTCCTAGTTGATGTCCAATCAGGTTTCCCAGAATTATGGGACCCGGATCAAAAATTTCACCACTTTTTACGATTTCTAGATTTCGGCGATTTTTCCTAGTATAATGGCTTCAGAAATCCGTAAAAATTCGCCAGATTCCGACGAAGCCAATTCTCGATGCATTGTGATCGGTAAGCTCCCAGTAGATGTCCCAATACGGTTTTCCTGAATTATGGGACCCGGATCCAAAATTTCATAACTTTTTATGATTTCTCGATTTGGGCGATTTTTCCTAGTATAATGCCTTCAAAAATCCTTAAAAATTCGACGACGCCAATTCTCGATGCATTGTTTCCGGTAAGCTCCCAGTAGCTGTCCCAATCAGGTTTTCCTGAATTATGGGACCCGGATACAAAATTTCACCACTTTGTACAATTTCTCGATTTCGGCGATTTTTCCTAGTATAATGCCTTCAGAAATCCGTCAAAATTTGCCAGATTCCGACGAAGCCAATTCTCGATGCATTGTGACCGGTAAGCTCCCAGTAGCTGTCCCAATCAGGTTTCCCTGAATTATGGGACACGGATCCAAAATTTCACCACTTTTTACGATTTCTCGATTTCGGCGATTTTCCCTAGTATAATGCCTTCAGAAATCCTTAAAAATTCGCCAGATTCCGACGAAGCCAATTCTCGATGCATTGTGACCGGTAAGCTCACAGTAGCTGTCCCAAATCGGTTTCCCAGAATTTTGGGACCCGGATCCAAAATTTAACCACTTTTTACGATTTCTCGATTTCGGCGATTTTCCCTAGTATAATGCCTTCAGAAATTCGTAAAAATTCGCCAGATTCCGACGAAGCCAATTCTCGATGCATTGTGATCGGTAAGCTTCCAGTAGCTGTCCCAATCAGATTTTCCTGAATTATGGGACCCGGATAAAAAATTTCACCACTTTTAACGATTTCTCGATTTCGGTGATTTTCCCTAGTATAATGCCTTTAAAAATCCGTAAAAATTCGACGAAGCCAATTCTCGATGCATTGTGACCGGTAAGCTCCCAGTAGCAGTGCCAATCAGGTTTCCCAGAATTATGGGACCTGGATCCAAAATTTCACAACTTTTTACGATTTCTCGATTTCGGCAATTTTCCCTAGTATAATGCCTTCAGAAATCCGTAAAAATTTGCCAGATTCCGACGAAGTCAATTCTCGATGCATTGTGATCGGTAAGCTCCCAGAAGCTGACCCAATCAGATTTCTCTTAATTATGGGACCCGGATAAAAAATTTCACCACTTTTAACGATTTCTCGATTTCGGCGATATTCCCTAGTATAATGCCTTTAGAAATCCATAAAAATTCGACGAAGCCAATTCTCGATGCATTGTGACCGGTAAGCTCCCAGTAGCTGTCCCAATCAGGTTTCCCTGAATTATCGGACACGGATCAAAAATTTCACCACTTTTTACGATTTCTCGATTTCGGCGATTTTCCCTAGTATAATGCCTTCAGAAATCCTTAAAAATTCGCCAGATTCCGACGAAGCCAATTCTCGATGCATTGTGACCGGTAAGCTCCCAGTAGCTGTCCCAATACGGTTTCCCAGAATTTTGGGACCCGGATCCAAAATTTCACCACTTTTTACGATTTCTCGATTTCGGCGATTTTCCCGAGTATAATGCCTTCAGAAATCCGTAAAAATTCGCCAGATTTCGACGAAGCCAATTCTCGTTGCATTGTGACCGGTAAGCTCCCAGTAGCTGTCCCAATCAGATTTCCCTGAATTATGGGACCCGGATCCAAAATTTCACCAATTTTTACGATTTCTCGATTTCGGCGATTTTCCCTAATATAATGCCTTCAGAAATCAGTAAAAATTCGACGAAGCCAATTCTCGATGCATTGTGACCGGTAAGCTCCCAGTTGCTGTCCCAATCAGGTTTCCCGGAATTATGGGACCCGGATCCAAAATTTCACCACTTTTTACGATTTCTCGATTTCGGCGATTTTACCTAGTATAATGCCTTAAGAAATTCGTAAAAATTCGCCAGATTCCGACTAAGCCAATTCTCGATGCATTGTGACCGGTAAGATCCCAGTAGCGGTCCCAATCAGGTTTCCCTGAATTATGGGACCCGGATCCAAAATTTTACCACTTTTTACGATTTCTCGATTTCGGCGATTTTCCCTAATATAATGCCTTCAGAAATCCGTAAAAATTCGCCAGATTCGGACGAAGCAAATTCTTGATGCATTGTGATCGGTAAGATCCCAGTAGCTGTTCCAATACGGTTTCCCTGAATTAAGGGACCCGGATCCAAAATTTCACCACTTTTTACGATTTCTCGATTTCGGCAATTTTTCCTAGTATAATGCCTTCAGAAATCCGTAAAAATTCGCCAGATTCCGACGAAGCCAATTCTCGATGCATTGTGACCGGTAAGCTCCCAGTAGCTGTCCCAATACGGTTTCCCTGAATTATGGGACCCGGATCCAAAATTTCACCACTTTTTAAGATTTCTCGATTTCGGCGATTTTCCATAGTATAATTCTTTTAGAAATCCGTAAAAATTCGACGAAGCCAATTCTCGATGATTTGTGACCGGTAAGCTCCCAGTAGCTGTCCCAATCAAGTTTCCCGGAATTATGGGACCCGGATCAAAAATTTCATCACTTTTTACGATTTCTCGATTTCGGCGATTTTCCCTAGTATAATGCCTTCAGAAATATGTAAAAATTCGCCAGATTCCGACAAAGCCAATTCTCGATGGATTGTGACCGTTAAGCTCCCAGTAGCTGTCCCAATCAGGTTTTCCTGAATTATGGGACCCGGATCCAAAATTTTACCACTTTTTACGATTTCTCGATTTCAGCGATTTTCCCTAATATAATGCCTTCAGAAATTCGTAAAAATTCGCCAGATTCCGACGAAGAAAATTCTTGATGCATTGTGACCGGTAAGATCCCAGTAGCTGTCCCAATACGGTTTCCCAGAATTATGGGACCCGGATCCAAAATTTCACCACTTTTACGATTTCTCGATTTCGGCGATTTTCCCTAGTATAATGCTTTCAGAAATCCGTAAAAATTCGACGAAGCCAATTCTCGATGCATTGTCACCGGTAAGCTCCCAGTTGCTGTCCCAATCAGGTTTCCCAGAATTATGGGACCCGGATCCAAAATTTCACCACTTTTTACGATTTCTAGATTTCGGCGATTTTTCTTAGTATAATGCCTTCAGAAATCCGTAAAAATTCGCCAGATTCCGACGAAGCCAATTCTCGATGCATTGTGATCGGTAAGCTCCCAGTAGATTTCCCAATACGGTTTCCCTGAATTATGGGACCCATATCCAAAATTTCACCACTTTTTACAATTTCTCGATTTGGGCGATTTTCCGTAGTATAATGCCTTCAAAAATCCGTAAAAATTCGACGAAGCCAATTCTCGATGCATTGTGACCGGTAAGCTCCCAGTAGCTGTCCCAATACGGTTTCCCAGAATTTTGGGACTCGGATCCAAAATTTCACCACTTTTTACGATTTCTCGATTTCGGCGATTTTCCCTAGTATAATGCCTTCAGAAATCCGTAAAAATTCGACGAAGCCAATTCTCGATGCATTGTGACCGGTAAGGTCCCAGTAGCTGTCCCAATCAGATTTCCCTGAATTATGGGACCCGGATCCAAAACTTCACCACTTTTTACGATTTCTCGATTTCGGCGATTTTCCCTAGTATAATGCCTTCAGAAATCCGTAAAAATTCGACGAAGCCAATTCTCGATGCATTGTGATCGGTAAACTCCGAGTAGCTGTCCCAATACGGTTTCCCATAATTTTGGGACCCGGATCCAAAATTTCACCACTTTTTACGATTTCTCGATTTCGGCGATTTTCCCTAGTATAATGCCTTCAGAAATCCGTAAAAATTCGCCAGATTTCAACGAAACCAATTCTCGATGCATTGTGACCGGTAAGCTCCCAGTAGCTGTCCCAATCAGATTTCCCTGAATTATGGGACCCGGATCCAAAATTTCACCACTTTTTACGATTTCTCGATTTCGGCGATTTTCCTTAGTATAATGCCTTCAGAAATCCGTAAAAATTTGCCATGTTCCGACGAAACCAATTCTCGATGCATTGTGACCGGTAAGCTCCCGGTAGCTGTCCCAATACGGTTTCCCGAAAGTATGGGACCCGGATTAAAAATTTCACCACTTTTTACGATTTCTCGATTTCGGCGATTTTCCCTAGTATAATGCCTTCAGAAATCTGTCAAAATTCGCCAGATTCCGATGAAGCCAATTCTCGAGTCATTGTGACCGGTAAGCTCCCAGTAGCTGTCCCAATACGGTTTCCCTGAATTATGGGACCCGGATAAAAAAATTCACCACTTTTTACGATTTCTCGATTTCGGCGATTTTCCCTAGTATATTGCCTTCAGAAATCCGTAAAAATTCGACGAAGCCATATCTCGATGCATTGTGACCGGTAAGCTCCCAGTAGCTGTCCCAATAAGGTTTCCCGGAATTATGGGACCCGGATCCAAAATTTCACCACTTTTTACGATTTCTCGATTTCGGAGATTTTCCCAAGGATAATGCCTTCAGAAATCCGTAAAAATTCGCCAGATTCCAACGAAGCCAATTCTCGATGCATTGTGAACGGTAAGCTCCCAGTAGCTGTCCCAATCAGGTTTCCCGGAATTATGGGATCCGGATCCAAAATTTCATCACTTTTTACGATTTCTCGATTTCGGAGATTTTCCCAAGTATATTGCCTTCAGAAATCCGTGAAAATTCGCAAGATTCCGACGAAGCCAATTCTCGATGCATTGTGACCGGTAAGCTCCAAGTAGCTGTCCCAATACGGTTTCCCAGAATTATGGGGCCCGGATCCAAAATTTCACTACTTTTTACGATTTCTCGATTTCGGCGATTTTCCCTAGTATAATGCCTTCAGAAATCCGTAAAAATTCGACGAAGCCAATTCTCGATGCATTGTGACCGGTAAGCTCCCAGTAGCTGTCCCAATCAGGTTTCCCTGAATTATGGGACCCGAATTAAAATTTCACCACTTTATACGATTTCTCAATTTCGGCGATTTTCCCTAGTATAATGCCTTCAGAAATTCGTAAAAATTCGCCAGATTCCGACGAAGCCAATTCTCGATGCATTGTGATCGGTAAGCTCCCAGTACCTATCCCAAATATGATTTCCCTGAATTATGGGACCCGGATCCAAAATTTCACCACTTTTTACGATTTCTCGATTTCGGCGATTTTCCCTAGTATAATGCCTTGAGAAATTCGTAAAAATTCGTCAGATTTCGACGAAGCCAATTCTCGATGCATTGTGACCGGTAAGCTCCCAGTAGCTGTCCCAATCAGGTTTCCCTGAATTATGGGACCCGGATCCAAAATTTCACCACTCTTTACGATTTCCGCGATTTTCCCTAGTATAATGCCTTCAGAAATTCGTAAAAATTCGCAAGATTCTGACGAAGTCAATTCTCGATGCATTGTGACCGGTAAGGTCCCAGTAGCTATCCCAACACGGTTTCCCTGAATTATGGGACCCGGATCCAAAATTTCACCACTTTTTAAGATTTCTCGATTTCGGCGATTTTCCATAGTATAATGCTTTCAGAAATCCGTAAAAATTCGACGAAGCCAATTCTCGATGCATTGTGACCGGTAAGCTCCCAGTAGCTGTCCCAATCAGGTTTCCCGGAATTAAGGGACCCGGATCAAAAATTTCATCACTTTTTACGATTTCCCGATTTCGGCGATTTTCCCTAGTATAATGCCTTCAGAAATATGTAAAAATTCGCCAGATTCTGACAAAGCCAATTCTCGATGCATTGCGACCGGTAAGCTCCCAGTAGCTGTCCCAATCAGATTTCCCTGAATTATGGGACCCGGATCCAAAATTTCACCACTTTTTACGATTTCTCGATTTCGGCGATTTTCCCTAGTATAATGCCTTCAGAAATCCGTAAAAATTCGACGAAGCCAATTCTCGATGCATTGAGACCGGTAAGCTCCCAGTTGCTGTCCCAATCAGGTTTTCGGGAATTATGGGACCCGGATCCAAAATTTCACCACTTTTTACGATTTCTAAATTTCGGCGATTTTCCCCAGTATAATGCCTTCAGAAATCCGTAAAAATTTGCCAGATTCCGACGAAACCAATTCTCGATGCATTGTGACCGGTAAGCTCCCAGTAGATGCCCCAATACGGTTTCCCTGAATTATGGCACCCGGATCCAAAATTTCACCACTTTTTACGATTTCTCGTTTGGGCGATTTTTCATAGTATAATGCCTTCAGAAATAAGTAAAAATTCGACGAAGCCAATTCTCGATGCATTGTGTCCGGTAAGCTCCCAGTAGCTGTCCCAATCAGGTTTCCTTGAATTATAGGACCCGAATAAAAAATTTCACCACTTTTTACGATTTCTCGATTTCGGCGATTTTCACTAATATAATGCCTTCAGAAATCCGTAAAAATTCGCCAGATTCCGATGAAGCCAATTCTCGAGTCATTGTGACCGGTAAGCTCCCAGTAGCTGTCCTAATACGGTTTCCCTGAATTATGGGACCCGGATCCAAAATTTCACCACTTTTTACGATTTCTCGATTTCGGCGATTTTCCCTAGTATAATGGCTTCAGAAATCCGTAAAAATTCGACGAAGCCAATTCTCGATGCATTGAGACCGGTAAGCTCCCAGTAGCTGTCCCAATCAGGTTTCCCGGAATTATGGGATCCGAATCCAAAATTTCACCACTTTTTACGATTTCTAGATTTCGGCGATTTTCCCTAGTATAATGCCTTCAGAAATCCGTAAAAATTCGCCAGATTCAGACGAAGCCAATTCTCGATGCATTGTGACCGGTAAGCTCCCAGTAGATGTCCCAATACGATTTCCCTGAATTATGGGACCCGGATCCAAAATTTCACCAATTTTTACGATTTCTCGATTTTGGCGATTTTCCCTAGTATAATGCCTTCAGAAATCCGTAAAAATTCGACGAAGCCAATTATCGATACATTGTGTCCGGTAAGCTCCCAGTAGCTGTCCCAATCAGGTTTCCCTGAATTATGGGACCCGGATCCAAAATTTCACCACTTTTTATGATTTCTCGATTTCGGCGATTTTCCCTAGTATAATGCCTTCAGAAATCCGTAAAAATTCGCAAGATTCCGACGAAGCCAATTCTCGATGCATTGTGACCGGTAAGCTCCCAATAGCTGTCCCAATCAGGTTTACCTGAATTATGGGACCCGGATCCAAAATTTCACCAATTTTTACGATTTCTCGATTTTGGCGATTTTCCCTAGTATAATGCCTTTAGAAATCCGTAAAAATTCGACGAAGCCAATTATCGATGCATTGTGTCCGGTAAGCTCCCAGTAGCTGTCCCAATCAGGTTTTCCTGAATTATGGGACCCGGATCCAAAATTTCACCACTTTTTATGATTTCTCGATTTCGGCGATTTTCCCTAGTATAATGCCTTCAGAAATCCGTAAAAATTCGCAAGATTCTGACGAAGCCAATTCTCGATGCATTGTGACCGGTAAGCTCCCAGTAGCTGTCCCAATCAGGTTTACCTGAATTATGGGACCCGGATCCAAAATTTCACCACTTTTTACGATTTCTCGATTTCGGCGATTTTCCCTAGTATAATGCTTTCAGAAATCCGTAAAAATTCGACGAAGCCAATTCTCGATGCATTGTGACCGTTAAGCTCCCAGTAGCTGTTTCAATCAGGTTTCCCTGAATTATGGGACCCGGATCCAAAATTTCACAACTTTTACGATTTCTCAATTTCGGCGATTTTCTCTAGTATAATGCCTTCAGAAATCCGTAAAAATTCGATGAAGCCAATTCTCGATGCCTTGTGACCGGTAAGCTCCCAGTAGCTGTCCCAATCAAGTTTTCCTGAATTATGGGACCCGGATCCAAAATTTCACCACTTTTTACGATTTCTCGATTTCGGCGATTTTTCCTAGTATAATTCCTTCAGAAATCCGTAAAAATTCGCTAGATTCAGACGAAGTCAATTCTCGATGCATTATGATCGGTAAGCTCCCAATAGCAGTCCCAATCAGGTTTCCCTGAATTATGGGACCCGGATCAAAATTTTCACCACTTTTTACGATTTCTTGATTTCGGCGATTTTCCCTAGTATAATGCCTTCAGAAATCCGTAAAAATTCGCTAGATTCAAATTCTTGATGCATTGTGATCGGTAAGCTCCCAGTAGCTGTCCCAATCAGGTTTCCCTGAATTATGGGACCCGGATCCAAAATTTCACTACTTTTTACGATTTCTTGATTTCGGCGATTTTCCCTAGTATAATGCCTTCAGAAATCCGTAAAAATTCGACGAAGCAAATTCTCGATACATTGTGACCGGTAAGCTCCCAATAGCTGTCCAAATAAGGTTTCCCTGAATTATAGGACCCGGATCCAAAATTTCACCACTTTTTACGATTTCTCGATTTCGGCGATTTTCCCTAGTATAATGCCTTCAGAAATCCGTAAAAATTCGCCAGATTCCGACGAAGCCAATTCTTGATGCATTGTTATCGGTAAGCTCCCAGTAGCTGTCCCAATCAGGTTTCCCTGAATTATGGGACCCGGATTCAAAATTTCACAACTTTTTACGATTTCTCGATTTCGGCGATTTTCCCTAGTATAATGCCTTCAGAAATCCGTAAAAATTCGACGAAGCCAATTCTCATTGCATTTTGACCGGTAAGCTACCAGCAGCTGTCCCAATCAGTTTTCCCTGAATTATGGGACCCGAATCAAAAATTTCACCACTTTTTACGATTTCTCGATATCTGCGATTTTCCTTAGTATAATGCCTTCAGAAATCCGTGAAAATTCGCCAGATTTCGACGAAACTAATTCTCGATGCATTATGACCGGTAAGCCCCCATTAGCTGTCCCAATCAGGTTTCCCTTAATTATGGGACCCGGATTCAAAATTTCACCACTTTTTACGATTTCTCAATTTCGGCGATTTTCCCTAGTATAATGCCTTCAGAAATCCGTAAAAATTCGACAAAGCCAATTCTCGATGAATTGTGACCGTTAAGCTCCTAGTAGCTGTTTCAATAAGGTTTCACTGAATTATGGGACCCGGATCCAACATTTCACAACTTTTACGATTTCCCGATTTCGGCCATTTTCCCTAGTATAATGCCTTCAGAAATCCGTAAAAATTCGACGAAGCCAATTCTCGATGCATTGTGACCGGTAAGCTCCCAGTAGCTGTCCCAATCAGGTTTTCCTGAATTATGGGACCCGGATCCAAAATTTCACCACTTTTTATGATTTCTCGATTTCGGCGATTTTCCCTAGTATAATTCCTTCAAAAATCCATAAAAATTCGCTAGATTCAGACGAAGCCAATTCTCGATGCATTGTGATCGGTAAGCTCCCAATAGCAGTCCCAATCAGATTTTCCTGAATTATGGGACCCGGATCCAAAATTTCACCACTTTTTACGATTTCTCGATTTCGGCGATTTTCCCTAGTATAATGCCTTCAGAAATCCGTAAAAATTCGCCAGATTCCGACGAAGCCAATTCTTGATGCATTTTTACCGGTAAGCTCCCAGTAGCTGTCCCAATCAGGTTTCCCTGAATTATGGGATCCGGATCAAAAATTTCACCACTTTTTACGATTTCTCAATTTCGGCGATTTCCCTATTATAATGCCTTCAGAAATCCATAAAAATTCGCCAGATTCCGACGAAGCCAATTCTCGATGCATTGTGACCGGTAAGCTCCCAGTAGCTGTCCCAATCAGGTTTCCCTGAATTATGGGACCTGGATCCAAAATTTCACCACTTTTTATGATTTCTCGATTTCGGCGATTTTCCCTAGTATAATGCCTTCAGAAATCCGTAAAAATTCGCCAGATTCCGACGAAGCCAATTCTCGATGCATTGTGACCGGTAAGCTCCCAGTAGCTGTCCCAACTAGGTTTCCCTGAATTATGGGACCCAGATCAAAAATTTCACCACTTTTTATGATTTCTCGATTTCGGCGATTTTCCCTAGTATAATGCCTTCAGAAATCCGTAAAAATTCTCCAGATTCCGACGAAGCCAATTCTCAATGCATTGTCACCGTTAAGCTCCCAGTAGCTGTCCCAATCAGGTTTCCTTGAATTATGGGACACGGATCCATAATTTCACCACTTTTTACGATTTCCCGATATCGGCGATTTTCCCTGGTATAATGCCTTCAGAAATCCGTAAAAATTCGACGAAGCCAATTCTCAATGCATTGTGACCGGTAAGCTCCCAGTAGCTGTGCCAATCAGGTTTCCCTGAATTATGGGACTCGGATCAAAAATTTCACCACTTTTTACGATTTCTCGATTTAGGCGATTTTCCCTAGTATAATGCCTTCAGAAATCCGTAAAAATTCGCCAGATTCCGACGAAGCCAATTCTCGATGAAAATTAACCGGTAAGCTCCCAGTAGCTGTCCCAATCAGGTTTCCCTGAATTATGCGACCCAGATCCAAAATTTTACCACTTTTTATGATTTCTCGATTTCGGCGATTTTTCCTAGTATAATGCCTTCAAAAATCCGTAAAATTTCACCAGATTTCGACGAAGCCAATTCACAATGCATTGTGACCATTAAGCTCCCAGTAGCTCTCCCAATAAGGTTTCCCTGAATTATGGGACCCGGATCCAAAATTTCACCACTTTTTACGATTTCTCGATTTAGGCGATTTTCCCTAGTATGATGCCTTCAGAAATCCGTAAAAATTCGCCAGATTCCGACGAAGCCAATTCTCGATGCAAATTAACCGGTAAGCTCCCAGTAGCTGTCCCAATCAGGTTTCCCTGAATTATGCGACCCGGATCCAAAATTTTACCACTTTTTACGATTTCTCGATTTCGGCGATTTTTCCTAGTATAATGCCTTCAGAAATCCGTAAAATTTTACCAGATTTCGACGAAGCCAATTCACAATGCATTGTGACCGTTAAGCTCCCAGTAGCTATCCCAATAAGGTTTCCCTGAATTATGGGACCCGGATCCAAAATTTCACCACTTTTTACGATTTCTCGATTTCGGCGATTTTTCCTAGTATAATGCCTTCAGAAATCCGTAAAAATTCGCCAGATTTCGACGAAGCCAATTCTCGATGCATTGTGACCGGTAAGCTCCCAGTAGCTGTCCCAACTAGGTTTCCCTGAATTATGGGACCCAGATCAAAAATTTCACCACTTTTTATGATTTCTCGATTTCGGCGATTTTCCCTAGTATAATGCCTTCAGAAATCCGTAAAAATTCTCCACATTCCGACGAAGCCAATTCTCAATGCATTGTGACCGTTAAGCTCCCAGTAGCTGTACCAATCAGGTTTCCTTGAATTATGGGACACGAATCCATAATTTTACCACTTTTTACGATTTCCCGATATCGGCGATTTTCCCTGGTATAATGCCTTCAGAAATCCGTAAAAATTCGACGAAGCCAATTCTCAATGCATTGTGACCGGTAAGCTCCCAGTAGCTGTGCCAATCAGGTTTCCCTGAATTATGGGACTCGGATTAAAAATTTTACCACTTTTTACTATTTCTCGATTTAGGCGATTTTCCCTAGTATAATGCCTTCAGAAATCCGTAAAAATTCGCCAGATTCCGACGAAGCCAATTCTCGATGAAAATTAACCGGTAAGCTCCCAGTAGCTGTCCCAATCAGGTTTCCCTGAATTATGCGACCCGGATCCAAAATTTTACCACTTTTTATGATTTCTCGATTTCGGCGATTTTTCCTAGTATAATGCCTTCAGAAATCCGCAAAATTTCACCAGATTTCGACGAAGCCAATTCACAATGCATTGTGACCGTTAAGCTCCCAGTAGCTGTCCCAATAAGGTTTCCCTGAATTATGGGACCCGGATCCAAAATTTCACCACTTTTTACGATTTCTCGATTTCGGCGATTTCCCTAGTATAATGCCTTCAGAAATCCGTAAAATTTCACCAGATTTCGACGAAGCCAATTCACAATGCATTGTGACCGGTAAGCTCCCAGTAGCTGTCCCAATCAGGTTTCCCTGAATTATGGGACCCGGATCCAAAATTTCACCACTTTTTAATATTTCTTGATTTCGGCGATTTTCCCTAGTATAATGCCTTCAGAAATCCGTAAAAATTCGACGAAGCCAATTCTCGATGTATTGTGACCGTTAAGCTCCCAGTAGCTGTCCCAATCAGATTTCCATGAATTATGGGACCCGGATCCAAAATTTCAACACTTTTTACGATTTCTCGATTTCGGCGATTTTCCCTAGTATAATGCCTTCAGAAATCCGTAAACATTCGCCAGTTTCCGACGAAGCCAAATCTCAATGCATTGTGACCGTTAAGCTCCCAGTAGCTGTCCTAATAAGGTTTTCCTGAATTATGGGACCCGGATCCAAAATTTCACCACTTTTTACGATTTCTCGATTTCGGCGATTTCCCTAGTATAATGCCTTCAGAAATCCGTAAAATATCACCAGATTTCGACGAAGCCAATTCACAATGCATTGTGACCGGTAAGCTCCCAGTAGCTGTCCCAATCAGGTTTCCCTGAATTATGGGACCCGGATCCAAAATTTTACCACTTTTTAATATTTCTCGATTTCGGCGATTTTCCCTAGTATAATGCCTTCAGAAATCCGTAAAAATTCGACGAAGCCAATTCTCGATGTATTGTGACCGTTAAGCTCCCAGTAGCTGTCCCAATCAGATTTCCATGAATTATGGGACCTGGATCCAAAATTTCAACACTTTTTACGATTTCTCGATTTCGGCGATTTTCCCTAGTATAATGCCTTCAGAAATCCGTAAACATTCGCCAGTTTTCGACGAAGCCAAATCTCAATGCATTGTGACCGTTAAGCTCCCAGTAGCTGTCCCAATCAGGTTTTCCTGAATTTTGGCACCCGGATCCGAAAATTTCACCACTTTTTACGATTTCTCGATTTCGGCGATTTTCCCTAGTATAATGCCTTCAGAAATCCGTAAAAGTTTGCTTGATTCCAAAGAAGCCAATTCTCGATGCATTGTGACCGGTAAGCTCCCAGTAGCTGTCCCAATTATGTTTCCCTAAATTATGGGACCCGGATCCAAAATTTCACCACTTTTTACGATTTCTCGATTTCGGCGATTTTCCCTAGTATAATGCCTTCAGAAATCCGTAAAAATTCGCTAGATTTTGACGAATCAAATTCTCCATGCATTGTGACCGGTAAGCTCCCAGTAGCTGTCCCAATGAGGTTTCCCTGAATTATGGGACCCGAATCCAAAATTTCACCACTTTTTAATATTTCTCGATTTCGGCGATTTTCCCTAGTATAATGCCTTCAGAAATCCGTAAAAATTCGACGAAGCCAATTCTCGATGTATTGTGACCGTTAAGCTCCCAGTAGCTGTCCCATTCAGGTTTCCCTGAATTATGGGACCCGGATCCAAAATTTCAACACTTTTTACGATTTCTCGATTTCGGCGATTTTCCCTAATATAATGCCTTCAGAAATCCGTAAAAATTCGCCAGATTCCGACGAAGCCAATTCTCAATGCATTGTGACCGTTAAGCTCCCAGTAGCTGTCCCAATCAGGTTTCCCTGAATTTTGGGACCTGGATCAAAAATTTCACCACTTTTTACGATTTCTCGATTTCGGTGATTTTCCCTAGTATAATGCCTTCAGAAATCCGTAAAAGTTTGCTTGATACCAAAGAAGCCAATTCTCGATGCATTGTGACCGGTAAGCTCCCAGTAGCTGTCCCAATCAGGTTTCCCTGAATTATGGGACCCGGATCCAAAACTTCACCACTTTTTACGATTTCTCGATTTCAGCGATTTTCCCTATTATAATGCCTTCAGAAATCCGTAAAAATTCGCTAGATTTCGACGAATCAAATTCTCCATGCATTGTGACCGGTAAGCTCCCAGTAGCTGTCCCAATCAGGTTTCCCCGAATTATGGGACCCGGATCCAAAATTTCACCACTTCTTACGATTTCTCGATTTCGGCGATTTTCCCTGGTATAATGCCTTCAGAAATCCGTAAAAATTCGACGAAGCCAATTCTCGATGCATTGTGACTGGTAAGCTCCCAGTAGCTGTACCAATCAGGTTTCCCTGAATTATGGAACCCGGATCAAAAATTTCACCACTTTTTACGATTTCTCGATTTAGGCGATTTTTCCTAGTGTAATGCCTTCAGAAATCCGTAAAAATTCGCCAGATTCCGACGAAGCCAATTCTCGATGCATTGTAACCGGTAAGCTCCCAGTAGCTGTCCCAATCAGGTTTCCCTGAATTATACGACTCGGATCCAAAATTTTACCACTTTTTACGATTTCTCGATTTCGGCGATTTTCGCTAGTATAATGCCTTCAGAAATCCGTAAAAATTCGCCAGATTCCGACGAAGCCAATTCTCAATGCATTGTGACCGTTAAGCTCCCATTAGCTGTCCCAATCAGGTTTCCCTGAATTATGGGATCCGGATCAAAAATTTCACCACTTTTTACGATTTCTCGATTTCGGCGATTTCCCTAGTATAATGCCTTAAGAAATCCGTAAAAATTCGCCAGATTCCGACGAAGCCAATTCTCAATGCATTGTGACCGGTAAGCTTACAGTAGCTGTCCCAATCAGGTTTCGCTAAATTATGGGACCCGGATCCAAAATTTTACCACTTTTTACTATTTCTCGATTTCGGCGATTTTCCCTAGTATAATGCCTTCAGAAATCCGTAAAAATTCGACGAAGCCAATTCTCGATGTATTGTGACCGTTAAGATCCCAGTAGCTGTCCCAATCAGGTTTTCCTGAATTATGGGACCCGGATAAAAAATTTCACCACTTTTTACGATTTCTCGATTTCGGCGATTTCCCTAGTATAATGCCTTCAGAAATCCGTAAAAATTCGCCAGATTCCGACGAAGCCAATTCTCGATGCATTGTGACCGGTAAGCTCCCAGTAGCTATCCCAATCAGGTTTCCCTGAATTATGGGACCCGGATCCAAAATTTCACCACTTTTTAATATTTCTCGATTTCGGCGATTTTTCCTAGTATAATGCCTTCAGAAATCCGTAAAAATTCGACGAAGCCAATTCTCGATGTATTGTGACCGTTAAGCTCCCAGTAGCTGTCCCAATCAAGTTTCCCTGAATTATGGGACCCGGATCCAAAATTTCAACACTTTTTACGATTTCTCGATTTCGACGATTTTCCCTAGTATAATGCCTTCAGAAATCCGTAAAAATTCGCCAGATTCCGATGAAGCCAATTCTCCATGCATTGTGACCGTTAAGCTCCCAGTAGCTTTCCCAATCAGGTTTCCCTGAATTTTGGGACCCGGATCCAAAATTTCACCAATTTTTACGATTTCTCGATTTCGGCGATTTTCCCTAGTATAATGCCTTCAGAAATCCGTAAAAGTTTGCTTGATTCCAAAGAAGCCAATTCTCGATGCATTGTGACCGGTAAGCTCCCAGTAGCTGTCCCAATCAGGTTTCCCTGAATTATGGGACCCGGATCCAAAATTTCACCA
Organism: Excoecaria cochinchinensis; assembly: GCA_947683425.1. NCBI lineage: Eukaryota > Viridiplantae > Streptophyta > Magnoliopsida > Malpighiales > Euphorbiaceae > Excoecaria > Excoecaria cochinchinensis. The sequence continues at coordinate 192,814 of CANTUQ010000252.1, forward strand.
CTTTTTACGATTTCTCGATTTCGGCGATTTTCCCTAGTATAATGCCTTCAGAAATCCGTAAAAATTCGTTAGATTTCGACGAATCAAATTCTCCATGCATTGTGACCGGTAAGCTCCATGTAGCTGTCCCAATCAGTTTTTCCTGAATTATGGGACCCGGATCAAAAATTTCACCACTTTTTACGATTTCGGCGATTTTCCCTGGTATAATGCCTTCAGAAATCCGTAAAAATTCGACGAAGCCAATTCTCGATGCATTGTGACCGGTAAGCTCCCAGTAGCTGTGCCAATCAGGTTTCCCTGAATTATGGGACCCGGATCAAAAATTTCACCACTTTTTACGATTTCTCGATTTAAGCGATTTTCTCTAGTATAATGCCTTAAGAAATCCGTAAAAATTCGCCAGATTCCGACGAAGCCAATTCTCGATGCATTTTAACCGGTAAGCTCCCTATAGCTGTCCCAATCAGGTTTCCCGGAATTATGCGACTCGGATCCAAAATTTCACCACTTTTTACGATTTCGGCGATTTTTGCTAGTATAATGCATTAAGAAATCCGTAAAAATTCGCCAGATTCCGACGAAGCCAATTCTCAATGCATTGTGACCATTAAGCTCCCAGTAGCTGTCCCAATCAGGTTTCCCTGAATTATGGGATCCGGATCAAAAATTTTCACCACTTTTTACGATATCTCGATTTCGGCGATTTCCCTAGTATAATGCCTTAAGAAATCCGTAAAAATTCGCCAGATTCCGATGAAGCAAATTCTCGATGCATTGTGACCGGTAAGCTCCCAGTAGCTGTCCCAATCAGGTTTCGCTAAATTATGGGACCCGGATCAAAAATTTCACCACTTTTTACGATTTCTCGATTTCGGCGATTTTCCCTGGTATAATGTCTTCAGAAATCCGTAAAAATTCGACGTAGCCAATTCTCGATGCATTGTGACCGGTAAGCTCCCAGTAGCTGTACCAATCAGGTTTCCCTGAATTGTGGGACCCGGATCAAAAATTTCACCACTTTTTACGATTTCTCGATTGAGGCGATTTTCCCTAGTATAATGCGTTCAGAAATCCGTAAAAATTCGCCAGATTCCGACGAAGCCAATTCTCGATGCATGGTAACCGGTAAGCTCCCAGTAGCTTTCCCAATCAGGTTTCCCTGAATTATGCGACTCGGATCCAAAATTTTACCACTTTTTACGATTTATCGATTTCGGCGATTTTCGCTAATATAATGCCTTCAGAAATCCGTAAAAATTCGCCAGATTCCGACGAAGCCAATTCTCAATGCATTGTGACCGTTAAGCTCCCAGTAGCTGTCCCAATCAGGTTTCCCTGAATTATGGGATCCGGATCAAAAATTTCACCACTTTTTACGATTTCTCGATTTCGGCGATTTCCCTAGTATAATTACTTAAGAAATCCGTAAAAATTCGCCAGATTCCGACGAAGCTAATTTTCGATGCATTGTGACCGGTAAGCTCCCAGTAGCTGTCCCAATCCGGTTTCCCTAAATTATGGGACCCGGATCAAAAATTTCACCACTTTTTACTATTTCTCGATTTCGGCGATTTTCCCTAGTATAATGCCTTCAGAAATCCGTAAAAATTCGACGAAGCCAATTCTCGATGTATTGTGATCGTTAAGCTCCCAGTAGCTGTCCCAATCAGGTTTCCCTGAATTATGGGACCCGGATAAAAAATTTCACCACTTTTTACGATTTCTCGATTTCGGCGATTTTCCCTAGTATAATGCCTTCAGAAATCCGTAAAAATTCGCCATATTCCGACGAAGCCAATTCTCGATGCATTGTGACCGGTAAGCTTCCAGTAGCTGTCCCAACTAGGTTTCCCTGAATTATGGGACCCAGATCAAAAATTTCATCACTTTTTAAGATTTCTCGATTTCGGTGATTTTTCCTAGTATAATGCCTTCAGAAATTCGTAAAAATTCTCCAGATTCTGACGAAGCCAATTCTCAATGCATTGTGACCGTTAAGCTCCCAGTAGTAGTCCCAATCAGGTGTTCCTGAATTATGAGACCCGGATCAAAAATTTCACCACTTTTTACGATTTCTCGATTTCGGCAATTTTCCCTAATATAATGCCTTCAGAAATTCGTAAAAATTCGCCAGATTCCGACGAAGCCAATTCTCGATGCATTGTGATCGGTAAGCTCCCAGTAGCTATCCCAACTAGGTTTCCCTGAATTATGGGACCCAGATAAAAATTTCACCACTTTTTACGATTTCTCGATTTCGGCGATTTTCCCTAGTATAATGCCTTCAGAAGTTCGTAAAAATTATCCAGATTCCGACGAAGCCAATTCTCAATGCATTGTGACCGTTAAGCTCCCAGTAGCTGTCCCAATCAGGTTTCCCTGAATTATGGGATCCGGATCCAAAATTTCACCACTTTTTACGATTTCTCGATTTCGGCGATTTCCCTAGTATAATGCCTTCAGAAATCCGTAAAAATTCGCCAGATTCCGACGAAGTCAATTCTCGATGCATTATGACCGGTAAGCTCCCAGTAGCTGTCCCAATCAGGTTTCCTTGAATTATGGGACCCGGATCCAAAATTTCACCACTTTTTACTATTTTTCGATTTCGGCGATTTTCCCTAGTATAATGCCTTCCGAAATCCGTAAAAATTCGACGAAGACAATTCTCGATGTATTGTGACCGTTAAGCTCCCAGTAGCTGTCCCAATCAGGTTTCCCTGAATTATGGGACCCGGATCCAAAATTTCACCACTTTTTACGATTTCTCGATTTCGGCGATTTCCCTAGTATAATGCCTTCAGAAATCCGTAAAAATTCGCCAAATTCCGACGAAGCCAATTCTCGATGCATTGTGACCGGTAAGCTCCCAGTAGCTGTCCCAATCAGGTTTCCTTGAATTATTGGACCCGGATCCAAAATTTCACCACTTTTTACTATTTTTCGATTTCGGCGATTTTCCCTAGTATAATGCCTTCCGAAATCCGTAAAAATTCGACGAAGACAATTCTCGATGTATTGTGACCGTTAAGCTCCCAGTAGCTGTCCCAATCAGGTTTCCCTGAATTATGGGATCCGGATCCAAAATTTCACCACTTTTTACGATTTCTCGATTTCGGCGATTTCCCTAGTATAATGCCTTCAGAAATCCGTAAAAATTCGCCAGATTCCGACGAAGCCAATTCTCGATGCATTGTAACCGGTAAGCTCCCAGTAGCTGTCCCAATCAGGTTTCCCTGAATTATGCTACCCGGATCCAAAATTTTACCACTTTTTACGATTTCTCGATTTCGGCGATTTTCCCTAGTATAATGCCTTCAGAAATCCGTAAAAATTCGCCAGATTTCGACGAAGCCAATTCTCAATGCATTGTGACCGTTAAGCTCCCAGTAGCTGTCCCAATAAGGTTTCCCTGAATTATGGGACTCGGATCCAAAATTTCACCACTTTTTACGATTTCTCGATTTCGGCGATTTCCCTAGTATAATGCCTTCAGAAATCCGTAAAAAGTCGCCAGATTCCGACGAAGCCAATTCTCGATGCATTGTGACCGGTAAACTCCCAGTAGCTGTCCCAATCAGGTTTCTCTGAATTATGGGACCCGGATCGAAAATTTCACCACTTTTTACTATTTCTCGAATTTGGCGATTTTCCCTAGTATAATGCCTTCAGAAATCCGTAAAAATTCGACGAAGCCAATTCTTGATGTATTGTGACCGTTAGGCTCCCAGTAGCTGTCCCAATCAGGTTTCCCTGAATTATGGGACCCGGATCCAAAAGTTCAACACTTTTTACGATTTCTCGATTTCGGCAATTTTTCCTAGTATAATGCCTTCAGAAATTCGTAAAAAATCGCCATATTCCGAAGAAGCCAATTATCAATGCATTGTGACCGTTAAGCTCGCAGTAGCTGTCGCAATCAGGTTTCCCTTAATTTTGGGACCCGTATCCAAAATTTCACCACTTTTTACGATTTCTCGATTTCGGCGATTTTCCCTAGTATAATGCCTTCAGAAATCCGTAAAAGTTTGCTTGATTCCGAAGAAGCCAATTCTCGATGCATTGTGACCGGTAAGCTCCCAGTAGCTGTCCCAATCAGGTTTCCCTTAATTATGGGACCTGGATCCAAAATTTCACCATTTTTTACGATTTCTCAATTTCGGCGATTTTCCCTAGTATAATGCCTTCAGAAATCCGTAAAAATTCGCTAGATTTCGACGAATCCAATTCTCCATGCATTGTGACCGGTAAGCTCCCAGTAGCTGTCCCAATCAGGTTTCCCTGAATTATGGGACCCGGATCCAAAAGTTCAACACTTTTTACGATTTCTCGATTTCGGCAATTTTCCCTAGTATAATGCCTTCAGAAATTCGTAAAAAATCGCCATATTCCGACGAAGCCAATTCTCAATGCATTGTGACCGTTAAGCTCGCAGTAGCTGTCCCAATCAGGTTTCCCTTAATTTTGGGACCCGGATCCAAAATTTCACCACTTTTTACGATTTCTCGATTTCGGCAATTTTCCCTAGTATAATGCCTTCAGAAATCCGTAAAAGTTTGCTTGATTCCGAAGAAGCCAATTCTCGATGCATTGTGACCGGTAAGATCCCAGTAGCTGTCCCAATCAGGTTTCCCTTAATTATGGGACCTGGATCCAAAATTTCACCATTTTTTACGATATCTCGATTTCGGCGATTTTCCCTAGTATAATGCCTTCAGAAATCCGTAAAAATTCGCTAGATTTCGACGAATCCAATTCTCCATGCATTGTGACCGGTAAGCTCCCAGTAGCTGTCCCAATCAGGTTTCCCTGAATTATGGGACCCAGATCCAAAATTTCACCACGTTTTACGATTTCTCGATTTCGGCAATTTTCCCTGGTATAATGCCTTCAGAAATCCGTAAAAATTCGACGAAGCCAATTCTCGATGCATTGTGATCGGTGAGCTCCCAGTAGCTGTGCCAATCAGGTTTCCCTGAATTATGGGACCCAGATCAAAAATTTCACCAATTTTTACGATTTCTCGATTTAGGCGATTTTCCCTAGTATAATGCCTTCAGAAATCCGTAAAAATTCGCCAGATTTCGACGAAGCCAATTCTCAATGCATTGTGACCGTTAAGCTCCCAGTAGCTGTCCCAATAAGGTTTCCCTGAATTATGGGACTCGGATCAAAAATTTCACCACTTTTTACGATTTCTCGATTTCGGCGATTTCCCTAGTATAATGCCTTCAGAAATCCGTAAAAATTTGCCAGATTCCGACGAAGCCAATTCTCGATGCATTGTAACCGGTAAGCTCCCAGTAGCTGTCCCAATCAGGTTTCCCTGAATTATGCGACCCGAATCAAAAATTTTACCACTTTTTACGATTTCTCGATTTCGACGATTTTCCCTAGTATAATTACTTCAGAAATCCATAAAAATTCGCCAGATTCCGACAAAGCCAATTCTCAATGCATTGTGACCGTTAAGCTCCAAGTAGCTGACCCAATCAGGTTTCCCTGAATTTTGGGACCCGGATCCAAAATTTCACCACTTTTTACGATTTCTCGATTTCGGCGATTTTCCCTAGTATAATGCCTTCAGAAATCCGTAAAAGTTTGCTTGATTCCAAAGAAGCCAATTCTCTATGCATTGTGACCGGTAAACTCCCAGTAGCTATCCCAATCAGGTTTCCCTGAATTATGGGACCCGGATCCAAAATTTCACCACTTTTTACTATTTCTCGATTTCGGCGATTTTCCCTGGTATAATGCCTTCAGAAATCCGTAAAAATTCGACGAAGCCAATTCTCGATGCATTGTGACCGGTAAGCTCCCAGTAGCTGTCCCAATCAGGTTTCCCTGAATTATGGGACCCGGATCAAAAATTTCACCACTTTTTACGATTTCTCGATTTCGGCGATTTTCCCTAGTATAATGCCTTCACAAATCCGTAAAAATTTGCTAGATTTCGACGAATCCAATTCTCCACGCATTGTGACCGGTAAGCTCCCAGTAGCTGTCCCAATCAGGTTTCCCTGAATTATGGGACCCGGATCCAAAATTTCACGACTTTTTACGATTTCGGCGATTTTCCCTAGTATAATGCCTTCAGAAATCCGTAAAAATTCGACGAAACCAATTCTCTATGCATTGTGACCGGTAAGCTCCCAGTAGCTATCCCAATCAGGTTTCCCTGAATTATGGGACCCGGGTCCAAAATTTCACCACTTTTTACGATTTCTCGATTTCGGCGATTTTCCCTAGTAAAATGCCTTCAGAAATCCGTAAAAATTCGCCAGATATTGACGAAGCCAATTCTCGATGGATTGTGACCGGCAAGCTCCCCGTAGCTGTCCCAATCAGGTTTTCCTTAATTATGGGACCCGGATCAAAAATTTCAGCAGTTTTTACGATTTCGGCAATTTTCCCTAGTATAATGCCTTCAGAAATCCGTAAAAATTCGACGAAACCAATTCTCGATGCATTGTGACCGGTAAGCTCCCAGTAGCTGTCTCAATCAGGTTTTCCTGAATTATTGGACCCGGATCCAAAATTTCACCACTTTTTACGATTTCTCAAATTCGGCGATTTTCCCTAGTATAATGCCTTCAGAAATCCGTAAAAATTCGCCAGATTTCGACGAAGCCAATTCTCGATGCATTATGACCGGTAAGCTCCCAGTAGCTATCCCAATCAGGTTTCCCTGAATTATGGGACCCGGATCCAAAATTTCACCACTTTTTATGATTTCTCGATTTCGGCGATTTTCCCTAGTATAATGCCTTCAGAAATCCGTAAAAATTCGCCAGATATCGACGAAGCCAATTCTCGATGCATTATGACCGGTAAGCTTCTCTTAGCTGTCCCAATCAGGTTTTCCTTAGTAATGGGACTCGGATCAAAAATTTCACCACATTTTACGATTTCGGCGATTTTCCCTAGTGTAATGCCTTCAGAAATCCGTAAAAATTCGACGAAACCAATTCTCGATGTATTGTGACCGGTAAGCTCCCAGTAGCTGTCCCGATCAGGTTTCCCTGAATTATGGGACCCGAATCCAAAATTTTACCACTTTTTACGATTTCTCGATTTCGGCGATTTTCCCTAGTATAATGCCTTCAGAAATCCGTAAAAATTCAACGAAGCCAATTCTCGATGCATTGTGACCGGTAAGCTCCCAGTAGCTGTCCCAATCAGGTTTCCCTTAATTATGGGACCCGGATAAAAAATTTCACCACTTTTTACGATTTCTCGATTTCGGCGATTTTCCCTAGTATAATGCCTTCAGAAATCCGTAAAAATGCGCCAGATTCCAATTCTCGATGTATTGTGACCGGTAAGCTCCCAGTAGCTGTCCCAATCAGGTTTCCCTGAATTATGGGACCCGGATCCAAAATTTCACCACTTTTTACGATTTCTCGATTTCTGCAATTTTCCCTAGTATAATGCCTTCAGAAATCCGTAAAAATTTGCCAGATATCGACGGAACCAATTCTCGATGCATTGTGACCGGTAAGCTCCCCGTAGCTGTCCCAATCAGGTTTTCCTTAATTCTGGGACCCGGATCCAAAATTTCATCACTTTTTACGATTTCGGCGATTTTCCCTAGTATAATGCCTTCAGAAATCCGTAAAAATTACACGAAACCAATTCTCGATGCATTGTGACCGGTAAGCTCCCAGAAACTGTCCAAATCAGGTTTCCCTGAATTATGGGACCCGGATCCAAAATTTCACCACTTTTTACGATTTCTCGATTTCGGCGATTTTCCCTAGTATAATGCTTTCAGAAATCCGTAAAAATTCGCCAGATTCCAATTCTCGATGCATTGTGACCGGTAAGCTCCCAGTAGCTGTCCCAATCAGGTTTCCCCTAATTATGGGACCCGGATCAAAAATTTCACCACTTTTTACGATTTCTCGATTTCGGCGATTTTCCCTAGCATAATGCCTTCAGAAATCCGTAAAAATTCGCCAGATTCCAATTATCGATGTATTGTGACTGGTAAGCTCCCAGTAGCTGTCCCAATCAGGTTTCCCTGAATTATGGGACCCGGATCAAAAATTTCACCACTTTTTACGATTTCTAGATTTCGGCGATTTTCCCGAATATAATGCCTTCAGAAATCCGTAAAAATTCGCCAGATTTTAATTCTCGATGTATTGTGACCGGTAAGCTCCCAGTAGCTGTCCCAATCAGGTTTCCATGAATTATGGGACCCGGATCCAAAATTTTACCACTTTTTAAGATTTCTCGATTTCGGTGAATTTCCCTAGTATAATGCCTTCAGAAATCCGTAAAAATTCGCCAGATTCCAATTCTTGATGTATTGTGACCGGTAAGCTCCCAGTAACTGTCCCAATCAGGTTTCCCTGAATTATGGGACTCGGATCCAAAATTTCACCACTTTTTTCGATTTCTCGATTTCGGTGAATTTCCCTAGTATAATGCCTTAAGAAATCCGTAAAAATTCGCCAGATTCAAATTCTCGATGTATTGTGACCGGTAAACACCCAGTAGCTGTCCCAATCAGGTTTCCCTGAATTATGGGACCCGGATCCAAAATTTCACCACTTTTTACGATTTCTCGATTTCGGCGATTTTCCCTAGTATAATGTCTTCAGAAATCCGTAAAAATTCGCCAGATATCTACGAAACCAATTCTTGATGTATTGTGATCGGTAAGCTCCCAGTAGCTATCCCAATCAGGTTTCCCTCAATTATGGGACCCGGATCTAAAATTTCACCACTTTTTACGATTTCGGCGATTTTCCCTAGTATAATGCCTTCAGAAATACGTAAAAATTCGCCAGATATCGACGAAGCCAATTCTCGATGCATTTTGACCGGTAAGCTCCCCGTAGCTGTCCCAATAAGGTTTTCCTTAATTATGGGACCCGGATCCAAAATTTCACCACTTTTTACGATTTCTCGATTTCGGCGAATTTCCCTAGTATAATTCCTTCAGAAATCCGTAAAAATTCGCCAGATTCCAATTCTTGATGTATTGTGATCGGTAAGCTCCCAGTAGCTGTCCCAATCAGGTTTCCCTCAATTATGGGACCCGGATCAAAAATTTCACCGCTTTTTACGATTTCTAGATTCGGCGATTTTCCCGAATATAATGCCTTCAGAAATCCGTAAAAATTCGCCAGATTCCAATTCTCGATGTATTGTGACCGGTAAGCTCCCAGTAGCTGTCCCAATCAGGTTTTCCTGAATTATGGGATCCGGATCCAAAATTTCACCACTTTTTACGATTTCTCGATTTCGGCGAATTTCCCTAGTATAATGCCTTAAGAAATCCGTAAAAATTCACCAGATTCAAATTCTCGATGTATTGTTACCGGTAAACTCCCAGTAGCTGTCCCAATCAGGTTTCCCTGAATTATGGGACCCTGATCCAAAATTTCACCACTTTTTACGATTTCGGCGATTTTCCTTAGTATAATGCCTTCAGAAATCCGTAAAAATTCGCCAGATATCGACGAAGCCAATTCTCGATGCATTGTGACCAGTAAGCTCCCCGTAGATGTACCAATCAGGTTTTCCTTAATTATGGGTCCCAGATCCAAAATTTCACCACTTTTTACGATTTCGGCGATTTTCTCTAGTATAATGCCTTCAGAAATCCGTAAAAATTCGACGAAACCAATTCTCGATGCATTGTGACCGGTAAGCTCCCAGTAGCTGTCCCAATCAGGTTTCCCTGAATTATGGGACCCGGATCAAAAATTTCACCACTTTTTACGATTTCTAGATTTCGGCGATTTTCCTGAGTATAATGCCTTCAGAAATCCGTAAAAATTCGCCAGATTCCAATTTTCGATGTATTGTGACCGGTAAGCTCCCAGTAGCTGTCCCAATCAGGTTTTCCCTGAATTATGGGACCCGGATCCAAAATTTCACCACTTTTTAAGATTTCTCGATTTCGGCGATTTTCCCTAGTATAATGCCTTCAGAAAATCCGTAAAAATTCGCCAGATATCGACGAAGCCAATTCTCGATGCATTGTGACCGGTAAGTTCCCCGTAGCTGTCCCAATCATGTTTTCCTTAATTATGGGACCCGTATCAGAAATTTCACCACTTTTTACGATTTCGGCGATTTTCCCTAGTATAATGCCTTCAGAAATCCGTAAAAATTCGACGAAACCAATTCTCGATGCATTGTGACCGGTAAGCTCCCAGTAGCTGTCCCAATCAGGTTTCCCTGAATTATGGGACCCGGATCCAAAATTTCACCACTTTTTACGATTTCTCGATTTCGGCGATTTTCCTTAGTATAATGCTTTCAGAAATCCGTAAAAATTCGCCAGATTCCAATTCTCGATGCATTATGACCGGTAAGCTCCCAGTAGCTGTCCCAATCAGGTTTCCCCTAATTATGGGACCCGGATCAAAAATTTCACCACTTTTTACGATTTCTCGATTTCGGCGATTTTCCCTAGTATAATGCCTTCAGAAATCCGTAAAAATTCGCCAGATTCCAAATCTCGATGTATTGTGACCGGTAAGCTCCCAGTAGCTGTCCCAATCAGGTTTCCCTGAATTATGGGACCCGGATCCAAAATTTCACCATATTTTACGATTTCTCGATTTCGGCGATTTTCCCTAGTATTATGCCTTCAGAAATCCGTAAAAATTCGCCAGATTCCGACGAAACCAATTCTCGATGCATTGTGACCGGTAAGCTCCCAGTAGCTGTCCCAATCAGGTTTCCCTGAATTATGGGACCCGGATAAAAAATTTCACCACTTTTTAAGATTTCTCGATTTCGGCGATTTTCCCTAGCATAATGCCTTCAGAAATCCGTAAAAATTCGCCAGATTCCAATTCTCGATGTATTGTGACTGGTAAGCTCCCAGTAGCTGTCCCAATCAGGTTTCCCTGAATTATGGGACCCGGATCAAAAATTTCACCACTTTTTACGATTTCTAGATTTCGGCGAATTTCCCGAATATAATGCCTTCAGAAATCCGTAAAAATTCGCCAGATTTTAATTCTCGATGTATTGTGACCGGTAAGCTCCCAGTAGCTGTCCCAATCAGGTTTCCCGGAATTATGGGACCCGGATCCAAAATTTTACCACTTTTTAAGATTTCTCGATTTCGGTGAATTTCCCTAGTATAATGCCTTCAGAAATCCGTAAAAATTCGCCAGATTCCAATTCTTGATGTATTTTGACCGGTAAGCTCCCAGTAACTGTCCCAATCAGGTTTCCCTGAATTATGGGACCCGGATCCAAAATTTCACCACTTTTTTCGATTTCTCGATTTCGGTGAATTTCCCTAGTATAATGCCTTAAGAAATCCGTAAAAATTCGCCAGATTCAAATTCTCGATGTGTATTGACCGGTAAACTCCCAGTAGCTGTCCCAATCAGGTTTCACCACTTTTTACGATTTCGGCGATTTTCCCTAGTATAATGCCTTCAGAAATCCGTAAAAATTCGCCAGATATTGACGAAGCCAATTCTCGATGCATTGTGACCGGCAAGCTCCCCGTAGCTGTCCCAATCAGGTTTTCCTTAATTATGGGACCCGGATCAAAAATTTCAGCAGTTTTTACGATTTCGGCAATTTTCCCTAGTATAATGCCTTCAGAAATCCGTAAAAATTCGACGAAACCAATTCTCGATGCATTTTGACCGGTAAGCTCCCAGTAGCTGTCTCAATCAGGTTTTCCTGAATTATTGGACCCGGATCCAAAATTTCACCACTTTTTACGATTTCTCAAATTCGGCGATTTTCCCTAGTATAATGCCTTCAGAAATCCGTAAAAATTCGCCAGATATCGACGAAGCCAATTCTCGATGCATTATGACCGGTAAGCTTCTCTTAGCTGTCTCAATCAGGTTTTCCTTAGTAATGGGACTCGGATCAAAAATTTCACCACATTTTACGATTTCGGCGATTTTCCTTAGTATAATGCCTTCAGAAATCCGTAAAAATTCGACGAAACCAATTCTCGATGTATTGTGACCGGTAAGCTCCCAGTAGCTGTCCCGATCAGGTTTCCCTGAATTATGGGACCCGAATCCAAAATTTTACCACTTTTTACGATTTCTCGATTTCGGCGATTTTCCCTAGTATAATGCCTTCAGAAATCCGTAAAAATTCAACGAAGCCAATTCTCGATGCATTGTGACCGGTAAGCTCCCAGTAGCTGTCCCAATCAGGTTTCCCTTAATAATGGGACCCGGATAAAAAATTTCACCACTTTTAACGATTTCTCGATTTCAACGATTTTCCCTAGTATAATGCCTTCAGAAATCCGTAAAAATTCGCCAGATTCCAATTCTCGATGTATTGTGACCGGTAAGCTCCCAGTAGCTGTCCCAATCAGGTTTCCCTGAATTATGGGACCCGGATCCAAAATTTCACCACTTTTTACGATTTCTCGATTTCTGCAATTTTCCCTAGTATAATGCCTTCAGAAATCCGTAAAAATTTGCCAGATATCGACGGAACCAATTCTCGATGCATTGTGACCGGTAAGCTCCCCGTAGCTGTCCCAATCAGGTTTTCCTTAATTCTGGGACCCGGATCCAAAATTTCATCACTTTTTACGATCTCGGCGATTTTCCCTAGTATAATGCCTTCAGAAATCCGTAAAAATTACACGAAACCAATTCTCGATGCATTGTGACCGGTAAGCTCCTAGAAACTGTCCAAATCAGGTTTCCCTGAATTATGGGACCCGGATCCAAAATTTCACCACTTTTTACGATTTCTCGATTTCGGCGATTTTCCCTAGTATAATGCTTTCAGAAATCGGTAAAAATTCGCCAGATTCCAATTCTCGATGCATTGTGACCGGTAAGCTCCCAGTAGCTGTCCCAATCAGGTTTCCCCTAATTATGGGACCCGGATCTAAAATTTCACCACTTTTTACGATTTCTCGATTTCGGCGATTTTCCCTAGTATAATGCCTTCAGAAATCCGTAAAAATTCGACGAAGCCTATTCTTGATGCATTGTGACCGGTAAGCTCCCAGTAGCTGTCCCAATCAGGTTTTACTGATTTATGGGACCCGGATCAAAAATTTCACCACTTTTTACGATTTCTCGATTTCGTAGATTTTCCCTAGTATAATGGCTTCAAAAATCCGTAAAAATTCGACGAAGCCTATTCTTGATGCATTGTGACCGGTAAGCTCCCAGTAGCTGTCCCAATCAGGTTTCCCTGAATTATGGGAACCGGATTCTAAATTTCACCACTTTTTACGATTTCTCGATTTCGGAGATTTTCCCTAGTATAATGGCTTCAGAAATCCGTAAAAATTCGACGAAGCCTATTCTTGATGCATTGTGACCGGTAAGCTCCCAGTAGCTGTCCCAATCAGGTTTCCCTTAATTATGGGACCCGGATCCAAAATTTTACCACTTTTTACGATTTCTCGATTTCAGAGATTTTCCCTAGTATAATGGTTTCAGAAATTCGTAAAAATTCGACGAAGCCTATTCTCGATGCATTGTGACCGGTAAGCTCCCAGTAGCTGTCCCAATCAGGTTTCCCCTAATTATGGGACCCGGATCTAAAATTTCACCACTTTTTACGATTTCTCGATTTCGGCGATTTTCCCTAGTATAATGCCTTCAGAAATCCGTAAAAATTCGACGAAGCCTATTCTTGATGCATTGTGACCGGTAAGCTCCCAGTAGCTGTCCCAATCAGGTTTTACTGATTTATGGGACCCGGATCAAAAATTTCACCACTTTTTACGATTTCTCGATTTCGTAGATTTTCCCTAGTATAATGGTTTCAAAAATCCGTAAAAATTCGACGAAGCCTATTCTTGATGCATTGTGACCGGTAAGCTCCCAGTAGCTGTCCCAATCAGGTTTCCCTGAATTATGGGAACCGGATTCTAAATTTCACCACTTTTTACGATTTCTCGATTTCGGAGATTTTCCCTAGTATAATGGCTTCAGAAATCCGTAAAAATTCGACGAAGCCTATTCTTGATGCATTGTGACCGGTAAGCTCCCAGTAGCTGTCCCAATCAGGTTTCCCTTAATTATGGGACCCGGATCCAAAATTTTACCACTTTTTACGATTTCTCGATTTCAGAGATTTTCCCTAGTATAATGGTTTAAGAAATTCGTAAAAATTCGACGAAGCCTATTCTCGATGCATTGTGACCGGTAAGCTCCCAGTAGTTGTCCCAATCAGGTTTCCCTGAATTATGGGACCCGGATCCAAAATTTCACCACTTTTTACGATTTCTCGATTTCGGCGATTTTCCCTAGTATAATGCCTTCAGAAATCCGTAAAAATTCGACGAAACCAATTCTCGATGCATTGTGACCGGTAAGCTCCCAGTAGCTGTCCCAATCAGGTTTTACTGATTTATGGGATCCGGATCAAAAATTTCACCACTTTTTACGATTTCTCGATTTCGTAGATTTTCCCTAGTATAATGGCTTCAAAAATCCGTAAAAATTCGACGAAGCCTATTCTTGATGCATTGTGACCGGTAAGCTCCCAGTAGCTGTCCCAATCAGGTTTCCCTGAATTATGGGAACCGGATTCTAAATTTCACCACTTTTTACGATTTCTCGATTTCGGAGATTTTCCCTAGTATAATGGCTTCAGAAATCCGTAAAAATTCGACGAAGCCTATTCTTGATGCATTGTGACCGGTAAGCTCCCAGTAGCTGTCCCAATCAGGTTTCCCTTAATTATGGGACCCGGATCCAAAATTTTACCACTTTTTACGATTTCTCGATTTCAGAGATTTTCCCTAGTATAATGGTTTCAGAAATTCGTAAAAATTCGACGAAGCCTATTCTCGATGCATTGTGACCGGTAAGCTCCCAGTAGTTGTCCCAATCAGGTTTCCCTGAATTATGGGACCCGGATCCAAAATTTCACCACTTTTTACGATTTCTCGATTTCGGCGATTTTCCCTAGTATAATGCTTTCAGAAATCCGTAAAAATTTGCCAGATTTGAATTCTCGATGCATTGTGACCGGTAAGCTCCCAGTAGCTGTCCCAATCAGGTTACACTGAATTATGGGATCCGGATCAAAAATTTCACCACTTTTTACGATTTCTCGATTTCGACGATTTTCCCTAGTATAATGCCTTAAGAAAACCGTAAAAATTCGCCAGATTCCAATTCTCGATGTATTGTGGCCGGTAAGCTATCAGTAGCTGTCCCAATCAGGTTTCCCTAAATTATTGGACCCGGATCCAAAATTTCACCACTTTTACGATTTCTTGAATTCGGCGATATTCCCTAGTGTAATGCCTTCAGAAATCCGTAAAAATTCGCCAGATTTCGACGAAGCCAATTCTCGAAGCATTGTGACCGGTAAGCTCCCAGTAGCTATCCCAATCAGGTTTCCCTGAATTATGGGACCCGGATCCAAAATTTCATCACATTTTACGATTTCTCGATTTCGGCGATTTTCCCTAGTATAATGCCTTCAGAAATCCGTAAAAATTCGCCAGATTCCAATTCTCGATGTATTGTGACCGGTAAGCTCCCAGTAGCTGTCCCAATCAGGTTTCCCTGAATTATGGGATCCGGATCAAAAATTTCACCACTTTTTACGATTTCTCGATTTCGACGATTTTCCCTAGTATAATGTCTTAAGAAATCCGTAAAAATTCGCCAGATTCCAATTCTCGATGTATTGTAACCGGTAAACTCCAAGTAGCTATCCCAATCAGGTTTCCCGGAATTATGGGACCCGGATCCAAAATTTCAACACTTTTTACGATTTCTCGATTTCGGCGATTTTCCTTAGTATAATGCCTTCAGAAATCCGTAAAAATTCGTCAGATATCGACGAAGCCAATTCTCGAAGTATTGTGACAGGTAAGCTCCCCGTAGATGTCCCAATCAGTTTTTCCTTAATTATGGGACCCGGATCCAAAATTTCACCACTTTTTACGATTTCGGCGATTTTCGCTAGTATAATGCCTTCAGAAATCCGTAAAAATTCGACGACACCAATTCTCGATGCATTGTGACCGATAAGCTCCCAGTAGCTGTCCTAATCAGGTTTACCTGAATTATGGGACCAGGATCAAAAATTTCACCACTTTTTACGATTTCTTGATTTCGGCGATTTTCCCGAATATAATGCCTTCAGAAATCCGTAAAAATTCGTCAGATTCCAATTCTCGTTCTATTATGACCGGTAAGCTCCCAATAGGTGTACCAATCAGGTTTTCCTGAATTATTGGACCCGGATCCAAATTTCACCACTTTTTACGATTTCTCGATTTCGGCGAATTTCACTAGTATAATGCCTTAAGAAATCCGTAAAAATTCGCCAGATTCCAATTCTCGATGTATTGTGTCCGGTAATCTCCCAGTAGCTTTCCCAATCAGGTTTTCCTGAATTATGGGACCCGGATCCAAAATTTCACCACTTTTTACGATTTCTCGATCTCGGCGATTTTCCTTAGTATAATGCCTTCAGAAATCCGTAAAAATTCGCCAGATATCGACGAAACCAATTCTCGATGCATCGTGACCGATGAGCTCCCCGTAGCTGTCCCAATCAAGTTTTCCTTAATTATGGGACCCGGATCAAAAATTTCACCACTTTTTACGATTTCGGCGATTTTCCCTAGTATAATGCCTTCAGAAATCCGTAAAAATTCGACGAAACCATTTCTCGATGCATTGTGACCGGTAAGCTCCCTGTAGCTGTCCCAATCAGGTTTTCCTTAATTATGGGACCCGGATCCAAAATTTCACCATTTTTTACGATTTCGGCGATTTTCACTAGTATAATGCCTTCAGAAATCCATAAATATTCGACGAAACCAATTCTCGATGCATTGTGACCGGTAAGCTCCCAGTAGCTGTCCCAATCAGGTTTCCCTGAATTATGGGACCCGGATAAAAAATTTCACCACTTTTTACGATTTCTCGATTTCGGAGATTTTCCCTAGTATAATGGCTTCAGAAATCCGTAAAAATTCGACGATGCCTATTCTTGATGCATTGTGACCGGTAACCTCCCAGTAGCTGTCCCAATCAGGTTTCCCTTAATTATGGGACCCGGATCCAAAATTTCACTACTTTTTACGATTTCTCGAATTCGGCGATATTCCCTAGTGTAATGCCTTCAGAAATCCGTAAAAATTCGCCAGATTTCGACGAAGCCAATTCTCGAAGCATTGTGACCGGTAAGCTCCCAGTAGCTATCCCAATCAGGTTTCCCTGAATTATGGGACCCGGATCCAAAATTTCATCACATTTTACGATTTCTCGATTTCGGCGATTTTCCCTAGTATAATGCCTTCAGAAATCCGTAAAAATTCTCCAGATTCCAATTCTTGATGTATTGTGACCGGTAAGCTCCCAGTAGCTGTCCCAATCAGGTTTCCCTGAATTATGGGATCCGGATAAAAAATTTCACCACTTTTTACGACTTCTCGATTTCGACGATTTTCCCTAGTATAATGCCTTCAGAAATCCGTAAAAATTCGCCAGATTCCAATTCTCGATGTATTGTGATCGGTAAACTCCCAGTAGCTGTCCCAATCAGGTTTTCCTAAATTATGGGACCCGGATAAAAAATTTCACCACTTTTTACGATTTCTCGATTTCGGAGATTTTCCCTAGTATAATGGCTTCAGAAATCCGTAAAAATTCGACGATGCCTATTCTTGATGCATTGTGACCGGTAACCTCCCAGTAGCTGTCCCAATCAGGTTTCCCTTAATTATGGGACCCGGATCCAAAATTTCACCAATTTTTACGATTTCTCGAATTCGGCGATATTCCCTAGTGTAATGCCTTCAGAAATCCGTAAAAATTCGCCAGATTTCGACGAAGCCAATTCTCGAAGCATTATGACCGGTAAGCTCCCAGTAGCTATCCCAATCAGGTTTCCCTGAATTATGGGACCCGGATCAAAAATTTCATCACATTTTACGATTTCTCGATTTCGGCGATTTTTCCTAGTATAATGCCTTCAGAAATCCGTAAAAATTCGCCGGATTCCAATTCTCGATGTATTGTGACTGGTAAGCTCCCAGTAGCTGTCCCAATAAGGTTTCCCTGAATTATGGGATCCGGATCAAAAATTTCACCACTTTTTTCGACTTCTCGATTTCGACGATTTTCCCTAGTATAATGCCTTCAGAAATCCGTAAAAATTCGCCAGATTCCAATTCTCGATGTATTGTGACCGGTAAACTCCCAGTAGCTGTCCTAATCAGGTTTCCCTGAATTATGGGACCCGGATCCAAAATTTCAACACTTTTTACGATTTCTCGATTTCGTAGATTTTCCCTAGTATAATGGCTTCAGAAATCCGTAAACATTCGACGATGCCTATTCTTGATGCATTGTGGCCGGTAACCTCCCAGTAGCTGTCCCAATCAGGTTTTCCTTAATTATGGGACCCGGATCAAAAATTTCACCACTTTTTACGATTTCTCGAATTCGTCGATATTCCCTAGTGTAATGCCTTCAGAAATCCGTAAAAATTCGCCAGATTTCGACGAAGCCAATTCTCGAAGCATTGTGACCGGTAAGCTCCCAGTAGCTATCCCAATCAGGTTTACCTGAATTATGGGACCCAGATCCAAAATTTCATCACATTTTACGATTTCTCGATTTCGGCGATTTTCCCTAGTATAATGCCTTCAGAAATCCGTAAAAATTCGCCAGATTCCAATTCTCGATGTATTGTGACCGGTAAACTCCCAGTAGCTGTCCCAATCAGGTTTCCCTGAATTATGGGACCCGGATCAAAAATTTCACCACTTTTTACGATTTCTCGATTTCGACGATTTTTCCTAGTATAATGCCTTTAGAAATCCGTAAAAAATTCGTTAGATTCCAATTCTCGATGTATTTTGACCGGTAAGCTCCTAGTAGTTGTGCCAATCACGTTTCCCTGAATTATGGGACCCGGATCCAAAATTTTACCACTTTTTATGATTTCTCGATTTCGGCGATTTTCCCTAGTATAATGTTCAAAAATCCGTAAAAATTCGCCAGATATCGACGAAGCCAATTCTCGATGCATTGTAACCGGTAAGCTCCCAGTAGCTGTCCCAATCAGGTTTTCCTTAATTATGGGACCCGGATCCAAAATTTCACCACTTTTTACGATTTCGGCGATTTTCCCTAGTATAATGCCTTCAGAAATCCATAAAAATTCGACGAAACCAATTCTCGATGCATTGTGACCGGTAAGTTCCCAGTAGCTGTCCCAATCAGGTTTCCTTGAATTATGGGAACCGGATCCAAAATTTAACCACTTTTTACGATTTCTCGATTTCGGCGATTTTCCTTAGTATAATGCTTTCAAAAATCTGTAAAAAATCGCCATATTTCAATTCTCGATACATTGTTACCGGTAAGCTCCCAGTAGCTATCTCAATCAGGTTTCCCTGAATTATGGGATCCGGATCCAAAATTTTACCAATTTTTACGATTTATCGATTTCGGCGATTTTACCTAGTATAATGCTTTCAGAAATTCGTAAAAATTCGCCAGATTCCAATTCTCGATGCATTGTGACCGGTAAGCACCCAGTAGCTGTACCAATAAGGTTTCCCAGAATTATGGGACCCAGATCCAAAATTTCATCACTTTTTACGATTTCGGCAATTTTCCCTAGTATAATGCCTTCAGAAATTCATAAAAATTCGACGAAACCAATTTTCGATGCATTGTGACCGGTAAGTTCCCAGTAGCTGTCCCAATCAGGTTTCCTTGAATTATGGGAACCGGATCCAAAATTTAACCACTTTTTACGATTTCTCGATTTCGGCGATTTTCCTTAGTATAATGCTTTCAAAAATCTGTAAAAAATCGCCATATTTCAATTCTCGATACATTGTTACCGGTAAGCTCCCAGTAGCTGTCCCAATCAGGTTTCCCTGAATTATGGGACCCGGATCAAAAATTTCACCACTTTTTACGATTTCTCGATTTCGGCGATTTTCCCTAGAATAATGCCTTCAGAAATCCGTAAAAATTCGCCAGATATCGACGAAGCCAATTCTCGTTGCATTTTGATCGCTAAACTCCCCGTAACTTTCACCACTTTTTACGATTTCGGAGATTTTCCCTAGTATAATGCCTTCAGAAATCCGTAAAAATTCGACGAAACCAATTCTCGATGCATTGTGACCGGTAAGCTCCCAGTAGCTGTCCCAATCAGGTTTTCCTGAATTATGGGACCCGGATCCAAAATTTCACCACTTTTTACGATTTCTCGAATTCGGCGATTTTCCCTAGTATAATGCCTTCAGAAATCCGTAAAAATTTGCCAGATATCGACGAAGCCAATTCTCGATGCATTGTGACCGATAAGCTCCCAGTAGCTGTCCCAATCAGGTTTTCCTTAATTATGAGACCCGGATCCAAAATTTCACCACTTTTTACGATTTCGGCGATTTTTCCTAATATAATGCCTTCAGAAATCCATAAAAATTCAACGAAACCAATTCTCGATGCATTGTGATCGGTAAGCTCCCAGTAGCTGTCCCAATCAGGTTTCCCTGAATTATGGGACCCGGATCTAAAATTTCACCACTTTTTATGATTTCTCGATTTCGGCGATTTTCCCTAGTATAATGCCTTCAGAAATCCGTAAAAATTCGCCAGATTCCAATTCTCAATGTATTGTGACCGGTAAGCTCCCAGTAGCTGTCCCAATCAGGTTTCCCTGAATTATGGGACCCGGATCCAAAATGTCACCACTTTTTAAGATTTCTTGATTTCGACGATTTTTCCTAGTATAATGCTTTCAGAAATCCGTAAAAATTCGCCAGATTCCAATTCTCGATGTATTGTGACCGGTAAACTCCCAGTAGCTGTCCCAATCAGGTTTCCCTGAATTATGGGACCCGGATCCAAAATTTCACCACTTTTTACGATTTCTCGATTTCGACAATTTTCCCTAGTATAATGCCTTCAGAAATCCGTAAACATTCGACGATGCCTATTCTTGATGCATTGTGGCCGGTAACCTCCCAGTAGCTGTCCCAATCAGGTTTTCCTTAATTATGGGACCCGGATCCAAAATTTCACCACTTTTTACGATTTCTCGATTTCGGCGATTTTCCCTAGTTTAATGCCTTCAGAAATCCGTAAAAATTCGCCAGATATCGACGAAGCCAATTCTCGATGCATTGTGACCGATAAGCTCCCAGTAGCTGTCCCAATCAGGTTTTCCTTAATTATGGGACCCGGATCCAAAATTTCACCACTTTTTACGATTTCGGCGATTTTCCCTCGTATAATGCCTTCAGAAATACATAAAAATTCGACGAAACCAATTCTCGATGCATTGTGACCGTTAAGCTCCCAGTAGCTGTCCCAATCAGGTTTCCCTGAATGATGGGATCCGGATCCAAAATTTTACCACTTTTTACGATTTCTCGATTTCGGCGATTTTACCTAGTATAATGCTTTCAGAAATCCGTAAAAATTCGCCAGATTTCAATTCTCGATGCATTGGGACCGGTAAGCTCCCAGTAGCTGTCCCAATCAGGTTTCCCTGAATTATGGGACTCGGATCCAAAATTTCACCACTTTTTACGATTTCTCGATTTCGGCGATTTTCCTTAGTATAATGCCTTCAGAAATCCGTAAAAATTCGCCAGATATCAACGAAGCCAATTCTCGATGCATTATGACCAGTAAGCTCCCCGTGGCAGTCCCAATCAGGTTTTCCTTAATTATGGGACCCGGATCAAAAATTTCACCACTTTTTACGATTTCGGCGATTTTCCCTAGTATAATGCATACAGAAATCCATAAAAATTCGACGAAACCAATTCTCAATGCATTGTGACCGGTAAGCTTCCAGTAGCTGTCCCAATCAGGTTTCCCCTAATTATGGGACTCGGATCCAAAATTTCACCACTTTTTACGATTTCTCGATTTCGGCAATTTTTCCTAGTGTAATGCCTTCACAAATCCGTAAAAATTCGACGAAGCCAATTCTCGATGCATTGTGACCGGTAAGCTCCCAGTAGCTATCCCAATCAGATTTCCCTGAATTATGGGACCCGGATCCAAAATTTCACCACTTTTTACGATTTCTCGATTTCGGCGATTTTTCCTAGTATAATGCCTTCAGAAATCCGTAAAAATTCGCCAGATTCCAATTCTCGATGTATTGTGACCGGTAAGCTCCCTGTAGCTGTCCCAATCAGGTTTCCCTGAATTATGGGACCCGGATCCAAAATTTCACCACTTTTTACGATTTCTCAATTTCGATGATTTTCCCTAGTATAATGCCTTCAGAAATCCGTAAAAATTCGCCAGATTCCAATTCTCGATGTATTGTGACCGGTAAGCTCCCAGTTGCTGTCCCAATCAGGTTTCCCTGAATTATGGGACCCGGATCAAAAATTTCACCACTTTTTACGATTTCTCGATTTCGACGATTTTCCCTAGTATAATACCTTCAGAAATCCGTAAAAATTCGCCAGATTCCAATTCTTGATGTATTGTGACCGGTAAACTCCCAGTAACTGTCCCAATCAAATTTCCCTGAATTATGGGACCCGGATCAAAAATTTCACCACTTTTTACGATTTCTCAATTTCGATGATTTTCCCTAGTATAATGCCTTCAGAAATCCGTAAAAATTCGCCAGATTCCAATTCTCGATGTATTGTGACCGGTAAACTCCCAGTAACTGTCCCAATCAGGTTTCCCTGAATTATGGGACCCGAATCCAAAATTTCACCACTTTTTACGATTTCTCGATTAGTACGCTATTTTCCCTAGTATAATGCCTTCAGAAATCCGTAAAAATTCGCCAGATTCCAATTCTCGATGTATTATGACCGGTAAACTCCCAGTAACTGTCCCAATCAGGTTTCCCTGAATTATGGGACCCGGATCAAAAATTTAACCACTTTTTACGATTTCTCGATTTCGGCGATTTTCCCTAGTATAATGCCTTCAGAAATCCGTAAAAATTCGCCAGATATCGACGAAACCAATTCTCGATGCATTGTAACCAGTAAGCTTCCCGTAGCTGTCCCAATCAGGTTTTTCTTAATTATGGGACTCGGATCCAAAATTTTACCACTTTTTATGATTTCGGCGATTTTCCCTAGTATAATGCTTTCAGAAATCCGTAAAAATACGACGAAACCAATTTTCGATGCATTGTGACCGGTAAACTCCCAGTAGCAGTCCCAATCAGGTTTCCCTGAATTATGGGACCCGGATCCAAAATTTCAGCACTTTTTACGATTTCTCGATTTCGGCGATTTTCACTAGTATAAGGCCTTCAGAAATTCGTAAAAATTCGCCGGATATCGACGAAGTCAATTCTCGATGCATTGTGAACGGTAAGCCCCCCGTAGCTGTCCCAATCAGGTTTTCCTTAATTATAGGACCCGGATCAAAAATTTTACCACTTTTTACGATTTCGGCGATTTTCCCTAGTATAATGCCTTCAAAAATCCATAAAAATTCGACGAATCCAATTCTCTATGCAATGTGACCGGTAAGCTCCCAGTAGCTGTCCCAATCAGGTTTCGCTGAATTATGGGACCCGGATAAAAAATTTCACCACTTTTTACGATTTATCGAATTCGGCAATTTTCCCTAGTATAATGTCTTCAGAAATCCGTAAAAATTCGCCAGATTTCGACGAAGCCAATTCTCGATGCATTATAACCGGTAAGCTCCCAGTTTTTGTCCCAATCAGGTTTCCCTGAATTATGGGACCCGGATCCAAAATTTCACCACATTTTACGATTTCCCGATTTCGGCGATTTTCCCTAGTATAATGCCTTCAGAAATTCGTAAAAATTAGCCAGATTCCGACGAAGCCAATTCTCAATGCATTGTGACCGGTAAGCTCCCAATAGCTGTCCCAATCAGGTTTCCCTGAATTATGGGACCCGGATAAAAAATTTCACCACTTTTTATGATTTCTCGATTTCGGAGATTTTCCCTAGCATAATGCCTTCAGAAATCCGTAAAAATTTGCCAGATTCTAATTCTCGATGTATTGTGATCGGTAAGCTCCCAGTAGTTGTCCCAATCAGGTTTCCCTGAATTATGGGACCCGGATAAAAAATTTCACCACTTTTTACGATTTCTCGATTTCGGCGATTTTCCCCAGTATATTGCCTTCAGAAATCCGTAAAAAATTCGCTAGATTCCAATTCTCGATGTATTGTGACCGGTAAGCTCCCAGTAGTTGTGCCAATCAGGTTTCCCTGAATTATGGGACCCGGATCCAAAATTTCACCACATTTTACGATTTCCCGATTTCGGCGATTTTCCCTAGTATAATGCCTTCAGAAATCCGTAAAAATTCGCCAGATTCCGACGAAGCCAATTCTCGATGCATTGTGACCGGTAAGCTCCCAATAGCTGTCCCAATCAGGTTTCCCTGAATTATGGGACGCGAATAAAAAATTTCACCACTTTTTATGATTTCTCGATTTCGGAGATTTTCCCTAGCATAATGCCTTCAGAAATCCGTAAAAATTCGCCAGATTCCAATTCTCGATGTATTGTGACTGGTAAGCTCCCAGTAGCTGTTCCAATATGGTTTCCCGGAATTATGGCACCCGGATCAAAAATTTCACCACTTTTTCCGATTTCTAGATTTCGGCGATTTTCCCGAGTATAATGCCTTCAGAAATCCGTAAAAATTCGCCAGATTCCAATTCTCGATGTATTGTGACCGGTAAGCTCCCAGTAGCTGTCCCAATCAGGTTTCCCTGAATTATGGGACCCGGATCCAAAATTTCACCACTTTTTACGATTTCTCGATTTTTGTGAATTTCCCTAGTATAATGCATTCAGAAATCCGTAAAAATTCGCCAGATTCCAATTCTCGATGTATTGTGGCCGGTAAGCTCCCAGTAGCTGTCCCAATCAGGTTTCCCTCAATTATGAGACCCGGATCTAAAATTTCACCACTTTTTACGATTTCTCGATTTCGGCGATTTTCCCTAGTATAATGCCTTAAGAAATCCATAAAAAATTCGCTAGATTCCAATTCACGATGTATTGTGACCGGTAAGCTCCCAGTAGTTGTGCCAATCAGGTTTCCCTGAATTATGGGACCCGAATCCAAAATTTCACCACTTTTTACGATTTCTCGATTTCGGCGATTTTCCCTAGTATAATGCCTTCAGAAATCCGTAAAAATTCGCTATATTCCAATTCTCGATGTATTGTGACCGGTAAGCTCCCAGTAGCTGTCCCAATCAGGTTTTCCTTAATTATGGGACCCGGATCCAAAATTTCACCACTTTTTACGATTTCGGCGATTTTCCCTAGTATAATGCCTTCAGAAATCCATAAAAATTCGACGAAACCAATTCTCGATGCATTGTGACCGGTAAGCTCCCTGTAGCTGTCCCAATCAGGTTTCCCTGAATTATGGGATCCGGATCCAAAATTTTACCACTTTTTACGATTTCTCGATTTCGGCGATTTTACCTAGTATAATGCTTTCAGAAATCCGTAAAAATTCGCCAGATTCCAATTCTCGATGCATTGTGACCGGTAAGCTCCCAGTAGCTGTCCCAATCGGGTTTCCCTGAATTATGGGACCCGGATAAAAAATTTCACCACTTTTTACGATTTCTCGATTTCGGAGATTTTCCCTAATATAATGGCTTCAGAAATCCGTAAAAATTCGACGAAGCCTATTCTTGATGCATTGTGACCGGTAACCTCCCAGTAGCTGTCCCAATCAGGTTTCCCTTAATTATGGGACCCGGATCAAAAATTTCACCACTTTTTACGATTTCTCGAATTCGGCGATATTCCCTAGTGTAATGCCTTCAGAAATCCGTAAAAATTCGCCAGATTTCGACGAAGCAAATTCTCGATGCATTGTGACCGGTAAGCTCCCAGTAGCTATCCCAATCAGGTTTCCCTGAATTATGGGACCCGGATCAAAAATTTCACCACTTTTTACGATTTCTCGATTTCGACGATTTTCCCTAGTGTAATGCATTCAGAAATCCGTAAAAAAATTGCTAGATTCAAATTCTCGATGCATTGTGACCGGTAAGCTCCCAGTAGTTGTCCCAATCAGGTTTCCCTGAATTATGGGACCCGGATCCAAAATTTCACCACTTTTTACGATTTCTCGATTTCGGCGATTTTCCCTAGTATAATGCATTCAGAAATCCGTAAAAAAATTGCTAGATTCCAATTCTCGATGTATTGTGACCGGTAAGCTCCCAGTAGTTGTGCCAATCAGGTTTCCCTGAATTATGGGACCCGGATCCAAAATTTCACCACTTTTTACGATTTCTCGATTTCGGCGATTTTCCCCAGTATATTGCCTTCAGAAATCCGTAAAAAATTCGCTAGATTCCAATTCTCGATGTATTGTGACCGGTAAGCTCCCAGTAGTTGTGCCAATCAGGTTTCCCTGAATTATGGGACCCGGATCCAAAATTTCACCACATTTTACGATTTCCCGATTTCGGCGATTTTCCCTAGTATAATGCCTTCAGAAATCCGTAAAAATTCGCCAGATTCTGACGAAGCCAATTCTCGATGCATTGTGACCGGTAAGCTCCCAATAGCTGTCCCAATCAGGTTTCCCTGAATTATGGGACGCGAATAAAAAATTTCACCACTTTTTATGATTTCTCGATTTCGGAGATTTTCCCTAGCATAATGCCTTCAGAAATCCGTAAAAATTCGCCAGATTCCAATTCTCGATGTATTGTGACTGGTAAGCTCCCAGTAGCTGTTCCAATCTGGTTTCCCGGAATTATGGCACCCGGATCAAAAATTTCACCACTTTTTCCGATTTCTAGATTTCGGCGATTTTCCCGAGTATAATGCCTTCAGAAATCCGTAAAAATTCGCCAGATTCCAATTCTCGATGTATTGTGACCGGTAAGCTCCCAGTAGCTGTCCCAATCAGGTTTCCCTGAATTATGGGACCCGGATCCAAAATTTCACCACTTTTTACGATTTCTCGATTTTTGTGAATTTCCCTAGTATAATGCATTCAGAAATCCGTAAAAATTCGCCAGATTCCAATTCTCGATGTATTGTGGCCGGTAAGCTCCCAGTAGCTGTCCCAATCAGGTTTCCCTCAATTATGAGACCCGGATCTAAAATTTCACCACTTTTTACGATTTCTCGATTTCGGCGATTTTCCCTAGTATAATGCCTTAAGAAATCCATAAAAAATTCGCTAGATTCCAATTCACGATGTATTGTGACCGGTAAGCTCCCAGTAGTTGTGCCAATCAGGTTTCCCTGAATTATGGGACCCGAATCCAAAATTTCACCACTTTTTACGATTTATCGATTTCGGCGATTTTCCCTAGTATAATGCCTTCAGAAATCCGTAAAAATTCGCTATATTCCAATTCTCGATGTATTGTGACCGGTAAGCTCCCAGTAGCTGTCCCAATCAGGTTTTCCTTAATTATGGGACCCGGATCCAAAATTTCACCACTTTTTACGATTTCGGCGATTTTCCCTAGTATAATGCCTTCAGAAATCCATAAAAATTCGACGAAACCAATTCTCGATGCATTGTGACCGGTAAGCTCCCTGTAGCTGTCCCAATCAGGCTTCCCTGAATTATGGGATCCGGATCCAAAATTTTACCACTTTTTACGATTTCTCGATTTCGGCGATTTTACCTAGTATAATGCTTTCAGAAATCCGTAAAAATTCGCCAGATTCCAATTCTCGATGCATTGTGACCGGTAAGCTCCCAGTAGCTGTCCCAATCGGGTTTCCCTGAATTATGGGACCCGGATAAAAAATTTCACCACTTTTTACGATTTCTCGATTTCGGAGATTTTCCCTAATATAATGGCTTCAGAAATCCGTAAAAATTCGACGAAGCCTATTCTTGATGCATTGTGACCGGTAACCTCCCAGTAGCTGTCCCAATCAGGTTTCCCTTAATTATGGGACCCGGATCAAAAATTTCACCACTTTTTACGATTTCTCGAATTCGGCGATATTCCCTAGTGTAATGCCTTCAGAAATCCGTAAAAATTCGCCAGATTTCGACGAAGCAAATTCTCGATGCATTGTGACCGGTAAGCTCCCAGTAGCTATCCCAATCAGGTTTCCCTGAATTATGGGACCCGGATCAAAAATTTCACCACTTTTTACGATTTCTCGATTTCGACGATTTTCCCTAGTGTAATGCATTCAGAAATCCGTAAAAAAATTGCTAGATTCCAATTCTCGATGTATTGTGACCGGTAAGCTCCCAGTAGTTGTGCCAATCAGGTTTCCCTGAATTATGGGACCCGGATCCAAAATTTCACCACTTTTTACGATTTCTCGATTTCGGCGATTTTCCCTAGTATAATGCCTTCAGAAATCCGTAAAAATTCGCCAGATATCGACGAAGCCAATTCTCAATGCATTGTGACCGATAAGCTCCCAGTAGCTGTCCCAATCAGGTTTTCCTTAATTATGGGACCCGGATCCAAAATTTCACCACTTTTTACGATTTCGGCGATTTTCCCTAGTATAATGCCTTCAGAAATACATAAAAATTCGACGAAACCAATTCTCGATGCATTGTGACCGTTAAGCTCCCAGTAGCTGTCCCAATCAGGTTTCCCTGAATGATGGGATCCGGATCCAAAATTTTACCACTTTTTACGATTTCTCGATTTCGGCGATTTTACCTAGTATAATGCTTTCAGAAATCCGTAAAAATTCGCCAGATTTCAATTCTCGATGCATTGGGACCGGTAAGCTCCCAGTAGCTGTCCCAATCAGGTTTCCCTGAATTATGAGACTCGGATCCAAAATTTCACCACTTTTTACGATTTCTCGATTTCGGCGATTTTCCTTAGTATAATGCCTTCAGAAATCCGTAAAAATTCGCCAGATATCAACGAAGCCAATTCTCGATGCATTATGACCAGTAAGCTCCCCGTGGCAGTCCCAATCAGGTTTTCCTTAATTATGGGACCCGGATCAAAAATTTCACCACTTTTTACGATTTCGGCGATTTTCCCTAGTATAATGCATAAAGAAATCCATAAAAATTCGACGAAACCAATTCTCAATGCATTGTGACCGGTAAGCTTCCAGTAGCTGTCCCAATCAGGTTTCCCCTAATTATGGGACTCGGATCCAAAATTTCACCACTTTTTACGATTTCTCGATTTCGGCAATTTTTCCTAGTGTAATGCCTTCACAAATCCGTAAAAATTCGACGAAGCCAATTCTCGATGCATTGTGACCGGTAAGCTCCCAGTAGCTATCCCAATCAGATTTCCCTGAATTATGG
Source organism: Excoecaria cochinchinensis (assembly GCA_947683425.1). Lineage (NCBI taxonomy): Eukaryota > Viridiplantae > Streptophyta > Magnoliopsida > Malpighiales > Euphorbiaceae > Excoecaria > Excoecaria cochinchinensis. The sequence continues at coordinate 222,028 of CANTUQ010000252.1, forward strand.
GACCCGGATCCAAAATTTCACCACTTTTTACGATTTCTCGATTTCGGCGATTTTTCCTAGTATAATGCCTTCAGAAATCCGTAAAAATTCGCCAGATTCCAATTCTCGATGTATTGTGACCGGTAAGCTCCCTGTAGCTGTCCCAATCAGGTTTCCCTGAATTATGGGACCCGGATCCAAAATTTCACCACTTTTTACGATTTCTCGATTTCGACTATTTTCCCTAGTATATTGCCTTCAGAAATCCGTAAAAATTCGCCAGATTCCAATTCTCGATGTATTGTGACCGGTAAACTCGCAGTAACTGTCCCAATCAGGTTTCCCTGAATTATGGCACCCGGATCAAAAATTTCACCACTTTTTACGATTTCTCGATTTCGGCGATTTTCCCTAGTATAATGCCTTCAGAAATCCGTAAAAATTCGCCAGATTCCAATTCTCGATGTATTGTGACCGGTAAGCTCCCAGTAGCTGTCCCAATCAGGTTTCCCTGAATTATGGGACCCGGATCAAAAATTTCACCACTTTTTACGATTTCTCGATTTCGACGATTTTCCCTAGTATAATGCCTTCAGAAATCCGTAAAAATTCGCCAGATTCCAATTCTTGATGTATTGTGACCGGTAAACTCCCAGTAACTGTCCCAATCAAATTTCCCTGAATTATGGGACCCGGATCAAAAATTTCACCACTTTTTACGATTTCTCAATTTCGATGATTTTCCCTAGTATAATGCCTTCAGAAATCCGTAAAAATTCGCCAGATTCCAATTCTCGATGTATTGTGACCGGTAAACTCCCAGTAACTGTCCCAATCAGGTTTCCCTGAATTATGGGACCCGGATCCAAAATTTCACCACTTTTTACGATTTCTCGATTAGTACGCTATTTTCCCTAGTATAATGCCTTCAGAAATCCGTAAAAATTCGCCAGATTCCAATTCTCGATGTATTATGACCGGTAAACTCCCAGTAACTGTCCCAATCAGGTTTCCCTGAATTATGGGACCCGGATCCAAAATTTAACCACTTTTTACGATTTCTCGATTTCGGCGATTTTCCCTAGTATAATGCCTTCAGAAATCCGTAAAAATTCGCCAGATATCGACGAAACCAATTCTCGATGCATTGTAACCGGTAAGCTTCCCGTAGCTGTCCCAATCAGGTTTTTCTTAATTATGGGATTCGGATCCAAAATTTTACCACTTTTTATGATTTCGGCGATTTTCCCTAGTATAATGCTTTCAGAAATCCGTAAAAATACGACGAAACCAATTTTCGATGCATTGTGACCGGTAAACTCCCAGTAGCAGTCCCAATCAGGTTTCCCTGAATTATGGGACCCGGATCCAAAATTTCAGCACTTTTTACGATTTCTCGATTTCGGCGATTTTCACTAGTATAAGGCCTTCAGAAATCCGTAAAAATTCGCCGGATATCGACGAAGTCAATTCTCGATGCATTGTGAACGGTAAGCCCCCCGTAGCTGTCCCAATCAGGTTTTCCTTAATTGTAGGACCCGGATCAAAAATTTCACCACTTTTTACGATTTCGGCGATTTTCCCTAGTATAATGCCTTCAAAAATCCATAAAAATTCGACGAATCCAATTCTCTATGCAATGTGACCGGTAAGCTCCCAGTAGCTGTCCCAATCAGGTTTCCCTGAATTATGGGACCCAGATAAAAAATTTCACCACTTTTTACGATTTATCGAATTCGGCGATTTTCCCTAGTATAATGTCTTCATAAATCCGTAAAAATTCGCCAGATTTCGACGAAGCCAATTCTCGATGCATTATGACCGGTAAGCTCCCAGTTTTTGTCCCAATCAGGTTTCCCTGAATTATGGGACCCGGATCCAAAATTTCACCACATTTTACGATTTCTTGATTTCGGCGATTTTCCCTAGTATAATGCCTTCAGAAATCCGTAAAAATTCGCCAGATTCCGACGAAGCCAATTCTCGATGCATTGTGACCGGTAAGCTCCCAGTAGCTGTCCCAATCAGGTTTCCCTGAATTATGGGACCCGGATAAAAAATTTCACCACTTTTTATGATTTCTCGATTTCGGTGATTTTCCCGAGTATAATGCCTTCAGAAATCCGTAAAAATTCGCCAGATTCAAATTCACGATATATTGTGACCGGTAAGCTCCCAGTAGCTGTCCCAATCAGGTTTCCCTGAATTATGGGACCCGTATCCAAAATTTCACCACTTTTTACTATTTCTCGATTTTTGTGAATTTCCCTAGTATAATGCCTTCAAAAATTCGTAATAATTCGCCAGATTCCAATTCTCGATGTATATTGGCCGGTAAGCTCCCAGTAGCTATCCCAATCAGGATTCCTTGAATTATGGGACCCGGATCCAAAATTTCACCACATTTTACGATTTCTCGATTTCGGCGATTTTCCCTAGTATAATGCCTTCAGAAATCCGTAAAAATTCGCCAGATTCCGACGAAGCCAATTCTCGATGCATTGTGACCGGTAAGCTCCTAGTAGCTGTCCCAATCAGGTTTCCCTGAATTATGGGACCCGGATAAAAAATTTCACCACTTTTTATGATTTCTCGATTTCGGTGATTTTCCCGAGTATAATGCCTTCAGAAATCCGTAAAAATTCGCCAGATTCCAATTCACGATGTATTGTGACCGGTAAGCTCCCAGTAGCTGTCCCAATCAGGTTTCCCTGAATTATGGGACCCGGATCCAAAATTTCACCACTTTTTACTATTTCTCGATTTTTGTGAATTTCCCTAGTATAATGCCTTCAAAAATTCGTAATAATTCGCCAGATTCCAATTCTCGATGTATATTGGCCGGTAAGCTCCCAGTAGCTATCCCAATCAGGATTCCTTGAATTATGGGACCCGGGTCCAAAATTTCACCACTTTTTACGATTTCTCGATTTCGGCGATTTTCCCTAATATAATGCCTAAAGAAATCCGTAAAAATTCGCCAGATTCCGACGAAGCCAATTCTCGATGCATTGTGACCGGTAAGCTCCCAGTAGCTGTCCCAATCAGGATTCCCTGAATTATGGGACCCGGATAAAAAATTTCACCACTTTTTATGATTTCTCGATTTCGGTGATTTTCCCGAGTATAATGCCTTCAGAAATCCGTAAAAATTCGCCAGATTCCAATTCACGATGTATTGTGACCGGTAAGCTCCTAGTAGCTGTCCCAATCAGGTTTCCCTGAATTATGGGACCCGGATCCAAAATTTCACCACTTTTTACTATTTCTCGATTTTTGTGAATTTTCCTAGTATAATGCCTTCAAAAACCCGTAAAAATTCGCCAGATTCCAATTCTCGATGTATATTGGCCGGTAAGCTCCCAGTAGCTATCCCAATCAGGATTCCCTGAATTATGGGACCCGGATCCAAAATTTCACCACTTTTTACGATTTCTCGATTTCGGCGATTTTCCCTAGTATAATGCCTTCAGAAATCCGTAAAAATTTGCCAGATTCCGACAAAGCCAATTCTCGATGCATTGTGACCGGTAAGCTCCCAGTAGCTGTCCCAATCAGGTTTTCCGGAATTATGGGACCCGGATCAAAAATTTCACCACATTTTACGATTTCTAGATTTCGGCGATTTTTTCTAGTATAATGCCTTCAGAAATCCGTAAAAATTCGCCAGATTCCAATTCTCGATGTATTGTGACCGGTAAGCTCCCAGTAGCTGTCCCAATCAGGTTTTCCGGAATTATGGGACCCGGATCAAAAATTTCACCACATTTTACGATTTCTAGATTTCGGCGATTTTCCCTAGTATAATGCCTTCAGAAATCCGTAAAAATTCGCCAGATTCCAATTCTCGATGTATTGTAACCGGTAAACTCCCAGTAGTTGTCCCAATCAGGTTTCCCTGAATTATGGGACCCGGATCCAAAATTTCAACACTTTTTACGATTTCTCGATTTCGGCGATTTTCCTTAGTATAATGCCTTCAGAAATCCGTAAAAATTCGTCAGATATCGACGAAGCCAATTCTCGATGTATTGTGACAGGTAAGCTCCCCGTAGATGTCCCAATCAGTTTTTCCTTAATTATGGGACCCGGATCCAAAATTTCACCACTTTTTACGATTTCGGCGATTTTCGCTAGTATAATGCCTTCAGAAATCCGTAAAAATTCGACGAAACCAATTCTCGATGCATTGTGACCGATAAGCTCCCAGTAGCTGTCCTAATCAGGTTTACCTGAATTATGGGACCAGGATCAAAAATTTCACCACTTTTTACGATTTCTTGATTTCGGCGATTTTCCCGAATATAATGCCTTCAGAAATCCGTAAAAATTCGTCAGATTCCAATTCTCGATCTATTATGACCGGTAAGCTCCCAATAGGTGTACCAATCAGGTTTTCCTGAATTATTGGACCCGGATCCAAAATTTCACCACTTTTTACGATTTCTCGATTTCGGCGAATTTCACTAGTATAATGCCTTAAGAAATCCGTAAAAATTCGCCAGATTCCAATTCTCGATGTATTGTGTCCGGTAACCTCCCAGTAGCTGTCCCAATCAGGTTTCCCTGAATTATGGGATCCGGATCCAAAATTTCACCACTTTTTACGATTTCTCGATCTCGGCGATTTTCCTTAGTATAATGCCTTCAGAAATCCGTAAAAATTCGCCAGATATCGACGAAACCAATTCTCGATGCATCGTGACCGATGAGGTCCCCGTAGCTGTCCCAATCAAGTTTTCCTTAATTATGGGACCCGGATCAAAAATTTCACCACTTTTTACGATTTCGGCGATTTTCCCTAGTATAATGCCTTCAGAAATCCGTAAAAATTCGACGAAACCATTTCTCGATGCATTGTGACCGGTAAGCTCCCTGTAGCTGTCCCAATCAGGTTTTCCTTAATTATGGGACCCGGATCCAAAATTTCACCATTTTTTACGATTTCGGCGATTTTCACTAGTATAATGCTTTCAGAAATCCGTAAAAATTCGCCAGATTCCAATTCTCGATGCATTGTGACCGGTAAGCTCCCAGTAGCTGTCCCAATCAGGTTTCCCTGAATTATGGGACCCGGATAAAAAATTTCACCACTTTTTACGATTTCTCGATTTCGGAGATTTTCCCTAGTATAATGGCTTCAGAAATCCGTAAAAATTCGACGATGCCTATTCTTGATGCATTGTGACCGGTAACCTCCCAGTAGCTGTCCCAATCAGGTTTCCCTTAATTATGGGACCCGGATCCAAAATTTCACTACTTTTTACGATTTCTCGAATTCGGCGATATTCCCTAGTGTAATGCCTTCAGAAATCCGTAAAAATTCGCCAGATTTCGACGAAGCCAATTCTCGAAGCATTGTGACCGGTAAGCTCCCAGTAGCTATCCCAATCAGGTTTCCCTGAATTATGGGACCCGGATCCAAAATTTCATCACATTTTACGATTTCTCGATTTCGGCGAATTCCCTAGTATAATGCCTTCAGAAATCCGTAAAAATTCTCCAGATTCCAATTCTCGATGTATTGTGACCGGTAAGCTCCCAGTAGCTGTCCCAATCAGGTTTCCCTGAATTATGGGATCCGGATAAAAAATTTCACCACTTTTTACGACTTCTCGATTTCGACGATTTTCCCTAGTATAATGCCTTCAGAAATCCGTAAAAATTCGCCAGATTCCAATTCTCGATGTATTGTGACCGGTAAACTCCCAGTAGCTGTCCCAATCAGGTTTTCCTAAATTATGGGACCCGGATAAAAAATTTCACCACTTTTTACGATTTCTCGATTTCGGAGATTTTCCCTAGTATAATGGCTTCAGAAATCCGTAAAAATTCGACGATGCCTATTCTTGATGCATTGTGACCGGTAACCTCCCAGTAGCTGTCCCAATCAGGTTTCCCTTAATTATGGGACCCGGATCCAAAATTTCACCAATTTTTACGATTTCTCGAATTCGGCGATATTCCCTAGTGTAATGCCTTCAGAAATCCGTAAAAATTCGCCAGATTTCGACGAAGCCAATTCTCGAAGCATTATGACCGGTAAGCTCCCAGTAGCTATCCCAATCAGGTTTCCCTGAATTATGGGACCCGGATCCAAAATTTCATCACATTTTACGATTTCTCGATTTCGGCGATTTTTCCTAGTATAATGCCTTCAGAAATCCGTAAAAATTCGCCAGATTCCAATTCTCGATGTATTGTGACTGGTAAGCTCCCAGTAGCTGTCCCAATAAGGTTTCCCTGAATTATGGGATCCGGATCAAAAATTTCACCACTTTTTTCGACTTCTCGATTTCGACGATTTTCCCTAGTATAATGCCTTCAGAAATCCGTAAAAATTCGCCAGATTCCAATTCTCGATGTATTGTGACCGGTAAACTCCCAATAGCTGTCCCAATCAGGTTTCCCTGAATTATGGGACCCGGATCCAAAATTTCAACACTTTTTACGATTTCTAGATTTCGTAGATTTTCCCTAGTATAATGGCTTCAGAAATCCGTAAACATTCGACGATGCCTATTCTTGATGCATTGTGGCCGGTAACCTCCCAGTAGCTGTCCCAATCAGGTTTTCCTTAATTATGGGACCCGGATCCAAAATTTCACCACTTTTTACGATTTCTCGAATTCGGCGATATTCCCTAGTGTAATGCCTTCAGAAATCCGTAAAAATTCGCCAGATTTCGACGAAGCCAATTCTCGAAGCATTGTGACCGGTAAGCTCCCAGTAGCTATCCCAATCAGGTTTACCTGAATTATGGGACCCAGATCAAAAATTTCATCACATTTTACGATTTCTCGATTTCGGCGATTTTCCCTAGTATAATGCCTTCAGAAATCCGTAAAAATTCGCCAGATTCCAATTCTCGATGTATTGTGACCGGTAAACTCCCAGTAGCTGTCCCAATCAGGTTTCCCTGAATTATGGGACCCGGATAAAAAATTTCACCACTTTTTACGATTTCTCGATTTCGACGATTTTTCCTAGTATAATGCCTTTAGAAATCCGTAAAAAATTCGCTAGATTCCAATTCTCGATGTATTTTGACCGGTAAGCTCCTAGTAGTTGTGCCAATCACGTTTCCCTGAATTATGGGACCCGGATCCAAAATTTTACCACTTTTTATGATTTCTCGATTTCGGCGATTTTCCCTAGTATAATGTTCAAAAATCCGTAAAAATTCGCCAGATATCGACGAAGCCAATTCTCGATGCATTGTAACCGGTAAGCTCCCAGTAGCTGTCCCAATCAGGTTTTCCTTAATTATGGGACCCGGATCCAAAATTTCACCACTTTTTACGATTTCGGCGATTTTCCCTAGTATAATGCCTTCAGAAATCCATAAAAATTCGACGAAACCAATTCTCGATGCATTGTGACCGGTAAGCTCCCAGTAGCTATCTCAATCAGGTTTCCCTGAATTATGGGATCCGGATCCAAAATTTTACCAATTTTTACGATTTATCGATTTCGGCGATTTTCCCTAGTATAATGCTTTCAGAAATTCGTAAAAATTCGCCAGATTCCAATTCTCGATGCATTGTGACCGGTAAGCACCCAGTAGCTGTACCAATAAGGTTTCCCAGAATTATGGGACCCAGATCCAAAATTTCATCACTTTTTACGATTTTGGCAATTTTCCCTAGTATAATGCCTTCAGAAATCCATAAAAATTCGACGAAACCAATTTTCGATGCATTGTGACCGGTAAGTTCCCAGTAGCTGTCCCAATCAGGTTTCCTTGAATTATGGGAACCGGATCCAAAATTTAACCACTTTTTACGATTTCTCGATTTCGGCGATTTTCCTTAGTATAATGCTTTCAAAAATCTGTAAAAAATCGCCAGATTTCAATTCTCGATGCATTGTTACCGGTAAGCTCCCAGTAGCTGTCCCAATCAGGTTTCCCTGATTTATGGGACCCGGATCAAAAATTTCACCACTTTTTACGATTTCTCGATTTCGGCGATTTTCCCTAGAATAATGCCTTCAGAAATCCGTAAAAATTCGCCAGATATCGACGAAGCCAATTCTCGTTGCATTTTGATCGCTAAGCTCCCCGTAACTTTCACCACTTTTTACAATTTCGGCGATTTTCCCTAGTATAATGCCTTCAGAAATCCGTAAAAATTCGACGAAACCAATTCTCGATGCATTGTGACCGGTAAGCTCCCAGTAGCTGTCCCAATCAGGTTTTCCTGAATTATGGGACCCGGATCCAAAATTTCACCACTTTTTACGATTTCTCGAATTCGGCGATTTTCCCTAGTATAATGCCTTCAGAAATCCGTAAAAATTTGCCAGATATCGACGAAGCCAATTCTCGATGCATTGTGACCGATAAGCTCCCAGTAGCTGTCCCAATCAGGTTTTCCTTAATTATGAGACCCGGATCCAAAATTTCACCACTTTTTACGATTTCGGCGATTTTTCCTAATATAATGCCTTCAGAAATCCATAAAAATTCAACGAAACCAATTCTCGATGCATTGTGATCGGTAAGCTCCCAGTAGCTGTCCCAATCAGGTTTCCCTGAATTATGGGACCCGGATCTAAAATTTCACCACTTTTTATGATTTCTCGATTTCGGCGATTTTCCCTAGTATAATGCCTTCAGAAATCCGTAAAAATTCGCCAGATTCCAATTCTCGATGTATTGTGACCGGTAAGCTCCCAGTAGCTGTCCCAATCAGGTTTCCCTGAATTATGGGACCCGGATCCAAAATGTCACCACTTTTTAAGATTTCTTGATTTCGACGATTTTTCCTAGTATAATGCTTTCAGAAATCGGTAAAAATTCGCCAGATTCCAATTCTCGATGTATTGTGACCGGTAAACTCCCAGTAACTGTCCCAATCAGGTTTCCCTGAATTATGGGACCCGGATCCAAAATTTCACCACTTTTTACGATTTCTCGATTTCGACAATTTTCCTTATTATAATGCCTTCAGAAATCCGTAAAAATTCGCCAGATTCCAATTCTCGATGTATTGTGACCGGTAAACTCGCAGTAACTGTCCCAATCAGGTTTTCCTGAATTATGGGACCCGGATCCAAAATTTCACCACTTTTTACGATTTCTCGATTTCGGCGATTTTCCCTAGTTTAATGCCTTCAGAAATCCGTAAAAATTCGCCAGATATCGACGAAGCCAATTCTCGATGCATTATAACCGGTAAGCTCCCCGTAGCTGTCCCAATCAGGTTTTCCTTAATTATGGGACCCGGATCCAAAATTTCATCACTTTTTACGATTTCTCGATTTCGGCGATTTTTCCTAGTATAATGCCTTCAGAAATCCGTAAAAATTCGCCAGATTCCAATTCTCGATGTATTGTGACCGGTAAGCTCCCAGTAGCTGTCCCAATCAGGTTTCCCTAAATTATGGGACCCGGATCAAAAATTTCACCACTTTTTACGATTTCTCGATTTCGGCGATTTTCCCTAGTATAATGTCTTCAGAAATCCGTAAAAATTTGCCAGATTTCGACGAAGCCAATTCCCGATGCATTATGACCGGTAAGCTCCCAGTAGCTGTCCCAATCAGGTTTCCCTGAATTATGGGACCCGGATCCAAAATTTCACCACATTTTTCGATTTCCCGATTTCGGCGATTTTCCCTATTATAATGCCTTCAAAAATCCGTAAAAATTCGCCAGATTTCGACGAAGCCAATTCTCGATGCGTTGTGACCGGTAAGCTCCCAATAGCTATCCCAATCAGGTTTCCCTGAATTATGCGACCCGGATAAAAAATTTCACCACTTTTTATGATTTCTCGATTTCGGAGATTTTCCCTAGCATAATGCCTTCAGAAATCCGTAAAAATTCGCCAGATTCCAATTCTCGATGTATTGTGACTGGTAAGCTCCCAGTAGCTGTTCCAATCAGGTTTCCCTGAATTATGGGACCCGGATCAAAAATTTCACCAATTTTTACGATTTCTAGATTTCGGCGATTTTCCCGAGTATAATGCCTTCAGAAATCCGTAAAAATTCGCCAGATTCCAATTCTCGATGTATTGTGACCGGTATGCTCCCAGTAGCTGTCCCAATCAGGTTTCCCTGAATTATGGGACCCGGATCCAAAATTTTACCACTTTTTACGATTTCTCGATTTTTGTGAATTTCCCTAGTATAATGCATTCAGAAATCCGTAAAAATTCGCCAGATTCCAATTCTCGATGTATTGTGGCCGGTAAACTCCCAGTAGCTGTCCCAATCAGGTTTCCCTGAATTATGGGACCCGGATCCGAAATTTCACCACTTTTTACGATTTCTCGATTTTGGCAATTTTCCCTAGTATAATGTGTTCAGAAATCCGTAAAAATTCGTCAGATTTCGACGAAGCCAATTATCGATGCATTATGACCGGTAAGCTCCCAGTAGCTGTCCCAATCAGGTTTCCCTAAATTATGGGACCCGGATCCAAAATTTCACCACATTTTACGATTTCCCGATTTCGGCGATTTTTCCTAGTATAATGCCTTCAGAAATCCGTAAAAATTCGCCAGATTCCGACGAAACCAATTCTCGATGCATTGTGACCGGTAAGCTCCCAATAGCTGTCCCAATCAGGTTTCCCTGAATTATGGGACCCGGATAAAAAATTTCACCACTTTTTATGGTTTCTCGATTTCGGAGATTTTCCCTAGCATAATGACTTCAGAAATCCGTAAAAATTCGCCAGATTCCAATTCTCGATGTATTGTGATTGGTAAGCTCCCAGTAGCTGTTCCAATCAGATTTCCCTGAATTATGGGACCCGGATCAAAAATTTCACCACTTTTTACGATTTCTAGATTTCGGCGATTTTCCCGAGTATAATGCCTTCAGAAATCCGTAAAAAATCGCCAGATTCCAATTCTCGATGTATTGTGACCGGTAAACTCCCAGTAGTTGTTCCAATCAGGTTTCCCTGAATTATGGGACCCGGATCCAAAATTTCAACACTTTTTACGATTTCTCGATTTTTGTGAATTTCCCTAGTATAATGCATTCAGAAATCCGTAAAAATTCGCCAAATTCCAATTCTCGATGTATTGTGGCCGGTAAGCTCCCAGTAGTTGTCCCAATCAGGTTTCCCTCAATTATGGGACCCGGATCTAAAATTTCACCACTTTTTACGATTTCTCGATTTCGGCGATTTTCCCTAGTATAATGCCTTAAGAAATCCGTAAAAAATTCGCTAGATTCCAATTCTCGATGTATTGTGACCGGTAAGCTCCCAGTAGCTGTCCCAATCAGGTTTCCCTGAATTATGGAACCCGGATCCAAAATTTCACCACTTTTTACGATTTCTCGATTTTTGTGAATTTCCCTAGTATAATGCCTTCAGAAATCCGTAAAAATACGACGAAACCAATTCTCGATGTATTGTGACCGGTAAGCTCCCAGTAGCTGTCCCAATCAGGTTTCCCTGAATTATGGGACCCGGAACCAAAATTTCACCACTTTTTACGATTTCTCGATTTTTGTGAATTTCCCTAGTATAATGCATTCAGAAATCCGTAAAAATTCGCCAGATTCCAATTCTTGATGTATTGTGGCCGGTAAGCTCCCAGTAGCTGTCCCAATCATGTTTCCCTGAATTATGGGACCCGGATCCAAAATTTCACCACTTTTTACGATTTCTCGATTTCGGCGATTTTCCCTAGTATAATGTCTTCAGAAATCCGTAAAAATTCGCCAGATTTCGACGAAGCCAATTCTCGATGCATTATGACCGGTAAGCTCCCAGTAGCTGTCCCAATCAGGTTTCCCTGAATTATGGGACCCGGATCAAAAATTTCACCACATTTTACGATTTCCCGATTTCGGCGATTTTCCCTAGTATAATGCCTTCAGAAATTCGTAAAAATTCGCCAGATTCCGACGAAGCCAATTCTCGATGCATTGTGACCGGTAAGCTCCCAATAGCTGTCCCAATCAGGTTTCCCTGAATTATGGGACCCGGATAAAAAATTTCACCACTTTTTATGATTTCTCGATTTCGGAGATTTTCCCTAGCATAATGCCTTCAGAAATCCGTAAAAATTTGCCAGATTCTAATTCTCGATGTATTGTGACCGGTAAGCTCCCAGTAGTTGTCCCAATCAGGTTTCCCTGAATTATGGGACCCGGATCAAAAATTTCACCACTTTTTACGATTTCTCGATTTCGGCGATTTTCCCCAGTATATTGCCTTCAGAAATCCGTAAAAAATTCGCTAGATTCCAATTCTCGATGTATTGTGACCGGTAAGCTCCCAGTAGTTGTGCCAATCAGGTTTCCCTGAATTATGGGACCCGGATCCAAAATTTCACCACATTTTACGATTTCCCGATTTCGGCGATTTTCCCTAGTATAATGCCTTCAGAAATCCGTAAAAATTCGCCAGATTCCGACGAAGCCAATTCTCGATGCATTGTGACCGGTAAGCTCCCAATAGCTGTCCCAATCAGGTTTCCCTGAATTATGGGACGCGAATAAAAAATTTCACCACTTTTTATGATTTCTCGATTTCGGAGATTTTCCCTAACATAATGCCTTCAGAAATCCGTAAAAATTCGCCAGATTCCAATTCTCGATGTATTGTGGCCGGTAAGCTCCCAGTAGCTGTCCCAATCAGGTTTCCCTCAATTATGGGACCCGGATCTAAAATTTCACCACTTTTTACGATTTCTCGATTTCGGCGATTTTCCCTAGTATAATGCCTTAAGAAATCCATAAAAAATTCGCTAGATTCCAATTCACGATGTATTGTGACCGGTAAGCTCCCAGTAGTTGTGCCAATCAGGTTTTCCTGAATTATGGGACCCGAATCCAAAATTTCACCACTTTTTACGATTTCTCGATTTCGGCGATTTTCCCTAGTATAATGCCTTCAGAAATCCGTAAAAATTCGCTATATTCCAATTCTCGATGTATTGTGACCGGTAAGCTCCCAGTAGCTGTCCCAATCAGGTTTTCCTTAATTATGGGACCCGGATCCAAAATTTCACCACTTTTTACGATTTCGGCGATTTTCCCTAGTATAATGCCTTCAGAAATACATAAAAATTCGACGAAACCAATTCTCGATGCATTGTGACCGTTAAGCTCCCAGTAGCTGTCCCAATCAGGTTTCCCTGAATGATGGGATCCGGATCCAAAATTTTACCACTTTTTACGATTTCTCGATTTCGGCGATTTTACCTAGTATAATGCTTTCAGAAATCCGTAAAAATTCGCCAGATTTCAATTCTCGATGCATTGGGACCGGTAAGCTCCCAGTAGCTGTCCCAATCAGGTTTCCCTGAATTATGAGACTCGGATCCAAAATTTCACCACTTTTTACGATTTCTCGATTTCGGCGATTTTCCTTAGTATAATGCCTTCAGAAATCCGTAAAAATTCGCCAGATATCAACGAAGCCAATTCTCGATGCATTATGACCAGTAAGCTCCCCGTGGCAGTCCCAATCAGGTTTTCCTTAATTATGGGACCCGGATCAAAAATTTCACCACTTTTTACGATTTCGGCGATTTTCCCTAGTATAATGCATAAAGAAATCCATAAAAATTCGACGAAACCAATTCTCAATGCATTGTGACCGGTAAGCTTCCAGTAGCTGTCCCAATCAGGTTTCCCCTAATTATGGGACTCGGATCCAAAATTTCACCACTTTTTACGATTTCTCGATTTCGGCAATTTTTCCTAGTGTAATGCCTTCACAAATCCGTAAAAATTCGACGAAGCCAATTCTCGATGCATTGTGACCGGTAAGCTCCCAGTAGCTATCCCAATCAGATTTCCCTGAATTATGGGACCCGGATCCAAAATTTCACCACTTTTTACGATTTCTCGATTTCGGCGATTTTTCCTAGTATAATGCCTTCAGAAATCCGTAAAAATTCGCCAGATTCCAATTCTCGATGTATTGTGACCGGTAAGCTCCCTGTAGCTGTCCCAATCAGGTTTCCCTGAATTATGGGACCCGGATCCAAAATTTCACCACTTTTTACGATTTCTCGATTTCGACTATTTTCCCTAGTATATTGCCTTCAGAAATCCGTAAAAATTCGCCAGATTCCAATTCTCGATGTATTGTGACCGGTAAACTCGCAGTAACTGTCCCAATCAGGTTTCCCTGAATTATGGCACCCGGATCAAAAATTTCACCACTTTTTACGATTTCTCGATTTCGGCGATTTTCCCTAGTATAATGCCTTCAGAAATCCGTAAAAATTCGCCAGATTCCAATTCTCGATGTATTGTGACCGGTAAGCTCCCAGTAGCTGTCCCAATCAGGTTTCCCTGAATTATGGGACCCGGATCAAAAATTTCACCACTTTTTACGATTTCTCGATTTCGACGATTTTCCCTAGTATAATGCCTTCAGAAATCCGTAAAAATTCGCCAGATTCCAATTCTTGATGTATTGTGACCGGTAAACTCCCAGTAACTGTCCCAATCAAATTTCCCTGAATTATGGGACCCGGATCAAAAATTTCACCACTTTTTACGATTTCTCAATTTCGATGATTTTCCCTAGTATAATGCCTTCAGAAATCCGTAAAAATTCGCCAGATTCCAATTCTCGATGTATTGTGACCGGTAAACTCCCAGTAACTGTCCCAATCAGGTTTCCCTGAATTATGGGACCCGGATCCAAAATTTCACCACTTTTTACGATTTCTCGATTAGTACGCTATTTTCCCTAGTATAATGCCTTCAGAAATCCGTAAAAATTCGCCAGATTCCAATTCTCGATGTATTATGACCGGTAAACTCCCAGTAACTGTCCCAATCAGGTTTCCCTGAATTATGGGACCCGGATCCAAAATTTAACCACTTTTTACGATTTCTCGATTTCGGCGATTTTCCCTAGTATAATGCCTTCAGAAATCCGTAAAAATTCGCCAGATATCGACGAAACCAATTCTCGATGCATTGTAACCGGTAAGCTTCCTGTAGCTGTCCCAATCAGGTTTTTCTTAATTATGGGATTCGGATCCAAAATTTTACCACTTTTTATGATTTCGGCGATTTTCCCTAGTATAATGCTTTCAGAAATCCGTAAAAATACGACGAAACCAATTTTCGATGCATTGTGACCGGTAAACTCCCAGTAGCAGTCCCAATCAGGTTTCCCTGAATTATGGGACCCGGATCCAAAATTTCAGCACTTTTTACGATTTCTCGATTTCGGCGATTTTCACTAGTATAAGGCCTTCAGAAATCCGTAAAAATTCGCCGGATATCGACGAAGTCAATTCTCGATGCATTGTGAACGGTAAGCCCCCCGTAGCTGTCCCAATCAGGTTTTCCTTAATTGTAGGACCCGGATCAAAAATTTCACCACTTTTTACGATTTCGGCGATTTTCCCTAGTATAATGCCTTCAAAAATCCATAAAAATTCGACGAATCCAATTCTCTATGCAATGTGACCGGTAAGCTCCCAGTAGCTGTCCCAATCAGGTTTCCCTGAATTATGGGACCCAGATAAAAAATTTCACCACTTTTTACGATTTATCGAATTCGGCGATTTTCCCTAGTATAATGTCTTCATAAATCCGTAAAAATTCGCCAGATTTCGACGAAGCCAATTCTCGATGCATTATGACCGGTAAGCTCCCAGTTTTTGTCCCAATCAGGTTTCCCTGAATTATGGGACCCGGATCCAAAATTTCACCACATTTTACGATTTCTTGATTTCGGCGATTTTCCCTAGTATAATGCCTTCAGAAATCCGTAAAAATTCGCCAGATTCCGACGAAGCCAATTCTCGATGCATTGTGACCGGTAAGCTCCCAGTAGCTGTCCCAATCAGGTTTCCCTGAATTATGGGACCCGGATAAAAAATTTCACCACTTTTTATGATTTCTCGATTTCGGTGATTTTCCCGAGTATAATGCCTTCAGAAATCCGTAAAAATTCGCCAGATTCAAATTCACGATATATTGTGACCGGTAAGCTCCCAGTAGCTGTCCCAATCAGGTTTCCCTGAATTATGGGACCCGTATCCAAAATTTCACCACTTTTTACTATTTCTCGATTTTTGTGAATTTCCCTAGTATAATGCCTTCAAAAATTCGTAATAATTCGCCAGATTCCAATTCTCGATGTATATTGGCCGGTAAGCTCCCAGTAGCTATCCCAATCAGGATTCCTTGAATTATGGGACCCGGATCCAAAATTTCACCACATTTTACGATTTCTCGATTTCGGCGATTTTCCCTAGTATAATGCCTTCAGAAATCCGTAAAAATTCGCCAGATTCCGACGAAGCCAATTCTCGATGCATTGTGACCGGTAAGCTCCTAGTAGCTGTCCCAATCAGGTTTCCCTGAATTATGGGACCCGGATAAAAAATTTCACCACTTTTTATGATTTCTCGATTTCGGTGATTTTCCCGAGTATAATGCCTTCAGAAATCCGTAAAAATTCGCCAGATTCCAATTCACGATGTATTGTGACCGGTAAGCTCCCAGTAGCTGTCCCAATCAGGTTTCCCTGAATTATGGGACCCGGATCCAAAATTTCACCACTTTTTACTATTTCTCGATTTTTGTGAATTTCCCTAGTATAATGCCTTCAAAAATTCGTAATAATTCGCCAGATTCCAATTCTCGATGTATATTGGCCGGTAAGCTCCCAGTAGCTATCCCAATCAGGATTCCTTGAATTATGGGACCCGGGTCCAAAATTTCACCACTTTTTACGATTTCTCGATTTCGGCGATTTTCCCTAATATAATGCCTAAAGAAATCCGTAAAAATTCGCCAGATTCCGACGAAGCCAATTCTCGATGCATTGTGACCGGTAAGCTCCCAGTAGCTGTCCCAATCAGGATTCCCTGAATTATGGGACCCGGATAAAAAATTTCACCACTTTTTATGATTTCTCGATTTCGGTGATTTTCCCGAGTATAATGCCTTCAGAAATCCGTAAAAATTCGCCAGATTCCAATTCACGATGTATTGTGACCGGTAAGCTCCTAGTAGCTGTCCCAATCAGGTTTCCCTGAATTATGGGACCCGGATCCAAAATTTCACCACTTTTTACTATTTCTCGATTTTTGTGAATTTCCCTAGTATAATGCCTTCAAAAACCCGTAAAAATTCGCCAGATTCCAATTCTCGATGTATATTGGCCGGTAAGCTCCCAGTAGCTATCCCAATCAGGATTCCCTGAATTATGGGACCCGGATCCAAAATTTCACCACTTTTTACGATTTCTCGATTTCGGCGATTTTCCCTAGTATAATGCCTTCAGAAATCCGTAAAAATTTGCCAGATTCCGACAAAGCCAATTCTCGATGCATTGTGACCGGTAAGCTCCCAGTAGCTGTCCCAATCAGGTTTTCCGGAATTATGGGACCCGGATCAAAAATTTCACCACATTTTACGATTTCTAGATTTCGGCGATTTTTTCTAGTATAATGCCTTCAGAAATCCGTAAAAATTCGCCAGATTCCAATTCTCGATGTATTGTGACCGGTAAGCTCCCAGTAGCTGTCCCAATCAGGTTTTCCGAAATTATGGGACCCGGATCAAAAATTTCACCACATTTTACGATTTCTAGATTTCGGCGATTTTCCCTAGTATAATGCCTTCAGAAATCCGTAAAAATTCGCCAGATTCCAATTCTCGATGTATTGTAACCGGTAAACTCCCAGTAGTTGTCCCAATCAGGTTTCCCTGAATTATGGGACCCGGATCCAAAATTTCAACACTTTTTACGATTTCTCGATTTCGGCGATTTTCCTTAGTATAATGCCTTCAGAAATCCGTAAAAATTCGTCAGATATCGACGAAGCCAATTCTCGATGTATTGTGACAGGTAAGCTCCCCGTAGATGTCCCAATCAGTTTTTCCTTAATTATGGGACCCGGATCCAAAATTTCACCACTTTTTACGATTTCGGCGATTTTCGCTAGTATAATGCCTTCAGAAATCCGTAAAAATTCGACGAAACCAATTCTCGATGCATTGTGACCGATAAGCTCCCAGTAGCTGTCCTAATCAGGTTTACCTGAATTATGGGACCAGGATCAAAAATTTCACCACTTTTTACGATTTCTTGATTTCGGCGATTTTCCCGAATATAATGCCTTCAGAAATCCGTAAAAATTCGTCAGATTCCAATTCTCGATCTATTATGACCGGTAAGCTCCCAATAGGTGTACCAATCAGGTTTTCCTGAATTATTGGACCCGGATCCAAAATTTCACCACTTTTTACGATTTCTCGATTTCGGCGAATTTCACTAGTATAATGCCTTAAGAAATCCGTAAAAATTCGCCAGATTCCAATTCTCGATGTATTGTGTCCGGTAACCTCCCAGTAGCTGTCCCAATCAGGTTTCCCTGAATTATGGGACCCGGATCCAAAATTTCACCACTTTTTACGATTTCTCGATCTCGGCGATTTTCCTTAGTATAATGCCTTCAGAAATCCGTAAAAATTCGCCAGATATCGACGAAACCAATTCTCGATGCATCGTGACCGATGAGGTCCCCGTAGCTGTCCCAATCAAGTTTTCCTTAATTATGGGACCCGGATCAAAAATTTCACCACTTTTTACGATTTCGGCGATTTTCCCTAGTATAATGCCTTCAGAAATCCGTAAAAATTCGACGAAACCATTTCTCGATGCATTGTGACCGGTAAGCTCCCTGTAGCTGTCCCAATCAGGTTTTCCTTAATTATGGGACCCGGATCCAAAATTTCACCATTTTTTACGATTTCGGCGATTTTCACTAGTATAATGCTTTCAGAAATCCGTAAAAATTCGCCAGATTCCAATTCTCGATGCATTGTGACCGGTAAGCTCCCAGTAGCTGTCCCAATCAGGTTTCCCTGAATTATGGGACCCGGATAAAAAATTTCACCACTTTTTACGATTTCTCGATTTCGGAGATTTTCCCTAGTATAATGGCTTCAGAAATCCGTAAAAATTCGACGATGCCTATTCTTGATGCATTGTGACCGGTAACCTCCCAGTAGCTGTCCCAATCAGGTTTCCCTTAATTATGGGACCCGGATCCAAAATTTCACTACTTTTTACGATTTCTCGAATTCGGCGATATTCCCTAGTGTAATGCCTTCAGAAATCCGTAAAAATTCGCCAGATTTCGACGAAGCCAATTCTCGAAGCATTGTGACCGGTAAGCTCCCAGTAGCTATCCCAATCAGGTTTCCCTGAATTATGGGACCCGGATCCAAAATTTCATCACATTTTACGATTTCTCGATTTCGGCGAATTCCCTAGTATAATGCCTTCAGAAATCCGTAAAAATTCTCCAGATTCCAATTCTCGATGTATTGTGACCGGTAAGCTCCCAGTAGCTGTCCCAATCAGGTTTCCCTGAATTATGGGATCCGGATAAAAAATTTCACCACTTTTTACGACTTCTCGATTTCGACGATTTTCCCTAGTATAATGCCTTCAGAAATCCGTAAAAATTCGCCAGATTCCAATTCTCGATGTATTGTGACCGGTAAACTCCCAGTAGCTGTCCCAATCAGGTTTTCCTAAATTATGGGACCCGGATAAAAAATTTCACCACTTTTTACGATTTCTCGATTTCGGAGATTTTCCCTAGTATAATGGCTTCAGAAATCCGTAAAAATTTGACGATGCCTATTCTTGATGCATTGTGACCGGTAACCTCCCAGTAGCTGTCCCAATCAGGTTTCCCTTAATTATGGGACCCGGATCCAAAATTTCACCAATTTTTACGATTTCTCGAATTCGGCGATATTCCCTAGTGTAATGCCTTCAGAAATCCGTAAAAATTCGCCAGATTTCGACGAAGCCAATTCTCGAAGCATTATGACCGGTAAGCTCCCAGTAGCTATCCCAATCAGGTTTCCCTGAATTATGGGACCCGGATCCAAAATTTCATCACATTTTACGATTTCTCGATTTCGGCGATTTTTCCTAGTATAATGCCTTCAGAAATCCGTAAAAATTCGCCAGATTCCAATTCTCGATGTATTGTGACCGGTAAACTCCCAGTAACTGTCCCAATCAGGTTTCCCTGAATTATGGGACCCGGATCCAAAATTTCACCACTTTTTACGATTTCTCGATTTCGACAATTTTCCTTATTATAATGCCTTCAGAAATCCGTAAAAATTCGCCAGATTCCAATTCTCGATGTATTGTGACCGGTAAACTCCCAGTAACTGTCCCAATCAGGTTTTCCTGAATTATGGGACCCGGATCCAAAATTTCACCACTTTTTACGATTTCTCGATTTCGGCGATTTTCCCTAGTATAATGCCTTCAGAAATCCGTAAAAATTCGCCAGATTCCAATTCTCGATGTATTGTGACCGGTAAACTCCCAATAGCTGTCCCAATCAGGTTTCCCTGAATTATGGGACCCGGATCCAAAATTTCAACACTTTTTACGATTTCTAGATTTCGTAGATTTTCCCTAGTATAATGGCTTCAGAAATCCGTAAACATTCGACGATGCCTATTCTTGATGCATTGTGGCCGGTAACCTCCCAGTAGCTGTCCCAATCAGGTTTTCCTTAATTATGGGACCCGGATCCAAAATTTCACCACTTTTTACGATTTCTCGAATTCGGCGATATTCCCTAGTGTAATGCCTTCAGAAATCCGTAAAAATTCGCCAGATTTCGACGAAGCCAATTCTCGAAGCATTGTGACCGGTAAGCTCCCAGTAGCTATCCCAATCAGGTTTACCTGAATTATGGGACCCAGATCAAAAATTTCATCACATTTTACGATTTCTCGATTTCGGCGATTTTCCCTAGTATAATGCCTTCAGAAATCCGTAAAAATTCGCCAGATTCCAATTCTCGATGTATTGTGACCGGTAAACTCCCAGTAGCTGTCCCAATCAGGTTTCCCTGAATTATGGGACCCGGATAAAAAATTTCACCACTTTTTACGATTTCTCGATTTCGACGATTTTTCCTAGTATAATGCCTTTAGAAATCCGTAAAAAATTCGCTAGATTCCAATTCTCGATGTATTTTGACCGGTAAGCTCCTAGTAGTTGTGCCAATCACGTTTCCCTGAATTATGGGACCCGGATCCAAAATTTTACCACTTTTTATGATTTCTCGATTTCGGCGATTTTCCCTAGTATAATGTTCAAAAATCCGTAAAAATTCGCCAGATATCGACGAAGCCAATTCTCGATGCATTGTAACCGGTAAGCTCCCAGTAGCTGTCCCAATCAGGTTTTCCTTAATTATGGGACCCGGATCCAAAATTTCACCACTTTTTACGATTTCGGCGATTTTCTCTAGTATAATGCCTTCAGAAATCCATAAAAATTCGACGAAACCAATTCTCGATGCATTGTGACCGGTAAGCTCCCAGTAGCTATCTCAATCAGGTTTCCCTGAATTATGGGATCCGGATCCAAAATTTTACCAATTTTTACGATTTATCGATTTCGGCGATTTTCCCTAGTATAATGCTTTCAGAAATTCGTAAAAATTCGCCAGATTCCAATTCTCGATGCATTGTGACCGGTAAGCACCCAGTAGCTGTACCAATAAGGTTTCCCAGAATTATGGGACCCAGATCCAAAATTTCATCACTTTTTACGATTTTGGCAATTTTCCCTAGTATAATGCCTTCAGAAATCCATAAAAATTCGACGAAACCAATTTTCGATGCATTGTGACCGGTAAGTTCCCAGTAGCTGTCCCAATCAGGTTTCCTTGAATTATGGGAACCGGATCCAAAATTTAACCACTTTTTACGATTTCTCGATTTCGGCGATTTTCCTTAGTATAATGCTTTCAAAAATCTGTAAAAAATCGCCAGATTTCAATTCTCGATGCATTGTTACCGGTAAGCTCCCAGTAGCTGTCCCAATCAGGTTTCCCTGATTTATGGGACCCGGATCAAAAATTTCACCACTTTTTACGATTTCTCGATTTCGGCGATTTTCCCTAGAATAATGCCTTCAGAAATCCGTAAAAATTCGCCAGATATCGACGAAGCCAATTCTCGTTGCATTTTGATCGCTAAGCTCCCCGTAACTTTCACCACTTTTTACAATTTCGGCGATTTTCCCTAGTATAATGCCTTCAGAAATCCGTAAAAATTCGACGAAACCAATTCTCGATGCATTGTGACCGGTAAGCTCCCAGTAGCTGTCCCAATCAGGTTTTCCTGAATTATGGGACCCGGATCCAAAATTTCACCACTTTTTACGATTTCTCGAATTCGGCGATTTTCCCTAGTATAATGCCTTCAGAAATCCGTAAAAATTTGCCAGATATCGACAAAGCCAATTCTCGATGCATTGTGACCGATAAGCTCCCAGTAGCTGTCCCAATCAGGTTTTCCTTAATTATGAGACCCGGATCCAAAATTTCACCACTTTTTACGATTTCGGCGATTTTTCCTAATATAATGCCTTCAGAAATCCATAAAAATTCAACGAAACCAATTCTCGATGCATTGTGATCGGTAAGCTCCCAGTAGCTGTCCCAATCAGGTTTCCCTGAATTATGGGACCCGGATCTAAAATTTCACCACTTTTTATGATTTCTCGATTTCGGCGATTTTCCCTAGTATAATGCCTTCAGAAATCCGTAAAAATTCGCCAGATTCCAATTCTCGATGTATTGTGACCGGTAAGCTCCCAGTAGCTGTCCCAATCAGGTTTCCCTGAATTATGGGACCCGGATCCAAAATGTCACCACTTTTTAAGATTTCTTGATTTCGACGATTTTTCCTAGTATAATGCTTTCAGAAATCGGTAAAAATTCGCCAGATTCCAATTCTCGATGTATTGTGACCGGTAAACTCCCAGTAACTGTCCCAATCAGGTTTCCCTGAATTATGGGACCCGGATCCAAAATTTCACCACTTTTTACGATTTCTCGATTTCGACAATTTTCCTTATTATAATGCCTTCAGAAATCCGTAAAAATTCGCCAGATTCCAATTCTCGATGTATTGTGACCGGTAAACTCCCAGTAACTGTCCCAATCAGGTTTTCCTGAATTATGGGACCCGGATCCAAAATTTCACCACTTTTTACGATTTCTCGATTTCGGCGATTTTCCCTAGTATAATGCCTTCAGAAATCCGTAAAAATTCGCCAGATTCCAATTCTCGATGTATTGTGACCGGTAAACTCCCAATAGCTGTCCCAATCAGGTTTCCCTGAATTATGGGACCCGGATCCAAAATTTCAACACTTTTTACGATTTCTAGATTTCGTAGATTTTCCCTAGTATAATGGCTTCAGAAATCCGTAAACATTCGACGATGCCTATTCTTGATGCATTGTGGCCGGTAACCTCCCAGTAGCTGTCCCAATCAGGTTTTCCTTAATTATGGGACCCGGATCCAAAATTTCACCACTTTTTACGATTTCTCGAATTCGGCGATATTCCCTAGTGTAATGCCTTCAGAAATCCGTAAAAATTCGCCAGATTTCGACGAAGCCAATTCTCGAAGCATTGTGACCGGTAAGCTCCCAGTAGCTATCCCAATCAGGTTTACCTGAATTATGGGACCCAGATCAAAAATTTCATCACATTTTACGATTTCTCGATTTCGGCGATTTTCCCTAGTATAATGCCTTCAGAAATCCGTAAAAATTCGCCAGATTCCAATTCTCGATGTATTGTGACCGGTAAACTCCCAGTAGCTGTCCCAATCAGGTTTCCCTGAATTATGGGACCCGGATAAAAAATTTCACCACTTTTTACGATTTCTCGATTTCGACGATTTTTCCTAGTATAATGCCTTTAGAAATCCGTAAAAAATTCGCTAGATTCCAATTCTCGATGTATTTTGACCGGTAAGCTCCTAGTAGTTGTGCCAATCACGTTTCCCTGAATTATGGGACCCGGATCCAAAATTTTACCACTTTTTATGATTTCTCGATTTCGGCGATTTTCCCTAGTATAATGTTCAAAAATCCGTAAAAATTCGCCAGATATCGACGAAGCCAATTCTCGATGCATTGTAACCGGTAAGCTCCCAGTAGCTGTCCCAATCAGGTTTTCCTTAATTATGGGACCCGGATCCAAAATTTCACCACTTTTTACGATTTCGGCGATTTTCCCTAGTATAATGCCTTCAGAAATCCATAAAAATTCGACGAAACCAATTCTCGATGCATTGTGACCGGTAAGCTCCCAGTAGCTATCTCAATCAGGTTTCCCTGAATTATGGGATCCGGATCCAAAATTTTACCAATTTTTACGATTTATCGATTTCGGCGATTTTCCCTAGTATAATGCTTTCAGAAATTCGTAAAAATTCGCCAGATTCCAATTCTCGATGCATTGTGACCGGTAAGCACCCAGTAGCTGTACCAATAAGGTTTCCCAGAATTATGGGACCCAGATCCAAAATTTCATCACTTTTTACGATTTTGGCAATTTTCCCTAGTATAATGCCTTCAGAAATCCATAAAAATTCGACGAAACCAATTTTCGATGCATTGTGACCGGTAAGTTCCCAGTAGCTGTCCCAATCAGGTTTCCTTGAATTATGGGAACCGGATCCAAAATTTAACCACTTTTTACGATTTCTCGATTTCGGCGATTTTCCTTAGTATAATGCTTTCAAAAATCTGTAAAAAATCGCCAGATTTCAATTCTCGATGCATTGTTACCGGTAAGCTCCCAGTAGCTGTCCCAATCAGGTTTCCCTGATTTATGGGACCCGGATCAAAAATTTCACCACTTTTTACGATTTCTCGATTTCGGCGATTTTCCCTAGAATAATGCCTTCAGAAATCCGTAAAAATTCGCCAGATATCGACGAAGCCAATTCTCGTTGCATTTTGATCGCTAAGCTCCCCGTAACTTTCACCACTTTTTACAATTTCGGCGATTTTCCCTAGTATAATGCCTTCAGAAATCCGTAAAAATTCGACGAAACCAATTCTCGATGCATTGTGACCGGTAAGCTCCCAGTAGCTGTCCCAATCAGGTTTTCCTGAATTATGGGACCCGGATCCAAAATTTCACCACTTTTTACGATTTCTCGAATTCGGCGATTTTCCCTAGTATAATGCCTTCAGAAATCCGTAAAAATTTGCCAGATATCGACGAAGCCAATTCTCGATGCATTGTGACCGATAAGCTCCCAGTAGCTGTCCCAATCAGGTTTTCCTTAATTATGAGACCCGGATCCAAAATTTCACCACTTTTTACGATTTCGGCGATTTTTCCTAATATAATGCCTTCAGAAATCCATAAAAATTCAACGAAACCAATTCTCGATGCATTGTGATCGGTAAGCTCCCAGTAGCTGTCCCAATCAGGTTTCCCTGAATTATGGGACCCGGATCTAAAATTTCACCACTTTTTATGATTTCTCGATTTCGGCGATTTTCCCTAGTATAATGCCTTCAGAAATCCGTAAAAATTCGCCAGATTCCAATTCTCGATGTATTGTGACCGGTAAGCTCCCAGTAGCTGTCCCAATCAGGTTTCCCTGAATTATGGGACCCGGATCCAAAATGTCACCACTTTTTAAGATTTCTTGATTTCGACGATTTTTCCTAGTATAATGCTTTCAGAAATCGGTAAAAATTCGCCAGATTCCAATTCTCGATGTATTGTGACCGGTAAACTCCCAGTAACTGTCCCAATCAGGTTTCCCTGAATTATGGGACCCGGATCCAAAATTTCACCACTTTTTACGATTTCTCGATTTCGACAATTTTCCTTATTATAATGCCTTCAGAAATCCGTAAAAATTCGCCAGATTCCAATTCTCGATGTATTGTGACCGGTAAACTCGCAGTAACTGTCCCAATCAGGTTTTCCTGAATTATGGGACCCGGATCCAAAATTTCACCACTTTTTACGATTTCTCGATTTCGGCGATTTTCCCTAGTTTAATGCCTTCAGAAATCCGTAAAAATTCGCCAGATATCGACGAAGCCAATTCTCGATGCATTATAACCGGTAAGCTCCCCGTAGCTGTCCCAATCAGGTTTTCCTTAATTATGGGACCCGGATCCAAAATTTAATCACTTTTTACGATTTCTCGATTTCGGCGATTTTTCCTAGTATAATGCCTTCAGAAATCCGTAAAAATTCGCCAGATTCCAATTCTCGATGTATTGTGACCGGTAAGCTCCCAGTAGCTGTCCCAATCAGGTTTCCCTAAATTATGGGACCCGGATCAAAAATTTCACCACTTTTTACGATTTCTCGATTTCGGCGATTTTCCCTAGTATAATGTCTTCAGAAATCCGTAAAAATTTGCCAGATTTCGACGAAGCCAATTCCCGATGCATTATGACCGGTAAGCTCCCAGTAGCTGTCCCAATCAGGTTTCCCTGAATTATGGGACCCGGATCCAAAATTTCACCACATTTTTCGATTTCCCGATTTCGGCGATTTTCCCTATTATAATGCCTTCAAAAATCCGTAAAAATTCGCCAGATTTCGACGAAGCCAATTCTCGATGCGTTGTGACCGGTAAGCTCCCAATAGCTATCCCAATCAGGTTTCCCTGAATTATGCGACCCGGATAAAAAATTTCACCACTTTTTATGATTTCTCGATTTCGGAGATTTTCCCTAGCATAATGCCTTCAGAAATCCGTAAAAATTCGCCAGATTCCAATTCTCGATGTATTGTGACTGGTAAGCTCCCAGTAGCTGTTCCAATCAGGTTTCCCTGAATTATGGGACCCGGATCAAAAATTTCACCAATTTTTACGATTTCTAGATTTCGGCGATTTTCCCGAGTATAATGCCTTCAGAAATCCGTAAAAATTCGCCAGATTCCAATTCTCGATGTATTGTGACCGGTATGCTCCCAGTAGCTGTCCCAATCAGGTTTCCCTGAATTATGGGACCCGGATCCAAAATTTTACCACTTTTTACGATTTCTCGATTTTTGTGAATTTCCCTAGTATAATGCATTCAGAAATCCGTAAAAATTCGCCAGATTCCAATTCTCGATGTATTGTGGCCGGTAAACTCCCAGTAGCTGTCCCAATCAGGTTTCCCTGAATTATGGGACCCGGATCCGAAATTTCACCACTTTTTACGATTTCTCGATTTTGGCAATTTTCCCTAGTATAATGTCTTCAGAAATCCGTAAAAATTCGTCAGATTTCGACGAAGCCAATTATCGATGCATTATGACCGGTAAGCTCCCAGTAGCTGTCCCAATCAGGTTTCCCTAAATTATGGGACCCGGATCCAAAATTTCACCACATTTTACGATTTCCCGATTTCGGCGATTTTTCCTAGTATAATGCCTTCAGAAATCCGTAAAAATTCGCCAGATTCCGACGAAACCAATTCTCG
Source organism: Excoecaria cochinchinensis (assembly GCA_947683425.1). Lineage (NCBI taxonomy): Eukaryota > Viridiplantae > Streptophyta > Magnoliopsida > Malpighiales > Euphorbiaceae > Excoecaria > Excoecaria cochinchinensis. The sequence continues at coordinate 249,269 of CANTUQ010000252.1, forward strand.
ATGCATTGTGACCGGTAAGCTCCCAATAGCTGTCCCAATCAGGTTTCCCTGAATTATGGGACCCGGATAAAAAATTTCACCACTTTTTATGGTTTCTCGATTTCGGAGATTTTCCCTAGCATAATGACTTCAGAAATCCGTAAAAATTCGCCAGATTCCAATTCTCGATGTATTGTGATTGGTAAGCTCCCAGTAGCTGTTCCAATCAGATTTCCCTGAATTATGGGACCCGGATCAAAAATTTCACCACTTTTTACGATTTCTAGATTTCGGCGATTTTCCCGAGTATAATGCCTTCAGAAATCCGTAAAAAATCGCCAGATTCCAATTCTCGATGTATTGTGACCGGTAAACTCCCAGTAGTTGTTCCAATCAGGTTTCCCTGAATTATGGGACCCGGATCCAAAATTTCAACACTTTTTACGATTTCTCGATTTTTGTGAATTTCCCTAGTATAATGCATTCAGAAATCCGTAAAAATTCGCCAAATTCCAATTCTCGATGTATTGTGGCCGGTAAGCTCCCAGTAGCTGTCCCAATCAGGTTTCCCTCAATTATGGGACCCGGATCTAAAATTTCACCACTTTTTACGATTTCTCGATTTCGGCGATTTTCCCTAGTATAATGCCTTAAGAAATCCGTAAAAAATTCGCTAGATTCCAATTCTCGATGTATTGTGACCGGTAAGCTCCCAGTAGCTGTCCCAATCAGGTTTCCCTGAATTATGGAACCCGGATCCAAAATTTCACCACTTTTTACGATTTCTCGATTTTTGTGAATTTCCCTAGTATAATGCCTTCAGAAATCCGTAAAAATACGACGAAACCAATTCTCGATGTATTGTGACCGGTAAGCTCCCAGTAGCTGTCCCAATCAGGTTTCCCTGAATTATGGGACCCGGAACCAAAATTTCACCACTTTTTACGATTTCTCGATTTTTGTGAATTTCCCTAGTATAATGCATTCAGAAATCCGTAAAAATTCGCCAGATTCCAATTCTTGATGTATTGTGGCCGGTAAGCTCCCAGTAGCTGTCCCAATCATGTTTCCCTGAATTATGGGACCCGGATCCAAAATTTCACCACTTTTTACGATTTCTCGATTTCGGCGATTTTCCCTAGTATAATGTCTTCAGAAATCCGTAAAAATTCGCCAGATTTCGACGAAGCCAATTCTCGATGCATTATGACCGGTAAGCTCCCAGTAGCTGTCCCAATCAGGTTTCCCTGAATTATGGGACCCGGATCAAAAATTTCACCACATTTTACGATTTCCCGATTTCGGCGATTTTCCCTAGTATAATGCCTTCAGAAATTCGTAAAAATTCGCCAGATTCCGACGAAGCCAATTCTCGATGCATTGTGACCGGTAAGCTCCCAATAGCTGTCCCAATCAGGTTTCCCTGAATTATGGGACCCGGATAAAAAATTTCACCACTTTTTATGATTTCTCGATTTCGGAGATTTTCCCTAGCATAATGCCTTCAGAAATCCGTAAAAATTTGCCAGATTCTAATTCTCGATGTATTGTGACCGGTAAGCTCCCAGTAGTTGTCCCAATCAGGTTTCCCTTAATTATGGGACCCGGATCAAAAATTTCACCACTTTTTACGATTTCTCGATTTCGGCGATTTTCCCCAGTATATTGCCTTCAGAAATCCGTAAAAAATTCGCTAGATTCCAATTCTCGATGTATTGTGACCGGTAAGCTCCCAGTAGTTGTGCCAATCAGGTTTCCCTGAATTATGGGACCCGGATCCAAAATTTCACCACATTTTACGATTTCCCGATTTCGGCGATTTTCCCTAGTATAATGCCTTCAGAAATCCGTAAAAATTCGCCAGATTCCGACGAAGCCAATTCTCGATGCATTGTGACCGGTAAGCTCCCAATAGCTGTCCCAATCAGGTTTCCCTGAATTATGGGACGCGAATAAAAAATTTCACCACTTTTTATGATTTCTCGATTTCGGAGATTTTCCCTAACATAATGCCTTCAGAAATCCGTAAAAATTCGCCAGATTCCAATTCTCGATGTATTGTGGCCGGTAAGCTCCCAGTAGCTGTCCCAATCAGGTTTCCCTCAATTATGGGACCCGGATCTAAAATTTCACCACTTTTTACGATTTCTCGATTTCGGCGATTTTCCCTAGTATAATGCCTTAAGAAATCCATAAAAAAATCGCTAGATTCCAATTCACGATGTATTGTGACCGGTAAGCTCCCAGTAGTTGTGCCAATCAGGTTTTCCTGAATTATGGGACCCGAATCCAAAATTTCACCACTTTTTACGATTTCTCGATTTCGGCGATTTTCCCTAGTATAATGCCTTCAGAAATCCGTAAAAATTCGCTATATTCCAATTCTCGATGTATTGTGACCGGTAAGCTCCCAGTAGCTGTCCCAATCAGGTTTTCCTTAATTATGGGACCCGGATCCAAAATTTCACCACTTTTTACGATTTCGGCGATTTTCCCTAGTATAATGCCTTCAGAAATCCATAAAAATTCGACGAAACCAATTCTCGATGCATTGTGACCGGTAAGCTCCCTGTAGCTGTCCCAATCAGGCTTCCCTGAATTATGGGATCCGGATCCAAAATTTTACCACTTTTTACGATTTCTCGATTTCGGCGATTTTACCTAGTATAATGCTTTCAGAAATCCGTAAAAATTCGCCAGATTCCAATTCTCGATGCATTGTGACCGGTAAGCTCCCAGTAGCTGTCCCAATCGGGTTTCCCTGAATTATGGGACCCGGATAAAAAATTTCACCACTTTTTACGATTTCTCGATTTCGGATATTTTCCCTAATATAATGGCTTCAGAAATCCGTAAAAATTCGACGAAGCCTATTCTTGATGCATTGTGACCGGTAACCTCCCAGTAGCTGTCCCAATCAGGTTTCCCTTAATTATGGGACCCGGATCAAAAATTTCACCACTTTTTACGATTTCTCGAATTCGGCGATATTCCCTAGTGTAATGCCTTCAGAAATCCGTAAAAATTCGCCAGATTTCGACGAAGCAAATTCTCGATGCATTGTGACCGGTAAGCTCCCAGTAGCTATCCCAATCAGGTTTCCCTGAATTATGGGACCCGGATCAAAAATTTCACCACTTTTTACGATTTCTCGATTTCGACGATTTTCCCTAGTGTAATGCATTCAGAAATCCGTAAAAAAATTGCTAGATTCCAATTCTCGATGTATTGTGACCGGTAAGCTCCCAGTAGTTGTGCCAATCAGGTTTCCCTGAATTATGGGACCCGGATCCAAAATTTCACCACTTTTCACGATTTCTCGATTTCGGCGATTTTCCCTAGTATAATGCCTTCAGAAATCCGTAAAAATTCGCCAGATATCGACGAAGCCAATTCTCGATGCATTGTGACCGATAAGCTCCCAGTAGCTGTCCCAATCAGGTTTTCCTTAATTATGGGACCCGGATCCAAAATTTCACCACTTTTTACGATTTCGGCGATTTTCCCTAGTATAATGCCTTCAGAAATACATAAAAATTCGACGAAACCAATTCTCGATGCATTGTGACCGTTAAGCTCCCAGTAGTTGTCCCAATCAGGTTTCCCTGAATGATGGGATCCGGATCCAAAATTTTACCACTTTTTACGATTTCTCGATTTCGGCGATTTTACCTAGTATAATGCTTTCAGAAATCCGTAAAAATTCGCCAGATTTCAATTCTCGATGCATTGGGACCGGTAAGCTCCCAGTAGCTGTCCCAATCAGGTTTCCTTGAATTATGGGACTCGGATCCAAAATTTCACCACTTTTTACGATTTCTCGATTTCGGCGATTTTCCTTAGTATAATGCCTTCAGAAATCCGTAAAAATTCGCCAGATATCAACGAAGCCAATTCTCGATGCATTATGACCAGTAAGCTCCCCGTGGCAGTCCCAATCAGGTTTTCCTTAATTATGGGACCCGGATCAAAAATTTCACCACTTTTTACGATTTCGGCGATTTTCCCTAGTATAATGCATACAGAAATCCATAAAAATTCGACGAAACCAATTCTCAATGCATTGTGACCGGTAAGCTTCCAGTAGCTGTCCCAATCAGGTTTTCCCTAATTATGGGACTCGGATCCAAAATTTCACCACTTTTTACGATTTCTCGATTTCGGCAATTTTTCCTAGTGTAATGCCTTCACAAATCCGTAAAAATTCGACGAAGCCAATTCTCGATGCATTGTGACCGGTAAGCTCCCAGTAGCTATCCCAATCAGATTTCCCTGAATTATGGGACCCGGATCCAAAATTTCACCACTTTTTACGATTTCTCGATTTCGGCGATTTTTCCTAGTATAATGCCTTCAGAAATCCGTAAAAATTCGCCAGATTCCAATTCTCGATGTATTGTGACCGGTAAGCTCCCTGTAGCTGTCCCAATCAGGTTTCCCTGAATTATGGGACCCGGATCCAAAATTTCACCACTTTTTACGATTTCTCGATTTCGACTATTTTCCCTAGTATATTGCCTTCAGAAATCCGTAAAAATTCGCCAGATTCCAATTCTCGATGTATTGTGACCGGTAAACTCGCAGTAACTGTCCCAATCAGGTTTCCCTGAATTATGGGACCCGGATAAAAAATTTCACCACTTTTTACGATTTCTCGATTTCGGCGATTTTCCCTATTATAATGCCTTCAGAAATCCGTAAAAATTCGCCAGATTCCAATTCTCGATGTATTGTGACCGGTAAGCTCCCAGTAGCTGTCCCAATCAGGTTTCCCTGAATTATGGGACCCGGATCAAAAATTTCACCACTTTTTACGATTTCTCATTTTCCCTAGTATAATGCCTTCAGAAATCCGTAAAAATTCGCCAGATTCCAATTCTTGATGTATTGTGACCGGTAAACTCCCAGTAACTGTCCCAATCAAATTTCCCTGAATTATGGGACCCGGATCAAAAATTTCACCACTTTTTACGATTTCTCAATTTCGATGATTTTCCCTAGTATAATGCCTTCAGAAATCCGTAAAAATTTGCCAGATTCCAATTCTCGATGTATTGTGACCGGTAAACTCCCAGTAACTGTCCCAATCAGGTTTCCCTGAATTATGGGACCCGGATCCAAAATTTCACCACTTTTTACGATTTCTCGATTAGTACGCTATTTTCCCTAGTATAATGCCTTCAGAAATCCGTAAAAATTCGCCAGATTCCAATTCTCGATGTATTATGACCGGTAAACTCCCAGTAACTGTCCCAATCAGGTTTCCCTGAATTATGGGACCCGGATCCAAAATTTAACCACTTTTTACGATTTCTCGATTTCGGCGATTTTCCCTAGTATAATGCCTTCAGAAATCCGTAAAAATTCGCCAGATATCGACGAAACCAATTCTCGATGCATTGTAACCGGTAAGCTTCCCGTAGCTGTCCCAATCAGGTTTTTCTTAATTATGGGACTCGGATCCAAAATTTTATCACTTTTTATGATTTCGGCGATTTTCCCTAGTATAATGCTTTCAGAAATCCGTAAAAATACGACGAAACCAATTTTCGATGCATTGTGACCGGTAAACTCCCAGTAGCAGTCCCAATCAGGTTTCCCTGAATTATGGGACCCGGATCCAAAATTTCAGCACTTTTTACGATTTCTCGATTTCGGCGATTTTCACTAGTATAAGGCCTTCAGAAATCCGTAAAAATTCGCCGGATATCGACGAAGTCAATTCTCGATGCATTGTGAACGGTAAGCCCCCCGTAGCTGTCCCAATCAGGTTTTCCTTAATTATAGGACCCAGATCAAAAATTTCACCACTTTTTACGATTTCGGCGATTTTCCCTAGTATAATGCCTTCAAAAATCCATAAAAATTCGACGAATCCAATTCTCTATGCAATGTGACCGGTAAGCTCCCAGTAGCTGTCCCAATCAGGTTTCCCTGAATTATGGGACCCGGATAAAAAATTTCACCACTTTTTACGATTTATCGAATTCGGCGATTTTCCCTAGTATAATGTCTTCAGAAATCCGTAAAAATTCGCCAGATTTCGACGAAGCCAATTCTCGATGCATTATGACCGGTAAGCTCCCAGTTTTTGTCCCAATCAGGTTTCCCTGAATTATGGGACCCGGATCCAAAATTTCACCACATTTTACGATTTCTCGATTTCGGCGATTTTCCCTAGTATAATGCCTTCAGAAATCCGTAAAAATTCGCCAGATTCCGACGAAGCCAATTCTCGATGCATTGTGACCGGTAAGCTCCCAGTAGCTGTCCCAATCAGGTTTCCCTGAATTATGGGACCCGGATAAAAAATTTCACCACTTTTTATGATTTCTCGATTTCGGTGATTTTCCCGAGTATAATGCCTTCATAAATCCGTAAAAATTCGCCAGATTCCAATTCACGATGTATTGTGACCGGTAAGCTCCCAGTAGCTGTCCCAATCAGGTTTCCCTGAATTATGGGACCCGTATCCAAAATTTCACCACTTTTTACTATTTCTCGATTTTTGTGAATTTCCCTAGTATAATGCCTTCAAAAATTCGTAATAATTCGCCAGATTCCAATTCTCGATGTATATTGGCCGGTAAGCTCCCAGTAGCTATCCCAATCAGGATTCCTTGAATTATGGGACCCGGATCCAAAATTTCACCACATTTTACGATTTCTCGATTTCGGCGATTTTCCCTAGTATAATGCCTTCAGAAATCCGTAAAAATTCGCCAGATTCCGACGAAGCCAATTCTCGATGCATTGTGACCGGTAAGCTCCTAGTAGCTGTCCCAATCAGGTTTCCCTGAATTATGGGACCCGGATAAAAAATTTCACCACTTTTTATGATTTCTCGATTTCGGTGATTTTCCCGAGTATAATGCCTTCAGAAATCCGTAAAAATTCGCCAGATTCCAATTCACGATGTATTGTGACCGGTAAGCTCCCAGTAGCTGTCCCAATCAGGTTTCCCTGAATTATGGGACCCGGATCCAAAATTTCACCACTTTTTACTATTTCTCGATTTTTGTGAATTTCCCTAGTATAATGCCTTCAAAAATTCGTAATAATTCGCCAGATTCCAATTCTCGATTTATATTGGCCGGTAAGCTCCCAGTAGCTATCCCAATCAGGATTCCTTGAATTATGGGACCCGGGTCCAAAATTTTACCACTTTTTACGATTTCTCGATTTCGGCGATTTTCCCTAGTATAATGCCTAAAGAAATCCGTAAAAATTCGCCAGATTCCGACGAAGCCAATTCTCGATGCATTGTGACCGGTAAGCTCCCAGTAGCTGTCCCAATCAGGATTCCCTGAATTATGGGACCCGGATAAAAAATTTCACCACTTTTTATGATTTCTCGATTTCGGTGATTTTCCCGAGTATAATGCCTTCAGAAATCCGTAAAAATTCGCCAGATTCCAATTCACGATGTATTGTGACCGGTAAGCTCCTAGTAGCTGTCCCAATCAGGTTTCCCTGAATTATGGGACCCGGATCCAAAATTTCACCACTTTTTACTATTTCTCGATTTTTGTGAATTTCCCTAGTATAATGCCTTCAAAAACCCGTAAAAATTCGCCAGATTCCAATTCTCGATGTATATTGGCCGGTAAGCTCCCAGTAGCTATCCCAATCAGGATTCCCTGAATTATGGGACCCGGATCCAAAATTTCACCACTTTTTACGATTTCTCGATTTCGGCGATTTTCCCTAGTATAATGCCTTCAGAAATCCGTAAAAATTTGCCAGATTCCGACAAAGCCAATTCTCGATGCATTGTGACCGGTAAGCTCCCAGTAGCTGTCCCAATCAGGTTTTCCGGAATTATGGGACCCGGATCAAAAATTTCACCACATTTTACGATTTCTAGATTTCGGCGATTTTTTCTAGTATAATGCCTTCAGAAATCCGTAAAAATTCGCCAGATTCCAATTCTCGATGTATTGTGACCGGTAAGCTCCCAGTAGCTGTCCCAATCAGGTTTTCCGGAATTATGGGACCCGGATCAAAAATTTCACCACATTTTACGATTTCTAGATTTCGGCGATTTTCCCTAGTATAATGCCTTCAGAAATCCGTAAAAATTCGCCAGATTCCAATTCTCGATGTATTGTAACCGGTAAACTCCCAGTAGTTGTCCCAATTAGGTTTCCCTGAATTATGGGACCAGGATCCAAAATTTCAACACTTTTTACGATTTCTCGATTTCGGCGATTTTCCTTAGTATAATGCCTTCAGAAATCCGTAAAAATTCGTCAGATATCGACGAAGCCAATTCTCGATGTATTGTGACAGGTAAGCTCCCCGTAGATGTCCCAATCAGTTTTTCCTTAATTATGGGACCCGGATCCAAAATTTCACCACTTTTTACGATTTCGGCGATTTTCCCTAGTATAATGCCTTCAGAAATCCGTAAAAATTCGACGAAACCAATTCTCGATGCATTGTGACCGATAAGCTTCCAGTAGCTGTCCTAATCAGGTTTCCCTGAATTATGGGACCCGGATCAAAAATTTCACCACTTTTTACGATTTCTTGATTTCGGCGAGTTTCCCAAATATAATGCCTTCAGAAATCCGTAAAAATTCGCCAGATTCCAATTCTCGATGCATTGTGACCAGTAAGCTCCCAGTAGCTGTCCCAATCAGGTTTCCCTGAATTATGGGACCCGGATCAAAAATATCACCACTTTTTACGATTTATCGATTTCGGCGATTTTCCCTAGTATAATGCCTTCAGAAATCCGTAAAAATTCGCTAGATTCCAATTCTCGATGTATTGTGACCGGTAAGCTCCCAGTAGCTGTCCCAATCAGGTTTCCCTGAATTATGGGACCCGGATCAAAAATATCACCACTTTTCACGATTTCTCGATTTCGGCGAATTTCCCTAGTATAATGCCTTCAGAAATCCGTAAAAATTCGCCAGATTCCAATTCTTGATGTATTGTGACCAGTAAGCTCCCAGTAGCTGTCCCAATCAGGTTTCCCTCAATTATGGGACCCGGATCTAAAATTTCACCACTTTTTACGATTTCTCGATTTCGGCGATTTTCCCTAGTATAATGCCTTCAGAAATCCGTAAAAATTCGCCAGATATCGACGAAACCAATTCTCGATGCATTGTGACCGGTAAGCTCCCCGTAGCTGTCCCAATCAGGTTTTCCTTAATTATGGGACCCGGATCCAAAATTTCACCACTTTTTACGATTTCGGCGATTTTCCCTAGTATAATGCCTTCAGAAATCCGTAAAAATTCGACGAAACCAATTCTCGATGCATTGTGACCGGTAAGCTCCCAGTAGCTGTCCCAATCAGGTTTCCCTTAATTATGGGACTCGGATCCAAAATTTCACCACTTTGTACGATTTCTCGATTTCGGCGATTTTCCCTAGTATAATGCCTTCAGAAATCCGTAAAAATTCGCAAGATATCGACGAAGCCAATTCTCGATGAATTGTGACCGGTAAGCTCCCCGTAGCTGTCCCAATCAGGTTTTCCTTAATTATGGGACCCGGATCCAAAATTTCACCAATTTTTACGATTTCGGCGATTTTCCCTAGTATAATGCCTTCTGAAATCTGTAAAAATTCGACGAAACCAATTCTCGATGCATTATGACCGGTATGCTCCCAGTAGCAGTCCCAATCAGGTTTCCCTGAATTATGGGACCCGGATCAAAAATTTCACCACTTTTCACGATTTCTCGATTTCGGCGAATTTCCCTAGTATAATGCCTTCAGAAATCCGTAAAAATTCGCCAGATTCAAATTCTCGATGTATTGTGACCGGTAAGCTCCCAGTAGTTGTCCCAATACGGTTTCCCTCAATTATGAGACCCGGATCCAAAATTTCACCACATTTTACAATTTCTCAATTTCGGCGATTTTCCCTAGTATAATGCCTTTAGAAATCCGTAAAAATTCGATAGATATCGACGAAACCAATTCTCGATGCATTGTGACCGGTAAGCTCCCCGTAGCTGTCCCAATCAGGTTTTCCTTAATTATGGGACCCGGATCCAAAATTTCACCACTTTTTACGATTTCGGCGATCTTCCCTAGTATAATGCCTTCAGAAATCCATAAAAATTCGACGAAACCAATTCTCGATGCATTGTGACCGATAAGCTCCCAGTAACTGTCCCAATCAGGTTTCCCTGAATTATGGGACCCGGATCCAAAATTTCACCACTTTTTACGATTTCTCGATTTCGGCGATTTTCCCAAGTATAATGCCTTCAGAAATCCGTAAAAATTCGCCAAATATCGACGAATCCAATTCTCGATGCATTGTGACCGGTAAGCTCCCCGTAGCTGTCCCAATCAAGTTTTCCATAATTATGGGACCCGGATCAAAAATTTCTCCACTTTATACGATTTCGGCGATTTTCCCAAGTATAATGCCTTCAGAAATCCGTAAAAATTCGACGAAACCAATTCTCGATGCATTGTGACCGGTAAGCTCCCTGTAGCTGTCCCAATCAGATTTCCCTAAATTATGGGACCCGGATCAAAAATTTCACCACTTTTTACGATTTCGACGATTTTCCCTAGTATAATGCCTTCAGAAATCCGTAAAAAATCGCCAGATTCCAATTCTCGATGTATTATGACCGGTAAACTCCCAGTAACTGTCCCAATCAGGTTTCCCTGAATTATGGGACCCGGATCAAAAATTTCACAACTTTTTACGATTTCTCGATTTCGGCGATTTTCCTTAGTATAATGCCTTCAGAAATCCGTAAAAATTCGCCAGATATCGACGAAGCCAATTGTTGATGCATTGTGACCGGTAAGCTCCCCGTAGCTGTCCCAATCAGGTTTTCCTTAATTGTGGGACCCGGATCCAAAATTTCACCACTTTTTACGATTTCGGCGATTTTTCCTAGTATAATGCCTTCAGAAATCCGTAAAAATTCGACAAAACCAATTCTCGATGCATTGTGACCGGTAAGCTCACAGTAGCTGTCCCAATCAGGTTTCCCTGAATTATGGGACCCCGATCAAAAATTTCATCACTTTTTACGATTTCTCGATTTCGGCGATTTTCCTTAGTATAATTCCTTCAGAAATCCGTAAAAATTCGCCAGATATCGACGAAGCCAATTCTCGATGCATTGTGACCGGTAAGCTCCCCGTAGCTGTCCCAATCAGGTTTTCCTTAATTGTGGGACCCGGATCCAAAATTTCACCACTTTTTACGATTTCGGCGATTTTCCCTAGTATAATGCCTTCAGAAATCCGTAAAAATTCGACGAAACCAATTCTCGATGCATTGTGACCGGTAAGCTCCCAGTAGCTGTCCCAATCAGGTTTCCCTGAATTATGGGACCCGGATCCAAAATTTCTCCACTTTTTACGATTTCTCGATTTCGGCGATTTTCCCTAGTATAATGCTTTCAGAAATCCGTAAAAATTCGCCAGATTCCAATTCTCGATGAATTGTGACCGGTAAGCTCCAAGTAGCTGTCCCAATCAGGTTTTCCTGAATTATGGGACCCGGATCGAAAATTTCACAACTTTTTACGATTTCTAGATTTCGGCGATTTTCCGGAGTATAATGCCTTCAGAAATCCGTAAAAATTCGCCAGATTCCAATTCTCGATGTATTCTGACCGGTAAACTCCCAGTAGCTGTCCCAATCAGGTTTTCCTGAATTATGAGACCCGGATCAAAAATTTCACCACTTTTTACGATTTCTCGATTTCGGCGATTTTCCTTAGTATAATGCCTTCAGAAATCCGTAAAAATTCGCCAGATATCGACGAAGCCAATTCTCGATGCATTGTGACCGGTAAGCTCCCCGTAGATGTCCCAATCAGGTTTTCCTTAATTATGGGACCCGGATCAAAAATTTCACCACTTTTTACGATTTTGGCGATTTTCCCTAGTATAATGCCTTCAGAAATCCGTAAAAATTTGACGAAACCAATTCTCGATGCATTGTGACCGGTAAGCTCACAGTAGCTATCCCAATCAGGTTTCCCTGAATTATGGGACCCGGATCAAAAATTTCACCACTTTTTACGATTTCTCGATTTCGGCGATTTTCCGGAGTATAATGCCTTCAGAAATCCGTAAAAATTCACCAGATTCCAATTCTCGATGTATTGTGACCGGTAAGCTCCCAGTAGCTGTCCCAATCAGGTTTTCCTGAATTATGGGACCCGGATCAAAAATTTCACCACTTTTTACGATTTCTCGATTTCGGCGAATTTCCCTATTATAATGCCTTAAGAAATCCGTAAAAATTAGCCAGATTCCAATTCTCGATGTATTGTGACCGGTAAACTACCAGTAGCTGTCCCAATCAGGTTTCATTGAATTATGGGACCCGGATCCAAAATTTCACCACTTGTTACGATTTCTCGATTTCGATGATTTTCCCTAGTATAATGCCTTAAGAAATCCGTAAAAATTCGCCCGATTCCAATTCTCGATGTATTGTGACCGGTAAGCTCCCAGTAGCTGTCCCAATCAGGTTTCCCTGAATTATGGGACCCGGATCCAAAATTTTACCACTTTTTACGATTTCTCGATTTCGGAGATTTTCCCTAGTATAATGCCCTCATAAATCCGTAAAAATTTGCCAGATATCGACGAAACCAATTCTCGATGCATTGTGACCGGTAAGCTCCACATAGCTGTCCCAATCAGGTTTTCCTTAATTATGGGACCCGGATCAAAAATTTCACCACTTTTTACGATTTCGGCGATTTTCCCTAGTATAATGCCTTCAGAAATCCGTAAAAATTCGACGAAACCAATTCTCGATGCATTGTGACCGGTAAGCTCCCTGTAGTTGTCCCAATCAGGTTTTCCTAAATTATGGGATCCGGATCCAAAATTTAACCACTTTTTACGATTTCTCGATTTCGGCAATTTTTCCTAGTATAATGCCTTCAGAAATCCGTAAAAATTCGCCAGATTCCAATTCTCAATGTATTGTGACCGGTAAGCTCCTAGTAGCTGTCCCAATCAGGTTTCCCTGAATTAAGGGACCCGGATCAAAAATTTCACCACTTTTTACGATATCTCGATTTCAGCGATTTTCACTAGTATAATGCCTTCAGAAATCCGTAAAAATTCGCCAGATTCCAATTCTCGATGTATTGTGACCGGTAGGCTCCCAGTAGCTGTCCCAATCAGGTTTCCCCGAATTATGGGACCCGGATCCAAAATTTCACCAATTTTTACGATTTCTCGTTTTCGGCGATTAGTATAATGCCTTCAGAAATCCGTAAAAATTCGCCATATATCGACGAAGCGAATTCTCGATGCATTGTGACCGGTAAGCTCCCAGTAGCTGTCCCAATCAGGTTTTCCTTAATTATGGGACCCGGATCCAAAATTTCACCACTTTTTACGATTTCTCGATTTCTGCGATTTTCTCTAGCATAATGCCTTCAGAAATCCGTAAGAATTCGCCAGATTCCGACGAAGCCAATTCTCGATGCATTATGACCGGTAAGCTCCCAGTAGCTGTCCCAATCAGGTTTACCTGAATTATGGGACCCGGATCAAAAATTTCACCACTTTTTACGATTTCGGCGATTTTACCTAGTATAATGCCTTCAGAAATCCGTAAAGATTTGCCAGATTCCTACGAAGCCAATTCTCGATGCATTTTGACCGGTAAGCTCCCAGTAGCTGTCCCAATCAGGTTTTCCGGAATTATGGGACCCGGATCCAAAATTTCACCACATTTTACGATTTCTCGATTTCGGCGATTTTTCCTAGTATAATGCCTTCAGAAATCCGTAAAAATTCGCCAGATATCGACGAAGCCAATTCTCGATGCATTGTGACCGGTAAGCTCCCCGTAGCTGTCCCAATCAGGTTTTCCTTAATAATGGGACCCGGATCCAAAATTTTACCACTTTTTACGATTTCGGCGATTTTTCCTAGTATAATGCATTCAGAAATTCGTAAAAATTCGACGAAACCAATTCTCGATGCATTGTGACCGGTAAGCTCCCAGTAGCTGTCCCAATTAGGTTTCCCTGAATTTTGGGACCCGGATCTAAAATTTCACCACTTTTTACGATTTCTCGATTTCGGCGATTTTCCCTAGTATAATGCCTTCAGAAATCCGTAAAAATTCGTCAGATATCGACGAAGCCAATTCTCGATGCATTGTGACCGGTAAGCTCCCCGTAGCTTTCCCAATCAGGTTTTCCTTAATAATGGGACCCGGATCCAAAATTTTATCACTTTTTAGGATTTCGGCGAAATTTCCTAGTATAATGCCTTCAGAAATTCGTAAAAATTCGACGAAACAAATTCTCGATGCATTGTGACCGGTAAGCTCCCAGTAGCTGTCCCAATCAGGTTTCCCTGAATTATGGGACCCGGTTCCAAAATTTCACCACTTTTTACGATTTCTCGATTTCGGCGATTTTCCCTAGTATAATGCCTTCAGAAATCCTTAAAAATTCGCCAGATTCAAATTCTCGATGTATTGTGACCGGAAAGCTCCCAGTAGCTGTCCCAATCAAGTTTCCCTAAATTATGGGACCCGAATCCAAAAATTTCACCACTTTTTACGATTTCTCGATTTCGGCGATTTTCCTTAGTATAATGCCTTCAGAAATCCGTAAAAATTCGACAGATATCGACGAAGCCAATTCTCGATGCATTGTGACCGGTAAGCTCCCAGTAGCTGTCCCAATTAGGTTTCCCTTAATTATGGGACCCGGATCCAAAATTTCACCACTTTTTACGATTTCTCGATTTCAGCGATTTTCCCTAATATAATGCTTTTAGAAATCCGTAAAAATTTGCCAGATTCAAATTATCGATGCATTGTGACCGGTAAGTTCCCAGTAGCTGTCCCAATCAGGTTTCCCTTAATTATGGGACCCGGATCCAAAATTTCACAACTTTTTACGATTTCTCGATTTCGGCGATTTTCCATAGTATAATGCCTTCAGAAATCCGTAAGAATTCGCCAGATTCCGACGAAGCCAATTCTCGATGCATTGTGACCGGTAAGCTCCCAGTAGCTGTCCCAATCAGGTTTCCCTGAATTATGGGACCCGGATCAAAAATTTCACAACTTTTTACGATTTTTCGATTTCGGCGATTTTCCCTAGTATAATGCTTTCAGAAATCCGTAAAAATTTGCCAGATTCCAATTCTCGATGCATTGTGAACGGTAAGCTCCCAGTAGCTGTCCCAATCAGATTTCCCTGAATTATCGGACCCCGATAAAAAATTTCACCACTTTTTACGATTTCTCGATTTCGGCGATTTTCCCTAGTATAATGCCTTCAGAAATCCGTAAAAATTCGCCAGATTCCGACGAAGTCAATTCTCGATGCATTGTGACCGGTAAGCTCCCAGTAGCTGTCCCAATCAGGTTTTTCGGAATTATGGGACCCGGATCCAAAATTTCACCTCATTTTAAGATTTCTCGATTTCGGCGATTTTCCCTAGTATAATGCCTTCAGAAATCCGTAAAAATTCGCCAGATTCCAATTCTCGATGTATTGTGATCGGTAAGCTCCCAGTAGACGTCCCAATCAGGTTTCCCTGAATTATAGGACCCGGATCAAAAATTTCACCACTTTTTACGATTTCTCGATTTCGACGATTTTCCCTATTATAATGCCTTCAGAAATCCGTAAAAATTCGACAGATATCGACGAAGCCAATTCTTGATGCATTGTGACCGGTAAGCTCCCAGTAGCTGTCCCAATCAGGTTTTCCTTAATTATGGGACCCGGATCAAAAATTTCACCACTTTTTACGATTTCGGAGATTTTCCCTAGTATAATGCCTTCAGAAATCCATAAAAATTCGACGAAACCAATTCTCGATGCATTGTGACCGGTAAGCTCCCAGTAGCTGTCCCAATCAGGTTTCCCTGAATTATGGGACCCGGATCCAAAATTTCACTACTTTTTACGATTTCTCGATTTCGGGAATTTTCCCTAATATAATGCCTTCAGAAATCCGTAAAAATTCGACGAAGCCAATTCTCGATGCATTGTGACCGGTAAGCTCCCAGTAGCTATCCCAATCAGGTTTTCCTGAATTATGGGACCCGGATCAAAAATTTCACCACTTTTTACGATTTCTCGATTTCGGCGATTTTCCCTAGTATAATGCCTTCAGAAATCCGTAAAAATTCACCAGATTCCAATTCTCGATGTATTATGACCGGTAAGCTCCCAGTAGCTGTCCCAATTAGGTTTCCCTGAATTATGGGACCCGGATCCAAAATTTCACCACTTTTTACGATTTCTCGATTTCGGCGATTTTCCCTAGTATAATGCCTTCAGAAATCCGTAAAAATTCGACAGATATCGACGAAGCCAATTCTCGATGCATTGTGACCGGTAAGCTCCCAGTAGCTGTCCCAATCAGGTTTCCCTTAATAATGGGACCCGGATCCAAAATTTCACCACTTTTTACGATTTCTCGATTTCGGCGATTTTCTCTAATATAATGCTTTTAGAAATCCGTAAAAATTCGCCAGATTCCAATTCTCGATGCATTGTAACCGGTAAGCTCCCAGTAGCTATCCCAATAAGGTTTCCCTGAATTATGGGACCCGGATAAAAAATTTCACCACTTTTTACGATTTCTCGGTTTCGGAGATTTTCCCGAGTATAATGCCTTAAGAAATCCGTAAAAATTCGCCAGATTCCAATTCTCGATGTATTGTGACCGGTAGGCTCCCAGTAGCTGTCCCAATCAGGTTTCCCTGAATTATGGGACCCGGATCAAAAATTTCACCACTTTTTACGATTTCTAGATTTTGGCGATTTTCCCTAGTATAATGCCTTCAGAAATCCGTAAAAATTCGCCAGATATCGACGAAGCCAATTCTCGATACATTGTGACCGGTAAGCTCCCAGTAGCTATCCCAATAAGGTTTCCCTGAATTATGTGACCCGGATCCAAAATTTCACCACTTTTTACGATTTCGGCGATTTTCCCTAGTATAATACCTTCAGAAATCCATAAAAATTCGACGAAAATAATTCTCGATGCATTGTGACCGGTAAACTCCCAGTAGCTGTCCCAATCAGGTATCCCTTAATTATGGGATCCGGATTCAAAATTTTACCACTTTTTACGATTTCTCGATTTCGGCGATTTTCCCTAGTATAATGCTTTCAGAAATCCGTAAAAATTCGCCAGATTCCAATTCTCGATGCATTGTGACCGGTAAGCACCTAGTAGCTGTCCCAATCAGGTTTCCCTGAATTATGGGACCCGGATCAAAAATTTCATCACTTTTTACGATTTCGGCTATTTTCCCTAGTATAATGCCTTCAAAAATCCATAAAAATTCGACGAAACCAATTCTCGATGCATTGTGACCGGTAAGCTCCCAGTAGCAGTTCCAATCAGGTTTCCCTGAATTATGGGACCCGGATCCAAAATTTCACCACTTTTTACGATTTCTCGATTTCGGCAATTTTCCCTAGTATTATGCTTTCAGAAATCCGTAAAAATTCGCCAGATTCCAATTCTCGATGTATTGTGACCGGTAAGCTCCCAGTAGCTGTCTCAATTAGGTTTCCCTGAATTATGGGACCCGGATAAAAAATTTCACCACTTTTTACGATTTCTCGATTTCGGCGATTTTCCCTAGTATAATGCCTTCAAAAATCCGTAAAAATTCGCCAGATTCCAATTCTCGATGTATTGTGACCGGTAGGCTCCCAGTAGCTGTCCCAATCAGGTTTCCCTGAATTATGGGACCCGGATCCAAAATTTCACCACTTTTTATGATTTCTAGATTTCGGCGATTTTCCCAAGTATAATGCCTTCTGAAATCCGTAAAAATTCGCCAGATATCGACGAAGCCAATTCTCGATGCATTGTGACCGGTAAGCTCCCAGTAGCTGTTTCAATCAGGTTTTCCTTAATTATGGGACCCGCATCCAAAATTTCACCACTTTTTACGATTTCGGCGATTTTCCCTAGTATAATGCCTTCAGAAATCCATAAAAATTCGACGAAACCAATTCTCGATACATTGTGACCGGTAAGCTCCCAGTAGCTGCCCCAATCAGGTTTTTCTGAATTATGGGACCCGGATCCAAAATTTCACCACTTTTTACTATTTCTCGATTTCGGCGATTTTCCCTAGTATAATGCTTTCAGAAATCCGTAAAAATTTGCCAGATTCCAATTCTCGATGCATTGTGACCGGTAAGCACCTAGTAGCTGTCCCAATCAGGTTCCCTGAATTATGGGACCCGGATCAAAAATTTCATCACTTTTTACGATTTCGGCGATTTTCCCTAGTATAATGCCTTCAGAAATCCATAAAAATTCGACGAAATCAATTCTCGATGCATTGTGACCGGTAAGCTCCCAGTAGCTGTCCCAATCAGGTTTCCCTGAATTATGGGACCCGGATCCAAAATTTCACCACTTTTTACGATTTCTCGATTTCGGCAATTTTCCCTAGTATTATGCTTTCAGAAATCCGTAAAAATTCGCCAGATTCCAATTCTCGATGTATTGTGACCGGTAAGCTCCCAGTAGCTGTCTCAATTAGGTTTCCCTGAATTATGGGACCCGGATAAAAAATTTCACCACTTTTTACGATTTCTCGATTTCGGCGATTTTCCCTAGTATAATGCCTTCAAAAATCCGTAAAAATTCGCCAGATTCCAATTCTCGATGTATTGTGACCGGTAGGCTCCCAGTAGCTGTCCCAATCAGGTTTCCCTGAATTATGGGACCCGAATCCAAAATTTCACCACTTTTTACGATTTCTAGATTTCGGCGATTTTCCCAAGTATAATGCCTTCAGAAATCCGTAAAAATTCGCCAGATATCGACGAAGCCAATTCTCGATGCATTGTGACCGGTAAGCTCCCAGTAGCTGTTTCAATCAGGTTTTCCTTAATTATGGGACCCGCATCCAAAATTTCACCACTTTTTACGATTTCGGCGATTTTCCCTAGTATAATGCCTTCAGAAATCCATAAAAATTCGACGAAACCAATTCTCGATGCATTTTGACCGGTAAGCTCCCAGTAGCTGTCCCAATCAGGTTTCCCTGAATTATGGGACCCGGATAAAAAATTTCACCACTTTTTACGATTTCTCGATTTCGGCGATTTTCTCTAGTATAATGCCTTCAGAAATCCGTAAAAATTCGCCAGATTCCGACGAAGCCAATTCTAGATGCATTGTGACCAGTAAGCTCCCAGTAGCTGTCCCAATCAGATTACCCTGAATTATGGGACCCGAATCCAAAATTTCACCACTTTTTATGATTTCTCGATTACGGGGATTTTCCCGAGTATAATCCCTTCAGAAATCCGTAAAAATTCGCAAGATTCCAATTCTCTATGTATTGTGACAGGTAAGCTCCCAGTAGTTGTCCCAATCAGATTACCCTGAATTATGGGACCCGGATCGAAAATTTCACCACTTTTTACGATTTCTCGATTTCGGCGATTTTCCCGAGTATAATGCCTTCAGAAATCCGTAAAAATTCGCAAGATTCCAATTCTCTATGTATTGTGACAGGTAAGCTCCCAGTAGTTGTCCCAATCAGATTTTCCTGAATTATGGGACTCGGATCCAAAATTTCATCACTTTTTACGATTTCTCGAATTCGGCGATTTTCCCTAGTATAATGCCTTCAGAAATCCGTAAAAATTCGACAGATATCGACGAAGCCAATTCTCGATGAATTGTGACCGGTAAGCTCCCAGTAGCTGTCCCAATCAGGTTTCCCTTAATAATGGGACCCGGATCCAAAATTTCACCACTTTTTACGATTTCTCGATTTCGGCGATTTTCCCTAGTATAATGCCTTCAGAAATCCGTAAGAATTCGCCAGATTCCGACGAAGCCAATTCTCGATGCATTGTGACCGGTAAGCTCCCAGTAGCTGTCCCAATCAGGTTTCCCTGAATTATGGGACCCGGATCCAAAATTTCACAACTTTTTACGATTTCTCGATTTCGGCGATTTTCCCTAATATAATGCTTTCAGAAATCCGTAAAAATTCGCCAGATTCCAATTCTCGATGCATTGTGACCGGTAAGCTCCCAGTAGCTATCCCAATCAGATTTTCCTGAATTATGGGACCCGGATCCAAAATTTCACCACTTTTTACGATTTCTCGATTTCGGCGATTTTTCCTAGTATAATGCCTTCAGAAATCCGTAAAAATTCGCCAGATTCCGACGAAACCAATTCTCGATGCATTGTGACCGGTAAGCTCCCAGTAGCTATCCCAATCAGATTTTTCTGAATTATGGGACCCGGATAAAAAATTTCAACACTTTTTACGATTTCTCGATTTCGGCGATTTTCCCTAGTATAATGCCTTCAGAAATCCGTAAAAATTCGCCAGATTCCGACGAAACGAATTCTCGATGCATTGTGACCGGTAAGCTCCCAGTAGCTATCCCAATCAGGTTTTCCGGAATTATGGGACCCGGATCAAAAATTTCACCACATTTTACGATTTCTCGATTTCGGCGATTTTCCCTAGTATAATGCCTTAAGAAATCTGTAAAAATTCGCCAGATTCCAAATCTTGATGTATTGTGACCGGTAAGTTCCCAGTAGCTGTCCCAATTATGTTTCCCTGAATTATGGGACCCGGATCAAAAATTTCACCACCTTTTACGATTTCTCGATTTCGGCGATTTTTCGTAGTATAATGCCTTCAGAAATCTGTAAAAATTCGACGAAGCCAATTCTCGATGCATTGTGACCGGTAAGCTCCCAGTAGCTGTCCAAATCAGGTTTTCCTGAATTATGGGACTTGGATCCAAAATTTCACCAATTTTTACGATTTCTCGATTTCGGCGATTTTCCCTAGTATAATGCCTACAGAAATCCGTAAAAATTCGACAGATTCCGATGAAGCCAATTCTCGATGCATTGTAACCGGTAAGCTCCCAGTAGCTATCCCAATAAGGTTTCCCTGAATTATGTGACCCGGATAAAAAATTTCACCATTTTTTACGATTTCTCGATTTCGGAGATTTTCCCGAGTATAATGCCTTAAGAAATCCGTAAAAATTCGTCAGATTCCAATTCTCGATGTATTGTGACCGGTAGGCTCCCAGTAGCTGTCCCAATCAGGTTTCCCTGAATTATGGGACCCGGATCAAAAATTTCACCACTTTTTACGATTTCTAGATTTTGGCGATTTTCCCTAGTATAATGCCTTCAGAAATCCGTAAAAATTCGCCAGGTATCGACGAAGCCAATTCTCGATGCATTGTGACCGGTAAGCTCCCAGTAGCTGTCTCAATCAGGTTTTCCTTAATTATGGGACCCGCATCCAAAATTTCACCACTTTTTACGATTTCGGCGATTTTCCCTAGTATAATGCCTTCAGAAATCCATAAAAATTCGACGAAACCAATTCTCGATGCATTGTGACCGGTAAGCTCCCAGTAGCTGTCCCAATCAGGTTTCCCTTGATTATGGGGTTCCGGATTCAAAATTTTACCACTTTTTACGATTTCTCGATTTCGGCGATTTTCCCTAGTATAATGCTTTCAGAAATCCGTAAAAATTCGCCAGATTCCAATTCTCGATGCATTGTGACCGGTAAGCACCTAGTAGCTGTTCCAATCAGGTTTCCCTGAATTATGGGACCCGGATCAAAAATTTCATCACTTTTTACGATTTCAGCTATTTTCCCTAGTATAATGCCTTCAAAAATCCGTAAAAATTCGCCAGATTCCAATTCTCGATGTATTGTGACCGGTAGGCTCCCAGTAGCTGTCCCAATCAGGTTTCCCTGAATTATGGGACCCGGATCCAAAATTTCACCACTTTTTACGATTTCTAGATTTCGGCGATTTTCCCAAGTATAATGCCTTCAGAAATCCGAAAAAATTTGCCAGATTCCAATTCTCGATGCATTGTGACCGGTAAGCTCCCAGTAGCTGTCTCAATCAGGTTTCCCTGAATTATGGGATCCGGATAAAAAATTTCACCACTTTTTATGATTTCTCGATTTCGGCGATTTTCCCTAGTATAATGCCTTCAAAAATCCGTAAAAATTCGCCAGATTCCAATTCTCGATGTATTGTGACCGGTAGGCTCCCAGTAGCTGTCCCAATCAGGTTTCCCTGAATTATGGGACCCGGATCCAAAATTTCACCACTTTTTACGATTTCTAGATTTCGCCGATTTTCCCAAGTATAATGCCTTCAGAAATCCGTAAAAATTCGCCAGGTATCGACGAAGCCAATTCTCGATGCATTGTGACCGGTAAGCTCCCAGTAGCTGTCTCAATCAGGTTTTCCTTAATTATGGGACCAGCATCCAAAATTTCACCACTTTTTACGATTTCGGCGATTTTCCCTAGTATAATGCCTTCAGAAATCCTTTAATTTCGACGAAACCAATTCTCGATGCATTGTAACCGGTAAGCTCCCAGTAGCTGTCCCAATCAGGTTTTTCTAAATTATGGGACCCGGATCCAAAATTTCACCACTTTTTACTATTTCTCGATTTCGGCGATTTTCCCTAGTATAATACTTTCAGAAATCCGTAAAAATTCGTCAGATTCCAATTCTCGATGCATTGTGACCGGTAAGCTCCCAGTAGCTGTTCCAATCAGGTGTCCCTGAATTATGGGACCCGGATCAAAAATTTCACCACTTTTTACGATTTCTCGATTTCGGCGATTTTCTCTAGTATAATGCCTTCAGAAATCCGTAAAAATTCGCCAGATTCCGACGAAGCCAATTCTAGATGCATTGTGACCAGTAAGCTCCCAGTAGCTGTCCCAATCAGATTACCCTGAATTATGGGACCCAGATCCAAAATTTCACCACTTTTTACGATTTCTCGATTTCGGCAATTTTCCCTAGTATAATGCCTTCAGAAATCCGTAAAAATTCGCCAGATTCCAATTCTCTATGTATTGTGACAGGTAAGCTCCCAGTAGTTGTCCCAATCAGATTACCCTGAATTATGGGACCCGGATCAAAAATTTCACCACTTTTTACGATTTCTCGATTTCGGCGATTTTCCCGAGTATAATGCCTTCAGAAATCCGTAAAAATTCGAAAGATTCCAATTCTCTATGTATTGTGACAGGTAAGCTCCCACTAGTTGTCCCAATCAGGTTTCCCTGAATTATGGGACTCGGATCCAAAATTTCACCACTTTTTACTATTTCTCGAATTCGGCGATTTTCCCTAGTATAATGCCTTCAGAAATCCGTAAAAATTCGACAGATATCGACGAAGTCAATTCTCGATGCATTGTGACCGGTAAGCTCCCAGTAGCTGTCCCAATCAGGTTTCCCTAAATTATGGGACCCGGATAAAAAATTTCACCACTTTTTACGATTTCTCGATTTCGGCGATTTTCCCTAATATAATGCTTTCAGAAATCCGTAAAAATTCGCCAGATTCCAATTCTCGATGCATTGTGACCGGTAAGCTCCCAGTAGCTATCCCAATCAGATTTTCCTGAATTATGGGACCCGGATCAAAAATTTCACCACTTTTTACGATTTCTCGATTTCGGCGATTTTCACTAGTATAATGCCTTCAGAAATTCGTAAAAATTCGACAGATTCCGACGAAGCCAATTCTCGATGCATTGTGACCGGTAAGCTCCCAGTAGCTGTTCCAATCAGGTGTCCCTGAATTATGGGACCCGGATCAAAAATTTCACCACTTTTTACGATTTCTCGATTTCGGCGATTTTCTCTAGTATAATGCCTTAAGAAATCCGTAAAAATTCGCCAGATTCCGACGAAGCCAATTCTAGATGCATTGTGACCAATAAGCTCCCAGTAGCTGTCCCAATCAGATTACCCTGAATTATGGGACCCGGATCCAAAATTTCACCACTTTTTACGATTTCTCGATTTCGGCGATTTTCCCTAGTATAATGCCTTCAGAAATCCGTAAAAATTCGCCAGATTCCAATTCTTGATGTATTGTGACTGGAAAGCTCCCAGTAGCTGTCCCAATCAAGTTTCCCTGAATTATGGGACCCGGATCCAAAATTTCACCACTTTTTATGATTTCTCGATTTCGGCGATTTTCACTAGTACAATGCCTTCAGAAATCCGTAAAAATTCGACAGATATCGACGAAGCCAATTCTCGATGCATTGTGACCGGTAAGCTCCCAGTAGCTGTCCCAATCAGGTTTCCCTTAATTATGGGACCCGGATCCAAAATTTCACCACTTTTTACGATTTCTCAATTTCGGCGATTTTCCCTAATATAATGCTTTTAGAAATCCGTAAAAATTCGCGAGATTCCAATTATCGATGCATTGTGACCGGTAAGTTCCCAGTAGCTGTCCCAATCAGGTTTCCCTTAATTATGGGACCCGGATCCAAAATTTCACAACTTTTTACGATTTCTCGATTTCGGCGATTTTCCCTAGTATAATGCCTTCAGAAATCCGTAAGAATTCGCCAGATTCCGACGAAGCCAATTCTCGATGCATTGTGACCGGTAAGCTCCCAGTAGCTGTCCCAATCAGGTTTCCCTGAATTATGGGACCCGGATCAAAAATTTCACAACTTTTTACGATTTTTCGATTTCGGCGATTTTCCCTAGTATAATGCTATCAGAAATCCGTAAAAATTCGCCAGATTCCAATTCTCGATGCATTGTGACCGGTAAGCTCCCAGTAGCTGTCCCAATCAGATTTCCCTGAATTATCGGACCCCGATAAAAAATTTCACCACTTTTTACGATTTCTCGATTTCGGCGATTTTCCCTAGTATAATGCCTTCAGAAATCCGTAAAAATTCGCCAGATTCCGACGAAGTCAATTTTTGATGCATTGTGACCGGTAAGCTCCCAGTAGCTGTCCCAATCAGGTTTTCCTGAATTATGGGACCCGGATCCAAAATTTCACCACTTTTTACGATTTCTCGATTTCGGCAATTTTCCCTAATATAATGCCTTCAGAAATCCGTAAAAATTCGACGAAGCCAATTCTCGATGCATTGTGACCGGTAAGCTCCCAGTAGCTATCCCAATCAGGTTTTCCTGAATTATGGGTCCCGGATCCAAAATTTCACCACTTTTTACGATTTCTCGATTTCGGCGATTTTTCCTATTATAATGCCTTCAGAAATCCGTAAAAATTCGACAGATATCGACGAAGCCAATTCTTGATGCATTGTGACCGGTAAGCTCCCAGTAGCTGTCCCAATCAGGTTTTCCTTAATTATGGGACCCGGATCAAAAATTTCACCACTTTTTACGATTTCGGAGATTTCCCTAGTATAATGCCTTCAGAAATCCATAAAAATTCGACGAAACCAATTCTCGATGCATTGTGACCGGTAAGCTCCCAGTAGCTGTCCCAATCAGGTTTCCCTGAATTATGGGACCCGGATCCAAAATTTCACCACTTTTTACGATTTCTCGATTTCGGGAATTTTCCCTAATATAATGCCTTCAGAAATCCGTAAAAATTCGACGAAGCCAATTCTCGATGCATTGTTACCGGTAAGCTCCCAGTAGCTATCCCAATCAGGTTTTCCTGAATTATGGGACCCGGATCCAAAATTTCACCACTTTTTACGATTTCTCGATTTCGGCGATTTTCCCTAGTATAATGCCTTCAGAAATCCGTAAAAATTCACCAGATTCAAATTCTCGATGTATTATGACCGGTAAGCTCCCAGTAGCTGTCCCAATTAGGTTTCCCTGAATTATGGGACCCGGATCCAAAATTTCACCACTTTTTACGATTTCTCGATTTCGGCGATTTTCCCTAGTATAATGCCTTCAGAAATCCATAAAAATTCGACATATATCGACGAAGCCAATTCTCGATGCATTGTGACCGGTAAGCTCCCAGTAGCTGTCCCAATCAGGTTTCCCTTAATTATGGGACCCGGATCCAAAATTTCACCACTTTTTACGATTTCTCGATTTCGGCGATTTTCCCTAATATAATGCTTTTAGAAATCCGTAAAAATTCGCCAGATTCCAATTCTCGATGCATTGTAACCGGTAAGCTCCCAGTAGCTATCCCAATAAGGTTTCCCTGAATTATGGGACCCGGATAAAAAATTTCACCACTTTTTAAGATTTCTCGATTTCGGAGATTTTCCCGAGTATAATGCCTTAAGAAATCCGTAAAAATTCGCAAGATTCCAATTCTCGATGTATTGTGACCGGTAGGCTCCCAGTAGCTGTCCCAATCAGGTTTCCCTGAATTATGGGACCCGGATCAAAAATTTCACCACTTTTTACGATTTCTAGATTTTGGCTATTTTCCCTAGTATAATGCCTTCAGAAATCCGTAAAAATTCGCCAGATATCGACGAAGCCAATTCTCGATACATTGTGACCGGTAAGCTTCCAGTAGCTGTCCCAATCTGGTTTTCCTTAATTATGGGACCCGGATCCAAAATTTCACCATTTTTTACGATTTCGACGATTTTCCCTAGTATAATACCTTCAGAAATCCATAAAAATTCGACGAAAACAATTCTCGATGCATTGTGACCGGTAAGCTCCCAGTAGCTGTCCCAATCAGGTTTCCCTTAATTATGGGATCCGGATTCAAAATTTTACCACTTTTTACGATTTTTCGATTTCGGCGATTTTCCCTAGTATAATGCTTTCAGAAATCCGTAAAAATTCGCCAGATTCCAATTCTCGATGCATTGTGACCGGTAAGCACCTAGTAGCTGTCCCAATCAAGTTCCCTGAATTATGGGACCCGGATCAAAAATTTCATCAATTTTTACGATTTCGGCGATTTTCCCTAGTATAATGCCTTCAGAAATCCATAAAAATTCGACGAAACCAATTCTCGATGCATTGTGACCGGTAAGCTCCCAGTAGCTGTCCCAATCAGGTTTCCCTGAATTATGGGACCCGGATCCAAAATTTCACCACTTTTACGATTTCTCGATTTCGGCAATTTTCCCTAGTATAATGCTTTCAGAAATCCGTAAAAATTCGCCAGATTCCAATTCTCGATGCATTGTGACCGGTAAGCTCCCAGTAGCTGTCTCAATCAGGTTTCCCTGAATTATGGGACCCGGATAAAAAATTTCACCACTTTTTACGATTTCTCGATTTCGGCGATTTTCCCTAGTATAATGCCTTCAAAAATCCGTAAAAATTCGCCAGATTCCAATTCTCGATGTATTGCGACCGGTAGGCTCCCAGTAGCTGTCCCAATCAGGTTTCCCTGAATTATGGGACCCGGATCAAAAATTTCACCACTTTTTACGATTTCTAGATTTCGGCGATTTTCCCAAGTATAATGCCTTCAGAAATCCGTAAAAATTCGCCAGATATCGACGAGGCCAATTCTCGATGCATTGTGACCGGTAAGCTCCCAGTAGCTATCTCAATCAGGTTTTCCTTAATTATGGGACCCGCATCCAAAATTTCACCACTTTTTACGATTTCGGCGATTTTCCCTAGTATAATGCCTTCAGAAATCCATAAAAATTCGACGAAATCAACTCTCGATGCATTGTGACCGGTAAGCTCCCAGTAGCTGTCCCAATCAGGTTTTTCTGAATTATGGGACCCGGATAAAAAATTTCACCACTTTTTACGATTTCTCGATTTCGGCGATTTTCTCTAGTATAATGCCTTCAGAAATCCGTAAAAATTCGCCAGATTCTGACGAAGCCAATTCTAGATGCATTGTGACCAGTAAGCTCCCAGTAGCTGTCCCAATCAGATTACCCTGAATTATGGGACCCGGATCCAAAATTTCACCACTTTTTATGATTTCTCGATTTCGGCGATTTTCCCGAGTGTAATCCCTTCAGAAATCCGTAAAAATTCGCAAGATTGCAATTCTCTATGTATTGTGACAGGTAAGCTCCCAGTAGTTGTCCCAATCAGATTACCCTTAATTATGGGAGCCGGATCCAAAATTTCACCACTTTTTACGATTTCTCGATTTCGGCGATTTTCCCGAGTATAATGCCTTTAGAAATCCGTAAAAATTCGTAAGATTCCAATTCTCTATGTATTGTGACAGGTAAGCTCCCAGTAGTTATCCCAATTAGATTTTCCTGAATTATGGGACTCGGATCCAAAATTTCACCGCTTTTTACGATTTCTCGAATTCGGCGATTTTTCCTAGTATAATGCCTTCAGAAATCCGTAAAAATTCGATAGATATCGACGAAGCCAATTCTCGATGCATTGTGACCGGTAAGCTCCCAGTAGCTGTCCCAATCAGGTTTCCCTTAATAATGGGACCCGGATCCAAAATTTCACCACTTTTTACGATTTCTCGATTTCGGCGATTTTCCCTAGTATAATGCCTTCAGAAATCCGTAAGAATTCGCCAGATTCCGACGAAGCCAATTCTCGATGCATTGTGACCGGTAAGCTCCCAGTAGCTGTCCCAATCAGGTTTCCCTGAATTATGGGACCCGGATCCAAAATTTCACCACTTTTTACGATTTCTTGATTTCGGCGATTTTCCCTAATATAATGCTTTCAGAAATCCGTAAAAATTCGCCAGATTCCAATTCTCGATGCATTGTGACCGGTAAGCTCCCAGTAGCTATCCCAATCAGATTTTCCTGAATTATGGGACCCGGATAAAAAATTTCACCACTTTTTACGATTTCTCGATTTCGGCGATTTTCCCTAGTATAATGCCTTAAGAAATCTGTAAAAATTCGCCAGATTCCAAATCTTGATGTATTGTGACCGGTAAGTTCCCAGTAGCTGTCCCAATTATGTTTCCCTGAATTATGGGACCCGGATCAAAAATTTCACCACTTTTTACGATTTCTCGATTTCGGCGATTTTTCGTAGTATAATGCCTTCAGAAATCCGTAAAAATTCGACGAAGCCAATTCTCGATGCATTGTGACCGGTAAGCTCCCAGTAGCTGTCCAAATCAGGTTTTCCTGAATTATGGGACTTGGATCCGAAATTTCACCAATTTTTACGATTTCTCGATTTCGACGATTTTCCCTAGTATAATGCCTTCAGAAATCCGTCAAAATTCGCCAGATTCCGACGAAGCCAATTCTCGATGCATTGTAACCGGTAAGCTCCCAGTAGCTATCCCAATAAGGTTTACCTGAATTATGTGACCCGGATAAAAAATTTCACCATTTTTTACGATTTCTCGATTTCGGAGATTTTCCCGAGTATAATGCCTTAAGAAATCCGTAAAAATTCGCCAGATTCCAATTCTCGATGTATTGTGACCGGTAGGCTCCCAGTAGCTGTCCCAATCAGGTTTCCCTGAATTATGGGACCCGGATCAAAAATTTCACCACTTTTTACGATTTCTAGATTTTGGCGATTTTCCCTAGTATAATGCCTTCAGAAATCCGTAAAAATTCGCCAGATATCGACGAAGCCAATTCTCGATGCATTGTGACCGGTAAGCTCCCAGTAGTTGTCCCAATCAGGTTTTCCTTAATTATGGGACCCGGATCCAAAATTTCACCACTTTTTACGATTTCGGCGATTTTTCCTAGTATAATACCTTCAGAAATCCATAAAAATTCGACGAAACCAATTCTCGATGCATTGTGACCGGTAAGCTCCCAGTAGCTGTCCCAATCAGGTTTCCCTTGATTATAGGGTTCCGGATTCAAAATTTTACCACTTTTTACAATTTCTCGATTTCGGCGATTTTCCCTAGTATAATGCTTTCAGAAATCCGTAAAAATTCGCCAGATTCCAATTCTCGATGCATTGTGACCGGTAAGCACCTAGTAGCTGTTCCAATCAGGTTTCCCTGAATTATGGGACCCGGATCAAAAATTTCATCACTTTTTACGATTTCGGCGATTTTCCCTAGTATAATGCCTTCAAAAATCCGTAAAAATTCGCCAGATTCCAATTCTCGATGTATTGTGACCGGTAGGCTCCCAGTAGCTGTCCCAATCAGGTTTCCCTGAATTATGGGACCCGGATCCGAAATTTCACCACTTTTTACGATTTCTAGATTTCGGCAATTTTCCCAAGTATAATGCCTTCAGAAATCCGTAAAAATTCGCCAGATTCCAATTCTCGATGCATTGTGACCGGTAAGCTCCCAGTAGCTGTCTCAATCAGGTTTCCCTGAATTATGGGATCCGGATAAAAAATTTCACCACTTTTTACGATTTCTCGATTTCGGCGATTTTCCCTAGTATAATGCCTTCAAAAATCCGTAAAAATTCGCCAGATTCCAATTCTCGATGTATTGTGACCGGTAGGCTCCCAGTAGCTGTCCCAATCAGGTTTCCCTGAATTATGGGACCCGGATCCAAAATTTTACCACTTTTTACGATTTCTAGATTTCAGCGATTTTCCCAAGTATAATGCCTTCAGAAATCCGTAAAAATTCGCCAGGTATCGACGAAGCCAATTCTCGATGCATTGTGACCGGTAAGCTCCCAGTAGCTGTCTCAATCAGGTTTTCCTTAATTATGGGACCCGCATCCAAAATTTTACCACTTTTTACGATTTCGGCGATTTTCCCTAGTATAATGCCTTCAGAAATCCATTAAAATTCGACGAAACCAATTCTCGATGCATTGTGACCGGTAAGCTCCCAGTAGCTGTCCCAATCAGGTTTTTCTGAATTATGGGACCCGGATCCAAAATTTCACCACTTTTTACTATTTCTCGATTTCGGCGATTTTCCCTAGTATAATGCTTTCAGAAATCCGTAAAAATTCGTCAGATTCCAATTCTCGATGCATTGTGACCGGTAAGCTCCCAGTAGCTGTTCCAATCAGGTGTCCATGAATTATGGGACCCGGATCAAAAATTTCACCACTTTTTACGATTTCTCGATTTCGGCGATTTTCTCTAGTATAATGCCTTCAGAAATCCGTAAAAATTCGCCAGATTCTGACGAAGCCAATTCTAGATGCATTGTGACCAGTAAGCTCCCAGTAGCTGTCCCAATCAGATTACCCTGAATTATGGGACCCGGATCCAAAATTTCACCACTTTTTACGATTTCTCGATTTCGGCAATTTTCCCTAGTATAATGCCTTCAGAAATCCGTAAAAATTCGCCAGATTCCAATTCTCTATGTATTGTGACAGGTAAGCTCCCAGTAGTTGTCCCAATCAGATTACCCTAAATTATGGGACCCGGATCCAAAATTTCACCACTTTTTACGATTTCTCGATTTCGGCGATTTTCCCGAGTATAATGCCTTCAGAAATCCGTAAAAATTCGCAAGATTCCAATTCTCTATGTATTGTGACAGGTAAGCTCCCACTAGTTGTCCCAATCAGGTTTCCCTGAATTATGGGACTCGGATCCAAAATTTCACCACTTTTTACGATTTCTCGAATTCGGCGATTTTCCCTAGTATAATGCCTTCAGAAATCCGTAAAAATTCGACAGATATCGACGAAGCCAATTCTCGATGCATTGTGACCGGTAAGCTCCCAGTAGCTGTCCCAATCAGGTTTCCCTAAATTATGGGACCCGGATCAAAAATTTCACTACTTTTTACGATTTCTCGATTTCGGCGATTTTCCCTAATATAATGCTTTCAGAAATCCGTAAAAATTCGCCAGATTCCAATTCTCGATGCATTGTGACCGGTAAGCTCCCAGTAGCTATCCCAATCAGATTTTCCTGAATTATGGGACCCGGATCAAAAATTTCACCAATTTTTACGATTTCTCGATTTCGGCGATTTTCCCTAGTATAATGCCTTCAGAAATCCGTAAAAATTCGACAGATTCCGACGAAGCCAATTCTCGATGCATTGTGACCGGTAAGCTCCCAGTAGCTGTCCCAATCAGGTTTTCCGGAATTATGGGACCCGGATCAAAAATTTCACCACATTTTACGATTTCTAGATTTCGGCGATTTTTCCTAGTATAATGCCTTAAGAAATCTGTAAAAATTCGCCAGATTCCAAATATCGATGTATTGTGACCGGTAAGTTCCCAGTAGCTGTCCCAATTATGTTTCCCTGAATTATGGGACCCGGATCAAAAATTTCACCAATTTTACGATTTCTCGATTTCGGCGATTTTTCGTAGTATAATGCCTTCAGAAATCCGTAAAAATTCGACGAAGCCAATTCTCGATGCATATAGACCGGTAAGCTCCCAGTAGCTGTCCAAATCAGGTTTTTCTGAATTATAGGACTTGGATCCAAAATTTCACCAATTTTTACGATTTCTCGATTTCGGCGATTTTCCCTAGTATAATGCCTACAGAAATCCGTAAAAATTCGACAGATTCCGACGAAGCCAATTCTCGATGCATTGTAACCGGTAAGCTCCCAGTAGCTATCCCAATAAGGTTTCCCTGAATTATGGGACCCGGATAAAAAATTTCACCACTTTTTACGATTTCTCGATTTCGGAGATTTTCCCGAGTATAATGCCTTAAGAAATCCGTAAAAATTCGCCAGATTCCAATTCTCGATGTATTGTGACCAGTAGGCTCCCAGTAGCTTTCCCAATCAGGTTTCCCTGAATTATGGGACCCGGATCAAAAATTTCACCACTTTTTACGATTTCTAGATTTTGGCGATTTTCCCTAGTATAATGCCTTCAGAAATCCGTAAACATTCGCCAGATATCGACGAAGCCAATTCTCGATGCATTGTGACCGGTAAGCTCCCAGTAGCTGTCCCAATCAGGTTTTCCTTAATTATGGGACCCGGATCCTAAATTTCACCACTTTTTACGATTTCGGCGATTTTCCCTAGTATAATACCTTCAGAAATCCATAAAAATTCGACGAAACCAATTCTCGATGCATTGTGAACGGTAAGCTCCCAGTAGCTGTCCCAATCAGGTTTCCCTTAATTATGGGATCCGGATTCAAAATTTTACCACTTTTTACGATTTCTCGATTTCGGCGATTTTCCCTAGTATAATGCTTTCAGAAATCCGTAAAAATTCGCCAGATTGAAATTCTCGATGCATTGTGACCGGTAAGCACCTAGTAGCTGTTCCAATCAGGTTTCCCTGAATTATGGGACCCGGATAAAAAATTTCATCACTTTTTACGATTTCGGCGATTTTCCCTAGTATAATGCCTTCAAAAATCCGTAAAAATTCGCCAGATTCCAATTCTCGATGTATTGTGACCGGTAGGCTCCCAGTAGCTGTCCCAATCAGGTTTCCCTGAATTATGGGACCCAGATCCAAAATTTCACCACTTTTTACGATTTCTAGATTTCGGCGATTTTCCCAAGTATAATGCCTTCAGAAATCCGTAAAAATTCGCCAGATATCGACGAAGCCAATTCTCGATGCATTGTGACCGGTAAGCTCCCAGTAGCTCTCCCAATCAGGTTTTCCTTAATTATGGGACCCGCATCCAAAATTTCACCACTTTTTACGATTTCGGCGATTTTCCCTAGTATAATGCCTTCAGAAATCCATAAAAATTCGACGAAACCAATTCTCGATGCATTGTGACCGGTAAGCTCCCAGTAGCTATCCCAATCAGGTTTTTCTGATTTATGGGACCCGGATCCAAAATTTCACCACTTTTTACTATTTCTCGATTTCGGCGATTTTCCCTAGTATAATGCTTTCAGAAATCCGTAAAAATTCGTCAGATTCCAATTCTCGATGCATTGTGACCGGTAAGCTCCCAGTAGCTGTTCCAATCAGGTGTCCCTGAATTATGGGACCCGGATCAAAAATTTCACCACTTTTTACGATTTCTCGATTTCGGCGATTTTCCCTAGTATAATGCCTTTAGAAATCCGTAAAAATTCGCCAGATTTCGACGAAGCCAATTCTAGATGCATTGTGACCAGTAAGCTCCCAGTAGCAGTCCCAATCAGATTACCCTGAATTATGGGACCCGGATCCAAAATTTCACCACTATTTACGATTTCTCGATTTCGGCGATTTTCCCGAGTATAATGCCTTCAGAAATCCGTAAAAATTCGCAAGATTCCAATTCTCTATGTATTGTGATAGGTACGCTCCCAGTAGTTGTCCCAATCCGGTTTCCCTGAATTATGGGACTCGGATCCAAAATTTCACAACTTTTTACGATTTCTCGAATTCGGCGATTTTCCCTAGTATAATGCCTTCAGAAATTCATAAAAATTCGACGAAGCCTATTCTTGATGCATTGTGACCGGTAACCTCCCAGTAGCTATCCCAATCAGGTTTCCCTTAATTATGGGACCCGGATCCAAAATTTCACCACTTTTTACAATTTCTCGAATTCGGCGATTTTCCCTAGTGTAATGCCTTCAGAAATCCGTAAAAATTCGCCAGATTTCGACGAAGCCAATTCTCGATGCATTGTGACCGGTAAGCTCCCAGTAGCTGTCCCAATCAGCTTTTCCTTAATTATGGGACCCGGATCCAAAATTTCACCACTTTTTACGATTTCGGCGATTTTCCCTAGTATAATGCCTTCAGAAATCCATAAAAATTCGACGAAACCTATTCTCGATGCATTGAGACCGGTAAGCTCCCAGTAGCTGTCCCAATCAGGTTTCCTTGAATTATGGGACCCAAATCCAAAATTTCACCACTTTTTACGATTTCTCGAATTCGGCGATTTTCCCTAGTATAATGCCTTCAGAAATCCGTAAAAATTCGCCAGATTTCGACGAAGCCAATTCTCGATGCATTGTGACTGGTAAGCTCCCAGTAGCTGCCCCAATCAGGTTTCCCTTAATTATGGGATCCGGAATCAAAATTTTACCACTTTTTATGATTTCTAGATTTCGGCGATTTTCCCTAGTATAATGCCTTCAGAAATCCGTAAAAATTCGCCAGATATCGGCGAAGCCAATTCTCGATGCATTGTGACCGGTAGGCACCCAGTAGCTGTCCCAATCAGGTTTTCCTTAATTATGGGACCCGGATCCAAAATTTCACCACTTTTTACGATTTCGGCGATTTTCCCTAGTATAATGCCTTCAGAAATCCATAAAAATTCGACGAAACCAATTCTCGATGCATTGTGACCGGTAAGCTCCCAGTAGCTGTCCCAATCAGGTTTCTCTTAATTATGGGACCCGGATCCAAAATTTCACTACTTTTTACGATTTCTCGATTTCGGCAATTTTTCCTAGTATAATGCCTTCAGAAATCCGTCAAAATTCGCCAGATTCCGACGAAGTCAATTCTCGATGCATTGTGACCGGTAAGCTCCCAGTAGCTGTCCCAATCAGGTTTCCCTTAATTATTGGACCCGGATCCAAAATTTCACCACTTTTGACGATTTCTCGATTTCGGCGATTTTCCCTAGTATAATGCCTTCAAAAATCCGTAAAAATTCGACGAACCCAATTCTCGATGCATTGTGACCGGTAAGCTCCCAGTAGCTGTCCCAATCAGGTTTCCCTGAATTATGGGACCCGGATCAAAAATTTCACCACTTTTTACGATTTCTCGATTTCGGCGATTTTCCCGAGTATAATGCCTTCAGAAATCCGTAAAAATTCGCCAGATTCCAATTCTCAATGTATTGTGACCGGTAAACTCCCAGTAGCTGTCCCAATCAAGTTTTCCTGAATTATGGGACCCGAATCCAAAATTTCACAACTTTTTACGATTTCTCGATTTCGGCGAATTTCCATATTATAATGCCTTAAGAAATCCGTAAAAATTCGCCAGATTCCAATTCTCGATATATTGTGACCGGTAAACTCCAAATAACTGTCCCAATCAGGTTTCCTTGAATTATGGGACCCGAATCCAAAATTTCACCACTTTTTACGATTTCTCGATTTCGGTGATTTTCTCTAGCATAATGTCTTAAGAAATCTGTAAAAATTCGCCAGATTCCAATTCTCGATGTATTGTGACCGGTAAGCTCCCAGTAGCTGTCCCAATCAGGTTTCCCTGAATTATGGGACCCGGATCCAAAATTTTACCACTTTTTACGATTTCTCGATTTCGGCGATTTTCCCTAGTATGATGCCTTCAGAAATCCGTAAAAATTCGCCAGATATCGACGAAGCCAATTCTCGATGCATTGTGACCGGTAAGCTCCCCGTAGCTGTCCCAATCAGATTTTCCTTAATTATGGGACCCGGATAAAAAATTTCACCACTTTTTACGATTTCGGCGATTTTTCCTAGTATAATGCCTTCAGAAATTCGTAAAAATTTGACGAAACCAATTCTCGATGCATTGTGACCGGTAAGCTCCCTGTAGCTGTCCCAATCAGGTTTCCCTAAATTATGGGACCCGGATCCAAAATTTCACCACTTTTTACGATTTCTCGATTTCGGCGATTTTCCCTAGTATAAATGCCTTCAGAAATCCGTAAAAATTCGCCAGATTCCAATTCTCGATGTATTGTGACCGGTAAGCTCCCAGTAGCTATCCCAATCTGGTTTCCCTAAATTATGGGACCCGGATCCAAAATTTCACCACTTTTTACGATTTCTCGATTTCGGCAATTTTCCCTAGTATAATGACTTCAGAAATCCGTAAAAATTCGCCAGATTTCAATTCTCGATGTATTGTGACCGATAAGCTCCCAGTAGCTGTCCCAATCAGGTTTCCCTGAATTATGGGACCCGGATCCAAAATTTTACCACTTTTTACGATTTCTCGATTTCGGCGATTTTCCCTAGCATAATGCCTTCAGAAATCCGTAAAAATTCGCAAGATTCCAATTCTCGATGTATTGTGACCGGTACGCTCCCAGTAGCTGTCCCAATTAGGTTCCCTGAATTATGGAACCCGGATCCAAAATTTCACCACTTTTTATGATTTCTCGATTTCGGCGATTTTCCATAGTTTAATGCCTTCAGAAATCCGTAAAAATTCGCCATATATCGACGAAGCCAATTTTCGATGCATTGTGACCGGTAAGCTCCCAGTAACTGTCCCAATCAGGTTTCCCTTAATTATGGGGCCCGGATAAAAAATTTCACCACTTTTTACGATTTCTCGATTTCGGCGATTTTCCCTAGTATAATGCCTTCAGAAATTCGTAAGAATTCGCCAGATTCCGACGAAACCAATTCTCGATGCATTGTGACCGGTAAGCTCCCAGTAGCTGTCCCAATCAGGTTTCCCTGAATTATGGGACCCGGATCCAAAATTTTACCACTTTTTACGATTTCTCGATTTCGGCGATTTTCCCTAGTATAATGCTTTCAGAAATCCGTAAAAATTCGCCAGATTCCAATTCTCGATGCATTGTGACCGGTAAGCTCCCAGTAGCTGTCCCAATCAGATTTCCCTGAATTATGGGACCCGGATCAAAAATTTCACCACTTTTTACGATATCTCGATTTCGGCGATTTTCCCTAGTATAATGCCTTCAGAAATCCGTAAGAATTCTCCAGATTCCGATGAAGCCAATTCTTGATGCATTGTGACCGGTAAGCTCCCAGTAGCTGTCCCAATCAGGTTTCCCTGGATTATGGGACCCGGATCCAAAATTTCACCACATTTTACGATTTCTCGATTTCGGCGATTTTCCCGAGTATAATGCCTTCAGAAATCCGTAAAAATTCGCAAGATTCCAATTCTCGATGTATTGTGACAGGTAAGCTCCCAGTAGTTGTCCCAATCAGGTTTCCCTGAATTATGGGACTCGGATCCAAAATTTCACCACTTTTTACGATTTCACGAATTCGGCGATTTTCCCTAGTATAATGCCTTCAGAAATCCGTAAAAATTCGACGAAGCCTATTCTTGATGCATTGTGACCGGTAAGCTCCCAGTAGCTATCCCAATCAGGTTTACTTGAATTATGGGACCCGGATAAGAAATTTCATCACATTTTATGATTTCTCGATTTCAGCGATTTTTCCTAGTATAATGCCTTCAGAAATCCGTAAAAATTCGCCAGATATCGACGAAGCGAATTCTCGATGCATTGTGACCGGTAAGCTCCCAGTAGCTGTCCCAATCAGGTTTTCCTTAATTATGGGACCCGGATCAAAAATTTCACCACTTTTTACGATTTCTCGATTTCGGCGATTTTCCCTAGTATAATGCCTTCAGAAATCCATAAAAATTCGACGAAACCAATTCTCGATGCATTGTGACCGGTAATCTCCCAGTAGCTATCCCAATCAGGTTTCCCTGTATTATGGAACCCGGATCAAAAATTTTACCACTTTTTACGATTTCTGGATTTCGGATATTTTTCCTAGTATAATGGCTTCAGAAATCCGTAAAAATTCGACGAAGCCTATTCTTGATACATTTTGACCGGTAACCTCCCAGTAGCTGTCTCAATCAGGTTTCCCTTAATTATGGGACCCGGATAAAAAATTTCACCACTTTTTACGATTTCTCGAATTCAGCGATTTTCCCTAGTGTAATGCCTTCAGAATCCGTAAAAATTCGCCAGATTTCGACGAAGCCAATTCTCGATGCATTGTGACCGGCAAACTCCCAGTAGCTATCCCAATCAGGTTTCCCTGAATTATGGGACCCGGATCCAAAATTTCAACACATTTTACGATTTCTCGATTTCGGCGATTTTCCCTAGTATAATGCCTTCAGAAATCCGTAAAAATTCGCCAGATTCCAATTCTCGATGTATTGTGACCGGTAAGCTCCCAATAGCTGTCCCAATAAGGTTTCCCTGAATTATGGGACCCGGATCCAAAATTTCACCACTTTTTACGATTTCTCGATTTCGGCGATTTTCCTTAGTATAATGCCTTCAGAAATCCGTAAAAATTCGCCAGATATCGACGAAACCAATTCTCGATGCATTGTGACCGGTAAGCTCCCCGTAGATGTCCCAATCAGGTTTTCCTTAATTATGGGACCAGGATCCAAAATTTCACCACTTTTTACGATTTGGGCGATTTTCCCTAGTATAATGCCTTCAGAAATCCGTAAAAATTCGACGAAACCAATTCTCGATGCATTGTGACCGGTAAGCTCCCAGTAGCTGTCCCAATCAGGTTTCCCTGAATTATGGGACCCGGATCAAAAATTTCACCACTTTTTACGATTTCTCGATTTCGGCGATTTTCCCGAGTATAATGCCTTCAGAAATCCGTAAAAATTCGCCAGATTCCAATTCTCGATGTATTGTGACCGGTAAGCTCCCAGTAGCTGTCCCAATCAGGTTTTCCTGAATTATGGGACCCGTATCCAAAATTTCACCACTTTTTACGATTTCTCGATTTCGGCGAATTTCCCTATAATAATGCCTTAAGAAATCCGTAAAAATTCGCCAGATTCCAATTATCGATGTATTGTGACCGGTAAACTTCCAGTAGCTGTCCCAATCAGGTTTCCTTGAATTATGGGACCCGGATCCAAAATTTCACCACTTTTTACAATTTCTCGATTTCGGTGATTTTCCCTTGTATAATGCCTTAAGAAATCCGTAAAAATTCGCCAGATTCCAATTCTCGATGTATTGTGACCGGTAAGCTTCCAGTAGCTATCCCAATCAGGTTTCCCTAAATTATGGGACCCGGATCAAAAATTTTACCAATTTTTACGATTTCTCGATTTCGGCGATTTTCCCTAGTATAATGCCTTCATAAATCCGTAAAAATTCGCCAGATATCGACGAAACCAATTCTCGATCCATTGTGACCGGTAGGCACCCAGTAGCTGTCCCAATCAGGTTTTCCTTAATTATGGGACCCGGATCCAAAATTTCACCACTTTTTACGATTTCGGCGATTTTCCCTAGTATAATGGCTTCAGAAATCCATAAAAATTCGACGAAACCAATTCTCGATGCATTGTGACCGGTAAGCTTCCAGTTGCTGTCCGAATCAGGTTTCCCTGAATTATGGGACCCGGATAAAAAATTTCACCACTTTTTATGATTTCTCGAATTTGGCGATTTTCCCTAGTATAATGCCTTCAGAAATCCGTAAAAATTCGCCAGATTCAAATTCTCGATGTATTGTGACCGGTAGGCTCCCAGTAGCTATCCCAATCAGGTTTCCCTGAATTATGGGATCCGGATCCAAAATTTCACCACTTTTTACGATTTCTAGATTTCGGCTATTTTCCCTAGTATAATGCCTTCATAAATCCGTAAAAATTCGCCAGATATCGACGAAACCAATTCTCGATGCATTGTGACCGGTTGGCACCCAGTAGCTGTCCCAATCAGGTTTTCCTTAATTATGGGACCCGGATCCAAAATTTCACCACTTTTTACGATTTCGGCGATTTTCCCTAGTATAATTCCTTCAGAAATCCATAAAAATTCGACGAAACCAATCCTCGATGCATTGTGACCGGTAAGCTCCAAGTAGCTGTCCCAATCAGGTTTTTCCTAATTATGGGACCCGGATCCAAAATTTCACCACTTTTTACTATTTCTCGATTTCGGCTATTTTCCCTAGTATAATGCTTTCAGAAATCCGTAAAAATTCGCCAGATTCCAATTCTCCATGCATTGTGACCGGTAAGCTCCCAGTAGCTGTTCCAATCAAGTGTCCCTGAATTTTGGGACCCGGATCAAAAATTTCACCACTTTTTACGATTTCTCGATTTCGGTGATTTTCCCTAGTATAATGCCTTCAGAAATCGGTAAAAATTCGCCAGATTCCGACGAAGCCAATTCTAGATGCATTGTGACCGGTAAGCTTCCAGTAGCTGTCCCAATCAGATTACCCTGAATTATGGGACCCGGATCCAAAATTTCACCACATTTTCTGATTTCTCGATTTCGGCGATTTTCCCTAGTATAATGACTTCAGAAATCCGTAAAAATTCGACGAAGCCTATTCTGGATGCATTGTGACCGGTAACCTCCCAGTAGCTGTCCCAATCAGGTTTCGCTTAATTATGGGACCCGGATCCAAAATTTCACCACTTTTTACGATTTCTCGATTTCGGCGATTTTCCCTAGTATAATGCCTTCAGAAATCCGTAAAAATTCGACGAAGCCTATTCTTGATGCATTGTGACCGGTAACCTCCCAGTAGCTGTCCCAATCAGGTTTCGCTTAATTATGGGACCCGAATCCAAAATTTCACAATTTTTTACGATTTCTCGAATTCGGCGATTTTCTCTAGTGTAATGCTTTCAAAAATCCGTAAAAATTCGCCAGAATTCGACGAAGCCAATTCTTGATGTATTGTGACCGGTAAGCTCCCCGTAGCTGTCCCAATCAGGTATTCCTTAATTATGGGACCCGGATCAAAAATTTTACCACTTTTTATGATTTCGGCGATTTTCCCTAGTATAATAATGCCTTAAGAAATCCGTAAAAATTTTGACGAAACCAATTCTCGATGCATTGTAACCGGTAAGCTCCCTGTAGCTGTCCCAATTAGGTTTCCCTGAATTATGGGACCCGGATCGAAAATTTCACCACTTTTTACGATTTCTCGATTTCGTCGATTTTCCCTAGTATAATGCCTTCAGAAATCCGTAAAAATTCGCCAGATTCCAATTCTCGATGTATTGTGACCGGTAAGCTCCCAGTAGCTGTCCCAATCAGGTTTCCCTGAATTATGGGACCCGGATCCAAAATTTCACCACTTTTTACGATTTCACGATTTCGGCGATTTTCCCTAGTATAATGCCTTCAAAAATCCGTAAAAATTTGCCAGATATCGACGAAGCCAATTCTCGATGCATTGTGACCGGTAAGCTCCCAGTAGCTGGCCCAATCAGGTTTTCCTTAATTATGGGACCCGGATCAAAAATTTCACCACTTTTTACGATTTAGGCGATATTCCCTAGTATAATGCCTTCAGAAATCCATAAAAATTCGACGAAACCAATTCTCGATGCATTGTGACCGGTAAGCTCCCAGTAGCTGTCCCAATCAGGTTTCCCTGAATTATGGGATCCGGATTCAAAATTTCACCACTTTTTACGATTTCTCGATTTCGGCGATTTTCCCTAGTATAATGCTTTCAGAAATCCGTAAAAATTCGCCAGATTCCAATTCTCTATGCATTGTGACCGGTAAGCACCCAGTAGCTATCCCAATTAGGTTTTCCTGAATTATGGGACCCGGATCCAAAATTTCATTACTTTTTACGATTTCGGCGATTTTCCCTAGTATAATGCCTTCAGAAATCCATAAAAATTCGACGAAACCAATTCTCGATGCATTGTGACCGGTAAGCTCCCAGTAGCTGTCCCAATCAGGTTTCCATTAATTATGGGACCTGAATCCAAAATTTCACCACTTTTTACGATTTCTCGATGTCGGCGATTTTCCTTAGTATAATGCCTTCAGAAATCCGTAAAAATTCGACGAATCCAATTCTCGATGCATTGTGACCGGTAAGCTCCCAGTAGCTGTCCCAATCAGGTTTCCTTGAATTATGGGACCCGGATGAAAAATTTCGCCACTTTTTACGATTTCTCGATTTCATCGATTTTCCCTAGTATAATGCCTTCAGAAATCCGTAAAAATTCGCCAGATATCGACGAAGCCAATTATCGATGCATTGTGACCGGTAAGCTCCCAGTAGCTGTCCCAATCAAGTTTTCTTTAATTATGGGACCCGGATCAAAAATTTGATCACTTTTTACGATTTCTCGATTTCGACGATTTTCCATATAATAATGCCTTCAGAAATCCGTAAAAATTCGACGAAACCAATTCTCGATGCATTGTGATAGGTAAGCTCCCAGTAGCTGTCCCAATCATGTTTCCCTGAATTATGGGACCCGGATCAAAAATTTCACCAATTTTTACGATTTCTCGATTTCGGCGATTTTCCCTAGTATAATGCTTTCAGAAATCCATAAAAATTCGACGAAGCCAATTCTCGATGCATTGTGACCGGTAAGCTCCCAGTAGCTGTCCCAATCAGGTTTCCCTGAATTATGGAATCCGGATCCAAAATTTAACCGCATTTTACTATTTCTCGATTTCAGCAATTTTCCATAGCATACTACTTTCAAAAATCCGTAAAAATTCGCCAGATTCGAATTCTCGATGCATTGTGACCGGTAAGATCCCAGTAGCTGTCCCAATTAGGTTTTCCTTAATTATGGGACCCGGATAAAAATTTCACCACTTTTTACGATTTCTCGATTTCGGCGATTTTCCCTAGTATAATGCCTTCAGAAATCCGTAAAAATTCGCCAGATTCCAATTCTCCATGCATTGTGACCGGTAAGCTCCCAGTAGCTTTTCCAATCAAGTGTCCCTGAATTTTGGGACCCGGATCAAAAATTTCACCACTTTTTACGATTTCTCGATTTCGGTGATTTTCCCTAGTATAATGCCTTCAAAAATCGGTAAAAATTCGCCAGATTCCGACGAAGCCAATTCTAGATGCATTGTGACCGGTAAGCTCCCAGTAGCTTTCCCAATCAGATTACCCTGAATTATGGGACCCGGATCCAAAATTTCACCACATTTTATGATTTCTCAATTTCGGCGATTTTTCCGAGTATAATGCCTTCAGAAATCCGAAAAATTCGCCAGATTCCAATTCTCGATGTATTGTGACAGGTAAGCTCCCAGTAGTTGTCCCAATCAGGTTTCCCTGAATTATGGGACCCGGATCCAAAATTTCACCACTTTTTACGATTTCTCGATTTCGGCGATTTTCCCTAGTATAATGCCTTCAGAAATCCGTAAAAATTCGACGAAGCCTATTCTTGATGCATTGTGACCGGTAACCTCCCAGTAGCTGTCCCAATCAGGTTTCGCTTAATTATGGGAGCCGGATCCAAAATTTCACAATTTTTTACGATTTCTCGAATTCGGCGATTTTCCCTAGTGTAATGCTTTCAAAAATCCGTAAAAATTCGCCAGATTTCGACGAAGCCAATTCTTGATGTATTGCGACCGGTAAGCTCCCCGTAGCTGTCCCAATCAGGTATTCCTTAATTATGGGACCCGGA
The DNA here is from genome assembly GCA_947683425.1 of Excoecaria cochinchinensis. Classification (NCBI taxonomy): domain Eukaryota; kingdom Viridiplantae; phylum Streptophyta; class Magnoliopsida; order Malpighiales; family Euphorbiaceae; genus Excoecaria; species Excoecaria cochinchinensis. Next base: position 292,922 of record CANTUQ010000252.1, read on the forward strand.
TCAAAAATTTTACCACTTTTTATGATTTCGGCGATTTTCCCTAGTATAATAATGCCTTAAGAAATCCGTAAAAATTTTGACGAAACCAATTCTCGATGCATTGTAACCGGTAAGCTCCCTGTAGCTGTCCCAATCAGGTTTCACTGAATTATGGGACCCGGATCGAAAATTTCACCACTTTTTACGATTTCTCGATTTCGTCGATTTTCCCTAGTATAATGCCTTCAGAAATCCGTAAAAATTTGCCAGATTCCAATTCTCGATGTATTGTGACCGGTAAGCTCCCAGTAGCTGTCCCAATCAGGTTTCCCTGAATTATGGGACCCGGATCAAAAATTTCACCACTTTTTACGATTTCTCGATTTCGTCGATTTTCCCTAGTATAATGCCTTCAGAAATCCGTAAAAATTTGCCAGATTCCAATTCTCGATGTATTGTGACCGGTAAGCTCCCAGTAGCTGTCCCAATCAGGTTTCCCTGAATTATGGGACCCGGATCTAAAATTTCACCACTTTTTACGATTTCGGCAATTTTCCCTAGTATAATGCCTTCAGAAATCCGTAAAAATTCGCCAGATATCGACGAAGCCAATTCTCGATGCATTGTGACCGGTAAGCTTACAGTAGCTGTCCCAATCAGGTTTTCCTTAATTATGGGACCCGGATCCAAAATTTCACCACTTTTTACGATTTAGGCGATATTCCCTAGTATAATGCCTTCAGAAATCCATAAAAATTCGACGAAGCCAATTCTAGATGCATTGTGACCGGTAAGCTCCCAGTAGCTGTCCCAATCAGGTTTTCCTTAATTATGGGACCCGGATAAAAAATTTCACCACTTTTTACGATTTCGGCGATTTTCCCTAGTATAATGCCTTCAGAAATCCATAAAAATTCGACGAAGCCAATTCTCGATGCATTGTGACCGGTAAGCTCCCAGTAGCTGTCCCAATCAGGTTTCCCTTAATTATGGGACCCGGATCCAAAATTTCACCACTTTTTATGATTTCTCGAATTCGGCGATTTTCCCTAGTGTAATGCCTTCAGAAATCAGTAAAAATTCGCCAGATTTCGACGAAGCCAATTCTCGATGCATTGTGACCGGTAAGCTCCCAGTAGCTATCCCAATGAGGTTTCCCTGAATTATGGGACACGGATCCAAAATTTCATCACATTTTATGATTTCTCGATTTCGTCGATTTTCCCTAGTATAATGCCTTCAGAAATCCGTAAAAATTCGCCAGATTCCAATTCTCGATGTATTGTGACCGGTAAGCTCCCAGTAGCTGTCCCAATCAGGTTTCCCTGAATTATGGGACCCGGATCCAAAATTTCACCACTTTTTACGATTTCACGATTTCGGCGATTTTCCCTAGTATAATGCCTTCAAAAATCCGTAAAAATTTGCCAGATATCGACGAAGCCAATTCTCGATGCATTGTGACCGGTAAGCTCCCAGTAGCTGTCCCAATCAGGTTTTCCTTAATTATGGGACCCGGATCAAAAATTTCACCACTTTTTACGATTTAGGCGATATTCCCTAGTATAATGCCTTCAGAAATCCATAAAAATTCGACGAAACCAATTCTCGATGCATTGTGACCGGTAAGCTCCCAGTAGCTGTCCCAATCAGGTTTCCCTGAATTATGGGATCCGGATTCAAAATTTTACCACTTTTTACGATTTCTCGATTTCGGCGATTTTCCCTAGTATAATGCTTTCAGAAATCCGTAAAAATTCGCCAGATTCCAATTCTCTATGCATTGTGACCGGTAAGCACCCAGTAGCTGTCCCAATTAAGTTTTCCTGAATTATGGGACCCGGATCCAAAATTTCATCACTTTTTACGATTTCCGCGATTTTTCCTAGTATAATGCCTTCAGAAATCCATAAAAATTCGACGAAACCAATTCTCGATGCATTGTGACCGGTAAGCTCCCAGTAGCTGTCCCAATCCGGTTTCCTTGAATTATGGGACCCGGATGAAAAATTTCACCACTTTTTACGATTTCTCGATTTCGGCGATTTTCCCTAGTATAATGCTTTCAGAAATCCGTAAAAATTCGCCAGATTCCAATTCTCTATGCATTGTGACCGGTAAGCACCCAGTAGCTATCCCAATTAGGTTTTCCTGAATTATGGGACCCGGATCCAAAATTTCATTACTTTTTACGATTTCGGCGATTTTCCCTAGTATAATGCCTTCAGAAATCCATAAAAATTCGACGAAACCAATTCTCGATGCATTGTGACCGGTAAGCTCCCAGTAGCTGTCCCAATCAGGTTTCCATTAATTATGGGACCTGAATCCAAAATTTCACCACTTTTTACGATTTCTCGATGTCGGCGATTTTCCTTAGTATAATGCCTTCAGAAATCCGTAAAAATTCGACGAATCCAATTCTCGATGCATTGTGACCGGTAAGCTCCCAGTAGCTGTCCCAATCCGGTTTCCTTGAATTATGGGACCCGGATGAAAAATTTCGCCACTTTTTACGATTTCTCGATTTCATCGATTTTCCCTAGTATAATGCCTTCAGAAATCCGTAAAAATTCGCCAGATATCGACGAAGCCAATTATCGATGCATTGTGACCGGTAAGCTCCCATTAGCTGTCCCAATCAAGTTTTCCTTAATTATGGGACCCGGATCAAAAATTTGATCACTTTTTACGATTTCTCGATTTCGACGATTTTCCATATAATAATGCCTTCAGAAATCCGTAAAAATTCGACGAAACCATTTCTCGATGCATTGTGATCGGTAAGCTCCCAGTAGCTGTCCCAATCATGTTTCCCTGAATTATGGGACCCGGATCAAAAATTTCACCAATTTTTACGATTTCTCGATTTCGGCGATTTTCCCTAGTATAATGCTTTCAGAAATCCGTAAAAATTCGACGAAGCCAATTCTCGATGCATTGTGACCGGTAAGCTCCCAGTAGCTGTCCCAATCAGGTTTCCCTGAATTATGGAATCCGGATCCAAAATTTCACCGCATTTTACTATTTCTCGATTTCAGCAATTTTCCATAGCATACTACTTTCAGAAATCCGTAAAAATTTGCCAGATTCGAATTCTCGATGCATTGTGACCGGTAAGATCCTAGTAGCTGTCCCAATTAGGTTTCCCTGAATTATGGGACCCGGATAAAAATTTCACCACTTTTTACGATTTCTTGATTTCGGCGATTTTCCCTAGTATAATGCCTTCAGAAATCCGTAAAAATTTGCCAGATTCCGACGAAGCCAATTCTTGATGCATTGTGACCGGTAAGCTCCCAGTTGCTGTTCCAATCAGGTTTCCCTAAATTATGGAACCCGGATAAAAAATTTTACCACTTTTTACGATTTCTCGATTTCGGCGATTTTCCCTAGTATAATGCCTTCAGAAATCCGTAAAAATTCGCCAGATTCCAATTCTCGATGTATAGTCACCGGTAAGCTCCCAGTAGCTGTCCCAATAAGGTTTCCCATAATTATGGGACCCGGATCCAAAATTTCACCACTTTTTACGATTTCTCGATTTCGGCGATTTTCCCTAGTATAATACTTTCAGAAATCCGTAAAAATTCGCCAGATTCCAATTCTCGATGTATTGTGACAGGTAAGCTCCCAGTAGTTGTCCCAATCAGGTTTCCCTGAATTATGGGACCCGGATCCAAAATTTCACCACTTTTTACGATTTCTCGATTTCGACGATTTTCCCTAGTATAATGCCTTCAGAAATCCGTAAAAATTCGACGAAACCAATTCTCGATGCATTGTGAACGGTAAGCTTCAAGTAGCTGTCCCAATCTGGTTTCCCTTAATTATGGGACCCGGATCCAAAATTTCACCACTTTTTACGATTTCTCGATTTCGGCGATTTTCCCTAGTATAATGCCTTCAGAAATCCGTAAAATTTCGACGAAACCAATTCTCGATGCATTGTGACAGGTAAGCTCCCCGTAGCTGTCCCAATCAGGTTTCCCTGAATTATGGGACCCGGATCCAAAATTTCACCACTTTTTATGATTTCTCGATTTCGGCGATTTTCCCTAGTATAATTCCTTCAGAAATCCGTAAAAATTCGCCAGATTTCGACGAAGCCAATTCTCGATACATTGTGACCGGTAAGCTCACAGTAGCTGTGCCAATCAGGTTTTCCTTAATTATGGGACCAGGATCAAAAATTTCATCACTTTTTACGATTTCTCGATTTCGGCGATTTTCCTTAGTATAATGCCTTCAGAAATCCATAAAAATTCGCCAGATATCGACGAAACCAATTCTCGATGCATTGTGACCGGTAAGCTCCCAGTAGCTGTGCCAATCAGGTTTTCCTTAATTATGGGACCAGGATCAAAAATTTCATCACTTTTTACGATTTCTCGATTTCGGCGATTTTCCTTAGTATAATGCCTTCAGAAATCCGTAAAAATTCGACGAAACCAATTCTCGATGCATTGTGATCGGTAAGCTCCCAGTAGCTGTTCCAATCAGGTTTCCCTGAATTATGGGACACGGATCCAAAATTTCACCACTTTTTACGATTTCTCGATTTCGGCGATTTTTCCTAGTATAATGCCTTCAGAAATCCGTAAAAATTCGACGAAGCCAATTATCGATGCATTGTGACCGGTAAACTCCCAGTAGCTATCCCAATCAGGTTTCCCTGAATTATGGGACACAGATCCAAAATTGCACCACTTTTTACGATTTCTCGATTTCGGCGATTTTCCCTAGTATAATGCCTTCAGAAATCCGTAAAAATTCGACGAAACCAATTCTCGATGCATTGTGACCGGTAAGATCCAAGTAGCTGTTCCAATCAGGTTTCCCTGAATTATGGGACCCGGATCCAAAATTTCACCACTTTTAACGATTTCTCGATTTCGGCGATTTTCCCTAGTATAATGCCTTCAGAAATCCGTAAAAATTCGACGAAGCCAATTCTCGATGCATTGTGACCGGTAAGCTCCCAGTAGCTGTCCCAATCAGGTTTCCCTGAATTAAGGGATCCGGATCCAAAATTTCACCACTTTTTACGATTTCTCGATTTCGGCGATTTTCCCTAGTATAATGCATTCAGAAATCCGTAAAAATTCGACGAAACCAATTCTTGATGCATTGTGACCGATAAGCTCCCAGTAGCTGTCCCGATCAGGTTTCCCTTAATTATGGGACCCGGATCCAAAATTTCACCACTTTCTACGATTTGTTGAATTCAGCGATTTTCCCTAGTATAATGCCTTCAGAAATCCGTAAAAATTCGCAAGATATCGATGAAACCAATTCTCGATACATTTTGACCGGTAAGTTCCCAGTAGCTATCCCAATCAGGTTTTCCTTTATTATGGGACCCGGATCCAAAATTTTACCACTTTTTACGATTTCTCGATTTCTCCGATTTTCCCTAGTATAATGCCTTCAGAAATCCGTAAAAATTCGACAAAACCAATTCTCGATGCATTGTGACCAGTAAGATCCAAGTAGCTGTCCCAATCAGGTTTTCCTGAATTATGGGACCCGAATCCAAAATTTCACCACTTTTTACGATTTCTCGATTTCGACGATTTTCCCTAGTATAATGCCTTCAGAAATCCGTAAAAATTCGACGAAGCCAATTCTCGATGCATTGTGACCGGTAAGCTCCTAGTAGCTGTCCCAATCAGGTTTCCCTGAATTATGGGACCCGGATTAAAAATTTCACCACTTTTTATGATTTCTTGATTTCGGCGATTTTCCCTAGTATAATGCCTTCAGAAATCCGTAACAATTCGCCAGATGTCGACGAAGCCAATTCTCGATGCATTGTTACCGGTAAGCTCCCAGTAGCTATCCCAATACGGCTTCCCTGAATTATCGGACCCGGATCAAAATTTTACCACTTTTTACGATTTCTCGATTTCGGCGATTTTCCCTAGTATAATGCCTTCAGAAATCCGTAAAAATTCGACGAAGCCAATTATCGATGCATTGTGACCGGTAAGCTCCCAGTAGCTGTCCCAATCTGGTTTCCCTGAATTATGGGACTCGGATCCAAAATTGCACCACTTTTTACGATTTCTCGATTTCGGCGATTTTCCCTAGTATAAAGGCTTCAGAAATCCGTAAAAATTCGACGAAACCAATTCTCGATGCATGTTGACCGGTAAGCTCCCAGTAGCTGTCCCAATCAGGTTTCCCTGAAATATGGGACCCGGATCCGAATTTTCACCACTTTTTACGATTTCTCGATTTCGGCGATTTTTCCTAGTATAATGCATTCAGAAATCCGTAAAAATTCGTCGAAACCAATTCTCGATGCATTGTGACCGGTAAGCTCCCAGTAGCTGTCCCGATCATGTTTTCCTGAATTATGGGACCCGGATCCAAAATTTCACCACTTTTTACGATTTCTCGATTTCGTCGATTTTCCCTAGTATAATGAAATCAGAAATCCGTAAAAATTCGACGAAACCAATTCTCGATGCATTGTGACCGATAAGATCCCAGTAGCTGTTCCAATTAGGTGTCCCTGAATTATGGGACCCGTATCCAAAATTTCACCACTTTTTACGATTTCTCGATTTCGGCGATTTTCCCTAGTATAATGCCTTCAGAAATCCGTAAAAATTCGATGAAGTAAATTCTCGATGCATTGTGACCGGTGAGCTCCCAGTAGCTGTCCCAATCAGGTTTCCCTGAATTATGGCACCCGCATCAAAAATTTCACAACTTTTTACGATTTCTCGATTTCGGTGATTTTCCCTAGTATAATGCCTTCAGAAATCCGTAAAAATTCTACGAAGCCAATTCTCGATGCAATGTGAACGGTAAGCTCCAAGTAGCTGTCCCAATCAGGTTTCCCTTAATTATGGGGCCCGGATCCAAATTTCACCACTTTTTACGATTTCTCGATTTCGGCGATTTTTCCTAGTATAATACCTTCAGAAATCCGTAAAAATTCGACGAAGCCAATTCTCGATGCATTGTGAACGGTAAGCTCCAAGTAGCTGTCCCAATCTGGTTTCCCTTAATTATGGGACCCGGATCCAAAATTTCACCACTTTTTACGATTTCTCGATTTCAGCGATTTTTCCTAGTATAATGCCTTTAGAAATCCGTAAAATTTCGACGAAGCCAATTCTCAATGCATTGTGATAGGTAAGCTCCCAGTAGCCGTCGCAATCAGGTTTCCCTGAATTATGGGACCCGGATCCAAAATTTCACCACTTTTTACGATTTCTCGATTTCGGCGATTTTCCCTAGTATAATGCCTTCAGAAATCCGTAAAAATTCAACGAAGCCAATTCTCGATGCATTGTGATCGGTGAGCTCCCAGTAGTTGTCCCAATCAGGTTTTCCTAAATTTTGCGACCCGGATCAAAAATTTCACCACTTTTTACGATTTCTCGATTTCGGCGATTTTCCCTAGTATAATTCCTTCATAAATCCGTAAAAATTCGCCAGATTTCGACGAAGCCAATTCTCGATGCATTGTGACCGGTAAGCTCCCAGTAGCTATCCCATTACGGTTTCCCTGAATTATGAGACCCGGATCAAAAATTTCACCACTTTTTACGATTTCTCGAATTCGGCAATTTTCCCTGGTATAATGCCTTCAGAAATCTGTAAAAATTCGCCAGATATCGACGAAACCAATTCTCGAAGCATTGTGACCGGTAAGTTCCCAGTAGCTGTGCCAAACAGGTTTTCCTTAATTATGGGACCCGGATCCAAAATTTCATCACTTTTTACGATTTCTCGATTTCGGCGATTTTTCCTATTATAATGCTTTCAGAAATCCGTAAAAATTTGACGAAGGCAATTATCGATGCATTGTGACCGGTAAACTCCCAGTAGCTATCCCAATCAGGTTTCCCTGAATTATGGGACCCGGATCAAAAATTGCACAACTTTTTACGATTTCGGCGATTTTCCCTACTATAATGCCTTCAGAAATCCGTAAAAATTGGACGAAACCAATTCTCGATATATTGTGACCGGTAAGCTCCAAGTAGCTGTTCCAATCAGGTTTCCCTGAATTATGGGACCCGGATCCAAAATTTCACCACTTTTAACGATTTCTCGATTTCGGCGATTTTGCCTAGTATAATGCCTTCAGAAATCCGTAAAAATTCGACGAAGCCAATTCTCGATGCATTGTGACCGGTAAGCTCCCAGTAGCTGTCCCAATCAGGTTTCCCTGAATTAAGGGACCCGAATCCAAAATTTCACCACTTTTTACGATTTCTCGATTTCGGCGATTTTCCCTAGTATAATGCATTCAGAAATCCGTGAAAATTCGACGAAACCAATTCTCGATGCATTGTGACCGATAAGCTCCCAGTAGCTGTCCCGATCAGGTTTCCCTGAATTATGGGACCCGGATCCAAAATTTCACCACTTTTTACAATTTCTCGAATTCAACGATTTTCCCTAGTATACTGCCTTCAGAAATCCGTAAAAATTCGACAAAACCAATTCTTGATGCATTGTGACCGGTAAGCTTCCAGCAGCTGTCGCAAATACGGTTTCCCTGAATTATGGGACCCGGATCAAAAATTTCACCACTTTTTACGATTTCTCGAATTCGGCAATTTTCCCTGGTATAATGCCTTCAGAAATCCGTAAAAATTTGCCAGATATCGACGAAACCAATTCTCGATGCATTGTGACCGGTAAGCTCCCAGTAGCTGTGCCAATCAGGTTTTCCTTAATTATGGGACCCGGATCCAAAATTTCATCACTTTTTATGATTTCTCGATTTCGGCGATTTTCCTTAGTATAATGCCTTCAGAAATCCGTAAAAATTCGACGAAATCAATTATGGATGCATTGTGATCGGTAAGCTCCCAGTAGCTGTGCCAATCAGGTTTCCCTGAATTATGGGACACGAATCCAAAATTTCACCACTTTTTACGATTTCTCGATTTCGGCGATTTTCCCTAGTATAATGCATTCAGAAATCCGTGAAAATTCGACGAAACCAATTCTCGATGCATTGTGACCGGTAAGCTCCCAGTAGCTGTCCCGATCAGGTTTCCCTGAATTATGGGACCCGGATCCAAAATTTCACCACTTTTTACGATTTCTCGATTTCGGCGATTTTCCCTAGTATAATGCATTCAGAAATCTGTAAAAATTCGACGAAACAAATTCTCGATGCATTGTGACCGGTAAGCTCCCATTAGCTATCCCGATCAGGTTTCCCTAAATTATGGGACTCAGATCCAAAATTTCACCACTTTTTACGATTTCTCGAATTCGGCGATTTTCTCTAGTATAATGCTTTCAGAAATCCGTAAAAATTCGCAAGATAACGACGAAACAAATTCTTGATACATTTTGACCGGTAAGTTCCCAGTAGCTGTCCCAACAAGGTTTTCCTTAATTATGCGACCCGGATCCAAAATTTTACCACTTTTTACGATTTTTCGATTTCGGCGATTTTCCCTAGTATAATGCCTTCAGAAATCCGTAAAAATTCGACGAAGCCAATTGTCGATGCATTGTGACCGGTAAGCTCCCAGTAGCTATCCCAATCAGGTTTCCCTGAATTATGGGACCCGATCCAAAATTGCACCACTTTTTACGATTTCTCGATTTCGGTGATTTTCCCTAGTATAATGCCTTCTGAAATCCGTAAAAATTCGACGAAGCTAATTCTCGATGGTAATCTCCCAGTAGCTGTCCCAATCAGGTTTCCTTGAAATATGGGACCCGGATCCAAAATTTCACCACTTTTTACGATTTCTCGATTTCGGCGATTTTCCCTATTATAATGCATTCAGAAATCCGTAAAAATTTGACGAAACCAATTCTCGATGCATTGTGACCGGTAAGCTCCAACTAGCTGTGCCGATCAGGTTTCCCTGAATTATGGGACCCGGATCCAAAATTTCACCATTTTTTACAATTTCTCGAATTCAGCGATTTTCCCTAGTATAATGCCTTCAGAAATCCGTAAAAATTCGACAAAACCAATTCTTGATGCATTGTGACCGGTAAGCTTCCAGCAGCTGTCGCAATCAGGTTTCCCTGAATTATGGGTCCCGGATCCAAAATTTCACCACTTTTTACGATTTCTCGATTTCGGCGATTTTTCCTAGTATAATGCCTTCAAAAATCCGTAAAAATTCGACGAAACCAATTCTCGATGTATTGTGACCGGTAAGCTTCCAGTAGCTGTCGTAATCAGGTTTCCCTGAATTATGGGTCCCGGATCCAAAATTTCACCACTTTTTACGATTTCTCGATTTCGGCGATTTTTCCTAGTATAATGCATTCAGAAATCCGTAAAAATTCGACAAAACCAATTCTTGATGCATTGTGACCGGTAAGCTCCCAGTAGCTGTCCCGATCAGGTTTCCCTAAATTATGGGACCCGGATCCAAAATTTCACCACTTTTTACGATTTCTCGAATTCGGCGATTTTCCCTAGTATAATGCCTTCAGAAATCCGTAAATATTCTCCAGATATCGACGAAGCCAATTCTCGATGCATTGTGACCGGTAAGCTCCCAGTAGCTGTCCCAATCAGGTTTTCCTGAATTATGGGAGCCGGATCCAAAATTTCACCACTTTTTATGATTTCTCGATTTCGGCGATTTTTCCTAGTATAATACATTCAGAAATCCGTAAAAATTCGCCAGATATCAACGAAGCCAATTCTCGATGCGTTGTGACCGGTAAGCTCCCAGTAGCTGTCCCAATCAGGTTTTCCTTAATTATGGGACCCAAATCCAAAATTTCACCACTTTTTAAGATTTATCGATTTCGGCGATTTTCCCTAGTATAATGCCTTCAGAAATCCGTAAAAATTCGACGAAACCAATTCTCGATGCATTGTGACCGGTAAGCTCCCAGTAGCTGTCCCAATCTGGTTTTCCTAAATTATGGAACCCGGATCCAAAATTTCACCACTTTTTACGATTTCTCGATTTCGGCAATTTTCCCTAGTATAATGCAATCAGAAATCCGTAAAAATTCGACGAAACCAATTCTCGATGCATTGTGACCGGTAAGATCCCAGTAGCTGTTCCAATTAGGTGTCCCTGAATTATGGGATCCGGATCCAAAATTTCACCACTTTTTACGATTTCACGATTTCGGCGATTTTCCCTAGTATAATGCCTTCAGAAATCCGTAAAAATTCGACGAAGAAAATTCTCGATGCATTGTGACCGGTGAGCTCCCAGTAGCTATCCCAATCAGGTTTCCCTGAATTATGGGACCCGGATCCAAAATTGCACCACTTTTTACGATTTCTCGATTTCGAAAATTTTCCCTAGTATAATGCCTTCAGAAATGCGTAAAAATTCGCCAGATTCCGACGAAGCCAATTCTCGATGCATTGTGACCGGTAAGCTCCCAGTAGCTGTCCCGATCAGGTTTCCCTAAATTATGGGACCCGGATCTAAAATTTCACCACTTTTTACGATTTCTCGATTTCGACGATTTTCCCTAGTATAATGCCTTCAGAAATCCGTAAAAATTCGACGAAGCCAATTCTCGATGCATTGTGACCGGTAAGCTCCCAGTAGCTGTCCCAATCAGGTTTTCCTTAATTATGGGACCCGAATCCCAAATTTCACCACTTTTTACGATTTATCGATTTCGGCGATTTTCCCTAGTATAATGCATTCAGAAATCCGTAAAAATTCGACGAAACCAATTCTCGATGAATTGTGACCGGTAAGATCCCAGTAGCTGTCCCAATCAGGTTTCCCTGAATTATGGGACCCGGATCCAAAATTTCACCACTTTTTACGATTTCTCGATTTCGGCAATTTTCCCTAGTATAATGCAATCAGAAATCCGTAAAAATTCGACGAAACGAATTCTCGATGCATTGTGACCGGTAAGATCCCAGTAGCTGTTCCAATTAGGTGTCCCTGAATTATGGGATCCGGATCCAAAATTTCACCACTTTTTACGATTTCACGATTTCGGCGATTTTCCCTAGTATAATGCCTTCAGAAATCCGTAAAAATTCGACGAAGAAAATTCTCGATGCATTGTGACCGGTGAGCTCCCAGTAGCTATCCCAATCAGATTTCCCTGAATTATGGGACCCGGATCCAAAATTGCACCACTTTTTACGATTTCTCGATTTCGAAAATTTTCCCTAGTATAATGCCTTCAGAAATGCGTAAAAATTTGCCAGATTTCGACGAAGCCAATTCTCGATGCATTTTGACCGGTAAGCTCCCAGTAGCTGTCCCAATCAGATTCCCCTGAATTGTGGGACCCGGATCCAAAATTTCACCACTTTTTAAGATTTTTCGATTTCGGCGATTTTCCCTAATATAATGCCTTCAAAAATCCGTAAAAGTTCGCCAGATTCCGACGAAGCCAATTCTCGATGCATTGTGACCGGTAAGCTCCCAGTAGCTGTCCCAATCAGATTCCCCTGAATTGTGGGACCCGGATCCAAAATTTCACCACTTTTTACGATTTCTCGATTTCAGCGATTTTCCCTAGTATAATGCCTTCAGAAATCCGTAAAAATTCGCCAGATTCCAATTCTCGATGTATTGTGACCAGTAAGCTCCCAGTAGCTGTCTCAATCAGGTTTCCCTGAATTATGGGACCCGGATCCAAAATTTTACCACTTTTTACGATTTCACGATTTCGGCGATTTTCCCTAGTATAATGCCTTCATAAATCCGTAAAAATTCGCCAGATTTTGACGAAGCCAATTCTCGATGCATTGTGACCGGTAGCTCCCAGTAGCTGTCCCAATCAGCTTTTCCTTAATTATGGGACCCGGATAAAAATTTCACCACATTTTACGATTTCTCGATTTCGGCGATTTTCCCTATTATAATGCTTTCAGAAATCCGTAAAAATTCGACGAAGCCAATTATCGATGGATTGTGACCGGTAAGCTCCCAGTAGCTGTCCCAATCAGGTTTCCCTGAATTATGGGACCCGGATCCAAAATTGCACCACTTTTTACGATTTCTAAATTTCGGCGATTTTCCCTAGTATAATGCTTTCAGAAATCCGTAAAAATTCAACGAAGCCAATTCTCGATGCATTGTGACCGGTAAGCTCCCAATAGCTGTCCCAATCAGGTTTCCCTTAATTATGGGACCCGGATCCAAAATTTCACCACTTTTTACGATTTCTCGATATCGGCGATTTTCCCTAGTATAATGCCTTCAGAAATCCCTAAAAATTCGACGAAGCCAATTCTCGATGCATTGTGACCGGTAAGCTCCCAGTAGCTGTGCCAATCAGGTTTCCCTGAATTATGGGACTCGGATCAAAAATTTCACCACTTTTTACAATTTCTCGATTTCGGCGATTTTCCCTAGTATAATGCCTTCAGAAATCCGTAAAAATTTGACGATTCCAATTCTCGATGCATTGTGACCGGTAAGCTCCCCTTAGCTGTCCCAATCAGGTTTCCATGAATTATGGGACCCGGATCAAAAATTTCACCACTTTTTATGATTTCTCGACTTCGGCGATTTTCCCTAGTATAATGCTTTCAGAAATCCGTAAAAATTCCCCAGAATCCAATTCTCGATGCATTGTGACCGGTAAGCTCCCAGTAGCTGTCCCAATCAGGTTTCCCTTAATTATGGGACCCGGATTCAAAATTTCACCACTTTTTACGATTTCTCGATTTCGGCGATTTTCCCCAGTATAATGCTTTCAGAAATCCGTAAAAATTCCCCAGATTCCAATTTTCGATGCATTGTGACCGGTAAGCTCCCAGTAGATGTACCAATAAGGTTTCCCTTAATTATGGGACCCGGATCCAAAATTTCACCACTTTTTACGATTTCTCGATTTCGGCTATTTTCCCTAGTATAATGCCTTCAGAAATCCGTAAAAATTCGACGAAGCCAATTCCCGATGCATTGTGACCGGTAAGCTCCCAGTAGCTGTCCCAATCAGGTTTCCCTGAATTATGGGTCCCGGATCAAAAATTTCACCACTTTTTACAATTTCTCGATTTCGGCGATTTTCCCTAGTATAATGCCTTCAGAAATCAGTAAAAATTCGACGATTCCAATTCTCGATGCATTGTGACCGGTAAGCTCCCAGTAGCTGTCCCAATCAGGTTTCCCTTAATTATGGGACCCGGATCCAAAATTTCACCACTTTTACGATTTCTCGATTTCGGCGTTTTTCCCAAGTATAATGCCTTCTGAAATCCGTAAAAATTCGACGAAGGCAATTCTCGATCCATTATGACCGGTAAGCTTCCAGTAACTGTCCCAATCATGTTTTTCTTAATTAAGGGACCCGGATCCAAAATTTCACCACTTTTTACGATTTGTCGATTTCGGCGATTTTCACTAGTATAATGCCGTCAGAAATCCGTAAAAATTCAACGAAAGCAATTCTCGATGCATTGTGACCGGTAAGCTCCCAGTAGCTGTGCCAATTAGGTTTCCCTTAATTATGGGACCCGGATCCAAAATTTCACCACTTTTTACGATTTCTCGATTTCGGCGATTTTCCCTAGTATAATGCCTTCAGAAATCCGTAAAAATTCGACGAAGCCAATTCTCGATGCATTGTGACCGGTAAGCTCCTAGTAGCTGTCCCAATCAGGTTTCCCTGAATTATGGGACCCGGATAAAAAATTTTAACCACTTTTTACGATTTCTCGATTTCGACAATTTTTCCTAATATAATGCCTTCAGAAATCCGTAAAAATTCGCCAGATTCCGACGAATCCAATTCTCTATGCATTGTGACCGGTAAGCTCCCAGTAGCTGTCCCAATCAGGTTTCCCTGAAGTATGGGACCCAGATCAAAAATTTCACCACTTTTTACGATTACTCAATTTCGGCGATTTTCCCTAGTATAATGCCTTCAGAAATCCGTAAAAATTCGCCAGATTCCGACGAAGCCAATTCTCGATGCAATGTGACCGGTAAGCTCCCAGTAGCTGTCCCAAAAAGGTTTCAATGAATTATGGGACCCGGATCAAAAATTTCATCACTTTTTACGATTTCACGATTTCGGCGATTTTCCATAGTATAATGCCTTCAGAAATCCGTAAAAATTCGGCAGATTCTGACGAAGCCAATTATCGATGCATAGTGACCGATAAGCTCCCAGTAGCTATCCCAATCTGGTTTCCCTGAATTATGGAACCCGAATCAAAAATTTCACCACTTTTTACGATTTCTCGATTTCGGCGATTTTCCCTAGTATAATGCCTTCAGAAATCCGTAAAAATTCGACGAAGGCAATTCTCGATGCATTGTGACCGGTTAGCTCCCAGTAGCTGTCCCAATCAGGTTTCCCTTAATTATGGGACCCGGATCAAAAATTTTACCACTTTTTACGATATCTCGATTTCGGCGTTTTTCCATAGTATAATGCATTCAGAAATCCGTAAAAATTCGACGAAGGCAATTCTCGATGCATTGTGACCGGTAAGCTCCAAGTAGCTGTGCCAATCAGGTTTCCCTTAATTATGGGACCCGGATCCAAAATTTCACCACTTTTTACGATTTCGGCGATTTTCCCTAGTATAATGCCTTCGAAAATCCGTAAAAATTCGACGAAGGCAATTCTCGATGCATTGTGACCGGTAAGCTCCCAGTAGCTGTTCCAATCAGGTTTTCCTTAATTATGGGACCCGGATCCAAAATTTTACCACTTTTTACGATATCTCGATTTCGGCGATTTTCCCTAGTATAATGCCTTCAGAAATCCGTAAAAATTCGACGAATGCAATTCTCGATGCATTGTGACAGGTAAGCTCCCAGTAGCTGTCCCAATCAGGTTTCCCTTAATTAAGGGACCCGGATCAAAAATTTCACCACTTTTTACGATTTCTCGATTTCGGCGATTTTCACTAGTATAATGCCTTCAGAAATCCGTAAAAATTCGACGAAGGCAATTCTCGATGCATTGTGACCGGTAAGCTCCAAGTAGCTGTGTCAATCAGGTTTTCTTTAATTATTGGACCCGGATCCAAAATTTCACCACTTTTTACGATTTCGGCGATTTTTCCTAGTATAATGCCTTCGAAAATCCGTAAAAATTCGACGAAGCCAATTCTCGATGCATTGTGACCGGTAAGCTCCCAGTAGCTGTCCCAATATGGTTTCCCTGAATTATGGGACCCGAATCAAAAAATTTCACCACTTTTTACGATTTCTCGATTTCGACAATTTTCCCTAGTATAATGCCTTCAAAAATCCGTAAAAATTCGCCAGATTCCGACGAAACCAATTCTCTATGCATTGTGACCGGTAAGCTCCCAGTAGCTGTCCCAATCAGGTTTCCCTGAATTATGGGACTCGCATCCAAAATTTCACCACTTTTTACGATTTCTCGATTTCGGCGATTTTTCCTAGTATAATGCCTTCAGAAATCCGTAAAACTTCGACAAAGCCAATTCTCGATGCATTGTGACCGGTAAGCTCCCAGTAGCTGTCCCAATCAGGTTTTCCTGAATTATGGGACCCGGATAAAAAATTTCACCTCTTTTTACGATTTCTCGATTTCGGCGATTTTTCCTAGTATAATGCCTTCAGAAATCCGTAAAAATTCGACGATTCCAATTCTCGATGCATTGTGACCGGTAAGCTCCCAGTAGCTATCCCAATCAGGTTTCCCTGAAGTATGGGATCCGGATCCAAAATTTCACCACTTTTTACGATTTCTCGATTTCGGCGTTTTTCCCAAGTATAATGCCTTCTAAAATCCGTAAAAATTTGACGAAGGCAATTCTCGATGCATTGTTACCGGTAAGCTCCCAGTAGCTGTCCCAATCAGGTTTTTCTTAATTAAGGGACCCGGATCCAAAATTTCACCACTTTTTACGATTTCTCGATTTCGGCGATTTTCACTAGTATAATGCCTTCAGAAATCCGTAAAAATTCGACGAAGGCAATTCTCGATGCATTGTGACCGGTAAGCTCCCAGTAGCTGTGCCAATTAGGTTTCCCTTAATTATGGGACCCGGATCTAAAATTTCACCACTTTTTACGATTTCTCGATTTCGGCGATTTTCCCTAGTATAATGCCTTCAGAAATTCTCCAGATTTCGACGAAGCCAATTCTCGATGCATTGTGACCGGTAAGCTCCCAGTAGCTGTCCCAATCAGGTTTCCCTGAATTATGGGATCCGGATCAAAAGTTTC
The DNA here is from genome assembly GCA_947683425.1 of Excoecaria cochinchinensis. Lineage (NCBI taxonomy): Eukaryota > Viridiplantae > Streptophyta > Magnoliopsida > Malpighiales > Euphorbiaceae > Excoecaria > Excoecaria cochinchinensis. The sequence continues at coordinate 310,015 of CANTUQ010000252.1, forward strand.
ACCACTATTTACGATTTCTCGATTTAGGCGATTTTTCCTAGTATAATACCTTCAAAAATCCGTAAAAATTCGCCAGATTCCGACGAAGCCAATTCTCTATGCATTGTGACCAGTAAGCTCCCAGTAGCTGTCCCAATCAGGTTTCCCTGAAGTATGGGACCCGGATCCAAAATTTCACCACTTTTTACGATTTCTCAATTTCAGCGATTTTCCCTAGTATAATTCTTTCAGAAATCCGTAAAAATTGCCCAGATTCCAATTCTCGATGCATTGTGACCGGTAAGCTGCCAGTAGCTGTCCCAATCAGGTTTCCCTGAATTATGGGACTAGGATCAAAAATTTCACCACTTTTTACGATTTCTCGATTTCGGCGATTTTCCCTAGTATAATGCCTTCAGAAATCCGTAAAAATTCGACGAAGCCAATTCTCGATGCATTGTGACCGGTAAGCTCCCAGTAGCTGTCCCAATCAGATTTCCCTGAATTATGGGACTCGGATCATAAATTTCACCACTTTTTACAATTTCTCGATTTCGGCGATTTTCCCTAGTATAATGCCATCAGAAATCCGTAAAAATTTGACGATTCCAATTCTCGATGTATTGTGACCGGTAAGCTCCCCTTAGCTGTCCCAATCAGGTTTCCCTGAATTATGGGACCCGGATAAAAAATTTCACCACTTTTTACGATTTCTCGATTTCAGCGATTTTCCCTAGTATAATGCCTTCAGAAATCCGTAAAAATTCGACGAAGCCAATTCTCGATGCATTGTGACCGGTAAGCTCACAGTAGCTGTCCCAATCAGATTTCCCTGAATTATGGGACTCGGATCAAAAATTTCACCACTTTTTACAATTTCTCGATTTCGGCGATTTTCCCTAGTATAATGCCATCAGAAATCCGTAAAAATTTGACGATTCCAATTCTCGATGTATTGTGACCGATAAGCTCCCCTTAGCTGTCCAAATCAGGTTTCCCTGAATTATGGGACCCGGATAAAAAATTTTACCACTTTTTACGATTTCTCGATTTCGGCGATTTTCCCTAGTATAATGCCTTCAGAAATCCGTAAAAATTCGACGAAGCCAATTCTCGATGCATTGTGACCGGTAAGCTCCCAGTAGCTGTCCCAATCAGGTTTCCCTGAATTATGGGACCCGGATAAAAAATTTCACCACTTTTTACGATTTCTCGATTTCAGCGATTTTCCCTAGTATAATGCCTTCAGAAATCCGTAAAAATTCGACGATTCCAATTCTCGATGCATTGTGACCGGTAAGCTCCCAGTAGCTGTCCCAATCAGGTTTCCCTTAATTATGGGACCCGGATCAAAAATTTCACCACTTTTTACGATTTCTCGATTTCGGCGTTTTTCCCAAGTATAATGCCTTCTAAAATCCGTAAAAATTTGACGAAGGCAATTCTCAATGCATTGTGACCGGTAAGCTCCCAGTAGCTGTCCCAATCAGGTTTTTCTTAATTAAGGGACCCGGATCCAAAATTTCACCACTTTTTATGATTTCTCGATTTCGGCGATTTTCAATAGTATAATGCCTTCAGAAATCCGTAAAAATTCGACGAATGCAATTCTCGATGCATTGTGACCGGTAAGCTCCCAGTAGCTGTACCAATTAGGTTTCCCTTAATTATGGGACCCGGATCCAAAATTTCACCACTTTTTACGATTTTTCGATTTCGGCGATTTTCCATAATATAATGCCTTCAGAAATCCGTAAAAATTCGACGAAGCCAATTCTCGATGCATTGTGACCGGTAAGCTCCCAGTAGCTGTCCTAAACAGGTTTCCCTGAATTATGGGACCCGGATAAAAAATATCACCACTTTTTACGATTTCTCGATTTCGACAATTTTTCCTTGTATAATGCCTTCAGAAATCCGTAAAAATTCGCAAGATTCCGACGAAGCCAATTCTCTATGCATTGTGACCGGTAAGCTCCCAGTAGTTGTCCCAATCAGGTTTTCCTGAAGTATGGGACCCGGATCCAAAATTTCACCACTTTTTACGATTTCTCAATTTCAGCGATTTTCCCTAGTATAATGCCTTCAGAAATCCGTAAAAATTCGCCAGATTCCGACGAAGCCAATTCTCGATGCAATGTGACCGGTAAGCTCCCAGTAGCTGTCCCAAAAAGGTTTCCCTGAATTATGGGACTCGGATCAAAAATTTCACCACTTTTTACGATTTCACGATTTCGGCGATTTTCCATAGTATAATGCCTTCAGAAATCCGTAAAAATTCGGCAGATTCCGACGAAGCCAATTCTCGATGCATTGTGACCGGTAAGCTCCCAGTAGCTATCCCAATTAGGTTTCCCTGAATTATGGAACCCGAATCAAAAATTTCACCACTTTTTACGATTTCTCGATTTCGGCGATTTTCCCTAGTATAATGCCTTCAGAAATCCGTAAAAATTGGACGAAACCAATTCTCGATGCATTGTGACCGGTAAGCTCCCAGTAGCTGTCCCAATCAGGTTTCCCTTAATTATGGGACTCGGATCCAAAATTTCACCACTTTTTACGATTTCTCGATTTGGGCGATTTTCCCTAGTATAATGCCTTCAGAAATCCGTAAAAATTCGACGAAACGAATTCTCGATGCATTGTGACCGGTAAGCTCGCAGTAGCTTTTCCATTTAGGTGTCCCTGAATTATGGGACCCGGATCCAAAATTTCACCACTTTTTACGATTTCTCGATTTCGGCGATTTTCCATTGTATAATGCCTTCAGAAATCCGTAAAAATTCGACGAAGCCAATTCTCGAAGCATTGTGACCGGTAAGCTCCCAATAGCTGTCCCAATCAGGTTTCCCTGAATTATGGGATCCGGATCAAAAATTTCACCACTTTTTACGATTTCTCGATTTCGGCGATTTTCCCTAGAATATTGCGTTCAGAAATCCGTAAAAATTCGACGAATCCAATTCTCGATGCATTGTGAACGGTAAGCTCCAAGTAACTGTTCCAATCAGGTTTCCCTTAATTATGGGACCCGGATCCAAAATATCACTACTTTTTACGATTTCTCGATTTCGGCGATTTTCCCTAGTATAATGCCTTCAGAAATCCGTAAAAATTCGACGAAACCAATTATCGTTGCATTGTGACCGGTAAGCTCCCAATAGCTGTCCCAAAAAGGTTTCCCTGAATTATGGGACTCGGATCCAAAATTTAAACACTTTTTACGATTTCTCGATTTCGGCGATTTTTCCTTGTATAATGCTTTCAGAAATCCGTAAAAATTCGTCAGATTTTGACGAAGTGAATTCTCGATGCATTGTGACCGGTAAGCTCCCAGTAGCTGTCCAAATCAGATTTCCCTGAATTATGGAACCCGGATCAAAAATTTCACCACTATTTACGATTTCTCGATTTAGGCGATTTTTCCTAGTATAATACCTTCAGAAATCCGTAAAAATTCGCCAGATTCCGACGAAGCCAATTCTCTATGCATTATGACCGGTATGCTCCCAGTAGCTGTCCCAATCAGGTTTTCCTGAATTATGGGACCCGGATCCAAAATTTCAACACTTTTTACGATTTCTCGATTTCGGAGATTTTCCCTAATATAATGCTTTCAAAAATCCGTAAAAATTCCCCAGATTCCAATTCTCGATGCATTGTGATCGGTAAGCTCCCAGTAGCTGTCCCAGTTAGGTTTCCCTGAATTATGGGACTCGGATCAAAAATTTCACCACTTTTTACGATTTCTCGATTTCGGCGATTTTCCCTAGTATAATGCCTTCAGAAATCCGTAAGAATTCGCAAGATTCCGACGAATCCAATTCTCGATGCATTGTGACCGGTAAGCTCCCTGTAGCTGTCCCAATCAGGTTTCCCTGAATTATGGGACCGGGATCAAAAAATTCACAACTTTTTACGATTTCTCGATTTCGGCGATTTTCCCTAGTATAATGCCTTCAGAAATCCGTAAAAATTCGCCTGATTCCGACGAAGCCAATTCTCTATGCATTGTGACCGGTAAGCTCCCAGTAGCTGTCCCAATCAGGTTTTCCTGAATTATGGGATCCGGATCAAAAATTTCACCACTTTTTACGATTTCTCGATTTCGGCGATTTTCCCTTGTATAATTCTTTCAGAAATCCGTAAAAATTCCCAAGATTCCAATTCTCGATGCATTGTGACCGGTAAGCTCCCAGTAGCTGTCCCAGTTAGGTTTTCCTGAATTATGGGACCCGGATCAAAAATTTCACCACTTTTTACGATTTCTCGATTTCGGCAATTTTCCTTAGTATAATGCCTTCAGAAATCCGTAAGAATTCGCCAGATTCCGACGAAGCCAATTCTCGATGCATTGTGACCGGTAAGCTCCCAGTAGCTGTCCCAATCAGGTTTCCCTGAATTATGGGACCCGGATCAAAAATTTCACCACTTTTTACGATTTCTCGATTTCGGCGATTTTCCCTAGTATAATGCCTTCAGAAATCCGTAAAAATTCGACGAAGGCAATTCTCGATGCATTGTGACCGGTAAGCTCCCAGTAGCTGTCCCAATCAGGTTTTCCTTAATTATGGGACCCGGATCCAAAATTTTACCACTTTTTACGATTTCTCGATTTTGGCATTTTTCCCTAGTATAATGCCTTCAGAAATCCGTAAAAATTCGACGAATGCAATTCTCGATGCATTGTGACCGGTAAGCTCCCAGTAGCTGTCCCAATCAGGTTTTTCTTAATTAAGGGACCCGGATCCAAAATTTCCCCACTTTTTACGATTTCTCGATTTCGGCAATTTTCACTAGTATAATGCCTTCAGAAATCCGTAAAAATTCGACGAAGGCAATTCTCGATGCATTATGACCGGTAAGCTCCCAGTAGCTGTACCAATTAGGTTTCCCTTAATTATGGGACCCGGATCAAAAATTTTACCACTTTTTACGATTTCTCGATTTCGGCGATTTTCCGTAGTATAATGCCTTCAGAAATCCGTAAAAATTCGACGAAGCCAATTCTCGATGCATTGTGACCGGTAAGCTCCCAGTAGCTGTCCCAATCAGGTTTTCCTGAATTATGGGACCCGGATCAAAAATTTCACCACTTTTTACGATTTCTCGATTTCGGCGATTTTCCCTTGTATAATGCTTTCAGAAATCCGTAAAAATTCCCAAGATTCCAATTCTCGATGCATTGTGACCGGTAAGCTCCCAGTAGCTGTCCCAGTTAGGTTTCCCTGAATTATGGGACCCGGATCAAAAATTTTACCACTTTTTACGATTTCTCGATTTCGGCAATTTTCCCTAGTATAATGCCTTCAGAAATCTGTAAGAATTCGCCAGATTCCGACGAAGCCAATTCTCGATGCATTGTGACCGGTAAGCTCCCAGTAGCTGTCCCAATCAGGTTTCCCTGAATTATGGGACCCGGATCAAAAATTTCACCACTTTTTACGATTTCTCGATTTCGGCGATTTTCCCTAGTATAATGCTTTCAGAAATCCGTAAAAATTCGACGAAGGCAATTCTCGATGCATTGTGACCGGTAAGCTCCCAGTAGCTGTCCCAATCAGGTTTTCCTTAATTATGGGACCCGGATCCAAAATTTTACCACTTTTTACGATTTCTCGATTTTGGCGTTTTTCCCTAGTATAATGCCTTCAGAAATCCGTAAAAATTCGACGAATGCAATTCTCGATGCATTGTGACCGGTAAGCTCCCAGTAGCTGTCCCAATCAGGTTTTTCTTAATTAAGGGACCCGGATCCAAAATTTCACCACTTTTTACGATTTCTCGATTTCGGCGATTTTCACTAGTATAATGCCTTCAGAAATCCGTAAAAATTCGACGAAGGCAATTCTCGATGCATTGTGACCGGTAAGCTCCCAGTAGCTGTGCCAATTAGGTTTCCCTTAATTATGGGACCCGGATTAAAAATTTTACCACTTTTTACGATTTCTCGATTTCGGCGATTTTCCGTAATATAATGCCTTCAGAAATCCTTAAAAATTCGACGAAGCCAATTCTCGATGCATTGTGACCGGTAAGCTCCCAGTAGCTGTCCCAATCAGGTTTTCCTAAATTATGGGACCCGGATCAAAAATTTTACCACTTTTTACGATTTCTCGATTTCGGCGATTTTCCCTTGTATAATGCTTTCAGAAATCCGTAAAAATTCCCAAGATTCCAATTCTCGATGCATTGTGACCGGTAAGCTCCCAGTAGCTGTCGCAGTTAGGTTTCCCTGAATTATGGGACCCGGATCAAAAATTTCACCACTTTTTACGATTTCTCGATTTCGGCAATTTTTCCTAGTATAATGCCTTCAGAAATCCGTAAGAATTCGCCAGAATCCGACGAAGCCAATTCTCGATGCATTGTGACCGGTAAGTTCCCTGTAGCTGTCCCAATCAGGTTTCCCTGAATTATGGGACCCGGATAAAAATTTCACCACTTTTTACGATTTCTCGATTTCGGCAATTTTCCCTAGTATAATGCCTTTAGAAATCCGTAAAAATTCGACGAAGGCAATTCTCGATGCATTGTGGCCGGTAAGCTCCCAGTAGCTGTCCCAATCAGGTTTCCCTGAAATATGGGACTCGGATCCAAATTTTCACCACTTTTTACGATTTCTCGATTTCGGCGATTTTCCCTAGTATAATGCCTTCAGAAATCCGTAAAAATTCGACGAAGCCAATTCTCGATGCATTGTGACCGGTAAGCTCCCAGTAGCTGTCCCAATCAGGTTTCCCTGAATTATGAGACCCGGATCAAAAATTTCACCACTTTTTACGATTTCTCGATTTCGGCGATTTTCAATAGTATATTGCGTTCAGAAATCCGTAAAAATTCGACGAAGCCAATTCTTGATGCATTGTGACCGGTAAGCTCCCAGTAGCTGTCCCAATCAGGTTTTCCTTAATTATGGGACCCGGATCCAAAATTTTACCACTTTTTACGATTTCTCGATTTTGGCATTTTTCCCTAGTATAATGCCTTCAGAAATCCGTAAAAATTCGACGACTGCAATTCTCGATGCATTGTGACCGGTAAGCTCCCAGTAGCTGTCCCAATCAGGTTTTTCTTAATTAAGGGACCCGGATCAAAAATTTCACCACTTTTTACGATTTCTCGATTTCGGCGATTTTCACTAGTATAATGCCTTCAGAAATCCGTAAAAATTCGACGAAGGCAATTCTCGATGCATTGTGACCGGTAAGCTCCCAGTAGCTATGCCAATTAGGTTTCCCTTAATTATGGGACGCGGATCAAAAATTTTACCACTTTTTACGATTTCTCGATTTCGGCGATTTTCCGTAGTATAATGCCTTCAGAAATCCGTAAAAATTCGACGAAGCCAATTCTCGATGCATTGTGACCGGTAAGCTCCCAGTAGCTGTCCCAATCAGGTTTTTCTAAATTATGGGACCCGGATTAAAAATTTCACCACTTTTTACGATTTCTCGATTTCGACAATTTTTCCTAGTATAATGCCTTCAGAAATCCGTAAAAATTCGCCAGATTCCGACGAAGCCAATTCTCTATGCATTGTGACCGGTAAGCTCCCAGTAGCTGTCCCAATCAGGTTTCCCTGAAGTATGGGACCCGGATCCAAAATTTCACCACTTTTTACAATTTCTCAATTTCAGCAATTTTCCCTAGTATAATGCCTTCAGAAATCCGTAAAAATTCTACAGATTCCGACGAAGCCAATTCTGATGCAATGTGACCGGTAAGCTCCCAGTAGCTATCCCAAAAAGGTTTCCCTGAATTATGGGACCCGGATCAAAAATTTCACCACTTTTTACGATTTCATGATTTCGGCGATTTTCCATAGTATAATGCCTTCAGAAATCCGTAAAAATTCGACAGATTCCGACGAAGCCAATTCTCGATGCATTGTGACCGGTAAGCTCCCAGTAGCTATCCCAATCAGGTTTTCCTGAATTATGGAACCCGAATCAAAAATTTCACCACTTTTTACGATTTCTCGATATCGGCGATTTTCCCTAGTATAATGCCTTCAGAAATCCGTAAAAATTAGACGAAACCAATTCTCGATGCATTGTGACCGGTAAGCTCCCAATAGCTGTCCCAATCAGAATTCCCTAAATTATGGGACCCGGATCAAAAATTTCACCACTTTTTACGATTTCTCGATTTCGGCGATTTTCCCTAGTATATTGCGTTCAGAAATCCTTAAAAATTCGACGAAGCCAATTCTCGATGCATTGTGAACAGTAAGCTCCCAGTAACTGTTTCAATAAGGTTTCCCTAAATTATGGGACCTGGATCCAAAATTTCACTACTTTTTACGATTTCTCGATTTCGGCGATTTTCCCTAGTATAATGCCTTCAGAAATCCGTAAAAATTCGACGAAACCAATTCTTGATGCATTGTGACCGGTAAGCTCCCAATAGCTGTCCCAAACAGGTTTCCCTGAATTATGGGACCCGGATCCAAAATTTTAACACTTTTTACGATTTCTCAATTTCGGCGAATTTTCCTTATATAATGCTTTCAGAAATCCGTAAAAATTCACCAGATTTCGACGAAGCGAATTCTCGATGCATTGTGACCGGTAAGCTCCCAGTAGCTGTCCCAATCAGGTTTCCCTGAATTATGGGCCCCGGACCAAAAATTTCACCAATATTTACGATTTCTCGATTTAGGCGATTTTTCCTAGTATAATACCTTCAGAAATCCGTAAAAATTCGCCAGATTCCGACGAAGCCAATTCTCTATGCATTATGACCGGTAAGCTCCCAGTAGCTGTCCCAATCAGGTTTTCCTGAATTATGGGACCCGGACCCAAAATTTCACCACTTTTTACGATTTCTCGATTTCGGCGATTTTCCCTAGTATAATGCTTTCAGAAATCCGTAAAAATTCCCAAGATTTCAATTCTGGATGCATTGTGACCGGTAAGTTCCCAGTAGCTGTGCCAGTTAGGTTTCCCTGAATTATGGAAATCGGATCAAAAATTTCACCACTTTTTACGATTTCTCGATTTCTCGATTTCGGCGATTTTCCCAAGTATAATGCCTACAGAAATCCGTAAGAATTCGCCAGATTCCGACGAATCCAATTCTCAATGCATTGTGACCGGTAAGCTCCCTGTAGCTGTCCCAATCAGGTTTCCCTTAATTATGGGACCCGGATCAAAAATTTCACAACTTTTTACGATTTCTCGATTTCGGCGATTTTCCCTAGTATAATGCCTTCAGAAATCCGTAAAAATTCGCTAGATTCCGACGAAGCCAATTCTCTATGCATTGTGACCGGTATGCTCCAAGTAGCTGTCCCAATCAGGTTTTCCTGAATTATGGGACCCAGATCCAAAATTTCACCACTTTTTACGATTTCTCGATTTCGGCGATTTTCCCTAGTATAATGCTTTCAGAAATCCGTAAAAATTCCCCAGATTCCAATTCTCGATGCATTGTGACCGGTAAGCTCCCAGTAGCTGTCCCAGTTAGGGTTCCCTGAATTATGGGACCCGGATCAAAAATTTCACCACTTTTTACGATTTCTCGTTTTCCGCAATTTTCCCCAGTATAACGCCTTCAGAAATCCGTAAGAATTTGCCAGATTCCGACGAAGCCAATTCTCGATGCATTGTGACCGGTAAGCTCCCTGTAGCTGTCCCAATCAGGTTTCCCTGAAATATGGGACCCGGATAAAAAATTTCACCACTTTTTACGATTTCTCGATTTCGGCGATTTTTCCTAGTATAATGCCTTCAGAAATCTGTAAAAATTCGCCAGATTCCGACGAAGCAAATTTTTGATACATTATGACAGGTAAGCTCCCAGTAGCTATCCCAATCAGGTTTTCCTGAATTATGGGACCCGGATAAAAAATTTCACCACTTTTTACGATTTCTCGATTTCGGCGATTTTCACTAGTATAATGCCTTCAGAAATCCGTAAAAATTTGCCAGATTCCGACGAAGCCAATTCTCGATGCATTGTGACCGTGAAGCTCCCAGTAGATGTCCCAATATGGTTTCCCTGAATTATGGGACCCGGATCCAAAATTTCACCACTTTTTACGATTTCTGGATTTGGGCGATTTTTCCATAGTATAATGCCTTCAGAAATCCGTAAAAATTCGACGATGCCAATTCTCGAGTCATTGTGTCCGGTAAGCTCCCAGTAGCTGTCCCAATACGGTTTCCCTTAATTATGGGACCCGGATCCAAAATTTCACCACTTTTAACGATTTCTTGATTTCGGCGATATTCCCTAGTATAATGCCTTTAGAAACCCGTAAAAATTCGACGAAGCCAATTCTCGATGCATTGTGACCGGTAAGCTCCCAGTAGCTATCCCAATCAGGTTTCCCGGCATTATAGGACCCAGATCAAAAATTTCACCACTTTTTATGATTTCTCGATTTCGGCGATTTTCCCTAGTATAATGCCTTCAGAAATCCGTAAAAATTTGCCAGATTTCGACGAACCCAATTCTCGATGCATTGTGACCGATAAGGTCCCAGTAGCTGTCCCAATCAGATTTCCCTGATTTATGGGACCCGGATCCAAAATTTCACCACTTTTTACGATTTCTCGATTTCGGCGATTTTCCCGAGTATAATGCCTTCAGAAATCCGTAAAAATTCGCCAGATTTCGACGAAGCCAATTCTCGTTGCATTGTGACCGGTAAGCTCCCAGTAGCTGTCCCAATCAGATTTTCCTGAATTATGGGACCCGGATCAAAAATTTCACCACTTTTTATGATTTCTCGATTTCAGCGATTTTCTCTAGTATAGCCTTCAGAAATCCGTAAAAATTCGCCAGATTCCGATGAAGCCAATTCTTGATGCATTGTGACCGGTAAGCTTCCAGTAGCTGTCCCAATGATATTTCCCTGAATTATAGGACCCGGATCCAAAATTTCACCACTTTTTACGATTTCTCGATTTCGGCGATTTTCCCGAGTATAAAGCCTTAAGAAATCCGTAAAAATTCGCCAGATTCCGACGAAGCCAATTCTCGATGCATTGTGACCGGTAAGATCCCAGTAGCGGTCCCAATCAGGTTTCCCTGAATTATGGGACCCGGATCCAAAATTTTACCACTTTTTACGATTTCTCGATTTCGGCGATTTTCCCTGATATAATGCCTTCAGAAATCCGTAAAAATTCGCCAGATTCGGAAGAAGCCAATTCCCGATACATTGTGACCGGTAAGCTCCCAGTAGCTGTCCCAATCAGGTTTCCCAGAATTATGGGACCTGGATCAAAAATTTCACAACTTTTTACGATTTCTCGATTTCGGCGATTTTCCCTAGTATAATGCCTTCAGAAATCCGTAAAAATTTGCCAGATTTCGACGAACCCAATTCTCGATGCATTGTGACCGATAAGCTCCCAGTAGCTGTCCCAATCAGATTTCCCTGAATTATGGGACCCGGATCCAAAATTTCACCACTTTTTACGATTTCTCGATTTCGGCGATTTTCCCGAGTATAATGCCTTCAGAAATCCGTAAAAATTCGCCAGATTTCGACGAAGCCAATTCTCGTTGCATTGTGACCGGTAAGCTCCCAGTAGCTGTCCCAATCAGACTTCCCTGAATTATGGGACCCGGATCCAAAATTTCACCATTTTTTATGATTTCTCAATTTCGGCGATTTTCCCTAGTATAATGCCTTCAAAAATCCGTAAAAATTTGCCAGATTTCGACGAACCCAATTCTCGATGCATTGTGACCGGTAAGCTCCCAGTAGCTGTCCCAATCAGATTTCCCTGAATTATGGGACCCGGATACAAAATTTCACCACTTTTTACGTTTTCTCGATTTCGACGACTTTCCCTAGTATAATGCCTTCAGAAATCCGTAAAAATTCGACGAAGCCAATTCTCGATGCATTGTGACCGGTAAGCTCCCAGTTACTGTCCCAATCAGGTTTCCCGGAATTTTTGGACCCGGATCCAAAATTTTACCACTTTTTACGATTTCTCGATTTCGGAGATTTTCCCAAGTATAATGCCTTCAGAAATCCGTAAAAATTCTCCAGATTCCGACGAAGCCAATTCTCGATGCATTGTGACCGGTAAGCTTCCAGTAGCTGTCCCAATCAGATTTTCCTTAATTATGGGACCCAGATAAAAAATTTCACCACTTTTAACGATTTCTCGATTTCGGCGATTTTCCCTAGTATAATGCCTTTAGAATTCCGTAAAAATTCGACGAAGCCAATTCTCGATGCATTGTGACCGGTAAGCTCCCAGTAGCTGTCCCAATCAGGTTTCCCAGAATTATGGGACCTGGATCCAAAATTTCACAACTTTTTACGATTTCTCGATTTCGGCGATTTTTCCTAGTATAATGCCTTCAGAAATCCGTAAAAATTTGCCAGATTCCGACGAAGCCAATTCTCGATGCATTGTGACCGGTAAGTTCCCAGTAGCTGTCCCAATCAGATTTCCCTAAATTATGGGACCCGGATAAAAAATTTCACCACTTTTAACGATTTCTCGATTTCGGCGATATTCCCTAGTATAATGCCTTTAGAAATCCGTAAAAATTCGACGAAGCCAACTCTCGATGCATTGTGACAGGTAAGCTCCCAGTAGCTGTCCCAATCAGGTTTCCCGGAATTATGGGACCCTGATAAAAAATTTCACCACTTTTTATGATTTCTCGATTTCGCCGATTTTCCCTAGTATAATGCCTTCAGAAATCCGTAAAAATTTGCCAGATTTCGACGAACCCAATTCTCGATGCACTGTGACCGGTAAGCTCCCAGTAGCTGTCCCAATCAGATTTTCCTGAATTATGGGACCCGGATAAAAAATTTCACCACTTTTAACGATTTCTCGATTTCGGCGATATTCCCTAGTATAATGCCTTTAGAAATCCTAACAATTCGCCAGATTCCGACGAAACCAATTCTCGATGCATTGTGACCGGTAAGCTCCCAGTAGATGTCCCAATACGGTTTCCCTGAATTATGGGACCCGGATCCAAAATTTCACCACTTTTTACGATTTCTCGATTTGGGCGATTTTCCATAGTATAATGCCTTCAGAGATCCGTAAAAATTCGACGAAGCCAATTCTCGATGCATTGTATCCGGTAAGCTCCCAGTAGCTGTCCCAATCAGATTTTCCTGAATTATAGGACCCTAATCAAAAATTTTACCTCTTTTTACGATTTCTCGATTTCGGCGATTTTCCCTAGTATAATGCCTTCAGAAATCCGTAAAAATTCGCCAGATTCCGACGAAGCCAATTCTCGATGCATTGTGACCGGTAAGCTTCCAGTAGCTGTCCCAATCAGATTTCCCTGAATTAAGGGACCCGAATAAAAAATTTCACCACTTTTAACGAGTTCTCGATTTCGGCGATTTTCCCTAGTATAATGCCTTTAAAAATCCGTAAAAATTCGACGAAGCCAATTCTCGATGCATTGTGACCGGTAAGCTCCCAGTAGCTGTGCCAATCAGGTTTCCCAGAATTATGGGACCTGGATCCAAAATTTCACAACTTTTTACGATTTCTCGATTTCGGTAATTTTCCCTAGTATAATGCCTTCAGAAATCCGTAAAAATTTGCCAGATTCCGACGAAGTCAATTCTCGATGCATTGTGATCGGTAAGCTCCCAGAAGCTGTCCCAATCAAATTTCCCTGAATTATGGGACCCGGATAAAAAATTTCACCACTTTTAACGATTTCTCGATTTCGGCGATATTCCCTAGTATAATGCCTTTAGAAATCCGTAAAAATTCGACGAAGCCAATTCTCGATGCATTGTGACCGGTAAGCTCACAGTAGCTATCCCAATCAGGTTTCCTGGAATTATGGGACCCAGATCAAAAATTTCACCACTTTTTATGATTTCTCGATTTCGGCGATTTTCCCTAGTATAATGCCTTCAGAAATCCGTAAAAATTTGCCAGATTTCGACGAACCCAATTCTCGATGCATTGTGACCGGTAAGCTCCCAGTAGCTGTCCCAATCAGATTTTCCTGAATTATGGGACCCGGATAAAAAATTTCGCCACTTTTAACGATTTCTCGATTTCAGCGATTTTCCCTAGTATAATGCCTTTAAAAATCCGTAAAAATTGGACGAAGCCAATTCTCGATGCATTGTGACCGGTAAGCTCCCAGTAGCTGTGCCAATCAGGTTTCCCAGAATTATGGGACCTGGATCCAAAATTTCACAACTTTTTACGATTTCTCGATTTCGGCGATTTTCCCGAGTATAATGCCTTCAGAAATCCGTAAAAATTTGCCAGATTCCGACGAAGCCAATTCTCGATGCATTGTGACCGGTAAGTTCCCAGTAGCTGTCCCAATCAGATTTCCCTAAATTATGGGACCCGGATAAAAAATTTCACCACTTTTAACGATTTATCGATTTCGGCGATTTTCCCTAGTATAATGCCTTTAGAATTCCGTAAAAATTCGACGAAGCCAATTCTCGATGCATTGTGACCGGTAAGCTCCCAGTAGCTGTCCCAATCAGGTTTCCCTGAATTATGGGACCCGGATCCAAAATTTCACCACTTTTTATGATTTCTCGATTTCGGCGATTTTCCCTAGTATAATGCCTTCAGAAATTCGTAAAAATTTGCCAGATTTCGACGAACCCAATTCTCGATGCATTGTGACCGGTAAGCTCCCAGTAGCTGTCCCAATCAGATTTTCCTGAATTATGGGACCCGGATAAAAAATTTCGCCACTTTTAACGATTTCTCGATTTCAGCGATTTTCCCTAGTATAATGCCTTTAAAAATCCGTAAAAATTGGACGAAGCCAATTCTCGATGCATTGTGACCGGTAAGCTCCCAGTAGCTGTGCCAATCAGGTTTCCCAGAATTATGGGACCTGGATCAAAAATTTCACAACTTTTTACGATTTCTCGATTTCGGCAATTTTCCCTAGTATAATGCCTTCAGAAATCCGTAAAAATTTGCCAGATTCCGACGAAGTCAATTCTCGATGCATTGTGATCGGTAAGCTCCCAGAAGCCGTCCCAATAAGATTTCCCTGAATTATGGGACCCGGATAAAAAATTTCACCACTTTTAACGATTTCTCGATTTCGGCGATATTCCCTAGTATAATGCCTTTAAAAATCCGTAAAAATTCGACGAAGCCAATTCTCGATGCATTGTGACCGGTAAGCTAACAGTAGCTATCCCAATCAGGTTTCCTAGAATTATGGGACCCAGATCAAAAATTTAACCACTTTTTATGATTTCTCGATTTCGGCGATTTTCCCTAGTATAATGCCTTCAGAAATCCGTAAAAATTTGCCAGATTTCGACGAACCCAATTCTCGATGCATTGTGACCGGTAAGCTCCCAGTAGCTGTCCCAATCAGATTTTCCTGAATTATGGGACCCGGATAAAAAATTTCGCCACTTTTAACGATTTCTCGATTTCGGCGATATTCCCTAGTATAATGCCTTTAGAAATCCGTAAAAATTTGCCAGATTGCGACGAACCCAATTCTCGATGCATTGTGACCGATAAGCTCCCAGTAGCTGTCCCAATCAGATTTCCCTGAATTATGGGACCCGGATCCAAAATTTCACCACTTTTTACGATTTCTCGATTTCGGCGATTTTCCCGAGTATAATGCCTTCAGAAATCCGTAAAAATTCGCCAGATTTCGACGAAGCCAATTCTCGTTGCATTGTGACCGGTAAGCTCCCAGTAGCTGTCCCACTCAGATTTCCCTGAATTATGGGACCCGAATCCAAAATTTCACCACTTTTTATGATTTCTCGATTTCGGCGATTTTCCCTAGAATAATGCCTTCAGAAATCCGTAAAAATTCGCCAGATTTCGATGAAGCCAATTCTTGATGCATTGTGACCGGTAAGCTCCCAGTAGCTGTCCCAATGATATTTCCCTGAATTTTAGGACCCGGATCCAAAATTTCACCACTTTTTACGATTTCTCGATTTCGGCGATTTTCCCGAGTATAAAGCCTTAAGAAATCCGTAAAAATTCGCCAAATTCCGACGAAGCCAATTCTCGATGCATTGTGACCGGTAAGATCCCAGTAGCGGTCCCAATCAGGTTTCCCTGAATTATGGGACCCGGATCCAAAATTTTACCACTTTTTACGATTTCTCGATTTCGGCGATTTTCCCTGATATAATGCCTTCAGAAATCCGTAAAAATTCGCCAGATTCGGAAGAAGCCAATTCTTGATGCATTGTGATCGGTAAGATCCCAGTAGCTGTCCCAATACGGTTTCCCTGAATTATGGGACCCGGATCCAAAATTTCACCACTTTTTACGATTTCTCGATTTCGGCGATTTTCCCTAGTATATTGCCTTCAGAAATCCGTAAAAATTCGACGTAGCCATATCTCGATGCATTATGACCGGTAAGCTCCCAGTAGCTATCCCAATCAGGTTTCCCGGAATTTTTGGACCCGGATCCAAAATTTCACCACTTTTTACGATTTCTCGATTTCGGAGATTTTCCCAAGTATAATGCTTTCAGAAATCCGTAAAAATTCGCCAAATTCCGATGAAGCCAATTCTCGATGCATTGTGACCGGTAAGCTTCCAGTAGCTGTCCCAATCAGATTTTCCTGAATTATGGGACCCGGATAAAAAATTTCACCACTTTTAACGATTTCTCGATTTCGGCGATTTTCCCTAGTATAATGCCTTTAGAATTCCGTAAAAATTCGACGAAGCCAATTCTCGATGCATTGTGACCGGTAAGCTCCCAGTAGCTGTCCCAATCAGGTTTCCCAGAATTATGGGACCTGGATCCAAAATTTCACAACTTTTTACGATTTCTCGATTTCGGCGATTTTCCCTAGTATAATGCCTTCAGAAATCCGTAAAAATTTGCCAGATTCCGACGAAGTCAATTCTCGATGCATTGTGACCGGTAAGTTCCCAGTAGCTGTCCCAATCAGATTTCCCTAAATTATGGGACCCGGATAAAAAATTTCACCACTTTTAACGATTTCTCGATTTCGGCGATTTTCCCTAGTATAATGCCTTTAGAATTCCGTAAAAATTCGACGAAGCCAATTCTCGATGCATTGTGACCGGTAAGCTCCCAGTAGCTGTCCCAATCAGGTTTCCCAGAATTATGGGACCTGGATCAAAAATTTCACAACTTTTTACGATTTCTCGATTTCGGCGATTTTCCCTAGTATAATGCCTTCAGAAATCCGTAAAAATTTGCCAGATTTCGACGAACCCAATTCTCGATGCATTGTGACCGATAAGCTCCCAGTAGCTGTCCCAATCAGATTTCCCTGAATTATGGGACCCGGATCCAAAATTTCACCACTTTTTACGATTTCTCGATTTCGGCGATTTTCCCGAGTATAATGCCTTCAGAAATCCGTAAAAATTCGCCAGATTTCGACGAAGCAAATTCTCGTTGCATTGTGACCGGTAAGCTCCCAGTAGCTGTCCCAATCAGATTTCCCTGAATTATGGGACCCGGATCCAAAATTTCACCACTTTTTATGATTTCTCAATTTCGGCGATTTTCCCTAGTATAATGCCTTCAGAAATCCGTAAAAATTTGCCAGATTTCGACGAACCCAATTCTCGATGCATTGTGACCGGTAAGCTCCCAGTAGCTGTCCCAATCAGATTTCCCTGAATTATGGGACCCGGATCCAAAATTTCACCACTTTTTACGTTTTCTCGATTTCGACGACTTTCCCTAGTATAATGCCTTCAGAAATCCGTAAAAATTCGACGAAGCCAATTCTCGATGCATTATGACCGGTAAACTCCCAGTTACTGTCCCAATCAGGTTTTCCGGAATTATGGGACCCGGATAAAAAATTTCACCACTTTTTACGATTTCTAGATTTCGGCGATTTTCCCTACTATAATGCCTTCAGAAATCCGTAAAAAGTCGCAAGATTCCGACGAATCCAATTCTCGATGCATTGTGACCGTTAAGCTCCCAGTAGATGTCCCAATACGGTTTCCCTGAATTATGGGACCCGGATCCAAAATTTCACCACTTTTTACGATTTCTCGATTTGGGCGATTTTTCCATAGTATAATGCCTTCAGAAATCCGTAAAAATTCGACGAAGCCAATTCTCGAGTCATTGTGTCCGGTAAGCTCCCAGTAGCTGTCCCAATACGGTTTCCCTGAATTATGGGACCCGGATCCAAAATTTCACCACTTTTAACGATTTCTCGATTTCGGCGATATTCCCTAGTATAATGCCTTTAGAAATCCGTAAAAATTCGACGAAGCCAATTCTCGATGCATTGTGATCGGTAAGCTCCCAGTAGCTGACCCAATCAGGTTTCCCTGAATTATGGGACCCGGATCCAAAATTTCACCACTTTTTACGTTTTCTCGATTTCGGCGATTTTCCCTAGTATAATGCCTTCAGAAATCGGTAAAAATTCGACGAATCCAATTCTCGATACATTGTGACCGGTAAGCTCCCAGTTGCTGTCCCAATCAGGTTTCCCGGAATTATGGGACCCGGATCCAAAATTTCACCACTTTTTACGATTTCTAGATTTCGGCGATTTTCCCTAGTATAATGCCTTCAGAAATCCGTAAAAATTCGCCAGATTCCGACGAAGCCAATTCTCGATGCATTGAGATCGGTAAGCTCCCAGTAGATGTCCCAATACGGTTTCCCTGAATTATGGGACACGGATCCAAAATTTCACCACTTTTTACGATTTCTCGATTTGGGCTATTTTCCCTATTATAATGCCTTCAAAAATCAGTAAAAATTCGACGAAGCCAATTCTCGATGCATTGTGTCCGGTAAGCTCCCAGTAGCTGTCCTAATCAGGTTTCCCTGAATTATGGGACCCGGATCCAAAATTTCACCACTTTTTACGATTTCTCGATTTCGGCGATTTTTTCTAGTATAATGCCTTCAGAAATCCGTAAAAATTCGCCAGATTCAGACGAAGCCAATTCTTGATGCATTGTGACCGGTAAGCTCCCAGTAGCTGTCCCAATCAGGTTTCCCTGAATTATGGGACACGGATCAAAAATTTCACCACTTTTTACGATTTCTCGATTTCGGCGATTTTTCCTAGTATAATGCCTTCAGAAATCCTTAAAAATTCGCCAGATTCCGACGAAGCCAATTCTCGATGCATTGTGACCGGTAAGCTCCCAGTAGCTGTCCCAATACGGTTTCCAAGAATTTTTGGACCCGGATCCAAAATTTCACCACTTTTTACGATTTCTCGATTTCGGCGATTTTTCCTAGTATAATGCCTTCAGAAATCCGTAAAAATTCGCCAGATTTCGACGAAGCCAATTCTCGTTGCATTGTGACCGGTAAGCTCCCAGTAGCTGTCCCAATCAGATTTCCCTGAATTATGGGACCCGAATCCAAAATTTCACCACTTTTTACGATTTCTCGATTTCGGCGATTTTCCTTAGTATAATGCCTTCAGAAATCCGTAAAAATTCGCCAGATTCCGATGAAGCCAATTTTTGATGCATTGTGACCGGTAAGCTCCCAGTAGCTGTCCCAATGATATTTCCCTGAATTATGGGACCCGGATCCAAAATTTCACCACTTTTTACGATTTCTCGATTTCGGCGATTTTTCCTAGTATAATGCCTTAAGAAATCCGTAAAAATTCGCCAGATTTCGACGAAACCAATTCTTGATGCATTGTGATCTGTAAGATCCCAGTAGCTGTTCCAATACGGTTTCCCTGAATTATGGGACCCGGATCCAAAATTTTACCACTTTTTACGATTTCTCGATTTCGGCGATTTTCCCTGATATAATGCCTTCAGAAATCCGTAAAAATTCGCCAGATTTGGACGAAGCCAATTCTTGATGCATTGTGATCGGTAATATCCCAGTAGCTGTTCCAATACGGTTTCCATGAATTATGGGACCCGGATCCAAAATTTCACCACTTTTTACGATTTCTCGATTTCGGCGATTTTTCCTAGTATAATGCCTTAGGAAATCCGTAAAAATTCGCCAGATTCCGACGAAGCCAATTCTCGATGCATTGTGACCGGTAAGCTCCCAGTAGATGTCCCAATACGGTTTCCCTGAATTATGGGACCCGGATCCAAAATTTCACCACTTTTTAAGATTTCTCGATTTCGGCGATTTTCTATAGTATAATGCTTTCAGAAAACCGTAAAAATTTGACGAAGCCAATTCTCGATGCATTGTGACCGGTAAGCTCCCAGTAGCTGTCCCAATCAGGTTTCCCGGAATTATGGGACCCGAATCAAAAATTTCATCACTTTTTACGATTTCTCGATTTCGGCGATTTTCCCTAGTATAATGCCTTCAGAAATATGTAAAAATTCGCCAGATTCCGACAAAGCCAATTCTCGATGCCTTGTGACCGTTAAGCTCCCAGTAGCTGTCCCAATCAGGTTTCCCTGAATTATGGGACCCGGATCCAAAATTTTACCACTTTTTACGATTTCTCGATTTCAGCGATTTTCCCTAATATAATGCCTTCAAAAATTCGTAAAAATTCGCCAGATTCCGACGAAGAAAATTCTTGATGCATTGTGACCGGTAAGATCCCAGTAGCTGTCCCAATACGGTTTCCCAGAATTATGGGACCCGGATCCAAAATTTCACCACTTTTACGATTTCTCGATTTCGGCGATTTTCCCTTGTATAATGCCTTCAGAAATCCGTAAAAATTCGACGAAACCAATTCTCGATGCATTGTGACCGGTAAGCTCCCAGTTGCTGTCCCAATCAGGTTTCCCAGAATTATGGGACCCGGATCCAAAATTACACCACTTTTTACGATTTCAAGATTTCGGCGATATTTCCTAGTATAATGCCTTCAGAAATCCGTAAAAATTCGCCAGATTCCGACGAAGCCAATTCTCGATGCATTGTGATCGGTAAGCTCCCAGTAGATGTCCCAATACGGTTTCCCTGAATTATGGGACCCAGATCCAAAATTTCACCACTTTTTACAATTTCTCGATTTGGGCGATTTTCCCTAGTATAATGTCTTCAAAAATCCGTAAAAATTTGACGAAGCCAATTCTCGATGCATTGTGACCGGTAAGCTCCCAGTAGCTGTCCCAATACGGTTTCCCAGAATTTTGGGACCCGGATCCAAAATTTCACCACTTTTTACGATTTCTCGATTTCGGCGATTTTCCCTAGTATAATGCCTTCAGAAATCCGTAAAATTTCGCCAGATTCCGACGAAACCAATTCTCGATGCATTGTGATCGGTAAGCTTCCAGTAGCTGTCCCAATCAGATTTTCCTGAATTATGGGACCCGGATAAAAAATTTCACCACTTTTAACGATTTCTCGATTTCGGCGATTTTCCCTAGTATAATGCCTTTAAAAATCCGTAAAAATTCGACGAAGCCAATTCTCGATGCATTGTGACCGGTAAGCTCCCAGTAGCTGTGCCAATCAGGTTTCCCAGAATTATGGGACCTGGATCCAAAATTTCACAACTTTTTACGATTTCTCGATTTCGGCAATTTTCCCTAGTATAATGCCTTCAGAAATCCGTAAAAATTTGCCAGATTCCGACGAAGTCAATTCTCGATGCATTGTGATCGGTAAGCTCCCAGAAGCTGACCCAATTAGATTTCCCTTAATTATGGGACCCGGATAAAAAATTTCACCACTTTTAACGATTTCTCGATTTCGGCGATATTCCCTAGTATAATGCATTTAGAAATCCATAAAAATTCGACGAAGCCAATTCTCGATGCATTGTGACCGGTAAGCTCCCAGTAGCTGTCCCAATCAGGTTTCCCTGAATTATGGGACACGGATCAAAAATTTCACCACTTTTTACGATTTCTCGATTTCGGCGATTTTCCCTAGTATAATGCCTTCAGAAATCCTTAAAAATTCGCCAGATTTCGACGAAGCAAATTCTCGATGCATTGTGACCGGTAAGCTCCCAGTAGCTGTCCCAATACGGTTTCCCAGAATTTTGGGACCCTGATCCAAAATTTCACCACTTTTTACGATTTCTCGATTTCGGCGATTTTCCCGAGTATAATGCCTTCAGAAATCCGTAAAAATTCGCCAGATTTCGACGAAGCCAATTCTCGTTGCATTGTGACCGGTAAGCTCCCAGTAGCTGTCCCAATCAGATTTCCCTGAATTATGGGACCCGGATCCAAAATTTCACCACTTTTTACGATTTCTAGATTTCGGCGATTTTCCCTAGTATAATGCCTTCAGAAATCCGTAAAAATTCGCCAGATTCCGACGAAGCCAATTCTCGATGCATTGAGATCGGTAAGCTCCCAGTAGATGTCCCAATACGGTTTCCCTGAATTATGGGACACGGATCCAAAATTTCACCACTTTTTACGATTTCTCGATTTGGGCGATTTTCCCTATTATAATGCCTTCAAAAATCCGTAAAAATTCGACGAAGCCAATTCTCGATGCATTGTGTCCGGTAAGCTCCCAGTAGCTGTCCTAATCAGGTTTCCCTGAATTATGGGACCCGGATCCAAAATTTCACCACTTTTTACGATTTCTCGATTTCGGCGATTTTTTCTAGTATAATGCCTTCAGAAATCCGTAAAAATTCGCCAGATTCCGACGAAGCCAATTCTCGATGCATTGTGACCGGTAAGCTCCCAGTAGCTGTCCCAATCAGGTTTCCCTGAATTATGGGACACGGATCAAAAATTTCACCACTTTTTACGATTTCTCGATTTCGGCGATTTTTCCTAGTATAATGCCTTCAGAAATCCTTAAAAATTCGCCAGATTCCGACGAAGCCAATTCTCGATGCATTGTGACCGGTAAGCTCCCAGTAGCTGTCCCAATACGGTTTCCAAGAATTTTTGGACCCGGATCCAAAATTTCACCACTTTTTACGATTTCTCGATTTCGGCGATTTTTCCTAGTATAATGCCTTCAGAAATCCGTAAAAATTCGCCAGATTTCGACGAAGCCAATTCTCGTTGCATTGTGACCGGTAAGCTCCCAGTAGCTGTCCCAATCAGATTTCCCTGAATTATGGGACCCGAATCCAAAATTTCACCACTTTTTACGATTTCTCGATTTCGGCGATTTTCCTTAATATAATGCCTTTAGAAATCCGTAAAAATTCGCCAGATTCCGATGAAGCCAATTTTTGATGCATTGTGACCGGTAAGCTCCCAGTAGCTGTCCCAATGATATTTCCCTGAATTATGGGACCCGGATCCAAAATTTCACCACTTTTTACGATTTCTCGATTTCGGCGATATTCCCTAGTATAATGCCTTTAAAAATCCGTAAAAATTCGACGAAGCCAATTCTCGATGCATTGTGACCGGTAAGCTAACAGTAGCTATCCCAATCAGGTTTCCTAGAATTATGGGACCCAGATCAAAAATTTAACCACTTTTTATGATTTCTCGATTTCGGCGATTTTCCCTAGTATAATGCCTTCAGAAATCCGTAAAAATTTGCCAGATTTCGACGAACCCAATTCTCGATGCATTGTGACCGGTAAGCTCCCAGTAGCTGTCCCAATCAGATTTTCCTGAATTATGGGACCCGGATAAAAAATTTCGCCACTTTTAACGATTTCTCGATTTCGGCGATATTCCCTAGTATAATGCCTTTAGAAATCCGTAAAAATTTGCCAGATTGCGACGAACCCAATTCTCGATGCATTGTGACCGATAAGCTCCCAGTAGCTGTCCCAATCAGATTTCCCTGAATTATGGGACCCGGATCCAAAATTTCACCACTTTTTACGATTTCTCGATTTCGGCGATTTTCCCGAGTATAATGCCTTCAGAAATCCGTAAAAATTCGCCAGATTTCGACGAAGCCAATTCTCGTTGCATTGTGACCGGTAAGCTCCCAGTAGCTGTCCCACTCAGATTTCCCTGAATTATGGGACCCGAATCCAAAATTTCACCACTTTTTATGATTTCTCGATTTCGGCGATTTTCCCTAGAATAATGCCTTCAGAAATCCGTAAAAATTCGCCAGATTTCGATGAAGCCAATTCTTGATGCATTGTGACCGGTAAGCTCCCAGTAGCTGTCCCAATGATTTTTCCCTGAATTTTAGGACCCGGATCCAAAATTTCACCACTTTTTACGATTTCTCGATTTCGGCGATTTTCCCGAGTATAAAGCCTTAAGAAATCCGTAAAAATTCGCCAAATTCCGACGAAGCCAATTCTCGATGCATTGTGACCGGTAAGATCCCAGTAGCGGTCCCAATCAGGTTTCCCTGAATTATGGGACCCGGATCCAAAATTTTACCACTTTTTACGATTTCTCGATTTCGGCGATTTTCCCTGATATAATGCCTTCAGAAATCCGTAAAAATTCGCCAGATTCGGAAGAAGCCAATTCTTGATGCATTGTGATCGGTAAGATCCCAGTAGCTGTCCCAATACGGTTTCCCTGAATTATGGGACCCGAATCCAAAATTTCACCACTTTTTACGATTTCTCGATTTCGGCGATTTTCCCTAGTATATTGCCTTCAGAAATCCGTAAAAATTCGACGTAGCCATATCTCGATGCATTATGACCGGTAAGCTCCCAGTAGCTATCCCAATCAGGTTTCCCGGAATTTTTGGACCCGGATCCAAAATTTCACCACTTTTTACGATTTCTCGATTTCGGAGATTTTCCCAAGTATAATGCTTTCAGAAATCCGTAAAAATTCGCCAAATTCCGACGAAGCCAATTCTCGATGCATTGTGACCGGTAAGCTTCCAGTAGCTGTCCCAATCAGATTTTCCTGAATTATGGGACCCGGATAAAAAATTTCACCACTTTTAACGATTTCTCGATTTCGGCGATTTTCCCTAGTATAATGCCTTTAGAATTCCGTAAAAATTCGACGAAGCCAATTCTCGATGCATTGTGACCGGTAAGCTCCCAGTAGCTGTCCCAATCAGGTTTCCCAGAATTATGGGACCTGGATCCAAAATTTCACAACTTTTTACGATTTCTCGATTTCGGCGATTTTCCCTAGTATAATGCCTTCAGAAATCCGTAAAAATTTGCCAGATTCCGACGAAGTCAATTCTCGATGCATTGTGACCGGTAAGTTCCCAGTAGCTGTCCCAATCAGATTTCCCTAAATTATGGGACCCGGATAAAAAATTTCACCACTTTTAACGATTTCTCGATTTCGGCGATTTTCCCTAGTATAATGCCTTTAGAATTCCGTAAAAATTCGACGAAGCCAATTCTCGATGCATTGTGACCGGTAAGCTCCCAGTAGCTGTCCCAATCAGGTTTCCCAGAATTATGGGACCTGGATCAAAAATTTCACAACTTTTTACGATTTCTCGATTTCGGCGATTTTCCCTAGTATAATGCCTTCAGAAATCCGTAAAAATTTGCCAGATTTCGACGAACCCAATTCTCGATGCATTGTGACCGATAAGCTCCCAGTAGCTGTCCCAATCAGATTTCCCTGAATTATGGGACCCGGATCCAAAATTTCACCACTTTTTACGATTTCTCGATTTCGGCGATTTTCCCGAGTATAATGCCTTCAGAAATCCGTAAAAATTCGCCAGATTTCGACGAAGCAAATTCTCGTTGCATTGTGACCGGTAAGCTCCCAGTAGCTGTCCCAATCAGATTTCCCTGAATTATGGGACCCGGATCCAAAATTTCACCACTTTTTATGATTTCTCAATTTCGGCGATTTTCCCTAGTATAATGCCTTCAGAAATCCGTAAAAATTTGCCAGATTTCGACGAACCCAATTCTCGATGCATTGTGACCGGTAAGCTCCCAGTAGCTGTCCCAATCAGATTTCCCTGAATTATGGGACCCGGATCCAAAATTTCACCACTTTTTACGTTTTCTCGATTTCGACGACTTTCCCTAGTATAATGCCTTCAGAAATCCGTAAAAATTCGACGAAGCCAATTCTCGATGCATTATGACCGGTAAACTCCCAGTTACTGTCCCAATCAGGTTTTCCGGAATTATGGGACCCGGATAAAAAATTTCACCACTTTTTACGATTTCTAGATTTCGGCGATTTTCCCTACTATAATGCCTTCAGAAATCCGTAAAAAGTCGCCAGATTCCGACGAATCCAATTCTCGATGCATTGTGACCGTTAAGCTCCCAGTAGATGTCCCAATACGGTTTCCCTGAATTATGGGACCCGGATCCAAAATTTCACCACTTTTTACGATTTCTCGATTTGGGCGATTTTTCCATAGTATAATGCCTTCAGAAATCCGTAAAAATTCGACGAAGCCAATTCTCGAGTCATTGTGTCCGGTAAGCTCCCAGTAGCTGTCCCAATACGGTTTCCCTGAATTATGGGACCCGGATCCAAAATTTCACCACTTTTAACGATTTCTCGATTTCGGCGATATTCCCTAGTATAATGCCTTTAGAAATCCGTAAAAATTCGACGAAGCCAATTCTCGATGCATTGTGACCGGTAAGCTCCCAGTAGCTGACCCAATCAGGTTTCCCTGAATTATGGGACCCGGATCCAAAATTTCACCACTTTTTACGTTTTCTCGATTTCGGCGATTTTCCCTAGTATAATGCCTTCAGAAATCGGTAAAAATTCGACGAATCCAATTCTCGATACATTGTGACCGGTAAGCTCCCAGTTGCTGTCCCAATCAGGTTTCCCGGAATTATGGGACCCGGATCCAAAATTTCACCACTTTTTACGATTTCTAGATTTCGGCGATTTTCCCTAGTATAATGCCTTCAGAAATCCGTAAAAATTCGCCAGATTCCGACGAAGCCAATTCTCGATGCATTGAGATCGGTAAGCTCCCAGTAGATGTCCCAATACGGTTTCCCTGAATTATGGGACACGGATCCAAAATTTCACCACTTTTTACGATTTCTCGATTTGGGCTATTTTCCCTATTATAATGCCTTCAAAAATCAGTAAAAATTCGACGAAGCCAATTCTCGATGCATTGTGTCCGGTAAGCTCCCAGTAGCTGTCCTAATCAGGTTTCCCTGAATTATGGGACCCGGATCCAAAATTTCACCACTTTTTACGATTTCTCGATTTCGGCGATTTTTTCTAGTATAATGCCTTCAGAAATCCGTAAAAATTCGCCAGATTCCGACGAAGCCAATTCTTGATGCATTGTGACCGGTAAGCTCCCAGTAGCTGTCCCAATCAGGTTTCCCTGAATTATGGGTCACGGATCAAAAATTTCACCACTTTTTACGATTTCTCGATTTCGGCGATTTTTCCTAGTATAATGCCTTCAGAAATCCTTAAAAATTCGCCAGATTCCGACGAAGCCAATTCTCGATGCATTGTGACCGGTAAGCTCCCAGTAGCTGTCCCAATACGGTTTCCAAGAATTTTTGGACCCGGATCCAAAATTTCACCACTTTTTACGATTTCTCGATTTCGGCGATTTTTCCTAGTATAATGCCTTCAGAAATCCGTAAAAATTCGCCAGATTTCGACGAAGCCAATTCTCGTTGCATTGTGACCGGTAAGCTCCCAGTAGCTGTCCCAATCAGATTTCCCTGAATTATGGGACCCGAATCCAAAATTTCACCACTTTTTACGATTTCTCGATTTCGGCGATTTTCCTTAGTATAATGCCTTCAGAAATCCGTAAAAATTCGCCAGATTCCGATGAAGCCAATTTTTGATGCATTGTGACCGGTAAGCTCCCAGTAGCTGTCCCAATGATATTTCCCTGAATTATGGGACCCGGATCCAAAATTTCACCACTTTTTACGATTTCTCGATTTCGGCGATTTTTCCTAGTATAATGCCTTAAGAAATCCGTAAAAATTCGCCAGATTTCGACGAAGCCAATTCTTGATGCATTGTGATCTGTAAGATCCCAGTAGCTGTTCCAATACGGTTTCCCTGAATTATGGGACCCGGATCCAAAATTTTACCACTTTTTACGATTTCTCGATTTCGGCGATTTTCCCTGATATAATGCCTTCAGAAATCCGTAAAAATTCGCCAGACTTGGACGAAGCCAATTCTTGATGCATTGTGATCGGTAATATCCCAGTAGCTGTTCCAATACGGTTTCCATGAATTATGGGACCCGGATCCAAAATTTCACCACTTTTTACGATTTCTCGATTTCGGCGATTTTTCCTAGTATAATGCCTTAGGAAATCCGTAAAAATTCGCCAGATTCCGACGAAGCCAATTCTCGATGCATTGTGACCGGTAAGCTCCCAGTAGATGTCCCAATACGGTTTCCCTGAATTATGGGACCCGGATCCAAAATTTCACCACTTTTTAAGATTTCTCGATTTCGGCGATTTTCTATAGTATAATGCTTTCAGAAAACCGTAAAAATTTGACGAAGCCAATTCTCGATGCATTGTGACCGGTAAGCTCCCAGTAGCTGTCCCAATCAGGTTTCCCGGAATTATGGGACCCGAATCAAAAATTTCATCACTTTTTACGATTTCTCGATTTCGGCGATTTTCCCTAGTATAATGCCTTCAGAAATATGTAAAAATTCGCCAGATTCCGACAAAGCCAATTCTCGATGCCTTGTGACCGTTAAGCTCCCAGTAGCTGTCCCAATCAGGTTTCCCTGAATTATGGGACCCGGATCCAAAATTTTACCACTTTTTACGATTTCTCGATTTCAGCGATTTTCCCTAATATAATGCCTTCAAAAATTCGTAAAAATTCGCCAGATTCCGACGAAGAAAATTCTTGATGCATTGTGACCGGTAAGATCCCAGTAGCTGTCCCAATACGGTTTCCCAGAATTATGGGACCCGGATCCAAAATTTCACCACTTTTACGATTTCTCGATTTCGGCGATTTTCCCTTGTATAATGCCTTCAGAAATCCGTAAAAATTCGACGAAGCCAATTCTCGATGCATTGTGACCGGTAAGCTCCCAGTTGCTGTCCCAATCAGGTTTCCCAGAATTATGGGACCCGGATCCAAAATTTCACCACTTTTTACGATTTCAAGATTTCGGCGATATTTCCTAGTATAATGCCTTCAGAAATCCGTAAAAATTCGCCAGATTCCGACGAAGCCAATTCTCGATGCATTGTGATCGGTAAGCTCCCAGTAGATGTCCCAATACGGTTTCCCTGAATTATGGGACCCAGATCCAAAATTTCACCACTTTTTACAATTTCTCGATTTGGGCGATTTTCCCTAGTATAATGTCTTCAAAAATCCGTAAAAATTTGACGAAGCCAATTCTCGATGCATTGTGACCGGTAAGCTCCCAGTAGCTGTCCCAATACGGTTTCCCAGAATTTTGGGACCCGGATCCAAAATTTCACCACTTTTTACGATTTCTCGATTTCGGCGATTTTCCCTAGTATAATGCCTTCAGAAATCCGTAAAATTTCGCCAGATTCCGACGAAACCAATTCTCGATGCATTGTGATCGGTAAGCTTCCAGTAGCTGTCCCAATCAGATTTTCCTGAATTATGGGACCCGGATAAAAAATTTCACCACTTTTTACGATTTCTCGATTTGGGCGATTTTTCCATAGTATAATGCCTTCAGAAATCCGTAAAAATTCGACGAAGCCAATTCTCGAGTCATTGTGTCCGGTAAGCTCCCAGTAGCTGTCCCAATACGGTTTCCCTGAATTATGGGACCCGGATCCAAAATTTCACCACTTTTAACGATTTCTCGATTTCGGCGATATTCCCTAGTATAATGCCTTTAGAAATCCGTAAAAATTCGACGAAGCCAATTCTCGATGCATTGTGACCGGTAAGCTCCCAGTAGCTGACCCAATCAGGTTTCCCTGAATTATGGGACCCGGATCCAAAATTTCACCACTTTTTACGTTTTCTCGATTTCGGCGATTTTCCCTAGTATAATGCCTTCAGAAATCGGTAAAAATTCGACGAATCCAATTCTCGATACATTGTGACCGGTAAGCTCCCAGTTGCTGTCCCAATCAGGTTTCCCGGAATTATGGGACCCGGATCCAAAATTTCACCACTTTTTACGATTTCTAGATTTCGGCGATTTTCCCTAGTATAATGCCTTCAGAAATCCGTAAAAATTCGCCAGATTCCGACGAAGCCAATTCTCGATGCATTGAGATCGGTAAGCTCCCAGTAGATGTCCCAATACGGTTTCCCTGAATTATGGGACACGGATCCAAAATTTCACCACTTTTTACGATTTCTCGATTTGGGCTATTTTCCCTATTATAATGCCTTCAAAAATCAGTAAAAATTCGACGAAGCCAATTCTCGATGCATTGTGTCCGGTAAGCTCCCAGTAGCTGTCCTAATCAGGTTTCCCTGAATTATGGGACCCGGATCCAAAATTTCACCACTTTTTACGATTTCTCGATTTCGGCGATTTTTTCTAGTATAATGCCTTCAGAAATCCGTAAA
Source organism: Excoecaria cochinchinensis (assembly GCA_947683425.1). NCBI lineage: Eukaryota > Viridiplantae > Streptophyta > Magnoliopsida > Malpighiales > Euphorbiaceae > Excoecaria > Excoecaria cochinchinensis. The sequence continues at coordinate 340,269 of CANTUQ010000252.1, forward strand.
AATTCGCCAGATTCCGACGAAGCCAATTCTTGATGCATTGTGACCGGTAAGCTCCCAGTAGCTGTCCCAATCAGGTTTCCCTGAATTATGGGTCACGGATCAAAAATTTCACCACTTTTTACGATTTCTCGATTTCGGCGATTTTTCCTAGTATAATGCCTTCAGAAATCCTTAAAAATTCGCCAGATTCCGACGAAGCCAATTCTCGATGCATTGTGACCGGTAAGCTCCCAGTAGCTGTCCCAATACGGTTTCCAAGAATTTTTGGACCCGGATCCAAAATTTCACCACTTTTTACGATTTCTCGATTTCGGCGATTTTTCCTAGTATAATGCCTTCAGAAATCCGTAAAAATTCGCCAGATTTCGACGAAGCCAATTCTCGTTGCATTGTGACCGGTAAGCTCCCAGTAGCTGTCCCAATCAGATTTCCCTGAATTATGGGACCCGAATCCAAAATTTCACCACTTTTTACGATTTCTCGATTTCGGCGATTTTCCTTAGTATAATGCCTTCAGAAATCCGTAAAAATTCGCCAGATTCCGATGAAGCCAATTTTTGATGCATTGTGACCGGTAAGCTCCCAGTAGCTGTCCCAATGATATTTCCCTGAATTATGGGACCCGGATCCAAAATTTCACCACTTTTTACGATTTCTCGATTTCGGCGATTTTTCCTAGTATAATGCCTTAAGAAATCCGTAAAAATTCGCCAGATTTCGACGAAGCCAATTCTTGATGCATTGTGATCTGTAAGATCCCAGTAGCTGTTCCAATACGGTTTCCCTGAATTATGGGACCCGGATCCAAAATTTTACCACTTTTTACGATTTCTCGATTTCGGCGATTTTCCCTGATATAATGCTTTCAGAAATCCGTAAAAATTCGCCAGACTTGGACGAAGCCAATTCTTGATGCATTGTGATCGGTAATATCCCAGTAGCTGTTCCAATACGGTTTCCATGAATTATGGGACCCGGATCCAAAATTTCACCACTTTTTACGATTTCTCGATTTCGGCGATTTTTCCTAGTATAATGCCTTAGGAAATCCGTAAAAATTCGCCAGATTCCGACGAAGCCAATTCTCGATGCATTGTGACCGGTAAGCTCCCAGTAGATGTCCCAATACGGTTTCCCTGAATTATGGGACCCGGATCCAAAATTTCACCACTTTTTAAGATTTCTCGATTTCGGCGATTTTCTATAGTATAATGCTTTCAGAAAACCGTAAAAATTTGACGAAGCCAATTCTCGATGCATTGTGACCGGTAAGCTCCCAGTAGCTGTCCCAATCAGGTTTCCCGGAATTATGGGACCCGAATCAAAAATTTCATCACTTTTTACGATTTCTCGATTTCGGCGATTTTCCCTAGTATAATGCCTTCAGAAATATGTAAAAATTCGCCAGATTCCGACAAAGCCAATTCTCGATGCCTTGTGACCGTTAAGCTCCCAGTAGCTGTCCCAATCAGGTTTCCCTGAATTATGGGACCCGGATCCAAAATTTTACCACTTTTTACGATTTCTCGATTTCAGCGATTTTCCCTAATATAATGCCTTCAAAAATTCGTAAAAATTCGCCAGATTCCGACGAAGAAAATTCTTGATGCATTGTGACCGGTAAGATCCCAGTAGCTGTCCCAATACGGTTTCCCAGAATTATGGGACCCGGATCCAAAATTTCACCACTTTTACGATTTCTCGATTTCGGCGATTTTCCCTTGTATAATGCCTTCAGAAATCCGTAAAAATTCGACGAAGCCAATTCTCGATGCATTGTGACCGGTAAGCTCCCAGTTGCTGTCCCAATCAGGTTTCCCAGAATTATGGGACCCGGATCCAAAATTTCACCACTTTTTACGATTTCAAGATTTCGGCGATATTTCCTAGTATAATGCCTTCAGAAATCCGTAAAAATTCGCCAGATTCCGACGAAGCCAATTCTCGATGCATTGTGATCGGTAAGCTCCCAGTAGATGTCCCAATACGGTTTCCCTGAATTATGGGACCCAGATCCAAAATTTCACCACTTTTTACAATTTCTCGATTTGGGCGATTTTCCCTAGTATAATGTCTTCAAAAATCCGTAAAAATTTGACGAAGCCAATTCTCGATGCATTGTGACCGGTAAGCTCCCAGTAGCTGTCCCAATACGGTTTCCCAGAATTTTGGGACCCGGATCCAAAATTTCACCACTTTTTACGATTTCTCGATTTCGGCGATTTTCCCTAGTATAATGCCTTCAGAAATCCGTAAAATTTCGCCAGATTCCGACGAAACCAATTCTCGATGCATTGTGATCGGTAAGCTTCCAGTAGCTGTCCCAATCAGATTTTCCTGAATTATGGGACCCGGATAAAAAATTTCACCACTTTTAACGATTTCTCGATTTCGGCGATTTTCCCTAGTATAATGCCTTTAAAAATCCGTAAAAATTCGACGAAGCCAATTCTCGATGCATTGTGACCGGTAAGCTCCCAGTAGCTGTGCCAATCAGGTTTCCCAGAATTATGGGACCTGGATCCAAAATTTCACAACTTTTTACGATTTCTCGATTTCGGCAATTTTCCCTAGTATAATGCCTTCAGAAATCCGTAAAAATTTGCCAGATTCCGACAAAGTCAATTCTCGATGCATTGTGATCGGTAAGCTCCCAGAAGCTGACCCAATTAGATTTCCCTTAATTATGGGACCCGGATAAAAAATTTCACCACTTTTAACGATTTCTCGATTTCGGCGATATTCCCTAGTATAATGCATTTAGAAATCCATAAAAATTCGACGAAGCCAATTCTCGATGCATTGTGACCGGTAAGCTCCCAGTAGCTGTCCCAATCAGGTTTCCCTGAATTATGGGACACGGATCAAAAATTTCACCACTTTTTACGATTTCTCGATTTCGGCGATTTTCCCTAGTATAATGCCTTCAGAAATCCTTAAAAATTCGCCAGATTTCGACGAAGCAAATTCTCGATGCATTGTGACCGGTAAGCTCCCAGTAGCTGTCCCAATACGGTTTCCCAGAATTTTGGGACCCGGATCCAAAATTTCACCACTTTTTACGATTTCTCGATTTCGGCGATTTTCCCTAGTATAATGCCTTCAGAAATCCGTAAAATTTCGCCAGATTCCGACGAAACCAATTCTCGATGCATTGTGATCGGTAAGCTTCCAGTAGCTGTCCCAATCAGATTTTCCTGAATTATGGGACCCGGATAAAAAATTTCACCACTTTTAACGATTTCTCGATTTCGGCGATTTTCCCTAGTATAATGCCTTTAAAAATCCGTAAAAATTCGACGAAGCCAATTCTCGATGCATTGTGACCGGTAAGCTCCCAGTAGCTGTGCCAATCAGGTTTCCCAGAATTATGGGACCTGGATCCAAAATTTCACAACTTTTTACGATTTCTCGATTTCGGCAATTTTCCCTAGTATAATGCCTTCAGAAATCCGTAAAAATTTGCCAGATTCCGACGAAGTCAATTCTCGATGCATTGTGATCGGTAAGCTCCCAGAAGCTGACCCAATTAGATTTCCCTTAATTATGGGACCCGGATAAAAAATTTCACCACTTTTAACGATTTCTCGATTTCGGCGATATTCCCTAGTATAATGCATTTAGAAATCCATAAAAATTCGACGAAGCCAATTCTCGATGCATTGTGACCGGTAAGCTCCCAGTAGCTGTCCCAATCAGGTTTCCCTGAATTATGGGACACGGATCAAAAATTTCACCACTTTTTACGATTTCTCGATTTCGGCGATTTTCCCTAGTATAATGCCTTCAGAAATCCTTAAAAATTCGCCAGATTTCGACGAAGCAAATTCTCGATGCATTGTGACCGGTAAGCTCCCAGTAGCTGTCCCAATACGGTTTCCCAGAATTTTGGGACCCTGATCCAAAATTTCACCACTTTTTACGATTTCTCGATTTCGGCGATTTTCCCGAGTATAATGCCTTCAGAAATCCGTAAAAATTCGCCAGATTTCGACGAAGCCAATTCTCGTTGCATTGTGACCGGTAAGCTCCCAGTAGCTGTCCCAATCAGATTTCCCTGAATTATGGGACCCGGATCCAAAATTTCACCAATTTTTACGATTTCTCGATTTCGGCGATTTTCCCTAGTATAATGCCTTCAGAAATCCGTAAAAATTCGACGAAGCCAATTCTCGATGCATTGTGACCGGTAAGCTCCCAGTTGCTGTCCCAATCAGGTTTCCCGGAATTATGGGACCCGGATCCAAAATTTCACCACTTTTTACGATTTCTCGATTTCGGCGTTTTTCCCTAGTATAATGCCTTCAGATATCCGTAAAAATTCGCCAGATTCCGATGAAGCCAATTCTTGATGCATTGTGACCGGTAAGCTCCCAGTAGCTGTCCCAATGATATTTCCCTGAATTATGGGACCCGGATCCAAAATTTCACCACTTTTTACGATTTCTCGATTTCGGCGATTTTCCCGAGTATAATGCCTTAAGAAATCCGTAAAAATTCGCCAGATTCCGACTAAGCCAATTCTCGATGCATTGTGACCGGTAAGATCGCAGTAGCGGTCCCAATCAGGTTTCTCTGAATTATGGGACCCGGATCCAAAATTTTACCACTTTTTACAATTTCTCGATTTCGGCGATTTTCCCTAATATAATGCCTTCAGAAATCCGTAAAAATTCGCCAGATTCGGACGAAGCAAATTCTTGATGCATTATGATCGGTAAGATCCCAGTAGCTGTCCCAATACGGTTTCCCTGAATTATGGGACCCGGATCAAAAATTTCACCACTTTTTACGATTTCTCGATTTCGGTGATTTTCCCTAGTATATTGCCTTCAGAAATCCGTAAAAATTCGACGAAGCCATATCTCGATGCATTATGACCGGTAAGCTCCCAGTAGCTGTCCCAATCAGGTTTCCCGGATTTATGGGACCCGAATCCAAAATTTCACCACTTTTTACGATTTCTCGATTTCGGAGATTTTCCCAAGTATAATGCCTTCAGAAATCCGTAAAAATTCGCCAGATTCCGACGATGCCAATTCTCGATGCATTTTGACCGGTAAGCTTCCAGTAGCCGTCCCAATCAGATTTCCCTGAATTATGGGACCCGGATAAAAAATTTCACCACTTTTAACGATTTTTCGATTTCGGCGATTTTCCCTAGTATATTGCCTTTAGAAATCCGTAAAAATTCGACGAAACCAATTCTCGATGCATTGTGACCGGTAAGCTCCCAGTAGCTGTCCCAATCAGGTTTTCCAGAATTATGGGACCTGGATCCAAAATTTCACAACTTTTTACGATTTTTCGATTTCGGCAATTTTCCCTAGTATAATGCCTAGTATAATGCCTTCAGAAATCCGTAAAAATTCGCCAGATTCAGAAGAAGCCAATTCTCGATGCATTGTGACCGTTAAGCTCCCAGTAGATGTCCCAATATGGTTTTCCTGAATTATGGTACCCGGATCCAAAATTTCACCACTTTTTAAGATTTCTCGATTTCGGCTATTTTCCATAGTATAATGCTTTCAGAAATCCGTAAAAATTCGACGAAGCCAATTCTCGATGCATTGTGATCGGTAAGCTCCCAGTAGCTATCCCAATCAGGTTTCACGGAATTATGGGACCCGGATCAAAAATTTCATCACTTTTTACGATTTCTCGATTTCGGCGATTTTTCCTAGTATAATGCCTTCAGAAATCCGTAAAAATTCGCCAGATTCTGACAAAGCAAATTCTCGATGCATTGTGACCGTTAATCTCCCAGTAGCTGTCCCAATCAGGTTTCCCTGAATTATGGGACCCGGATCAAAAATTTTACCACTTTTTACGATTTCTCGATTTCGGCGATTTTCCCTAATATAATGCCTTCAGAAATTCGTAAAAATTCGCCAGATTCCGACGAATCAAATTCTTGATGCATTGTGACCGGTAAGATCCCAGTAGCTGTCGCAATACGGTTTCCCAGAATTATGGGACCCGGATCCAAAATTTCACCACTTTTTACGATTTCTCGATTTCGGCGATTTTTCCTAGTATAATGCCTTCAGAAATCCGTAAAAATTCGATGAAGCCAATTCTCGATGCATTGTGACCGGTAAGCTCCCAGTAGCTGTCCCAAATACGATTTCCCTGAATTATGGGATCCGGATCCAAAATTTCACCACTTTTTACGATTTCTCGATTTCGGCGATTTTCCCTAGTATAATGCCTTAAGAAATCCGTAAAAATTTGCCAGATTTCGACGAAACCAATTCTCGATGCATTGTGATCGGTAAGCTCCCAGTAGCTGTCCCAAAAATTGTTTCCCTGAATTATGGGATCCGGATCAAAAATTTCACCACTTTTTACGATTTGTCGATTTCTGCGATTTTCCCTAATATAATGCCTTCAGAAATCCGTAAAAATTCACCAGATTTCAACGAAGCCAATTCTCGATGCATTGTGACCGGTAAGCTCCCAGTAGCTGTCCCAATACGGTTTCCCAGAATTATGGGACCCGGATCTAAAATTTCACCACTTTTTACGATTTCTCGATTTCGGCGATTTTCCCTAGTATAATGCCTTCAGAAATCCGTAAAAATTCGAAGAAGCCAATTCTCGATGCATTGTGACCGGTAAGCTCCCAGTAGCTGTCCCAATCAGGTTTCCTGGAATTATGGGACCCGGATAAAAAATTTCACCACTTTTTACGATTTCTCGATTTCGGAGATTTTCCCTAGTATAATGCCTTCAGAAATCCGTAAATAATCGCCAGATTTCGACGAAGCCAATTCTCGATGCATTGTGACCGGTAAGCTCCCAGTAGCTGTCCCAATCAGGTTTCCCAGAATTATGGGACCCGGATCAAAAATTTTACAACTTTTTACGATTTCTCGATTTCGGAGATTTTCCCTAGTATAATGCCTTCAGAAATCCGTAAATAATCGCCAGATTTCAACGAAGCCAATTCTCGATGCATTGTGACCGGTAAGCTCCCAGTAGCTGTCCCAATCAGGTTTCCCAGAATTATGGGACCCGGATCAAAAATTTCACCACTTTTTACGATTTCTCGATTTCGGCGATTTTCCCTAGTCTAATGCCTTCAGAAATCCGTAAAAATTTGCCATATTTCGACGAAGCCAATTCTCGATGCATTGTGACCGGTAAGCTCCCAGTAGCTGTCCCAATCAGGTTTCCCGGAATTATGGGACCCGGATCCAAAATTTCACCACTTTTTACGATTTCTCGATTTCGGCGATTTTCCCTAGTATAATGCCTTCAGAAATCCGTAAAAATTCGCCAGATTCAGACGAAGCCAATTCTCGAGTCATTGTGACCGGTAAGCTCCCAGTAGCTGTCCCAATACGGTTTCCCTGAATTATGGGACCCGGATCCAAAATTTCACCAATTTTTACGATTTCTCGATTTTGGCGATTTTCCCTAGTATATTGCCTTCAGAAATCCGTAAAAATTCGACGAAGCCATATCTCGATGCATTGTGACCGGTAAGCTCCCAGTAGCTGTCCCAATCAGGTTTCCCGGAATTATGGGACCCGGATCCAAAATTTCACCGCTTTTTACGATTTCTCGATTTCGGAGATTTTCCCAAGGATAATGCCTTCAGAAATCCGTAAAAATTCGCCAGATTTCGACGAAGCCAATTCTCGATGCATTGTGACCGGTAAGCTCCCAGTAGCTGTCCCAATCAGGTTTCCCGGAATTATGGGATCCGGATCAAAAATTTCACCACTTTTTACGATTTCTCGATTTCGGAGATTTTCCCAAGTATATTGCCTTCAGAAATCCGTAAAAATTCGCAAGATTCCGATGAAGCCAATTCTCGATGCATTGTGACCGGTAAGCTCCAAGTAGCTGTCCCAATACGGTTTCCCAGAATTATGGGACCCGGATCCAAAATTTCATTACTTTTTACGATTTCTCGATTTCGGCGATTTTCCCTAGTATAATGCCTTCAGAAATCCGTAAAAATTCGACGAAGCCAATTCTCGATACATTGTGACCGGTAAGCTCCCAGTAGCTGTCCCAATCAGGTTTCCCTGAATTATGGGACCCGAATCTAAAATTTCACCACTTTATACGATTTCTCAATTTCGGCGATTTTCCCTAGTATAATGCCTTCAGAAATTCGTAAAAATTCGCCAGATTCCGACGAATCCAATTCTCGATGCATTGTGATCGGTAAGCTCCCAGTAGCTATCCCAAACACGATTTCCCTGAATTATGGGACCCGGATCCAAAATTTCACCACTTTTTACGATTTCTCGATTTCGGCGATTTTCCCTAGTATAATGCCTTGAGAAATTCGTAAAAATTCACCAGATTTCGATGAAGCCAATTCTCGATGCATTGTGACCGGTAAGCTCCCAGTAGCTGTCCCAATCAGGTTTTCCTGAATTATGGGACCCGGATCCAAAATTTCACCACTCTTTACGATTTCCGCGATTTTCCCTAGTATAATGCCTTCAGAAATATGTAAAAATTCGCCAGATTCCGACAAAGCCAATTCTCGATGCATTGCGACCGGTAAGCTCCCAGTAGCTGTCCCAATCAGATTTCCCTGAATTATGGGACCCGGATCCAAAATTTTACCACTTTTTACGATTTCTCGATTTCGGCGATTTTCCCTAGTATAATGCCTTCAGAAATCCGTAAAAATTCGACGAAGCCAATTCTCGATGCATTGAGACCGGTAAGCTCCCAGTTGCTATCCCAATCAGGTTTCCGGGAATTATGGGACCCGGATCCAAAATTTCACCACTTTTTACGATTTCTAAATTTCGGCGATTTTCCCTAGTATAATGCCTTCAGAAATCCGTAAAACTTTGCCAGATTCCGACGAAACCAATTCTCGATGCATTGTGACCGGTAAGCTCCCAGTAGATGTCCCAATACGGTTTTCCTGAATTATGGCACCCGGATCCAAAATTTCACCACTTTTTACGATTTCTCGATTTGGGCGATTTTCCATAGTATAATGCCTTCAGAAATAAGTAAAGATTCGACGAAGCCAATTCTCGATGCATTGTGTCCGGTAAGCTCCCAGTAGCTGTACCAATCAGGTTTCCCTGAATTATAGGACCCGAATCAAAAATTTCACCACTTTTTACGATTTCTCGATTTCGGCGATTTTCCCTAGTATAATGCCTTCAGAAATCCGTAAAAATTCGCCAGATTCCGATGAAGCCAATTCTCGAGTCATTGTGACCGGTAAGCTCCCAGTAGCTGTCCCAATACGGTTTCCCTGAATTATGGGACCCGGATCCAAAATTTCACCACTTTTTACGATTTCTCGATTTCGGCGATTTTCCCTAGTATAATGGCTTCAGAAATCCGTAAAAATTCGACGAAGCCAATTCTTGATGCATTTAGACCAGTAAGCTCCCAGTAGCTGTCCCAATCAGGTTTCCCGGAATTATGGGACCCGGATCCAAAATTTCACCACTTTTTACGATTTCTAGATTTCGGCGATTTTCCCTAGTATAATGCCTTCAGAAATCCGTAAAAATTCGCCAGATTCAGACGAAGCCAATTCTCGATGCATTGTGACCGGTAAGCTCCCAGTAGATGTCCCAATACGATTTCCCTGAATTATGGGACCCGGATCCAAAATTTCACCAATTTTTACGATTTCTCGATTTTGGCGATTTTCCCTAGTATAATGCCTTCAGAAATCCGTAAAAATTCGACGAAGCCAATTATCGATGCATTGTGTCCGGTAAGCTCCCAGTAGCTGTCCCAATCAGGTTTCCCTGAATTATGGGACCCGGATCAAAAATTTCACCGCTTTTTACGATTTCTCGATTTCGGAGATTTTTCCAAGGATAATGCCTTCAGAAATCCGTAAAAATTCGCCAGATTTCGACGAAGCCAATTCTCGATGCATTGTGACCGGTAAGCTCCCAGTAGCTGTCCCAATCAGGTTTCCCGGAATTATGGGATCCGGATCAAAAATTTCACCATTTTTTACGATTTCTCGATTTCGGAGATTTTCCATAGTATATTGCCTTCAGAAATCCGTAAAAATTCGCAAGATTCCGATGAAGCCAATTCTCGATGCATTGTGACCGGTAAGCTCCAAGTAGCTGTCCCAATACGGTTTCCCAGAATTATGGGACCCGGATCCAAAATTTCATTACTTTTTACGATTTCTCGATTTCGGCGATTTTCCTTAGTATAATGCCTTCAGAAATCCGTAAAAATTCGACGAAGCCAATTCTCGATACATTATGACCGGTAAGCTCCCAGTAGCTGTCCCAATCAGGTTTCCCTGAATTATGGGACCCGAATCTAAAATTTCACCACTTTATACGATTTCTCAATTTCGGCGATTTTCCCTAGTATAATGCCTTCAGAAATTCGTAAAAATTCGCCAGATTCCGACGAAGCCAATTCTCGATGCATTGTGATCGGTAAGCTCCCAGTAGCTATCCCAAACACGATTTCCCTGAATTATGGGACCCGGATCCAAAATTTCACCACTTTTTACGATTTCTCGATTTCGGCGATTTTCCCTAGTATAATGCCTTGAGAAATTCGTAAAAATTCGCCAGATTTCGATGAAGCCAATTCTCGATGCATTGTGACCGGTAAGCTCCCAGTAGCTGTCCCAATCAGGTTTCCCTGAATTATGGGACCCGGATCCAAAATTTCACCACTCTTTACGATTTCCGCGATTTTCCCTAGTATAATGCCTTCAGAAATATGTAAAAATTCGCCAGATTCCGACAAAGCCAATTCTCGATGCATTGCGACCGGTAAGCTCCCAGTAGCTGTCCCAATCAGATTTCCCTGAATTATGGGACCCGGATCCAAAATTTTACCACTTTTTACGATTTCTCGATTTCGGCGATTTTCCCTAGTATAATGCCTTCAGAAATCCGTAAAAATTCGACGAAGCCAATTCTCGATGCATTGAGACCGGTAAGCTCCCAGTTGCTATCCCAATCAGGTTTCCGGGAATTATGGGACCCGGATCCAAAATTTCACCACTTTTTACGATTTCTAAATTTCGGCGATTTTCCCTAGTATAATGCCTTCAGGAATCCGTAAAAATTTGCCAGATTCCGACGAAACCAATTCTCGATGCATTGTGACCGGTAAGCTCCCAGTAGATGTCCCAATACGGTTTTCCTGAATTATGGCACCCGGATCCAAAATTTCACCACTTTTTACGATTTCTCGATTTGGGCGATTTTCCATAGTATAATGCCTTCAGAAATAAGTAAAGATTCGACGAAGCCAATTCTCGATGCATTGTGTCCGGTAAGCTCCCAGTAGCTGTACCAATCAGGTTTCCCTGAATTATAAGACCCGAATCAAAAATTTCACCACTTTTTACGATTTATCGATTTCGGCGATTTTCCCTAGTATAATGCCTTCAGAAATCCGTAAAAATTCGCCAGATTCCGATGAAGCCAATTCTCGAGTCATTGTGACCGGTAAGCTCCCAGTAGCTGTCCCAATACGGTTTCCCTGAATTATGGGACCCGGATCCAAAATTTCACCACTTTTTACGATTTCTCGATTTCGGCGATTTTCCCTAGTATAATGGCTTCAGAAATCCGTAAAATTTCGACGAAGCCAATTCTTGATGCATTTAGACCAGTAAGCTCCCAGTAGCTGTCCCAATCAGGTTTCCCGGAATTATGGGACCCGGATCCAAAATTTCACCACTTCTTACGATTTGTCGATTTCGGCGATTTTCCCTGGTATAATGCCTTCAGAAATCCGTAAAAATTCGACGAAGCCAATTCTCGATGCATTGTGACTGGTAAGCTCCCAGTAGCTGTGCCAATCAGGTTTCCCTGAATTATGGAACCCGGATCCAAAATTTCACCACTTTTTACGATTTCTCGATTTAGGCGATTTTTCCTAGTGTAATGCCTTCAGAAATCCGTAAAAATTCGCCAGATTCCGACGAAGCCAATTCTCGATGCATTGTAACCGGTAAGCTCCCAGTAGCTGTCCCAATCAGGTTTCCCTGAATTATACGACTCGGATCCAAAATTTTACCACTTTTTACGATTTCTCGATTTCGGCGATTTTCGCTAGTATAATGCCTTCAGAAATCCGTAAAAATTCGCCAGATTACGACGAAGCCAATTCTCAATGTATTGTGACCGTTGAGCTCCCATTAGCTGTCCCAATCAGGTTTTCCTGAATTATGGGATCCGGATCAAAAATTTCACCACTTTTTACGATTTCTCGATTTCGGCGATTTCCCTAGTATAATGCCTTCAGAAATCCGTAAAAATTCGCCAGATTCCGACGAAGCCAATTCTCGATGCATTGTGACCGGTAAGCTCCCAGTAGCTGTCCCAATCAGGTTTCGCTAAATTATGGGACCCGGATCCAAAATTTTACCACTTTTTACTATTTCTCGATTTCGGCGATTTTCCCTAGTTTAATGCCTTCAGAAATCCGTAAAAATTCGACGAAGCCAATTCTCGATGTATTGTGACCGTTAAGATCCCAGTAGCTGTCCCAATCAGGTTTTCCTGAATTATGGGACCCGGATAAAAAATTTCACCACTTTTTACGATTTCTCGATTTCGGCGATTTCCCTAGTATAATGCCTTCAGAAATCCGTAAAAATTCGCCAGATTCCGACGAAGCCAATTCTCGATGCATTGTGACCGGTAAGCTCCCAGTAGCTGTCCCAATCAGGTTTCCCTGAATTATGGGACCCGGATCCAAAATTTCACCACTTTTTAATATTTCTCGATTTCGACGATTTTTCCTAGTATAATGCCTTCAGAAATCCGTAAAAATTCGACGAAGCCAATTCTCGATGTATTGTGACCGTTAAGCTCCCAGTAGCTGTCCCAATCAAGTTTCCCTGAATTATGGGACCCGGATCCAAAATTTCAACACTTTTTATGATTTCTCGATTTCGGCGATTTTACCTAGTATAATGCCTTCAGAAATCCGTAAAAATTCGCCAGATTCCGACGAAGCCAATTCTCCATGCATTGTGACCGTTAAGCTCCCAGTAGCTGTCCCAATCAGGTTTCCCTGAATTTTGGGACCCGGATCCAAAATTTCACCAATTTTTACGATTTCTCGATTTCGGCAATTTTCCCTAGTATAATGCCTTCAGAAATCCGTAAAAGTTTGCTTGATTCCATAGAAGCCAATTCTCGATGCATTGTGACCGGTAAGCTCCCAGTAGCTGTCCCAATCAGGTTTTCCTGAATTATGGGACCCGGATCCAAAATTTCACCACTTTTTACGATTTCTTGATTTCGGCGATTTTCCCTAGTATAATGCCTTCAGAAATCCGTAAAAATTCGCTAGATTTCGACGAATCAAATTCTCCATGCATTGTGACCGGTAAGCTCCCAGTAGCTGTCCCAATCAGGTTTTCCTGAATTATGAGACCCGGATCCAAAATTTCACAACTTTTTACGATTTCTCGATTTCGGCGATTTTCCCTGGTATAATGCCTTCAGAAATCCGTAAAAATTCGACGAAGCCAATTCTCGATGCATTGTGACCGGTAAGCTCCCAGTAGCTGTGCCAATCAGGTTTCCCTGAATTATGGGACCCGGATCAAAAATTTCACCACTTTTTACGATTTCTCAATTTTGGCGATTTTCCCTAGTATAATTCCTTCAGAAATCCGTAAAAATTCGCCAGATTTCGACGAAGCCAATTCTCGATGCATTGTAATCGGTAAGCTCCCAGTAGCTGTCCCAATCAGGTTTCCCTGAATTATGCGACTCGGATCCAAAATTTTACCACTTTTTACGATTTCTCGATTTCGGCGATTTTCGCTAGTATAATGCATTAAGAAATCCGTAAAAATTCGCCAGATTCCGACGAAGCCAATTCTCAATGCATTGTGACCATTAAGCTCCCAGTAGCTGTCCCAATCAGGTTTCCCTGAATTATGGGATCCGGATCAAAAATTTTCACCACTTTTTACGATATCTCGATTTCGGCGATTTCCCTAGTATAATGCCTTAAGAAATCCGTAAAAATTCGCCAGATTCTGATGAAGCCAATTCTCGATGCATTGTGACCGGTAAGCTCCCAGTAGCTGTCCCAATCAGGTTTCGCTAAATTATGGGACCCGGATATAAAATTTCACCACTTTTTACGATTTCTCGATTTCGGCGATTTTCCCTGGTATAATGCCTTCAGAAATCCGTAAAAATTCGACGAAGCCAATTCTAAATGCATTGTGACCGGTAAGCTCCCAGTAGCTGTACCAATCAGGTTTCCCTGAATTATGGGACCCGGATAAAAAATTTCACCACTTTTTACGATTTCTCGATTTAGGCGATTTTCCCTAGTATAATGCGTTCAGAAATCCGTAAAAATTCGCCAGATTCCGACGAAGCCAATTCTCAATGCATTGTGACCGTTAAGCTCCCAGTAGTTGTCCCAATCAGGTTTTCCTGAATTATGGGACCCGGATCCAAAATTTCACCACTTTTTACGATTTCTCGATTTCGGCAATTTTCCCTAGTATAATGCCTTCAGAAATCCGTAAAAATTCGCCAGATTCCGACGAAGCCAATTCTCGATGCATTGTGACCGGTAAGCTCCCAGTAGCTGTCCCAACTAGGTTTCCCTGAATTATGGGACCCAGATCAAAAATTTCACCACTTTTTACGATTTCTCGATTTCGGCGATTTTCCCTAGTATAATGCCTTCAGAAATTCGTAAAAATTATCCAGATTCCGACGAAGCCAATTCTCAATGCATTGTGACCGTTAAGCTCCCAGTAGCTTTCCCAATCAGGTTTCCCTGAATTATGGGATCCGGATCCAAAATTTCACCACTTTTTACGATTTCTCGATTTCGGCGATTTCCCTAGTATAATGCCTTCAGAAATCCGTAAAAATTCGTCAGATTCCGACGAAGCCAATTCTCGATGCATTGTGACCGGTCAGCTCCCAGTAGCTGTCCCGATCAGGTTTCCTTGAATTATGGGACCCGGATCCAAAATTTCACCACTTTTTACTATTTTTCGATTTCGGCGATTTTCCCTAGTATAATGCTTTCCGAAATCCGTAAAAATTCGACGAAGACAATTCTCGATGTATTGTGACCGTTAAGCTCCCAGTAGCTGTCCCATTCAGGTTTCCCTGAATTATGGGATCCGGATCCAAAATTTCACCACTTTTTACGATTTCTCGATTTCGGCGATTTCCCTAGTATAATGCCTTCAGAAATCCGTAAAAATTCGCTAGATTCCGACGAATCCAATTCTCGATGCATTTTGACTGGTAAGCTCCCAGTAGCTGTCCCAATCAGGTTTCCTTGACATATGGGATCCGGATCCAAAATTTCACCACTTTTTACGATTTTTCGATTTCGGCGATTTTCCCTAGTATAATGCCTTCGAAATCCGTAAAAATTCGACGAAGACAATTCTCGATGTATTGTGACCGTTAAGCTCCCAGTAGCTGTCCCAATCAGGTTTCCCTGAATTATGGGATCCGGATCCAAAATTTCACCACTTTTTACGATTTCTCGATTTCGGCGATTTCCCTAGTATAATGCCTTCAGAAATTCGTAAAAATTCGCCAGATTCCGACGAAGCCAATTCTCGATGCATTGTGACCGGTAAGCTCCCAGTAGCTGTCCCAATCAAGTTTCCTTTAATTATGGGACCCGGATCCAAAATTTCACCACTTTTTACTATTTTTCGATTTCGGCGATTTTCCCTAGTATAATGCCTTCCGAAATCCGTAAAAATTCGACGAAGACAATTCTCGATGTATTGTGACCGTTAAGCACCTAGTAGCTGTCCCAATCAGGTTTCCCTGAATTATGGGATTCGGATCCAAACTTTCACCACTTTTTACGATTTCTCGACTTCGGCGATTTCCCTAGTATAATGCCTTCAGAAATCCGTAAAAATTCGCCAGATTCCGACGAAGCCAATTCTCGATGCATTGTGACCGGTAAGCTCCCAGTAGCTGTCCCAATCAGGTTTTCTTGAATTATTGGACCCGGATCAAAAATTTCACCACTTTTTTCTATTTTTCGATTTCGGCGATTTTCCCTAGTATAATGCCTTCCGAAATCCGTAAAAATTTGACGAAGACAATTCTCGATGTATTGTGACCGTTAAGCTCCCAGTAGCTGTCCCAATCAGGTTTCCCTGAATTATGGGATCCGGATCCAAAATTTCACCACTTTTTACGATTTCTCGATTTCGGCGATTTTCCCTAGTATAATGCCTTCAGAAATACGTAAAAATTCGCCAGATTCCGACGAAACCAATTCTCGATGCATTGTGACCGTTAAGCTCCCAGTAGCTGTCCCAATAAGGATTTCTGAAGGCATTATACTATGGAAAATCGCCGAAATCGAGAAATCGTAAAAAGTGGTGAGATTTTGGATCCGGGTCGTATAATTCAGGGAAACCTGATTGGAACAGCTACTGGGAGCTTACCGGTCACAATGCATCGAGAATTGGCTTCGTCAGAATCTGGCAAATTTTTACGGATTTCTGAAGGCATTATACTAGGGAAAATCGCCGAAATCGAGAAATCGTAAAAAGTGGTGAAATTTTCGATCCGGGTCCCATAATTCAGGGAACCTGATTGGGACAGGTACTGGGAGCTTACCGGTCACAGTACATCGATAATTGGCTTCGTCGAATTTTTACGGATTTCTGAAGGCATTGTACTAGGGAAAATCGCCGAAATCGAGAAATCATAAAAAGTGGTGAAATTTTGAATCCGGGTCCGATAATTAAGGGAAACCTGATTGGGACAGCTACTGGGAGCTTACCGGTCACAATGCATCGAGAATTGGCTTCGTCGGAATCTGGCAAATTTTTACGGATTTCTTAAGGCATTATACTAGGGAAAATCGACGAAATCGAGAAATCGTAAAAAGTGGTGAAATTTTGGATCCGGGTCCCATAATTCAGGGAAACCTGATTGGGACAGCTGCTGGGAGCTTACCGGTCACAATGCATCGAGAATTGGCTTCGTCGGAATCTGGCGAATTTTTATGGATTTCTGAAGGCATTATATTCGAAAAAATTGCCGAAATCGAAAAATCGTAAAAAGTGGTGAAATTTTGGATCCGGGTCCCATAATTTAGGGAAACCTGATTGGTACAGCTACTGGGAGCTTAACGGTCACAATGCATCGAGAATTGGCTTCGTCCAATTTTTACGGATTTCTGAAGGCATTATACTAGGGAAAATCGCCGAAATCGAGAAATCGTAAAAAGTGGTGAAATTTTCGATCCGGGTCCCATAATTCAGGGAAACCTGATTGGGACCGCTGCTAGGAGCTTACCGGTCACAATGCATCGAGAATTGGCTTCGTCGAATTTTTACGGATTTCTGAAGGCATTGTACTAGGGAAAATCGCCGAAATCGAGAAACCTGATTGGTACAGTTACTGGGAGCTTACCGGTCACAATGCATCGAGAATTTGCTTCGTCGGAATCTGGCGAATTTTTATGGATTTCTGAAGGCATTATATTCGAAAAAATTGCCGAAATCGAGAAATCGTAAAAAGTGGTGAAATTTTGGATCCGGGTCCCATAATTTAGGGAAACCTGATTGGTACAGCTACTGGGAGCATAACGGTCACAATGCATCGAGAATTGGCTTCGTCCAATTTTTACGGATTTCTAAAGACATTATACTAAGGAAAATCGCCGAAATCGAGAAATCGTAAAAAGTGGTGAAATTTTGGATCCGGGTCCCATAATTCAGGGAAACCTTATTGGGACAGTTACTGGGAGCTTACCGGTCACAATGCATCGAGAATTTGCTTCGTCGGAATCTGGCGAATTTTTATGGATTTCTGAAGGCATTATATTCGAAAAAATTGCCGAAATCGAGAAATCGTAAAAAGTGGTGAAATTTTGGATCCGGGTCCCATAATTTAGGGAAACCTGATTGGTACAGCTACTGGGAGCTTAACGGTCACAATGCATCGAGAATTGGCTTCGTCCAATTTTTACGTATTTCTGAAGGCATTATACTAGGGAAAATCGCCGAAATCGAGAAATCGTAAAAAGTGGTGAAATTTTCGATCCGGGTCCCATAATTCAGGGAAACCTGATTGGGACCGCTGCTAGGAGCTTACCGGTCACAATGCATCGAGAATTGGCTTCGTCGAATTTTTGGGACCCGGATCCAAAATTTCACCACTTTTTACGATTTCTCGATTTCGGCGATTTTCCCTAGTATAATGCCTTCAGAAATCCGTAAAAGTTTGCTTGATTCTGAAGAAGCCAATTCTCGATGCATTGTGACCGGTAAGCTCCCAGTAGCTGTCCCAATCAGGTTTCCCTTAATTATGGGACCTGGATCCAAAATTTCACCATTTTTTACGATTTCTCGATTTCGGCGATTTTCCCTAGTATAATGCCTTCAGAAATCAGTAAAAATTCGCTAGATTTCGACGAATCCAATTCTCCATTCATTGTGACCGGTAAACTCCCAGTAGCTGTCCCAATCAGGTTTCCCTGAATTATGGGACCCGGATCCAAAATTTCACCACTTTTTACGATTTCTCGATTTCGGCGATTTTCCCTGGTATAATGCCTTTAGAAATCCGTAAAAATTCGACGAAGCCAATTCTCGATGCATTGTGATCGGTGAGCTCCCAGTAGCTGTGCCAATCTGGTTTCCCTGAATTATGGGACCCGGATCAAAAATTTCACCAATTTTTACGATTTCTCGATTTAGGCGATTTTTCCTAGTATAATGCCTTCAGAAATCCGTAAAAATTCGCCAGATTCCGACGAAGCCAATTCTCGATGCATTGTAACCGGTAAGCTCCCAGTAGCTGTCCCAATCAGGTTTCCCTAAATTATGCGACCCGTATCAAAAATTTTACCACTTTTTACGATTTCTCGATTTCGACGATTTTCCCTAGTATAATTCCTTCAGAAATCCGTAAAACTTCGCCAGATTCCGATGAAGCCAATTCTCAATGCATTGTGACCGTTAAGCTCCAAGTAGCTGACCCAATCAGGTTTCCCTGAATTATGGGACCCGGATCAATAATTTCACCACATTTTACGATTTCTCGATTTAGGCGATTTTCCCTAGTATAATGCCTTCAGAAATCCATAAAAATTCGCCATATTCCGACGAAGCCAATTTTCGATGCATTGTAACCGGTAAGCTCTCAGTAGTTGTCCCAATCAGGTTTCCCTGAATTATGGGACCCTGATCAAAAATTTCACCACTTTTTACGATTTCTCGATTTCGGCGATTTTCCCTAGTATAATGCCTTCAGAAATCCAAAAAAATTCTCCAGATTCCGACGAAGCCAATTCTCAATGTATTGTGACCGTTAAGCTCCCAGTAGCTGTCCCAATAAGGTTTCCCTGAATTATGGGACCCGGATCCAAAATTTCACCACTTTTTACGATTTCTCAATTTCGGCGATTTTCCCTAGTATAATGCCTACAGAAATCCGTAAAAATTCGCCAGATTCCGACGAAGCCAATTCTCGATGCATTGTGACCGGTAAGCTCCCAGTAGCTGTCCCAATCAGGTTTCCCTGAATTATAGGACCCGGATCAAAAATTTCACCACTTTTTACTATTTCTCGATTTCGGCAATTTTCCTTGGTAAAATGCCTTCAGAAATCCGTAAAAATTCGACGAAGCCAATTCTCGATACATTGTGACCGTTAAGCTACCAGTAGCTGTCCCAATCAGGTTTCCCTGAATTATGGGACCCGGATCCAAAATTTCACTATTTTTACGATTTCTCGATTTAGGCGATTTTCCCTAGTATAATGCCTTCAGAAATCCGTAAAAATTCGCCGGATTCCGACGAAGCCAATTCTCCATGCATTATAACCGGTAAGCTCCGAGTAGCTGTCCCACTCAGGTTTCCCTGAATTATGCGACCCGGAATAAAAAGTTTACCACTTTTTACGATTTCTCGATTTCGGCGATTTTCCCTAGTATAATGCCTTCAGAAATCCGTAAAAATTCGACGAAGCCAATTCTCGATGCATTGTGACCGGTAAGCTCCCAGTAGCTGTCCCACTCAGGTTTTCCTGAATTATGCGACCCGGATCCAAAATTTTACCACTTTTTACGATTTCTCGATTTCGTTGATTTTCCCTAGTATAATGCCTTCAGAAATCCGTAAAAATTCGTCGAAGCCAATTCTCGATGCATTGTGACCGGTAAGCTCCCAGCAGCTGTCCCAATCAGGTTTCCCTGAATTATGGGACCCGGATCCAAAATTTCACCACTTTTTACGATTTCTCGATTTCGGCGATTTTCCTTAGTATAATGCCTTCAGAAATCCGTAAAAATTCGCCAGATTTCGACGAAACCAATTCTTGATGCATTGTGATCGGTAAACTCCCAGAAGCTGTCCCAATCAGGTTTCCCTGAATTATGGGACCCGGATCAAAAATTTCACCACTTTTTATGATTTCTCGATTTCGGCGATTTTCCCTAGTATAATGCCTTCATAAATCCGTAAAAATTCGCCAGATTTCGACGAAGCCAATTCTCTATGCATTATGACCGGTAAGCTCGCAGTAGCTGTCCCAATCAGGTTTCCCTTAATTATGGGACCCGGATCCAAAATTTCAGCTCTTTTTACGATTTCTCGATTTCGGCAATTTTCCCTAGTATAATGCCTTCAGAAATCCGTAAAAATTCGACGAAGCAAATTCTCGATGCATTGTGACCGGTAAGCTCCCAGCAGCTCTCCCAATCAGGTTTCCCTGAATTATGGGACCCAGATCCAAAATTTCACCACTTTTTACGATTTCTCGATTTCGGCGATTTTCCTTAGTATAATGCCTTCAGAAATCCGTAAAAATTCGCCAGATTTCGACGAAACCAATTCTTGATGCATTGTGATCGGTAAACTCCCAGAAGCTGTCCCAATCAGGTTTCCCTGAATTATGGGACCCGGATCAAAAATTTCACCACTTTTTACGATTTCTCGATTTCGGCGATTTCCCTAGTATAATGCCTTCAGAAATCCGTAAAAATTCGCCAGATTCCGACGAGACCAATTCTCGATGCATTGTGACCGGTAAGCTCCCAGTAGTTGTCCCAATCAGGTTTTCCTAAATTATGGGACCCGGATCAAAAATTTCACCACTTTTTACGATTTCTCGATTTCGGCGATTTTCGCTAGTATAATGCCTTCAGAAATCTGTAAAAATTCGCCAGATTCCGACGAAACCAATTCTCGATGCATTGCGACCGGTAAGCTCCCAGTAGCTGTCCCAATCAGATTTCCCTGAATTATGGGACCCGAATCCAAAATTTCACCACTTTTTACGATTTCTCGATTTAGGCGATTTTCCCTAGTATAATGCCTTCAGAAATCCGTAAAAATTCGCCAGATTTCGACGAAGCCAATTCTCAATGCATTGTAACCGGTAAGCTCCCAGTAGCTGTCCCAATCAGGTTTCCCTGAATTATGCGACCCGGAACAAAAAGTTTACCACTTTTTACGATTTCTCGATTTCGGCGATTTTCCCAAGTATAATGCCTTCAGAAATCCGTAAAAATTCGACGAAGCCAATTCTCGATGCATTGTGACCGGTAAGCTCCCAGTAGCTGTCCCAATCAGGTTTCCCTGAATTATGCGACCCGAATCCAAAATTTTACCACTTTTTACGATTTCTCGATTTCGTTGATTTTCCCTAGTATAATGCCTTCAGAAATCCGTAAAAATTCAACGAAGCCAATTCTCGATGCATTGTGACCGGTAAGCTCCCAGCAGCTGTCCCAATCAGGTTTCCCTGAATTATGGGACCCGGATCCAAAATTTAACCACTTTTTACGATTTCTCGATTTCGGCGATTTTCCCAAGTATAATGCCTTCAGAAATCCGTAAAAATTCGACGAAGCCAATTCTCGATGCATTGTGACCGGTAAGCTCCCAGTAGCTGTCCCAATCAGGTTTCCCTGAATTATGCGACCCGAATCCAAAATTTTACCACTTTTTACGATTACTCGATTTCGTTGATTTTCCCTAGTATAATGCCTTCAGAAATCCGTAAAAATTAGACGAAGCCAATTCTCGATGCATTGTGACCGGTAAGCTCCCTGCAGCTGTCCCAATCAGGTTTCCCTGAATTATGGGACCCGGATCCAAAATTTAACCACTTTTTACGATTTCTCGATTTCGGCGATTTTCCTTTGTATAATGCCTTCAGAAATCCGTAAAAATTCGCCAGATTTCGACGAAACCAATTCTTGATGCATTGTGATCGGTAAACTCCCAGAAGCTGTCCCAATCAGGTTTCCCTGAATTATGGGACCCGGATCAAAAATTTCACCACTTTTTACGATTTCTCGATTTCGGCGATTTTCCCTAGTATAATGCCTTCATAAATCCGTAAAAATTCGCCAGATTTCGACGAAGCCAATTCTCTATGCATTATGACCGGTACGCTCGCAGTAGCTGTCCCAATCAGGTTTCCCTTAATTATGGGACCCGGATCCAAAATTTCAGCTCTTTTTACGATTTCTCGATTTCGGCGATTTTCCCTAGTATAATGCCTTCAGAAATCCATAAAAATTCAACGAAGCCAATTCTCGATGCATTGTGACCGGTAAGCTCCCAGTAGCTATCCCAATAAGGTTTCCCTGAATTATGGGACCCGAATAAAAAATTTTACTACTTTTTACGATTTCTCGATTTCGGCGATTTTCCCTAGTATGATGCCTTCAGAAATCCGTAAAAATTCGCCAGATTTCGACGAAGCCAATTCTCGATGCATTGTGACCGGTAAGCTCCCAGAAGCTGTCCCAATCAGGTTTCCCTTAATTATGGGACCCGGATCCAAAATTTCATCACTATTTACGATTTCTCCATTTCGGCGATTTTCCCTAGTATAATGCCTTTAGAAATCCGTAAAAATTCGTCAAATTCCGACGAAGCCAATTCTCGATGCATTGTAACCGGTAAGCTCCCAGTAGCTGTCCCAATCAGGTTTCCCTGAATTATGCGACCCGGATCCAAAATTTTACCACTTTTTACGATTTCTCGATTTCTGCGATTTTCCCTAGTATAATGCCTTCAGAAATCCGTAAAAATTCGACGAAGTCAATTCTCGATGCATTGTGACAGGTAAGCTCCCAGTAGCTGTCCCAATCAGGTTTCCCTGAATTATGGGACCCGAATCAAAAATTTCACCACTTTTTACGATTTCTCGATTTAGGCGATTTTCACTAATATAATGCCTTCAGAAATCCGTAAAAATTCGCCAGATTTCGACGAAGCCAATTCTCAATGCATTGTAACCGGTAAGCTCCCAGTAGCTATCCCAATCAGGTTTCCCTGAATTATGCGACCCAAATCAAAAATTTTACTACTTTTTACGATTTCTCGATTTCGTTGATTTTCCCTAGTATAATGCCTTCAGAAATCCGTAAAAATTCGACGAAGCCAATTATCGATGCATTGTGACCGGTAAGCTCCCAGCAGCTGTCCCAATCAGGTTTCCCTGAATTATGGGACCCGGATCAAAAATTTCACTACTTTTTACGATATCTCGATTTCGACGATTTTCCCTAGTATAATGCCTTCAGAAATCCGTAAAAATTCGCTAGCTTCCGACGAGACCAATTCTCGATGCATTGTGACCGGTAAGCTCCCAGTAGTTGTCCCAATCAGGTTTTCCTAAATTATGGGACCCGTATCAAAAATTTCACCACTTTTTACGATTTCTCGATTTCGGCGATTTTCGCTAGTATAATGCCTTCAGAAATCCGTAAAAATTCGCCAGATTCCGACGAAACCAATTCTCGATGCATTGCGACCGGTAAGCTCCCAGTAGATGTCCCAATCAGGTTTTCCTTAATTATGGGACCCGGATCAAAAATTTCACCACTTTTTACGATTTCTCGATTTCGGCGATTTTCGCTAGTATAATGCCTTCAGAAATCCGTAAAAATTCGCCAGATTTCGACGAAACCAATTCTCGATGCATTGCGACCGGTAAGCTCCCAGTAGATGTCCCAATCAGGTTTCCCTTAATTATGGGACCCGGATCCAAAATTTCATCACTATTTACGATTTCTCAATTTCGGCGATTTTCCATAGTATAATGCCTTCAGAAATCCGTAAAAATTCGCCAAATTCCGACGAAGCCAATTCTCGATGCATTGTAACCGGTAAGCTCCCCCTAGCTGTCCCAATCAGGTTTCCCTGAATTATGCGACCGGGATCCAAAATTTTACCACTTTTTATGATTTCTCGATTTCTGCGATTTTCCCTAGTATAATGCCTTCAGAAATCCGTAAAAATTCGATGAAGTCAATTCTCGATGCATTGTGACCGGTAAGCTCCCAGTACCTGTGCCAATCAGGTTTCCCTGAATTATGGGACCCGAATCCAAAATTTCACCACTTTTTACGATTTCTCGATTTAGGCGATTTTTCCTAGTATAATGCCTTCAGAAATCAGTAAAAATTCGCCAGATTTCGACGAAGCCAATTCTCGATGCATTGTGACCGGTAAGTTCCGAGTAGCTGTCCCAATCAAGTTTCCCTTAATTATGGGACCCGGATAAAAAATTTCACAACTTTTTACGATTTCTCGATTTCGGCGATTTTCCCTAGTATAATGCCTTCAGAAATCCGTAAAAATTCGACGAAGCCAATTCTCGATGCATTGTGACCGGTAAGCTCCCAGCAGCTGTCCCAATCAGGTTTCTCTGAATTATGAGACCCGGATCAAAAATTTCACTACTTTTTACGATTTCTCGATTTCGACGATTTTCCCTAGTATAATGCCTTCAGAAATCCGTAAAAATTCGCTAGATTTCGACGAAGCCAATTCTCGATGCATTGTGACCGGTAAGCTCCCAGTAGCTGTCCCAATCAGGTTTCCCTTAATTATGGGACCCGGATCAAAAATTTCACCGCTTTTTACGATTTCTCGATTTCGACGATTCTCCCTAGTATAATGCCTTCAGAAATCCGTAAAAATTCGCCAGATTCCGACGAAGCCAATTCTCGATGCATTGTGACCGGTAAGCTCCCAGTAGCTGTCCCAATCAGGTTTCCCTGAATTATGGGACCCGGATTAAAAATTTCACCACTTTTTACGATTTCTCGATTTCGGCGATTTTCCCTAGTATAATGCCTTCAGAAATCCGTAAAAATTCGCCAGATTCCGACGAAAAAAATTCTTGATGCATTGTGACCGGTAAGCTCCCAGTAGCTGTCCCAATCAGGTTTCCCTTAATTATGGGACCCGGATCAAAAATTTCACCACTTTTTATGATTTCTCAATTTCGGCAATTTTCCCTAGTATAATGCCTTCAGAAATCCGTAAAAATTTGCCAGATACCGACAAAGCCAATTCTCGATGCATTGTGACCGGAAAGATCCCTGTAGCTGTCCCAATCAGGTTTCCCTGAGTTATGGTACCCGAATCCAAAATTTCACCACTTTTTACGATTTCTCGATTTCGGCGATTTTCCCTAGTATAATGCCTTCAGAAATCCGTAAAAATTTGCAAGATTTCGAAGAACTCAATTCTCGATGCATTGTGACCGGTAAGCTCCCAGTAGCTGTTCCAATCAGGTTTCCCTGAATTATGGGACCCGGATCAAAAATTTCACTACTTTTTACGATTTCTCGATTTCGGCGATTTTCCCTAGTATAATGCTTTCAGAAATCCGTAAAAATTCGACGAAGCCAATTCTCGATGCATTGTGACCGGTAAGCTCCCAGCAGCTGTCCCAATCAGGTTTCCTTGAATTATGGACCCGGATCAAAAATTTCACTACTTTTTACGATTTCTCGATTTGGACGATTTTCCCTAGTATAATGCCTTCAGAAATCCGTAAAAATTCGCTAGATTTCGACGAAGCCAATTCTCGATGCATTGTGACCGGTAAGCTCCCAGTAGCTGTCCCAATCAGGTTTCCCTGAATTATGGGACCCGGATCAAAAATTTCACCACTTTTTATGATTCCTCGATTTCGGCGATTTTTCCTAGTATGCCTTCAGAAATCCGTAAAAATTCGCCAGATTCCGACGAAAAAAATTCTTGATGCATTCTGACCGGTAAGCTCCCAATAGCTGTCCCAATCAGGTTTCCCTTAATTATGGGACCCGGATCCAAAATTTCACCACTTTTTATGATTTCTCGATTTCGGCAATTTTCCCTAGTATAATGCCTTCAGAAATCCGTAAAAATTCGCCAGATACCGACGAAGCCAATTCTCGATGCATTGTGACCGGAAAGCTCCCAGTAGCTGTCCCAATCAGGTATCCCTGAGTTATGGGACCCAGATACAAAATTTCACCACTTTTTACGATTTCTCGATTTCGGCGATTTTTCCTAGTATAATGCCTTCAGAAATCCGTAAAAATTCGCCAGATTCCGACGAAGCCAATTCTCGATGCATTGTGGCCGGTAAGCTCCCAGTAGATGTCCCAATCAGGTTTCCCTAAATTATGGGACCCGGATCCAAAATTTCACCACTTTTTACGATTTCTCAATTTCGGCGATTTTCCCTAATATAATGCCTTCAGAAATCCGTAAAAATTCGACGAAACCAATTCTCGATGCATTGTGACCGGTAAGCTCTCAGTATCTGTCCCAATCAGGTTTCCCTTAATTATGGGACCCGGATCCAAAATTTCACCACTTTTTACGATTTCTCTATTTCGGCGATTTTCCCTAGTATAATGCCTTCAGAAATCCGTAAATATTCGCCAGATTCCGACGAAGCCAATTCTCGATGCATTATGACCGGTATGCTCCTAGTAGCTGTCCCAATCAGGTTTCCCTAAATTATGCGACCCGGATCCAAAATTTTACCACTTTTTACGATTTCTCGATTTCGGCGGTTTTCCTTAGTATCATGCCTTCAGAAATCCGTAAAAATTCGCCAGATTCTTACGAAGCTAATTCTCGATGCATTGTGACCGGTAAGATCCCAGTAGCTGTCCCAATCAGGTTTCCCTGAATTATGGTACCCGGATCCAAAATTTCATCACTTTTTACAATTTCTCGATTTCGGCGATTTT
Organism: Excoecaria cochinchinensis; assembly: GCA_947683425.1. NCBI lineage: Eukaryota > Viridiplantae > Streptophyta > Magnoliopsida > Malpighiales > Euphorbiaceae > Excoecaria > Excoecaria cochinchinensis. The sequence goes on from CANTUQ010000252.1 coordinate 367,248, forward strand.
CTCTAGTATAATGCCTTCAGAAATCCGTAAAAATTCGCCAGATTCCGACGAAGCCAATTCTCGATGCATTATGACCGGTATTCTCCCAGTAGCTGTCCCAATCAGGTTTCCCTGAATTATGCGACCCGGATCCAAAATTTTACCACTTTTTACGATTTCTCGATTTCGGCGATTTTCCTTAGTATCATGCCTTCAGAAATCCGTAAAAATTCGCCAGATTCCGACGAAGCTAATTCTCGATTCATTGTGACCGGTAAGATCCCAGTAGCTATCCCAATCAGGTTTCCCTGAATTATGGTACCCGGATCCAAAATTTCACTATTTTTTACGATTTCTCGATTTCGGCAATTTTCCCTAGTATAATGCCTTCAGAAATCCATAAAAATTCGACGAAGCCAATTCTCGATGCATTGTGACCGGTAAGCTCCCAGCAGCTGTCCCAATCAGGTTTCCCTTAATTATGGGACCCGGATCCAAAATTTCACCACTTTTTACGATTTTCGATTTCGGCGATTTTCCCTAGTATAATGCCTTCAGAAATACGTAAAAATTCGTCAGATTCTGACGAAGCCAATTCTCGATGCATTGTGACCGGTAAGCTCCCAGTAGCTGTCCCAATCAGGTTTCCCTGAATTATGCGACCCGGATCAAAAATCTCACCACTTTTTAGGATTTCTCGATTTCGGCGATTTTCCATAGTATAATGCCTTCAGAAATACGTAAAAATTCGCCAGATTCCGACGAAACCAATTCTCGATGCATTTTGACCGGTAAGCTCCCAGTAGCTGTCCCAATCAGGTTTCCCTTAATTATGGGACCGGATCCAAAATTTCACCACTTTTTACGATTTCTCGATTTCTCGATTTCGGCGATTATTCCTAGTATAATGCCTTCAGAAATCCGTAAAAATTCGCCAGATTCTGACGAAGCCAATTCTCGATGCATTGTGACCGGTAAGCTCCCAGTAGCTGTCCCAATCAGGTTTTCCTGAATTATGGGACCCGGATCAAAAATTTCATCGCTTTTTACGATTTCTCGATTTCGGCGATTTTCCCTAGTATAATGCCTTAAGAAATCCGTAAAAATTCGACGAAGCCAATTATCGATGCATTGTGACCGGTAAGCTCCCAGTAGCTGTCCCAATCAGGTTTCCCTGAATTATGGGACCCGGATCCAAAATTCACCACTTTTTACGATTTCTCGATTTCGTCTATTTTCCCTAGTATAATGCCTTAAGAAATCCGTAAAAATTTGTCAGATTCCGACGAAGCCAATTCACGATGCATTGTGACCGGTAAGCTCCCAGTAGCTGTCCCAATCAGGTTTCCCTGAATTATGGGAGCCGGATCAAAAATTTCACCACTTTTTACGATTTCTCGATTTCGGCGATTTTCCCTAGTATAATGCCTTCAGAAATCCGTAAAAATTCGACGAAGCCAATTATCTATGCATTGTGACCGGTAAGCTCCCAGTAGCTGTCCCAATCAGGTTCCCTGAATTATGGGACCCGGATCCAAAATTTCACCACTTTTTACGATTTCTCGATTTCGGCGATTTTCCCTAGTATAATGCCTTCAGAAATCCGTAAAAATTTGCCAGATTCTGACGAAGCCAATTCTCGATGCATCGTGACCGGTAAGCTCCCAGTAGCTGTCCCAATCAGGTTCCCCTGAATTATGCGGCCCGGATCCAAAATCTCACCACTTTTTACGATTTCTCGATTTCGGCGATTTTCCATAGTATAATGCCTTCAGAAATCCGTAAAAATTCGCCAGATTCCGACGAAACCAATTCTCGATGCATTGTGACCGGTAAGCTCCCAGTAGCTGTCCCAATCAGGTTTCCCTTAATTATGGGACCGGATCCAAAATTTCACCACTTTTTACGATTTCTCGATTTCGGCGATTTTTCCTAGTATAATGCCTTCAGAAATCCGTAAAAATTCGCCAGATTTCGACGAACCTAATTCTCGATGCATTGTGACAGGTAAGCTCCCAGTAGCTGTTCCAATCAGATTTCCCTTAATTATGGGACCCGGATCAAAAATTCATAACTTTTTACGATTTCTCGATTTCGGCGATTTTCCCTAGTATAATGCCTTCAGAAATCCGTAAAAATTCGCCAGATTCCAATTCTCGATGCATTATGACCGGTAAGCTCCCAGTAGCTGTCCCAATCAGGTTTCCTTGAATTATGGGACCCGGATCCAAAATTTCACCACTTTTTACGAATTCTCGATTTTGGCGATTCTCCCTCGTATAATGCCTTCAGAAATCCGTAAAAATTCGCCAGATTCCGACGAAGCCAATTCTCGATTCATTGTGACTGGTAAGCTCCCAGTAGCTGTCCCAATCAGGTTTCCCTGAATTATGGGACCCAGATACAAAATTTCACCACTTTTGACTATTTCTCGATTTCGGCGATTTTACCTAGTATAATGCCTTCAGAAATCCGTAAAAATTCGCCAGATTCCGACGAAGCCAATTCTCGATGCATTGTGACCGGTAAGCTCCCAGTAGCTGTCCCAATCAGGTTTTCCTGAATTATGGGACCCGGATCAAAAATTTCAACGCTTTTTACGATTTCTCGATTTCGGCGATTTTCCCTAGTATAATGCCTTTAGAAATCCGTAAAAATTCGCCAGATTTCGACGAAGCCATTTCTCGATGCATTGTGACCGGTAAGCTCCCAGTAGCTGTCCCAATCAGATTTTCCTGAATTATGGGACCCAGATCCAAAATTTCACCACTTTTGACGATTTCTCGATTTCGGCGATTTTCCATAGTATAATGCCTTCAGAAATCCGTAAAAATTCGCCAGATTCAGACGAAGCCAATTCTCGATGCATTGTGACCGGTAAGCTCCCAGCAGCTGTCCCAATCAGGTTTCCCCGAATTATGGGACCCGGATCCAAAATTTCACCACTTTTTACGATTTCTCGATTTCGTCGATTTTCCCTAGTATAATGCCTTCAGAAATCCGTAAAAATTCGCCAAATTCCAACGAAGCCAATTCTCGATGCATTGTGACCGGTAAGCTCCCAGTAGCTGTCCTAATCAGGTTTCCCTTAATTATGGGACCCGAATCCAAAATTTCACCACTTTTTACGATTTCTCGATTTCGGCGATTTTCCCTAGTATGCCTTCAGAAATCCGTAAAAATTTGCCAGATTCCGACGAAGCCAATTCACGATGCATTGTGACAGGTAAGCTCCCAGTAGCTGTTCCAATCAGATTTCCCTGAATTATGGGACCCGGATAAAAAATTTCATCACTTTTTACGATTTCTCGATTTCGGCGATTTTCCCTAGTATAATTCCTTCAGAAATCCGTAAAAATTCGCCAGATTCCAATTCTCGATGCATTGTGATCGGTAAGCTCCCAGTAGCTGTCCCAATCAGGTTACCTTGAATTATGGGACCCGGATCCAAAATTTCACCACTTTTTACGATTTCGGCGATTTTCCATTGTATAATGCCTTCAGAAATCCGTAAAAATTCGCCAGATTCCGACGAAGCCAATTCTCGATGCATTGTGACCGGTAAGCTCCCAGTAGCTGTCCCAATCAGGTTTCCCTGAATTATGGGACCCAGATCCAAAATTTCACCACTTTTGACGATTTCTCGATTTCGGCGATTTTCCCTAGTATAATGCCTTCAGAAATCCGTAAAAATTCGCCAGATTCTCGATGCATTATGACAGGTAAGCTCCCAGTAGCTGTTCCAATCAGATTTCCCTGAATTATAGGACCCGGATCAAAAATTTCATCACTTTTTACGATTTCTCGATTGCGGCGATTTTCTCTAGTATAATGCCTTCAGAAATCCGTAAAAATTCGCCAGATTCCAATTCTCGATGCATTATGACCGGTAAGCTCCCAGTAGCTGTCCCAATCAGGTTTCCTTGAATTATGGGACCCGGATCCAAAATTTAACCACTTTTTACGATTTCTCGATTTCGGCAATTTTCCCTTGTATAATGCGTTCAGAAATCCGTAAAAATTCGCCAGATTTCGACGAAGCCAATTCTCGATGCATTGTGACCGGTATGCTCCCAGTAGCTGTCCCAATCAGGTTTCTTTGAATTATGGTACCGGGATCCAAAATTTCACCACTTTTTACGATTTCTCGATTTCGGCGATTTTTCCTAGTATAATGCCTTCAGAAATTCGTAAAAATTCGACGAAGCCAATTCTCGATGCATTGTGACCGGTAAGCTCCCAGTAGCTGTCCCAATAAGGTTTCCCTGAATTATGGGACTCGGATCCAAAATTTCACCACTTTTTGCGATTTCTCGATTTCGGCGATTTTCCATAGTATAATGCCTTCAGAAATCCGTAAAAATTCGCCAGATTCCAATTCTCGATGCATTGTGACCGGTAAGCTCCCAGCAGCTATCCCAATCAGGTTTCCCTGAATTATTGTACACAGATCCAAAATTTCACCACTTTTTATGATTTCTCGATTTCGGCGATTTTCCCTAGTATAATGCCTTCAGAAATCCGTAAAAATTCGCAAGATTCCGACGAAACCAATTCTCGATGCATTGTGACCGGTAAGCTCCCAGTAGCTGTCCCAATCAGGTTTTCCTGAATTATGGTACCCGGATCCAAAATTTCACTACTTTTTACGATTTCTCGATTTCGGCGATTTTCCCTAGTATAATGCCTTCAGAAATCCGTAAAAATTCGCAAGATTCCGACGAAACCAATTCTCGATGCATTGTGACCGGTAAGCTCCCAGTAGCTGTCCCAATCAGGTTTCCCTGAATTATGGGACCCGGATCAAAAATTTCACCACTTTTTACGATTTCTCGATTTCGACGATTTTCCCTTGTATAATGCCTTCAGAAATCCGTTAAAATTCGCCAGATTCTGACGAAGCCAATTCTCGATGCATTGTGACCGGTAAGCTCCCAGTAGCTGTCCCAATAAGGTTTTCCTGAATTATGGGACCCGGATCAAAAATTTCACCACTTTTTACGATTTCTCGATGTCGGCGATTTTCCCTAGTATAATGCCTACAGAAAGCCGTAAAAATTCGCCAGATTCCGACGAAGCCAATTCTCGATGCATTGTGACCGGTAAGCTCCCAGTAGCAATCCCAATCAGATTTCCCTGAATTATGGGACCCGGATCCAAAATTTCATCACTTTTTACGATTTATCGATTTCGGCGATTTTCCCTAGTAGAATGCCTTCAGAAATCTGTAAAAATTCGACGAAGCCAATTCTCGAAGCATTGTGACCGGTAAGCTCCCAGCAGCTGTCCCAATCAGGTTTCCCTGAATTATGGGACCCGGATCAAAAATTTTACCACTTTTTACGATTTCTCGATTTCGGCGATTTTCCCTTGTATAATGCCTTCAGAAATCCGTAAAAATTCGCCAGATTCTGACGAAACCAATTCTCGATGCATTGTGACCGATAAGCTCCCAGTATCTGTCCCAATCAGGTTTCCCTTAATTATGGGACCCGGATTCAAAATTTCACCACTTTTTACGATTTCTCGATATCGGCGATTTTCCCTAGTATAATGCCTTCAGAAGTCCGTAAAAATTCGACGAAGCCAATTCTCGATGTATTGTGACCGATAATCTCCCAGCAGCTGTCCCAATCAGGTTTTCCTGAATTACGGGACCGGATCTAAAATTTCACCACTTTTCTCGATTTCGGCTAATTTTCCTAGCATAATGCCTTTAGAAATCCGTAAAAATTCGCGAGATTCCGACGAAGCCAATTCTCGATGCATTGTGACCGGTAAGCTCCCAGTAGCTATCCAAATCAGGTTTCCCTGAATTATGCGACCCGGATAAAAAATTTCACCACTTTTTACGATTTCTCGATTTCGGCGATTTTCCCTAGTATAATGCCTTCAGAAATCCGTAAAAATTCGCCAGATTCCGACGAAGCGAATTCTCGATGCATTGTGACCGGTATGCTCCCAGTAACTGTCCCAATAAGGTTTTCCTGAATTATGGGACCCAGATCCAAAATTTCACCACTTTTTACGATTTCTCGATTTCGGCGATTTTCCTTAGTATAATGTCTTTAGAAATCCGTAAAAATTCGCCAGATTCCAATTCTCGATGCATTGTGACCGGTAAGCTCCCAGTAGCTGTCTCAATAAGGTTTCCCTGAATTATGGGACTCGGATCCAAAATTTCACCACTTTTTACGATTTCTCGATTTCGGCGATTTTCCATAGTATAATGCCTTCAGAAATCCGTAAAAATTCGCCAGATTCCAATTCTCGATGCATTGTGACCGGTAAGCTCCCAGCAGCTATCCCAATCTGGTTTCCCTGAATTATTGTACACGGATCCAAAATTTCACCACTTTTTATGATTTCTCGATTTCGGCGATTTTCCCTAGTATAATGCCTTCAGAAATCCGTAAAAATTCGCAAGATTCCGACGAAACCAATTCTCGATGCATTGTGACCGGTAAGCTCCCAGTAGCTGTCCCAATCAGGTTTTCCTGAATTATGGGACCCGGATCAAAAATTTCACCACTTTTTACGATTTCTCGATTTCGACGATTTTTCCTTGTATAATGCCTTCAGAAATCCGTTAAAATTCGCCAGATTCTGACGAAGCCAATTCTCGATGCATTGTGACCGGTAAGCTCCCAGTAGCTGTCCCAATAAGGTTTTCCTGAATTATGGGACCCGGATCCAAAATTTCACCACTTTTTACGATTTCTCGATGTCGGCGATTTTCCCTAGTATAATGCCTACAGAAAGCCGTAAAAATTCGTCAGATTCCGACGAAGCCAATTCTCGATGCATTGTGACCGGTAAGCTCCCAGTAGTAATCCCAATCAGATTTCCCTGAATTATGGGACCCGGATCCAAAATTTCATCACTTTTTACGATTTCTCGATTTCGGCGATTTTACCTAGTAGAATGCCTTCAGAAATCCGTAAAAATTCGACGAAGCCAATTCTCGAAGCATTGTGACCGGTAAGCTCCCAGCAGCTGTCCCAATCAGGTTTCCCTGAATTATGGGACCCGGATCAAAAATTTTACCACTTTTTACGATTTCTCGATTTCGGCGATTTTCCCTTGTATAATGCCTTCAGAAATCCGTAAAAATTCGCCAGATTCTGACGAAACCAATTCTCGATGCATTGTGACCGATAAGCTCCCAGTATCTGTCCCAATCAGGTTTCCCTTAATTATGGGACCCGGATTCAAAATTTCACAACTTTTTACGATTTCTCGATATCGGCGATTTTCCCTAGTATAATGCCTTCAGAAGTCCGTAAAAATTCGACGAAGCCAATTCTCGATGTATTGTGACCGATAATCTCCCAGCAGCTGTCCCAATCAGGTTTTCCTGAATTACGGGACCGGATCTAAAATTTCACCACTTTTCTCGATTTCGGCTAATTTTCCTAGCATAATGCCTTTAGAAATCCGTAAAAATTCGCGAGATTCCGACGAAGCCAATTCTCGATGCATTGTGACCGGTAAGCTCCCAGTAGCTATCGAAATCAGTTTTCCCTGAATTATGCGACCCGGATAAAAAATTTCACCACTTTTTACGATTTCTCGATTTCGGCGATTTTCCCTAGTATAATGCCTTCAGAAATCCGTAAAAATTCGCCAGATTCCGACGAAGCGAATTCTCGATGCATTGTGACCGGTAAGCTCCCAGTAACTGTCCCAATAAGGTTTCCCTGAATTATGGGACCCAGATCCAAAATTTCACCACTTTTTACGATTTCTCGATTTCGACGATTTTCCTTAGTATAATGTCTTTAGAAATCCGTAAAAATTCGCCAGATTCCAATTCTCGATGCATTGTGACCGGTAAGCTCCCAGTAGCTGTCCCAATAAGGTTTCCCTGAATTATGGGACTCGGATCCAAAATTTCACCACTTTTTACGATTTCTCGATTTCGGCGATTTTCCATAGTATAATGCCTTCAGAAATCCGTAAAAATTCGCCAGATTCCAATTCTCGATGCATTGTGACCGGTAAGCTCCCAGCAGCTATCCCATTCAGGTTTCCCTGAATTATTGTACACGGATCCAAAATTTCACCACTTTTTATGATTTCTCGATTTCGGCGATTTTCCCTAGTATAATGCCTTCAGAAATCCGTAAAAATTCGCAAGATTCCGACGAAACCAATTCTCGATGCATTGTGACCGGTAAGCTCCCAGTAGCTGTCCCACTCAGGTTTCCCTGAATTATGGGACCCGGATCAAAAATTTCACCACTTTTTACGATTTCTCGATTTCGACGATTTTCCCTTGTATAATGCCTTCAGAAATCCGTTAAAATTCGCCAGATTCTGACGAAGCCAATTCTCGATGCATTGTGACCGGTAAGCTCCCAGTAGCTGTCCCAATAAGGTTTTCCTGAATTATGGGACCCGGATCCAAAATTTCACCACTTTTTACGATTTCTCGATGTCGGCGATTTTCCCTAGTATAATGCCTACAGAAAGCCGTAAAAATTCGCCAGATTCCGACGAAGCCAATTCTCGATGCATTGTGACCGGTAAGCTCCCAGTAGCTATCCCAATCAGATTTCCCTGAATTATGGGACCCGGATCCAAAATTTCATCACTTTTTACGATTTCTCGATTTCGGCGATTTTCCCTAGTAGAATGCCTTCAGAAATCCGTAAAAATTCGACGAAGCCAATTCTCGATGCATTGTGACCGGTAAGCTCCCAGCAGCTGTCCCAATCAGATTTCCCAGAATTATGGAACCTGGATCGAAAATTTCACCACTTTTTACGATTTCTCGATTTCGGCGATTTTCCCTAGTATAATGCCTTCAGAAATCCGTAAAAATTCGCTAGATTCCGACGAAGCGAATTCTCGATGCATTGTGACCGGTAAGCTCCCAGTAACTGTCCCAATAAGGTTTCCCTGAATTATGGGACCCGGATCAAAAATTTCACCACTTTTTACGATTTCTCGATTTCGGCGATTTTCCTTAGTATAATGTCTTTAGAAATCCGTAAAAATTCGACGAAGCCAATTCTCGATGCATTGTGACCGGTAAGCTCCCAGCAGCTGTCCCAATCAGGTTTCCCTGAATTATGCGACCCGGATCCAAAATTTCACCAATTTTTACGATTTCTCGATTTCGGCGATTTTCCCTTGTATAATGCCTTCAGAAATCCGTAAAAATTTTCCAGATTTCGACGAAACCAATTCTTGATGCATTGTGACCGGTAAGCTCCCAGTAGCTGTCCCAATCAGGTTTCCCTTAATTATCGGACCCGGATTCAAAATTTCACCACTTTTTATGATTTCTCCATTTCGGCGATTTTCCCTAGTACAATGCCTTCAGAAATCCGTAAAAATTCGACGAAGCCAATTCTCGATGTATTGTGACCGGTAAGCTCCTAGCAGCGGTCCCAATCAGGTTTCCCTGAATTATGGGACCCGGATCGAAAATTTCACCACTTTTTACGATTTCTCGATTTCGGCGATTTTCCCTAGTATAATGCCTTCAGAAATCCGTAAAAATTGGACGAAGCCAATTCTCGATGCATTGTGACCGTTAAGCTCCCAGTAGCTGTACCAATCAGGTTTCCCTAAATTATGGGACCCGGATCCAAAATTTCACCACTTTTTACGATTTCTCGATTTCGGCAATTTTTTCGAATATAATGCCTTCAGAAATCCATAAAAATTCGCCAGATTCCGACGAAGCAAATTCTCGATGCATTGTGACTGGTAAGCTCCCAGTAACTGTACCAATCTGGTTTCCCTAAATTATGCGACCCGGATCAAAAATTTCACAACTTTTTACGATTTCTCGATTTCGGCGATTTTCCCTAGTATAATGCCTTCAGAAATCCATAAAAATTCAACAAAGCCAATTCTCGATGCATTGTGACCGGTAAGCTCCCAGCAGCTGTCCCAATCAGGTTTCCCAGAATTATGGGACCTGGATCAAAAATTTCACCACTTTTAACGATTTCTCGATTTCGGCGATTTTCCCTAGTATAATGCCTTCAGAAATCCGTAAAAATTCGCTAGATTCCGACGAAGCCAATTCTCGATGCATTGTGACCGGTAAGCTCCCAGTAACTGTCCCAATAAGGTTTCCCTGAATTATGGGACTCGGATCCAAAATTTCACCACTTTTTACGATTTCTCGATTTCGGCGATTTTCCTTAGTATAATGACTTTAGAAATCCGTAAAAATTCGACGAAGCCAATTCTCGATGCATTGTGACCGGTAAGCTCCCAGCAGCTGTCCCAATCAGGTTTCCCTGAATTATGCGACCCGGATCCAAAATTTCACCACTTTTTACGATTTCTCGATTTCGACGATTTTCCCTAGTATAATGCCTTCAGAAATCCGTAAAAATTTTCCTGATTTCGACGAAACCAATTCTTGATGCATTGTGACCGGTAAGCTCCCAGTAGCTGTCCCAATCAGGTTTCCCTTAATTATCGGACCCGGATTCAAAATTTCACCACTTTTTACGATTTCTCGATTTCGGCGATTTTCCCTAGTACAATGCCTTCAGAAATCCGTAAAAATTCGACGAAGCCAATTCTCGATGCATTGTGACCGGTAAGCTCCCAGCAGCTGTCCCAATCAGGTTTCCCTGAATTATGGGACCCGGATCGAAAATTTCACCACTTTTTACGATTTCTCGATTTCGGCGATTTTCCCTAGTATAATGCCTTCAGAAATCCGTAAAAATTGGACGAAGCCAATTCTCGATGCATTGTAACCGTTAAGCTCCCAGTAACTGTACCAATCAGGTTTCCCTAAATTATGGGACTCGGATCCAAAATTTCACCACTTTTTACGATTTCTCGATTTCGGCAATTTTCCCGAATATAATGCCTTCAGAAATCCGTAAAAATTCGCCAGATTCCGACGTAGCCAATTCTCGATGCATTGTGACCGGTAAGCTCCCAATAACTGTCCCAATCTGGTTTCCCTAAATTATGCGACCCGAATCAAAAATTTCACCACTTTTTACGATTTCTCAATTTCGGCGATTTTCCCTAGTATAATGCCTTCAGAAATCCTGAAAAATTCGTCAGATTCCGACGAAACCAATTCTCGATGCATTGGGACCGGTAAGCTCCCAGTAGCTGTCCCAATCAGGTTTCCCTGAATTGTGGGACCCGGATCCAAAATTTCACCACTTTTTACGATTTCTCGATTTCGGCGATTTTCCCTAGTATAATGCCTTCAGAAATCCGTAAAAATTCAGCAGATTCCGACGAAGCCAATTCTCGATGCATTGTGACCGGTAAGCTCCCAGCAGCTATCCCAATCAGGTTTTCATGAATTATGGGACCCGGATCCAAAATTTCACCACTTTTTACGATTTCTCGATTTCGGCGATTTTCTCTAGTATAATGCCTTCAGAAATCCGTAAAAATTCGACGAAGCCAATTCTTGATGCATTGTGACCGGTAAGCTCCCAGCAGCTGTCCCAATCAGTTTTCCCTGAATTATGTGACCCGGATCCAAAATTTCACCACTTTTTATGATTTCTCGATTTAGGCGATTTACCCTAGTATAATGCCTTCAGAAATCCGTAAAAATTCGCCAGATTCCGACGAAACCAATTCTCGATGCATTGTGACCGGTAAGCTCCCAGTAGCTGTCCCAATCAGGTTTCCCTGAATTATGGGACCCGTATCAAAAATTTCACCACTTTTTACGATTTCTCAATTTCGGCGATTTTCCCTAGTATAATGCTTTCAGAAATGCGTAAAAATTCGCCAGATTCCTATGAAATCAATTCTCGATGCATTGTGACCGGTAAGCTCCCAGTAGCTTTCCCAATCAGGTTTCTATGAATTATGCGACCCGGATCGAAAATTTCACAACTTTTTACGATTTCTCGATTTCGGCGATTTTCCATAGTATAATGCCTTCAGAAATCCGAAAAAATTCGTCAGATTCCGACGAAGCCAATTCTCGCTGCATTGTGACTGTTAAGCTCCCAGTAGCTGTCCCAATCAGGTTTCCCTGAATTATGGGAACCGTATCAAAAATTTCACCACTTTTTACGATATCTCGATTTCGGCGATTTTCCCTAGTATAATGCCTTCAGAAATTCGCAAAAATTCGACGAAGCCAATTCTCGATGCATTGTGACTGGTAATCTCCCAGTAGCTGTCCCAATCAGGTTTTCCTGAATTATGGGACCCGTATAAAAAATTTCACCACTTTTTACGATATCTCGATTTCGGCGATTTTCCCTAGTATAATGCCTTCAGAAATCCGTAAAAATTCGACGAAGCCAATTCTCGATGCATTGTGACCGGTAAGCTCCCAGCAGCTGTCCCAATCAGGTTTCCCTGAATTATGGGACCCGGATCCAAAATTTAACTACTTTTTACAATTTCTCGATTTCGGCGATTTTCCCTAGTATAATGCCTTCAGAAATCCGAAAAAATTCTCCAGACTCCGACGAAGCCAATTCTCGATGCATTGTGACCGGTAAGCTCCCAGTAGCTGTTCCAATTAGGTTTCCCTGAATTATGGGACCCGTATGCAAAATTTCACCACTTTTTACGATTTCTCGATTTCGGCGATTTTCCCTAGAATAATGCCTTCAGAAATCCGCAAAAATTCGCCAGATTCCGACGAAGCCAATTCTCGATGCATTGTGATCGGTAAGCTCCCAGTAGTTGTCCCAATCAGGTTTCCCTGAATTATGTGACCCGGATCAAAAATTTTACCACTTTTTACGATTCCTCGATTTCGGCGATTTTCCTTAGTATAATGCCTTCAGAAATCCGTAAAAATTCGCCAGATTCCGACGAAGCCAATTCTCAATGCATTGTGACCGGTAAGCTCCCAGTAGCTGTCCCAATCAGGTTTCCCTAAATTATTGGACCCGGATTCAAAATTTTACTACTTTTTACGATTTCTCGATTTCGACGATTTTCCCTATTATAATGCCTTCAGAAATTCATAAAAATTCGACGAAGCCAATTCTCGATGTATTGTGACCGGTAAGCTCCCAGCAGCTGTCCCAATCAGCTTTCCCTGAATTATGGGACCTGGATCAAAAATTTCACCACTTTTTACGATTTCTCGATTTCGGCGATTTTACGTAGTATAATGCATTCAGAAATCCGTAAAAATTCGACGAAGCCAATTGTCGATGCATTGTGACCGGTAAGCTCCCAGCAGCTGTCCCTATAAGGTTTCCCATAATTATGGGACCCGGATCCAAAATTTCACAACTTTTTACGATTTCTCGATTTCGGCGATTTTCCCTAGTATAATGCCTTAAGAAATCCGTAAAAATTCGCCAGATTTCGACGAAACCAATTCTCGATGCATTGTGACCGGTAAGCTCCTAGTAACTGTCCCAATCAAGTTTCCCTTAATTATGGGACCCGGATCGAAAATTTCACCACTTTTTACGATTTCTCGATTTCGGCGATTTTCCCTAGTATAATGGATTCAGAATTCCGTAAAAATTCGCCAGATTCAAATTCTCGATGCATTGTGACCGGTAAGCTCCCAGTAGCTGTCCCAATTTGGTTTACTTGAATTATGGGACTCGGATCCAAAATTTCAAAACTTTTTACGATTTCTCGATTTCGGCAATTTTCCCTTGTATAATGCTTTCAGAAATCCGTAAAAATTCGCAAGATTCCGACGAAACCAATTCTCGATGCATTGTGACCGGTAAGCTCCCAGTAGCTGTCCCAATCATGTTTCCTTGAATTATGGGACCCAGATCAAAAATTTCAGCACTTTTGACGATTTCTCGATTTCGGCGATTTTCCCTAGTATAATGCCTTCAGAAATCCGTAAAAATTCGCCAGATTCCTACGAAGCCAATTCTCGATGCATTGTGACCGTTAAGTGCCCAGTAGCTGTTCCAATCAGGTTTCCCTGAATTATGCGACCCGGATCAAAAATTTTACCACTTTTTACGATTCCTCGATTTCGGCGATTTTCCCTAGTATAATGCCTTCAGAAATCCGTAAAAATTCGCCAGATTCCGACGAAGCCAATTCTCGATGCATTGTGACCGGTAAGCTCCCAATAGCTGTCCCAATCAGGTTTCCCTAAATTATGGGACCCGGATTCAAAATTTCACTACTTTTTACGATTTCGGCGATTTTCCCTAGTATAATGCCTTCAGAAATCCATAAAAATTCGATGAAGCCAATTCTCGATGCATTGTGACCGGTAAGCTCCCAGCAGCTGTCCCAATCAGGCTTCCCTAAATTATGGGACCCGGATCAAAAATTTCACTACTTTTTACGATTTCTCGATTTCGGCGATTTTTCCTAGTATAATACCTTAAGAAATCCGTAAAAATTCGCCAGATTTTGACGAAACCAATTCTCGATGCATTGTGACCGGTAAGCTCCTAGTAGCTGTCCCAATCAGGTTTCCCTTAATTATAGGACCCGGATTCAAAATTTCACCACTTTTTACGATTTCTCGATTTCGGCAATTTTCCCTAGTATAATGCCTTTAGAAATCCGTAAAAATTCGACGAAGCCAATTCTCGATGCATTGTGACCGGTAAGCTCCCAGCAGCTGCCCCAATCAGGTTTCCCTGAATTATGCGTCCCGGATCAAAAATTTTACCCCTTTTTACGATTTCTCGATTTCGGCGATTTTTCCTAGTATAATGCCCTTAAAAATCCGCAAAAATTCGCCAGATTCCGACGAACCCAATTCTCAATGAATTGTGACCGGTAAGCTCCCAGTAGATGTCCCAATCAGGTTTCCCTGAATTATGGGACCCGGATCCAAAATTTCACAACTTTTTACGATTTCTCGATTTCGGCGATTTTCCCTTGTATAATGCCTTCACAAATCCGTAAAAATTCGACGAAGCCAATTCTCGATGCATTGTGACCGGTAAGCTCCCAGTAGCTGTCCAAATAAGATTTCCCTGAATTATGGGACCCGGATCCAAAATTTCACCACTTTTTACGATTTCTCGATTTCGGCGATTTTCCCTTGTATAATGCCTTCAGAAATCCGTTAAAATTCGCCAGATTTCGACGAAGGCAATTCTCGATGCATTGTGACCGGTAAGCTCCCAGTAGCTGTCCCAATAAGGTTTCCCTGAATTATGGGACCCGGATCCAAAATTTCACCAATTTTTACGATTTTTCGATTTCGGCGATTTTCCCTAGTATAATGCCTACAGAAATCCGTAAAAATTCGTCAGATTTCGACGAAACCAATGCTCGATGCATTGTGACCGGTAAGCTCCCATTAGCTATCCCGATCAGGTTTCCCTGAATTATGGGACCCAGATCAAAAATTTCACCACTTTTTACGATTTCTCGATTTAGGCGATTTTCCCTAGTATAATGCCTTCAGAAATCCGTAAAAATTCGCTAGATTCCGACGAAGCCAATTCTCGATGCATTGTGACCTGTAAGCTCCCAGTAACTGTCCCAATAAGGTTTCCCTGAATTATGGGACCCGGATCCAAAATTTCACCACTTTTTACGATTTCTCGATTTCGGCGATTTTCCTTAGTATAATGCCTTTAGAAATCCGTAAAAATTCGACCAAGCCAATTCTCGATGCATTGTGACCGGTAAGCTCCCAGCAGCTGTCCTAATCAGGTTTCCCTGAATTATGCGACCCGGATCCAAAATTTCACCACTTTTTACGATTTCTCGATTTCGGCGATTTTCCCTTGTATAATGCCTTCAGAAATCCGTAAAAATTTTCCAGATTTCGACGAAACCAATTCTTGATGCATTGTGATCGGTAAGGTCCCAGTAGCTGTCCCAATCAGGTTTCCCTTAATTATCGGACCCGGATTCAAAATTTCACCACTTTTTACGATTTCTCGATTTCGACGATTTTCCCTAGTACAATGCCTTCAGAAATCCGTAAAAATTCGACGAAGCCAATTCTCGATGCATTGTGACCGGTAAGCTCCCAGCAGCTGTCCCAATCAGGTTTCCCTGAATTATGGGACCCGGATCGAAAATTTCACCACTTTTTACGATTTCTCGATTTCGGCGATTTTCCCTAGTATAATGCCTTCAGAAATCCGTAAAAATTGGACGAAGCCAATTCTCGATGCATTGTGACCGTTAAGCTCCCAGTAACTGTACCAATCAGGTTTCCCTAAATTATGGGACTCGGATCCAAAATTTCACCACTTTTTACGATTTCTCGATTTCGGCAATTTTCCCGAATATAATGCCTTCAGAAATCCGTAAAAATTTGCCAGATTCCGACGAAGCCAATTCTCGATGCATTGTTACCGGTAAGCTCCCAATAACTGTCCCAATCTGGTTTCCCTAAATTATGCGACCCGAATCAAAAATTTTACCACTTTTTACGATTTCTCGATTTCGGCGATTTTCCCTAGAATAATGCCTTCAGAAATCCTGAAAAATTCGCCAGATTTCGACGAAGCCAATTCTCGATGCATTGGGACCGGTAAGCTCCCAGTAGCTGTCCCAATCAGGTTTCCCTGAATTATGGGTCCCGGATCCAAAATTTCACCACTTTTTACGTTTTCTCGATTTCGGCGATTTTTCCTAGTATAATGCCTTCAGAAATCCGTAAAAATTCACCAGATTCCGACGAAGCCAATTCTCGATGCATTGTGACCGGTAAGCTCCCAGCAGCTATCCCAATCAGGTTTTCATGAATTATGGGACCCGGATCCAAAATTTCACCACTTTTTACGATTTCTCGATTTCGGCGATTTTCTCTAGTATAATGCCTTCAGAAATCCGTAAAAATTCGACGAAGCCAATTCTTGATACATTGTGACCGGTAAGCTCCCAGCAGCTGTCCCAATCAGTTTTCCCTAAATTATGGGACCCGGATCCAAAATTTTACCACTTTTTACGATTTCTCGATTTAGGCGATTTACCCTAGTATAATGCCTTCAGAAATCCGTAAAAATTCGACAGATTCCGACGAAACCAATTCTCGATGCATTGTGACCGGTAAGCTCCCAGTAGCTGTCCCAATCAGGTTTCCCTGAATTGTGGGACCCGTATCAAAAATTTCACCACTTTTTACGATTTCTCAATTTCGGCGATTTTCCCTAGTATAATGCTTTCAGAAATGCGTAAAAATTCGCCAGATTCCTATGAAATCAATTCTCGATGCATTGTGACCGGTAAGCTCCCAGTAGCTTTCCCAATCAGGTTTCTATGAATTATGCGACCCGGATCGAAAATTTCACCACTTTTTACGATTTCTCGATTTCGGCGATTTTCCATAGTATAATGCCTTCAGAAATTCGAAAAAATTCGTCAGATTCCGACGAAGCCAATTCTCGCTGCATTGTGACTGTTAAGCTCCCAGTAGCTGTCCCAATCAGGTTTCCCTGAATTATGGGACCCGTATCAAAAATTTCACCACTTTTTACGATATCTCGATTTCGGCGATTTTCACTAGTATAATGCCTTCAGAAATTCGCAAAAATTCGACGAAGCCAATTCTCGATGCATTGTGATTGGTAATCTCCTAGTAGCTGTCCCAATCAGGTTTTCCTGAATTATGGGACCCGTATAAAAAATTTCACCACTTTTTATGATATCTCGATTTCGGCGATTTTCCCTAGTATAATGCCTTCAGAAATCCGTAAAAATTCGACGAAGCCAATTCTCGATGCATTGTGACCGGTAAGCTCCCAGCAGCTGTCCCAATCAGGTTTCCCTGAATTATGGGACCCGGATCCAAAATTTAACTACTTTTTACGATTTCTCGATTTCGGCGATTTTCCCTAGTATAATGCCTTCAGAAATCCGAAAAAATTCTCCAGACTCCGACGAAGCCAATTCTCGATGCATTGTGACCGGTAAGCTCCCAGTAGCTGTTCCAATCAGGTTTCCCTGAATTATGGGACCCGTATGCAAAATTTCACCACTTTTTACGATTTCTCGATTTCGGCGATTTTCCCTAGAATAATGCATTCAGAAATCCGCAAAAATTCGCCAGATTCCGACGAAGCCAATTCTCGATGCATTGTGATCGGTAAGCTCCCAGTAGTTGTCCCAATCAGGTTTCCCTGAATTATGCGACCCGGATCAAAAATTTTACCACTTTTTACGATTCCTCGATTTCGGCGATTTTCCTTAGTATAATGCCTTCAGAAATCCGTAAAAATTCGCCAGATTCCGACGAAGCCAATTCTCAATGCATTGTGACCGGTAAGCTCCCAGTAGCTGTCCCAATCAGATTTCCCTGAATTATGGGACCCGGATCCAAAATTTCACAACTTTTTACGATTTCTCGATTTCGGCGATTTTCCCTAGTACAATGCCTTCAGAAATCCGTAAAAATTCGACGAAGCCAATTCTCGATGCATTGTGACCGGTAAGCTCCCAGCAGCTGTCCCAATCAGGTTTCCCTGAATTATGGGACCCGGATCGAAAATTTCACCAGTTTTTACGATTTCTCGATTTCGGCGATTTTCCCTAGTATAATGCCTTCAGAAATCCGTAAAAATTCACCAGATTCCAACGAAGCCAATTCTCAATGCATTGTGACCGGTAAGCTCCCAGTAGCTATCCCAATCAGGTTTTCATGAATTATGGGACCCGGATCCAAAATTTCACCACTTTTTACGATTTCTCGATTTCGGCGATTTTCCCTAGTACAATGCCTTCAGAAATCCGTAAAAATTCGACGAAGCCAATTCTCGATGCATTGTGACCGGTAAGCTCCCAGCAGCTGTCCCAATCAGGTTTCCCTGAATTATGGGACCCGGATCCAAAATTTGACCACTTTTTACGATTTTTCGATTTCGGCGATTTTCCCTAGTATAATGCCTTCAGAAATCCGTAAAAATTCACCAGATTCCAACGAAGCCAATTCTCGATGCATTGTGACCGGTAAGCTCCCAGTAGCTATCCCAATCAGGTTTTCATGAATTATGGGACCCGGATCCAAAATTTCACCACTTTTTACGATTTCTCGATTTCGGCGATTTTCTCTAGTATAATGCCTTCAGAAATCCGTAAAAATTCGAAGAAGCCAATTCTTGATGCATTGTGACCGGTAAGCTCCCAGCAGCTGTCCCAATCAGTTTTCCCTGAATTATGGGACCCGGATCCAAAATTTCACCACTTTTTACGATTTCTCGATTTAGGCGATTTACCCTAGTATAATGCCTTCAGAAATCCGTAAAAATTCGCCAGATTCCGACGAAACCAATTCGCGATGCATTGTGACCGGTAAGCTCCCAGTAGTTGTCCCAATCAGGTTTCCCTTAATTATGCGACCCGGATCAAAAATTTTACCACTTTTCTCGATTTCGGCGATTTTCCTTAGTATAATGCCTTCAGAAATCCGTAAAAATTCGCCAGATTCCGACGAAGCCAATTCTCAATGCATTGTGACCGGTAAGCTCCCAGTAGCTGTCCCAATCAGATTTCCCTGAATTATGGGACCCGGATCCAAAATTTCACAACTTTTTACGATTTCTCGATTTCGGCGATTTTCCCTATTATAATGCCTTCAGAAATCCATAAAAATTCGACGAAACTAATTCTCGATGTATTGTGACCGGTAAGCTCCCAGCAGCTGTCCCAATCAGCTTTCCCTGAATTATGGGACCTGGATCAAAAATTTCACCACTTTTTACGATTTCTCGATTTCGGCGATTTTACGTAGTATAATGCATTCAGAAATCCGTAAAAATTCGACGAAGCCAATTCTCGATGCATTGTGACCGGTAAGCTCCCAGCAGCTGTCCCAATAAGGTTTCCCATAATTATGGGACCCGGATCCAAAATTTCACCACTTTTTACGATTTCTCGATTTCGGCGATTTTCCCTAGTATAATGCCTTAAGAAATCCGTAAAAATTCGCCAGATTTCGACGAAACCAATTCTCGATGCATTGTGACCGGTAAGCTCCTAGTAGCTGTCCCAATCAAGTTTCCCTTAATTATGGGACCCGGATCGAAAATTTCACCACTTTTTACGATTTCTCGATTTCGGCGATTTTCCCTAGTATAATGGCTTCAGAATTCCGTAAAAATTCGCCAGATTCAAATTCTCGATGCATTGTGACCGGTAAGCTCCCAGTAGCTGTCCCAATTTGGTTTACTTGAATTATGGGACTCGGATCCAAAATTTCACCACTTTTTACGATTTCTCGATTTCGGCAATTTTCCCTTGTATAATGCTTTCAGAAATCCGTAAAAATTCGCAAGATTCCGACGAAACCAATTCTCGATGCATTGTGACCGGTAAGCTCCCAGTAGCTATCCCAATCATGTTTCCCTGAATTATGGGACCCAGATCAAAAATTTCAGCACTTTTGACGATTTCTCGATTTCGGCGATTTTCCCTAGTATAATGCCTTCAGAAATCCGTAAAAATTCGCCATATTCCTACGAAGCCAATTCTCGATGCATTGTGACCGTTAAGCTCCCAGTAGCTGTTCCAATCAGGTTTCCCTGAATTATGCGACCCGGATCAAAAATTTTACCACTTTTTACGATTCCTCGATTTCGGCGATTTTCCCTAGTATAATGCCTTCAGAAATCCGTAAAAATTCGCCAGATTCCGACGAAGCCAATTCTCGATGCATTGTGACCGGTAAGCTCCCAGTAGCTGTCCCAATCAGGTTTCCCTAAATTATGGGACCCGGATTCAAAATTTCACTACTTTTTTCGATTTCTCGATTTCGTCGATTTTCCCTAGTATAATGCCTTCAGAAATCCATAAAAATTCGATGAAGCCAATTCTCGATGCATTGTGACCGCTAAGCTCCCAGCAGCTGTCCCAATCAGGCTTCCCTGAATTATGGGACCCGGATCAAAAATTTCACTACTTTTTACGATTTCTCAATTTCGGCGATTTTTCCTAGTATAATACCTTAAGAAATCCGTAAAAATTCGCCAGATTTTGACGAAACCAATTCTCGATGCATTGTGACCGGTAACCTCCCAGTAGCTGTCCCAATCAGGTTTCCCTTAATTATTGGACCCGGATTCAAAATTTCACCACTTTTTACGATTTCTCGATTTCGGCAATTTTCCCTAGTATAATGCCTTTAGAAATCCGTAAAAATTCGACGAAGCCAATTCTCGATGCATTGTGACCGGTAAGCTCCCAGCAGCTGCCCCAATCAGGTTTCCCTTAATTATGCGACCCGGATCAAAAATTTCACCCCTTTTTACGATTTCTCAATTTCGGCGATTTTTCCTAGTATAATGCCTTTAAAAATCCGCAAAAATTCGCCAGATTCCGAGGAAGCCAATTCTCAATGCATTGTGACCGGTAAGCTCCCAGTAGATGTCCCAATCAGGTTTCCCTGAATTATGGGACCCGGATCCAAAATTTCACCACTTTTTACGATTTCTCGATTTCGGCGATTTTCCCTAGTATAATTCCTTCAGAAATCCGTAAAAATTCGCCAGATTTTGACGAAGCCAATTCTCGATGCATTGTGACCGGTAAGCTCCCAGTAGCTATCCCATTACGGTTTCCCTGAATTATGGGACCCGGATCAAAAATTTCACCACTTTTTACGATTTCTCGAATTCGGCAATTTTCCCTGGTATAATGCCTTCAGAAATCCGTAAAAATTCGCCAGATATCGACGAAACCAATTCTCGATGCATTGTGACCGGTAAGCTCCCAGTAGCTGTGCCAATCAGGTTTTCCTTAATTATGGGACCAAGATCAAAAATTTCATCATTTTTTACGATTTCTCGATTTCGGCGATTTTTCGTAGTATAATACCTTAAGAAATCCGTAAAAATTCGCCAGATTTTGACGAAACCAATTCTCGATGCATTGTGACCGGTAAGCTCCCAGTAGCTGTCCCAATCAGGTTTCCCTTAATTATTGGACCCGGATTCAAAATTTCACCACTTTTTACGATTTCTCGATTTCGGCAATTTTCCCTAGTATAATGCCTTTAGAAATCCGTAAAAATTCGATGAAGCCAATTCTCGATGCATTGTGACCGGTAAGCTCCCAGTAGCTGTCCCAATCAGGTTTCCCTTACTTATGGGACCCGGATTCAAAATTTCACCACTTTTTACGATTTCTCGATTTCGGCAATTTTCCCTAGTATAATGCCTTTAGAAATCCGTAAAAATTCGACGAAGCCAATTATCGATGCATTGTGACCGGTAAACTCCCAGTAGCTATCCCAATCAGGTTTCCCTGAATTATGGGACCCGGATCCAAAATTGCACCACTTTTTACGATTTCTCGATTTCGGCGATTTTCCCTATTATAATGCCTTCAGAAATCCGTAAAAATTCGACGAAACCAATTCTCGATGCATTGTGACCGGTAAGATCCAAGTAGCTGTTCCAATCAGCTTTCCCTGAATTATGGGACCCGGATCCAAAATTTCACCACTTTTAACGATTTCGGCGATTTTCCCTAGTATAATGCCTTCAGAAATCCGTAAAAATTCGACGAAGCCAATTCTCGATGCATTGTGACCGGTAAGCTCCCAGTAGCTGTCCCAATCAGGTTTCCCTGAATTAAGGGACCCGGATCCAAAATTTCACCACTTTTTACGATTTCTCGATTTCGGCGATTTTCCCTAGTATAATGCATTCAGAAATCCGTAAAAATTCGACGAAACCAATTCTGGATGCATTGTGACCGGTAAGCTCCCAGTAGCTGTCCCGATCAGGTTTCCCTTAATTATGGGACCCGGATCCAAAATTTCACCACTTTCTACGATTTGTTGAATTCGGCGATTTTCCCTAGTATAATGCCTTCAGAAATCCGTAAAAATTCGCAAGATATCGACGAAACCAATTCTCGATACATTTTGACCGGTAAGTTCCCAGTAGCTGTCCCAATCAGGTTTTCCTTTATAATGGGACCCGGATCCAAAATTTCACCACTTTTTACGATTTCTCGATTTCTGCGATTTTCCCTAGTATAATGCCTTCAGAAATCCGTAAAAATTCGACAAAATCAATTCTCGATGCATTGTGACCAGTAAGCTCCCAGTAGCTGTCCCAATCAGGTTTTCCTGAATTATGGGACCCGGATCAAAAATTTCACCACTTTTTACGATTTCTCGATTTCGACGATTTTCCCTAGTATAATGCCTTCAGAAATCCGTAAAAATTCGACGAAGCCAATTCTCGATACATTGTGACCGGTAAGCTCCTAGTAGCTGTCCCAATCAGGTTTCCCTGAATTATGGGACCCGGATTAAAAATTTCACCACTTTTTATGATTTCTCGATTTCGGCGATTTTCCCTAGTATAATGCCTTCAGAAATCCGTAACAATTCGCCAGATATCGACGAAGCCAATTCTCGATGCATTATGACCGGTAAGCTCCCAGTAGCTATCCCAATACGGTTTCCCTGAATTATGGGACCCGGATAAAAATTTCACCACTTTTTACGATTTCTCGATTTCGGCGATTTTCCCTAGTATAATGCCTTCAGAAATCCGTAAAAATTCGACGAATCCAATTATCGATGCATTGTGACCGGTAAGCTCCCAGTAGCTATCCCAATCTGGTTTCCCTGAATTATGGGACCCTGATCTAAAATTGCACAACTTTTTACGATTTCTCGATTTCGGCGATTTTCCCTAGTATAATGCATTCAGAAATCCGTAAAAATTCGACGAAACCAATTCTCGATGCATTGTGACCGGTAAGCTCCCAGTAGCTGTCCCGATCAGGTTTCCCTGAATTATGGGACCCGGATCAAAAATTTTACCACTTTTTACGATTTCTCGAATTCGGCAATTTTCCCTGGTATAATGCCTTCAGAAATCCGTAAACATTCGCAAGATATCGACGAAACCAATTCTCGATGCATTTTGACCGGTAAGCTCCCAGTAGCTGTGCCAATCAGGTTTTCCTTAATTATGGGACTCGGATCCAAAATTTCATCACTTTTTACGATTTCTCGATTTCGGCGATTTTCCTTAGTATAATTCCTTCAGAAATCCGTAAAAATTCGACGAAACCAATTCTCGATGCATTGTGATCGGTAAGCTCCCAGTAGCTGTTCCAATCAGGTTTCCCTGAATTATGGGACACGGATCCAAAATTTCACCACTTTTTACGATTTCTCGATTTCGGCGATTTTTCCTAGTATATTTCCTTCAGAAATCCGTAAAAATTCAACGAAGCCAATTATCGATGCATTGTGACCGATAAACTCCCAGTAGCTATCCCAATCAGCTTTCCCTGAATTATGGGACCCAGATCCAAAATTGCACCACTTTTTACGATTTCTCGATTTCGGCGATTTTCCCTAGCATAATGCCTTCAGAAATCTGTAAAAATTCGACAAAACCAATTCTCGATGCATTGTGACCGGTAAGATCAAAGTAGCTGTTCCAATCAGGTTTCCCTGAATTATGGGACCCGGATCCAAAATTTCACCACTTTTAACGATTTCTCGATTTCGGCGATTTTCCCTAGTATAATGCCTTCAGAAATCCGTAAAAATTCGACGAAGCCAATTCTCGATGCATTGTGACCGGTAAGCTCCCAGTAACTGTCCCAATCAGGTTTCCCTGAATTAAGGGACCCGGATCCAAAATTTTACCACTTTTTACGATTTCTCGATTTCGGCGATTTTCCCTAGTATAATGCATTCAGAAATCCGTAAAAATTCGACGAAACCAATTCTCGATGCATTGTGACCGGTAAGCTCCCAGTAGCTGTCCCAATCAGGTTTTCCTTAATTATGGGACCCGGATCCAAAATTTCACCACTTTTTACGATTTCTCGATTTTGGCGATTTTCCCTAGTATAATGCCTTCAGAAATCCGTAAAAATTCTCCAGATTCCAATTCTTGATGCATTGTGACCGGTAAGCTCCCAGTAGCTGTCCCGATCAGGTTTCCATGAATTATGGGACCCGGATCCAAAATTTCACCAATTTTTACGATTTCTTGAATTCGGCGATTTTCCCTAGTATAATGCCTTCAGAAATCCGCAAAAATTCGCAAGATATCGACGAAACCAATTCTCGATACATTTTGACCGGTAAGTTCCCAGTAGCTGTCCCAATCAGGTTTTCCTTTATTATGGGACCCGGATCCAAAATTTCACCACTTTTTACGATTTCTCGATTTCGGCGATTTTCCCTAGTATAATGCCTTCAGAAATCTGTAAAAATTCGACAAAACCAATTCTCGATGCATTGTGACCGGTAAGCTCCCAGTAGCTGTCCCAATCAGGTTTTCCTGAATTATGGGACCCGGATCCAAAATTTCACCACTTTTTATGATTTCTCGATTTCGACGATTTTCCCTAGTATAATGCCTTCAGAAATCCGTAAAAATTCGACGAAGCCAATTCTCGATGCATTGTGACCGGTAAGCTCCTAGTAGCTATCCCAATCAGGTTTCCCTGAATTATGGGACCCGGATCAAAAATTTCACCACTTTTTATGATTTCTTGATTTCGGCGATTTTCCCTAGTATAATGCATTCAGAAATCCGTAACAATTCGCCAGATATCGACGAAGCCAATTCTCGATGCATTGTTACCGGTAAGCTCCCAGTAGCTATCCCAATCAGGTTTCCCTGAATTATGGGACCCGGATCAAAATTTCACCACTTTTTACGATTTCTCGATTTCGGCGATTTTCCCTAGTATAATGCCTTCAGAAATCCGTAAAAATTCGACGAAGCCAATTCTCGATGCATTGTGACCGGTAAGCTCCCAGTAGCTGTCCCAATCAGCTTTCACTGAATTATGGGACCCGGATCCAAAATTTCACTACTTTTTACAATTTCTCGATTTCGGCGATTTTCCCTAGTATAATGCCTTCATAAATCCGTAAAAATTCGCCAGATTTCGACGAAGCCAATTCTCGATGCATTGTGACCGGTAAGCTCCCAGTAGCTGTTCCAATCAGGTTTCCCTTAATTATGGGACCCGGATCCAAAATTTCACCACTTTTTACGATTTCTCGATTTCGGCGATTTTCCCTAGTATAATGCTTTCAGAAATCCGTAAAAATTCTCCAGATTCCAATTCTCGATGCATTGTGACCGGTAAGATTCCAGTAGCTGTCCCAATCAGGTTTCCCAGAATTATGGGACCCGGATAAAAAATTTCACCACTTTTTACGATTTCTCGATTTCAGCGATTTTCCCTAGTATAACGCCTTCAGAAATTCGTAAGAATTCACAAAATTCCGACGAAGCCAACTCGATGCATTGTGACCGGTAAGCTCCCAGTAGCTGTCCCAATCAGGTTTCCCTTAATTATGGGATCCGGATCCAAAATTTCACCACTTTTTACGATTTCTCGATTTCGGCGATTTTCCCTAGTATAATGCTTTCAGAAATCCGTAAAAATTCTTCAAATTCCAATTCTCGATGCATTGTGACCGGTAAGCTCCCAGTATCTGTCCCAATCAGGTTTTCCTTAATTATGGGACCCGGATCCAAAATTTCACCACTTTTTACGATTTCTCGATTTCGGCGATTTTCACTAGTATAATGCCTTCAGAAATCCGTAAAAATTCGACGAAGGCAATTCTCGATGCATTGTGACCGGTAAGCTCCCAGTAGCTGTCCCAATCAGGTTTCCCTAAATTATGGGACCCGGATCCAAAATTTTACCACTTTTTACGATTTCTCGATTTCGGCGATTTTCCGTAGTATAATGCCTTCAGAAATCCGTAAAAATTCGACGAAGCCAATTCTCGATGCATTGTGACCGGTAAGCTCCCAGTAGCTGTCCCAATCAGGTTTCCCTAAATTATGGGACCCGGATCAAAAATTTCACCACTTTTTACGATTTCTCGATTTCAACAATTTTTCCTAGTATAATGCCTTCAGAAATCCGTAAAAATTCGCCAGATTCCGACGAAGCCAATTCTCTATGCATTGTGACCGGTAAGCTCCCAGTAGCTGTCCCAATACGGTTTCCCTTAATTATGGGACCCGGATCCAAAATTTCACCACTTTTAATGATTTCTCGATTTCGGCGATATTCCCTAGTATAATGCCTTTAGAAATCCGTAAAAATTCGAAGAAGCCAATTCTCGATGCATTGTGACCGGTAAGCTCCCAGTAGCTGACCCAATCAGGTTTCCCGAAATTATGGGACCCAGATAAAAAATTTTACCACTTTTTAAGATTTCTCGATTTCGGCGATTTTCCCTAGTATAATGCCTTCAGAAATTCGTAAAAATTCGCCAGATTTCGACGAACCCAATTATCGATGCATTGTGACCGGTAAGCTCCCAGTAACTGTTCCAATAAGGTTTCTCTGAATTATGGGACCCGGATCCAAAATTTTACCACTTTTTATGATTTCTCGATTTCGGCGATTTTCCCTAATATATTGCCTTCAGAAATCCGTAAAAATTCGACGAAGCCAATTCTTGATGCATTGTGACCGGTAAGCTCCCAGTCGGTGTCCCAATCAGGTTTCCCGGAATTATGGGACCCGGATCCAAAATTTCACCACTTTTTACGATTTCTCGATTTCGGCGATTTTCCCAAGTATAATGCCTTCAGAAATCCGTAAAAATTCGCCAGATTTCGACGAAGCCAATTCTCGATGCATTTTGACCGGTAAGCTTCCAGTAGCTGTCACAATCAGATTTCCCTGAATTATGGGACCCGGATAAAAAATTTCACCACTTTTAACGATTTCTCGATTTCGGCGATTTTCCCTAGTATAATGCCTTTAGAAATCTGTAAAAATTCGACGAAGCCAATTCTCGATGAATTGTGACCGGTAAGCTCCCAGTAGCTGTACCGATCAGGTTTTCCAGAATTATGGGACCTGGATCCAAAATTTCACAACTTTTTACGATTTCTCGATTTCGGCAATTTTCCCTAGTATAATGCCTTCAGAAATCCGTAAAAATTTGCCAGATTCCGACGAAGCCAATTCTCGATGTATTGTGACCGGTAAGCTCCCAGTAGCTGTCCCAATTAGATTTCCCTAAATTATGGGACCCGGATAAAAAATTTCACAATTTTTAATGATTTCTCGATTTCGGCGATATTCCCTAGTATAATGCCTTTAGAAATCCGTAAAAATTCGACGAAGCCAATTCTCGATGCATTGTGACCGGTAAGCTCCCAGTAGCTATCCCAATCAGGTTTCCCGGAATTATGGGACCCAGATCAAAAATTTCACAACTTTTTATGATTTCTCGATTTCGGCGATTTTCCCTAATATAATGCCTTCAGAAATCCGTAAAAATTTGCCAGATTTCGACGAAGCCAATTCTCGATGCATTGTGACCGGTAAACTCCCAGTAGCTGTCCCAATCAGATTTCCCTGAATTATGGGACCCGGATCCAAAATTTCACCACTTTTTACGTTTTCTCGATTTCGACGACTTTCCCTAGTATAATGCCTTCAGAAATCCGTAAAAATTCGACGAAGCCAATTCTCGATGCATTGTGACCGGTAAGCTCCCAGTTGCTGTCCCAATCAGGTTTTCCGAAATTATGGGATTCGGATAAAAAATTTCACCACTTTTTACGATTTCTAGATTTCGGCGATTTTCCCTACTATAATGCCTTCAGAAATCCGTAAAAATTCGCCAGATTCCGACGAAGCCAATTCTCGATGCATTGTGACCGTTAAGCTCCCAGTAGATGTCCCAATATGGTTTCCCTGAATTATGGGACCCGGATCCAAAATTTCACCACTTTTTACGATTTCTCGATTTGGGCGATTTTCCATAGTATAATGCCTTCAGAAATCCGTAAAAATTCGACGAAGCCAATTCTCGAGTCATTGTGTCCGGTAAGCTCCCAGTAGCTGTCCCAATACGGTTTTCCTGAATTATGTGACCCGGATCCAAAATTTCACCACTTTTTACGTTTTCTCGATTTCGGCAATTTTCCCTAGTATAATGCCTTCAGAAATCCGTAAAAATTCGACGAAGCCAATTCTCGATGCATTGTGACCGGTAAGCTCCCAGTTGCTGTCCCAATCAGGTTTCCCGGAATTATGGGACCCGGATCAAAAATTTCACCACTTTTTACGATTTCTCGATTTCGGCGATTTTCCCTAGTATAAAGCCTTCAGAAATCCGTAAAAATTCGACGAAGGCAATTCTCGATGCATTGTGACCGGTAAGCTCCCAGTAGCAGTCCCAATCAGGTTTCCCTTAATTATGGGACCCGGATCCCAAATTTCACCGCTTTTTACGATTTCTCGATTTCGGCATTTTTCCCTAGTATAATGCATTCAGAAATCCGTAAAAATTCGCCAGATTCCGACGAAACCAATTCTCGATGCATT
Organism: Excoecaria cochinchinensis; assembly: GCA_947683425.1. NCBI lineage: Eukaryota > Viridiplantae > Streptophyta > Magnoliopsida > Malpighiales > Euphorbiaceae > Excoecaria > Excoecaria cochinchinensis. Next base: position 396,411 of record CANTUQ010000252.1, read on the forward strand.
GTGACCGGTAAGCTCCCAGTAGCTGTCCCAATCAGGTTTCCCTAAATTATGGGACCCGGATCCAAAATTTCACAACTTTTTACGATTTCTCGATTTCGGCGATTTTTCCTAGTATAATGCCTTCAGAAATCCGTAAAAATTCGACGAAGCCTATTCTCGATACATTGTGACCGGTAAGCTCCCAGTAGCTGTCCCAATCAGGTTTCCCTGAACTATTGGACCCGGATAAAAAATTTCACCATTTTTTACGATTTCTCGATTTCGACAATTTTTCCTAGTATAATGCCTTCAGAAATCCGTAAAAATTCGTCAGATTTCGACGAAGCCAATTCTCTATGCATTGTGAACGGTAAGCTCCCAGTAGCTGTCCCAATCAGGTTTCCCTGAATTATGGGACCCGGATCTAAAATTTCATCACTTTTTACGATTTCTCGATTTCGACGATTTTTCCTAGTATAATGCCTTCAGAAATCCGTAAAAATTCGACGAAGCCAATTCTCGATGCATTGTGACCGGTAAGCTCCCAGTAGCTGTCCCAATCAGCTTTCACTGAACTATGGGACCCGGATCCAAAATTTCACTACTTTTTACAATTTCTCGATTTCGGCGATTTTCCCTAGTATAATGCCTTCATAAATTCGTAAAAATTCGCCAGATTTCGACGAAGCCAATTCTCGATGCATTGTGACCGGTAAGCTCCCAGTAGCTGTTCCAATCAGGTTTCCCTTAATTATGGGACCCGGATAAAAAATTTCACCACTTTTTACGATTTCTCGACTTCGGCGATTTTCCCTAGTATAATGCTTTCAGAAATCCGTAAAAATTCCCCAAATTCCAATTCTCGATGCATTGTGACCGGTAAGCTCCCAGTAGCTGTCCCAATCAGGTTTCCCTTAATTATGGGACCCGGATCCAAAATTTCACCACTTTTTACGATTTCTCGATTTCGGCGATTTTCCCTAGTATAATGCTTTCAGAAATCCGTAAAAATTCTCAAGATTCCAATTCTCGATGCATTGTGACCGGTAAGCTCCCAGTAGCTGTCCCAATCAGGTTTCCCAGAATTATGGGGCCCGGATAAAAAATTTCACCACTTTTTACGATTTCTCAATTTCAGCGATTTTCCCTAGTATAACGCCTACAGAAATTCGTAAGAATTCACAAAGTTTCGACGAAGCCAACTCGATGCATTGTGACCGGTAAGCTCCTAGTAGCTGTCCCAATCAAATTTCCCTTAATTATGGGATCCGGATCCAAAATTTCACCACTTTTTACGATTTCTCGATTTCGGCGATTTTCCATTGTATAATGCTTTCAGAAATCCGTAAAAATTCTTCAGATTCCAATTCTCGATGCATTGTGACCGGTAAGCTCCCAGTATCTGTCCCAATCAGGTTTTCCTTAATTATGGGACCCTAATCCAAAATTTCACCACTTTTTACGATTTCTCGATTTCGGCGATTTTCACTAGTATAATGCCTTCAGAAATCCGTAAAAATTCGACGAAGGCAATTCTCGATGCATTGTGACCGGTAAGCTCCCAGTAGCTGTCCCAATCAGGTTTCCCTGAATTATGGGACCCGGATCCAAAATTTTACCACTTTTTACGATTTCTCGATTTCGGCGATTTTCCGTAGTATAATGCCTTCAGAAATCCGTAAAAATTCGACGAAGCCAATTCTCGATGCATTGTGACCGGTAAGCTCCCAGTAGCTGTCCCAATCAGGTTTCCCTAAATTATGGGACCCGGATCAAAAATTTCACCACTTTTTACGATTTCTCGATTTCAACAATTTTTCCTAGTATAATGCATTCAGAAATCCGTAAAAATTCGCCAGATTCCGACGAAGCAAATTCTCTATGCATTGTGACCGGTAAGCTCCCAGTAGCTGTCCCAATCAGGTTTCCCTGAAGTATGGGACCCGGATCCAAAATTTCACCACTTTTTACAATTTCTCAATTTCAGCAATTTTCCCTAGTATAATGCCTTCAGAAATCCGTAAAAATTCGACAGATTCCGACGAAGCTATTTCTCGATGCAATGTGACCGGTAAGCTCCCAGTAGCTATCCCAAAAAGGTTTCCCTGAATTATGGGAACCGGATCTAAAATTTCACCACTTTTTACGATTTCACGATTTCGGCGATTTTCCCTAGTATAATGCCTTCAGAAATCCGTAAAAATTCGACAGATTCCGACGAAACCAATTCTCGATGCATTGTGACCGGTAAGCTCCCAGTAGCTGTCCCAATCAGGTTTCCCTAAATTATGGGACCCGGATCAAAAATTTCACCACTTTTTACGATTTCTCGATTTCGGCGATTTTCCGTAGTATATTGCGTTCAGAAATTCTTAAAAATTCGACGAAGCCAATTCTCGATGCATTGTGAACAGTAAGCTCCCAGTAACTGTTCCAATAAGGTTTCCCTAAATTATGGGACCCGGATCCAAAATTTCACTACTTTTTACGATTTCTCGATTTCGGCGATTTTCTCTAGTATAATGCCTTCAGAAATCCGTAAAAATTCGACGAAACCAATTCTTGATGCATTGTGACCGGTAAGCTCCCAATAGCTGTCCCAAACAGGTTTCCCTGAATTATGGGACCTGGATCCAAAATTTTAACACTTTTTACGATTTCTCGATTTCGGCGATTTTTCGTTGTATAATCCTTTCAGAAATCTGTAAAAATTCGCCAGATTTCGACGAAGCGAATTCTCGATGCATTGTGACCGGTAAGCTCCCAGTAGCTGTCCCAATCAGGTTTCCCTGAATTATGGGACCCGGATCAAAAATTTCACCAATATTTACGATTTCTCGATTTAGGCGATTTTTCCTAGTATAATACCTTCAGAAATCCGTAAAAATTCGCCAGATTCCGACGAAGCCAATTCTCTATGCATTATGACCGGTAAGCTCCCAGTAGCTGTCCCAATCAGGTTTTCCTGAATTATGGGACCCGGATCCAAAATTTCACCACTTTTTACGATTTCTCGATTTCGGCGATTTTCCCTAGTATAATGCTTTCAGAAATCCGTAAAAATTCCCAAGATTTCAATTCTCGATGCATTGTGACCGGTAAGCTCCCAGTAGCTGTGCCAGTTAGGTTTCCCTGAATTATGGAAATCGGATCAAAAATTTCACCACTTTTTACGATTTATCGATTTCGACGATTTTTCCTAGTATAATGCCTACAGAAATCCGTAAGAATTCGCCAGATTCCGACGAATCCAATTCTCGATGCATTGTGACCGGTAAGCTCCCTGTAGCTGTCCCAATCAGGTTTCCCTTAATTATTGGACCCGGATCAAAAATTTCACAACTTTTTACGATTTCTCGATTTCGGCGATTTTTCCTAGTATAATGCCTTCAGAAATCCGTAAAAATTCGCCAGATTCCGACGAAGCCAATTCTCTATGCATTATGACCGGTAAGCTCCAAGTAGCTGTCCCAATCAGGTTTTCCTGAATTATGGGACCCGGATCAAAAATTTCACCACTTTTTATGATTTCTCGATTTCGGCGATTTTCCCTAGTATAATGCTTTCAGAAATCCGTAAAAATTCCCCAGATTCCAATTCTCGATGCATTGTGATCGGTAAGCTCCCAGTAGCTGTCCCAGTTAGGTTTCCCTGAATTATGGGACCCGGATCAAAAATTTCACCACTTTTTACGATTTCTCGTTTTCGGCAATTTTCCCTGTTATAACGCCTTCAGAAATCCGTAAGAATTTGCCAGATTCCGACGAAACCAATTCTCGATGCATTGTGACCGGTAAGCTCCCTGTAGCTGTCCCAATCAGGTTTCCCTGAATTATGGGACCCGGATAAAAAATTTCACCACTTTTTACGATTTCTCGATTTCGGCGATTTTTCCTAGTATAATGCCTTCAGAAATCTGTAAAAATTCGCCAGATTCCGACGAAGCAAATTTTTGATACATTATGACCGGTAAGCTACCAGTAGCTATCCCAATCAAGATTCCCTGAATTATGGGACCCGGATAAAAAATTTCACCACTTTTTACGATTTCTCGATTTCGGCGATTTTCCCTAGTATAATGCCTTCAGAAATCCGTAAAAATTCGCCAGATTCCGACGAAGCCAATTCTCGATGCATTGTGACCGTTAAGCTCCCAGTAGATGTCCCAATATGGTTTCCCTGAATTATGGGACCCGGATCCAAAATTTCACCACTTTTTACGATTTCTCGATTTGGGCGATTTTTCCATAGTATAATGCCTTCAGAAATCCGTAAAAATTCGACGATGCCAATTCTCGAGTCATTGTGTCCGGTAAGCTCCCTGTAGCTGTCCCAATACGGTTTCCCTTAATTATGGGACCCGGATCCAAAATTTCACCACTTTTAATGATTTCTCGATTTCGGCGATATTCCCTAGTATAATGCCTTTAGAAATCCGTAAAAATTCGACGAAGCCAATTCTCGATGCATTGTGACCGGTAAGCTCCCAGTAGCTGACCCAATCAGGTTTCCCGAAATTATGGGACCCAGATCAAAAATTTCACCACTTTTTAAGATTTCTCGATTTCGGCGATTTTCCCTAGTATAATGCCTTCAGAAATCCGTAAAAATTCGCCAGATTTCGACGAACCCAATTATCGATACATTGTGACCGGTAAGCTCCCAGTAACTGTTCCAATAAGGTTTCTCTGAATTATGGGACCCGGATCCAAAATTTCACCACTTTTTATGATTTCTCGATTTCGGCGATTTTCCCTAATATATTGCCTTCAGAAATCCGTAAAAATTCGACGAAGCCAATTCTTGATGCATTGTGACCGGTAAGCTCCCAGTCGGTGTCCCAATCAGGTTTCCCGGAATTATGGGACCCGGATCCAAAATTTCACCACTTTTTATGATTTCTCGATTTCGGCGATTTTCCCAAGTATAATGCCTTCAGAAATCCGTAAAAATTCGCCAGATTTCGACGAAGCCAATTCTCGATGCATTGTGACCGGTAAGCTTCCAGTAGCTGTCCCAATCAGATTTCCCAGAATTATGGGACCCGGATAAAAAATTTCACCACTTTTAACGATTTCTCGATTTCGGCGATTTTCCCTAGTATAATGCCTTTAGAAATCTGTAAAAATTCGACGAAGCCAATTCTCGATGCATTGTGACCGGTAAGCTCCCGGTAGCTGTACCAATCAGGTTTTCCAGAATTATGGGACCTGGATCCAAAATTTCACAACTTTTTACGATTTCTCGATTTCGGCAATTTTCCCTAGTATAATGCCTTCAGAAATCCGTAAAAATTTGCCAGATTCCGACGAAGCCAATTCTCGATGCATTGTGACCGGTAAGCTCCCAGTAGCTGTCCCAATTAGATTTCCCTAAATTATGGGACCCGGATAAAAAATTTCACAACTTTTAACGATTTCTCGATTTCGGCGATATTCCCTAGTATAATGCCTTTAGAAATCCGTAAAAATTCGACGAAGCCAATTCTCGATGCATTGTGACCGGTAAGCTCCCAGTAGCTGTCCCAATCAGGTTTCCCTAAATTATGGGACCCGGATAAAAAATTTCACAACTTTTAACGATTTCTCGATTTCGGCGATATTCCCTAGTATAATGCCTTTAGAAATCCGTAAAAATTCGACGAAGCCAATTCTCGATGCATTGTGACCGGTAAGCTCCCAGTATCTGTCCCAATCAGGTTTTCCTTAATTATGGGACCCGGATCCAAAATTTCACCACTTTTTACGATTTCTCGATTTCGGCGATTTTCACTAGTATAATGCCTTCAGAAATCCGTAAAAATTCGACGAAGGCAATTCTCGATGCATTGTGACCGGTAAGCTCCCAGTAGCTGTCCCAATCAGGTTTCCCTAAATTATGGGACCCGGATCCAAAATTTTACCACTTTTTACGATTTCTCGATTTCAACAATTTTTCCTAGTATAATGCCTTCAGAAATCCGTAAAAATTCGCCAGATTCCGACGAAGCCAATTCTCTATGCATTGTGACCGGTAAGCTCCCAGTAGCTGTCCCAATACGGTTTCCCTTAATTATGGGACCCGGATCCAAAATTTCACCACTTTTAATGATTTCTCGATTTTGGCGATATTCCCTAGTATAATGCCTTTAGAAATCCGTAAAAATTCGAAGAAGCCAATTCTCGATGCATTGTGACCGGTAAGCTCCCAGTAGCTGACCCAATCAGGTTTCCCGAAATTATGGGACCCAGATCAAAAATTTTACCACTTTTTAAGATTTCTCGATTTCGGCGATTTTCCCTAGTATAATGCCTTAAGAAATCCGTAAAAATTCGCCAGATTTCGACGAACCCAATTATCGATGCATTGTGACCGGTAAGCTCCCAGTAACTGTTCCAATAAGGTTTCTCTGAATTATGGGACCCGGATCCAAAATTTCACCACTTTTTATGATTTCTCGATTTCGGCGATTTTCCTTAATATATTGCCTTCAGAAATCCGTAAAAATTCGACGAAGCCAATTCTTGATGCATTGTGACCGGTAAGCTCCCAGTCGGTGTCCCAATCAGGTTTCCCGGAATTATGGGACCCGGATCCAAAATTTCACCACTTTTTACGATTTCTCGATTTCGGCGATTTTCCCAAGTATAATGCCTTCAGAAATCCGTAAAAATTCGCCAGATTTCGACGAAGCCAATTCTCGATGCATTTTGACCGGTAAGCTTCCAGTAGCTGTCACAATCAGATTTCCCTGAATTATGGGACCCGGATAAAAAATTTCACAACTTTTAACGATTTCTCGATTTCGGCGATATTCCCTAGTATAATGCCTTTAGAAATCCGTAAAAATTCGACGAAGCCAATTCTCGATGCATTGTGACCGGTAAGCTCCCAGTAGCTATCCCAATCAGGTTTCCCGGAATTATGGGACCCAGATCAAAAATTTCACAACTTTTTATGATTTCTCGATTTCGGCGATTTTCCCTAATATAATGCCTTCAGAAATCCGTAAAAATTTGCCAGATTTCGACGAAGCCAATTCTCGATGCATTGTGACCGGTAAACTCCCAGTAGCTGTCCCAATCAGATTTTCCTGAATTATGGGACCCGGATCCAAAATTTCACCACTTTTTACGTTTTCTCGATTTCGACGACTTTCCCTAGTATAATGCCTTCAGAAATCCGTAAAAATTCGACGAAGCCAATTCTCGATGCATTGTGACCGGTAAGCTCCCAGTTGCTGTCCCAATCAGGTTTTCCGAAATTATGGGATTCGGATCAAAAATTTCACCACTTTTTACGATTTCTAGATTTCGGCGATTTTCCCTACTATAATGCCTTCAGAAATCCGTAAAAATTCGCCAGATTCCGACGAAGCCAATTCTCGATGCATTGTGACCGTTAAGCTCCCAGTAGATGTCCCAATATGGTTTCCCTGAATTATGGGACCCGGATCCAAAATTTCACCACTTTTTACGATTTCTCGATTTGGGCGATTTTCCATAGTATAATGCCTTCAGAAATCCGTAAAAATTCGACGAAGCCAATTCTCGAGTCATTGTGTCCGGTAAGCTCCCAGTAGCTGTCCCAATACGGTTTTCCTGAATTATGTGACCCGGATCCAAAATTTCACCACTTTTTACGTTTTCTCGATTTCGGCAATTTTTCCTAGTATAATGCCTTCAGAAATCCGTAAAAATTCGACGAAGCCAATTCTCGATGCATTGTGACCGGTAAGCTCCCAGTTGCTGTCCCAATCAGGTTTCCCGGAATTATGGGACCCGGATCAAAAATTTCACCACTTTTTACGATTTCTCGATTTCGGCGATTTTCCCTAGTATAATGCCTTCAGAAATCCGTAAAAATTCGACGAAGGCAATTCTCGATGCATTGTGACCGGTAAGCTCCCAGTAGCAGTCCCAATCAGGTTTCCCTTAATTATGGGACCCGGATCCCAAATTTCACCGCTTTTTACGATTTCTCGATTTCGGCATTTTTCCCTAGTATAATGCATTCAGAAATCCGTAAAAATTCGCCAGATTCCGACGAAGCCAATTCTCGATGCATTGTGACCGGTAAGCTCCCAGTAGCTGTCCCAATCAGGTTTCCCTAAATTATGGGACCCGGATCCAAAATTTCACAACTTTTTACGATTTCTCGATTTCGGCGATTTTTCCTAGTATAATGTCTTCAGAAATCCGTAAAAATACGACGAAGCCTATTCTCGATACATTGTGACCGGTAAGCTCCCAGTAGCTGTCCCAATCAGGTTTCCCTGAACCATTGGACCCGGATAAAAAATTTCACCACTTTTTACGATTTCTCGATTTCGACAATTTTTCCTAGTATAATGCCTTCAGAAATCCGTAAAAATTCGTCAGATTCCGACGAAGCCAATTCTCTATGCATTGTGACCGGTAAGCTCCCAGTAGCTGTCCCAATCAGGTTTCCCTGAATTATGGGACCCGGATCTAAAATTTCATCACTTTTTACGATTTCTCGATTTCGACGATTTTCCCTAGTATAATGCCTTCAGAAATCCGTAAAAATTCGACGAAGCCAATTCTCGATGCATTGTGACCGGTAAGCTCCCAGTAGCTGTCCCAATCAGCTTTCACTGAATTATGGGACCCGGATCCAAAATTTCACTACTTTTTACAATTTCTCGATTTCGGCGATTTTCCCTAGTATAATGCCTTCATAAATCCGTAAAAATTCGCCAGATTTCGACGAAGCCAATTCTCGATGCATTGTGACCGGTAAGCTCCCAGTAGCTGTTCCAATCAGGTTTCCCTTAATTATGGGACCCGGATAAAAAATTTCACCACTTTTTACGATTTCTCGACTTCGGCGATTTTCCCTAGTATAATGCTTTCAGAAATCCGTAAAAATTCCCCAAATTCCAATTCTCGATGCATTGTGACCGGTAAGCTCCCAGTAGCTGTCCCAATCAGGTTTCCCTTAATTATGGGACCCGGATCCAAAATTTCACCACTTTTTACGATTTCTCGATTTCGGCGATTTTCCCTAGTATAATGCTTTCAGAAATCCGTAAAAATTCTCAAGATTCCAATTCTCGATGCATTGTGACCGGTAAGCTCCCAGTAGCTGTCCCAATCAGGTTTCCCAGAATTATGGGACCCGGATAAAAAATTTCAACACTTTTTACGATTTCTCGATTTCAGCGATTTTCCCTAGTATAACGCCTACAGAAATTCGTAAGAATTCACAAAGTTTCGACGAAGCCAACTCGATGCATTGTGACCGGTAAGCTCCTAGTAGCTGTCCCAATCAGGTTTCCCTTAATTATGGGATCCGGATCCAAAATTTCACCACTTTTTACGATTTCTCGATTTCGGCGATTTTCCATTGTATAATGCTTTCAGAAATCCGTAAAAATTCTTCAGATTCCAATTCTCGATGCATTGTGACCGGTAAGCTCCCAGTATCTGTCCCAATCAGGTTTTCCTTAATTATGGGACCCTAATCCAAAATTTCACCACTTTTTACGATTTCTCGATTTCGGCGATTTTCACTAGTATAATGCCTTCAGAAATCCGTAAAAATTCGACGAAGGCAATTCTCGATGCATTGTGACCGGTAAGCTCCCAGTAGCTGTCCCAATCAGGTTTCCCTGAATTATGGGACCCGGATCCAAAATTTTACCACTTTTTACGATTTCTCGATTTCGGCGATTTTCCGTAGTATAATGCCTTCAGAAATCCGTAAAAATTCGACGAAGCCAATTCTCGATGCATTGTGACCGGTAAGCTCCCAGTAGCTGTCCCAATCAGGTTTCCCTAAATTATGGGACCCGGATCAAAAATTTCACCACTTTTTACGATTTCTCGATTTCAACAATTTTTCCTAGTATAATGCATTCAGAAATCCGTAAAAATTCGCCAGATTCCGACGAAGCAAATTCTCTATGCATTGTGACCGGTAAGCTCCCAGTAGCTGTCCCAATCAGGTTTCCCTGAAGTATGGGACCCGGATCCAAAATTTCACCACTTTTTACAATTTCTCAATTTCAGCAATTTTCCCTAGTATAATGCCTTCAGAAATCCGTAAAAATTCGACAGATTCCGACGAAGCCAATTCTCGATGCAATGTGACCGGTAAGCTCCCAGTAGCTATCCCAAAAAGGTTTCCCTGAATTATGGGAACCGGATCTAAAATTTCACCACTTTTTACGATTTCACGATTTCGGCGATTTTCCCTAGTATAATGCCTTCAGAAATCCGTAAAAATTCGACAGATTCCGACGAAACCAATTCTCGATGCATTGTGACCGGTAAGCTCCCAGTAGCTGTCCCAATCAGGTTTCCCTAAATTATGGGACCCGGATCAAAAATTTCATCACTTTTTACGATTTCTCGATTTCGGCGATTTTCCCTAGTATATTGCGTTCAGAAATTCTTAAAAATTCGACGAAGCCAATTCTCGATGCATTGTGAACAGTAAGCTCCCAGTAACTGTTCCAATAAGGTTTCCCTAAATTATGGGACCCGGATCCAAAATTTCACTACTTTTTACGATTTCTCGATTTCGGCGATTTTCCCTAGTATAATGCCTTCAGAAATCCGTAAAAATTCGACGAAACCAATTCTTGATGCATTGTGACCGGTAAGCTCCCAATAGCTGTCCCAAACAGGTTTCCCTGAATTATTGGACCCGGATCCAAAATTTTAACACTTTTTACGATTTCTCGATTTCGGCGATTTTTCGTTGTATAATCCTTTCAGAAATCTGTAAAAATTCGCCAGATTTCGACGAAGCGAATTCTCGATGCATTGTGACCGGTAAGCTCCCAGTAGCTGTCCCAATCAGGTTTCCCTGAATTATGGGACCCGGATCAAAAATTTCACCAATATTTACGATTTCTCGATTTAGGCGATTTTTCCTAGTATAATACCTTCAGAAATCCGTAAAAATTCGCCAGATTCCGACGAAGCCAATTCTCTATGCATTATGACCGGTAAGCTCCCAGTAGCTGTCCCAATCAGGTTTTCCTGAATTATGGGACCCGGATCCAAAATTTCACCACTTTTTACGATTTCTCGATTTCGGCGATTTTCCCTAGTATAATGCTTTCAGAAATCCGTAAAAATTCCCAAGATTTCAATTCTCGATGCATTGTGACCGGTAAGCTCCCAGTAGCTGTGCCAGTTAGGTTTCCCTGAATTATGGAAATCGGATCAAAAATTTCACCACTTTTTACGATTTATCGATTTCGACGATTTTTCCTAGTATAATGCCTACAGAAATCCGTAAGAATTCGCCAGATTCCGACGAATCCAATTCTCGATGCATTGTGACCGGTAAGCTCCCTGTAGCTGTCCCAATCAGGTTTCCCTTAATTATTGGACCCGGATCAAAAATTTCACAACTTTTTACGATTTCTCGATTTCGGCGATTTTTCCTAGTATAATGCCTTCAGAAATCCGTAAAAATTCGCCAGATTCCGACGAAGCCAATTCTCTATGCATTATGACCGGTAAGCTCCAAGTAGCTGTCCCAATCAGGTTTTCCTGAATTATGGGACCCGGATCAAAAATTTCACCACTTTTTATGATTTCTCGATTTCGGCGATTTTCCCTAGTATAATGCTTTCAGAAATCCGTAAAAATTCCCCAGATTCCAATTCTCGATGCATTGTGATCGGTAAGCTCCCAGTAGCTGTCCCAGTTAGGTTTCCCTGAATTATGGGACCCGGATCAAAAATTTCACCACTTTTTACGATTTCTCGTTTTCGGCAATTTTCCCTGTTATAACGCCTTCAGAAATCCGTAAGAATTTGCCAGATTCCGACGAAGCCAATTCTCGATGCATTGTGACCGGTAAGCTCCCTGTAGCTGTCCCAATCAGGTTTCCCTGAATTATGGGACCCGGATAAAAAATTTCACCACTTTTTACGATTTCTCGATTTCGGCGATTTTTCCTAGTATAATGCCTTCAGAAATCTGTAAAAATTCGCCAGATTCCGACGAAGCAAATTTTTGATACATTATGACCGGTAAGCTCCCAGTAGCTATCCCAATCAAGATTCCCTGAATTATGGGACCCGGATAAAAAATTTCACCACTTTTTACGATTTCTCGATTTCGGCGATTTTCCCTAGTATAATGCCTTCAGAAATCCGTAAAAATTCGCCAGATTCCGACGAAGCCAATTCTCGATGCATTGTGACCGTTAAGCTCCCAGTAGATGTCCCAATATGGTTTCCCTGAATTATGGGACCCGGATCCAAAATTTCACCACTTTTTACGATTTCTCGATTTGGGCAATTTTTCCATAGTATAATGCCTTCAGAAATCCGTAAAAATTCGACGATGCCAATTCTCGAGTCATTGTGTCCGGTAAGCTCCCTGTAGCTGTCCCAATACGGTTTCCCTTAATTATGGGACCCGGATCCAAAATTTCACCACTTTTAATGATTTCTCGATTTCGGCGATATTCCCTAGTATAATGCCTTTAGAAATCCGTAAAAATTCGACGAAGCCAATTCTCGATGCATTGTGACCGGTAAGCTCCCAGTAGCTGACCCAATCAGGTTTCCCGAAATTATGGGACCCAGATCAAAAATTTCACCACTTTTTAAGATTTCTCGATTTCTCGATTTCGGCGATTTTCCCTAGTATAATGCCTTCAGAAATCCGTAAAAATTCGCCAGATTTCGACGAACCCAATTATCGATACATTGTGACCGGTAAGCTCCCAGTAACTGTTCCAATAAGGTTTCTCTGAATTATGGGACCCGGATCCAAAATTTCACCACTTTTTATGATTTCTCGATTTCGGCGATTTTCCCTAATATATTGCCTTCAGAAATCCGTAAAAATTCGACGAAGCCAATTCTTGATGCATTGTGACCGGTAAGCTCCCAGTCGGTGTCCCAATCAGGTTTCCCGGAATTATGGGACCCGGATCCAAAATTTCACCACTTTTTACGATTTCTCGATTTCGGCGATTTTCCCAAGTATAATGCCTTCAGAAATCCGTAAAAATTCGCCAGATTTCGACGAAGCCAATTCTCGATGCATTGTGACCGGTAAGCTTCCAGTAGCTGTCCCAATCAGATTTCCCAGAATTATGGGACCCGGATAAAAAATTTCACCACTTTTAACGATTTCTCGATTTCGGCGATTTTCCCTAGTATAATGCCTTTGGAAATCTGTAAAAATTCGACGAAGCCAATTCTCGATGCATTGTGACCGGTAAGCTCCCGGTAGCTGTACCAATCAGGTTTTCCAGAATTATGGGACCTGGATCCAAAATTTCACAACTTTTTACGATTTCTCGATTTCGGCAATTTTCCCTAGTATAATGCCTTCAGAAATCCGTAAAAATTTGCCAGATTCCGACGAAGCCAATTCTCGATGCATTGTGACCGGTAAGCTCCCAGTAGCTGTCCCAATTAGATTTCCCTAAATTATGGGACCCGGATAAAAAATTTCACAACTTTTAACGATTTCTCGATTTCGGCGATATTCCCTAGTATAATGCCTTTAGAAATCCGTAAAAATTCGACGAAGCCAATTCTCGATGCATTGTGACCGGTAAGCTCCCAGTAGCTGTCCCAATCAGGTTTCCCGGAATTATGGGACCCAGATCAAAAATTTCACAACTTTTTATGATTTCTCGATTTCGGCGATTTTTCCTAATATAATGCCTTCAGAAATCCGTAAAAATTTGCCAGATTTCGACGAAGCCAATTCTCGATGCATTGTGACCGGTAAACTCCCAGTAGCTGTCTTAATCAGATTTCCCTGAATTATGGGACCCGGATCCAAAATTTCACCACTTTTTACGTTTTCTCGATTTGGACGACTTTCCCTAGTATAATGCCTTCAGAAATCCGTAAAAATTCAACGAAGCCAATTCTCGATGCATTGTGACCGGTAAGCTCCCAGTTGCTGTCCCAATCAGGTTTTCCGAAATTATGGGACCCGGATCAAAAATTTCACCACTTTTTACGATTTCTAGATTTCGGCGATTTTCCCTACTATAATGCCTTCAGAAATCCGTAAAAATTCGCCAGATTCCGACGAAGCCAATTCTCGATGCATTGTGACCGTTAAGCTCCCAGTAGATGTCCCAATATGGTTTTCCTGAATTATGGGACCCGGATCCAAAATTTCACCACTTTTTACGATTTCTCGATTTGGGCGATTTTCCATAGTATAATGCCTTCAGAAATCCGTAAAAATTCGACGAAGCCAATTCTCGAGTCATTGTGTCCGGTAAGCTCCCAGTAGCTGTCCCAATACGGTTTCCCTGAATTATGGGACCCGGATCCAAAATTTCACCACTTTTTACGTTTTCTCGATTTCGGCAATTTTCCCTAGTATAATGCCTTCAGAAATCCGTAAAAATTCGACGAAGCCAATTCTCGATGCATTGTGACCGGTAAGCTCCCAGTTGCTGTCCCAATCAGGTTTCCCGGAATTATGGGACCCGGATCAAAAATTTCACAACTTTTTACGATTTCTAGATTTCGGCGATTTTCCCTACTATAATGCCTTCAGAAATCCGTAATAATTCGCCAGATTCCGACGAAGCCAATTCTCGATGCATTATGACCGGTAAGCTCCCAGTAGATGTCCCAATACGGTTTTCCTGAATTATGGGACCCGGATCCAAAATTTCACCACTTTTTACGATTTCTCGATTTGGACGATTTTCCATAGTATAATGCCTTCAGAAATCCGTAAAAATTCGACGAAGCCAATTCCCGATGCATTGTAACCGGTAAGCTCCCAGTAGCTGTCCCAATCAGATTTTCCTGAATTATAGGACCCTAATCCAAAATTTTACCACTTTTTACGATTTCTCGATTTCGGCGATTTACCCTAGTATAATGCCTTCAGAAATCCGTAAAAATTCGCCGAAGCCAATTCTCGATGCATTGTGACCGGTAAGCTCCCAGTTGCTGTCCCAATCAGATTTTCCTGAATTATGGGACCCGGATAAAAAATTTCACCACTTTTAACGATTTCTCGATTTCGGCGATTTTTCCTAGTATAATGCCTTTAGAAATCCGTAAAAATTCGACGAAGCCAATTCTCGATGCATTGTGACCGGTAAGCTCCCAGTAGCTGTCCCAATCAGGTTTCCCAGAATTATGGGACCTGGATCCAAAATTTCACAACTTTTTACGATTTCTCGATTTCGGCAATTTTCCCTAGTATAATGCCTTTAGAAATCCGTAAAAATTTGCCAGATTCCGATGAAGCCAATTCTCGATGCATTGTGACCGGTAAGCTCCCAGTAGTTGTCCCAATCAGATTTCCATGAATTATGGGACCCGGATGAAAAATTTCACCACTTTTAACGATTTCTCGATTTCGGCGATTTTCCTGAATTTTGGGACCCGGATCCAAAAATTTACCACTTTTTACGATTTCTCGATTTCGGCGATTTTCCCTGATATAATGCCTTCAGAAATCCGTAAAAATTCGCCAGATTCGGAAGAAGCCAATTCTTGATGCATTGTGATCGGTAAGATCCCAGTAGCTGTCCCAATACGGTTTCCCTGAATTATGGGACCCGGATCCAAAATTTCACCACTTTTTACGATTTCTCGATTTCGGCGATTTTCCCTAGTATATTGCCTTCAGAAATCCGTAAAAATTCGACGAAGCCATATCTCGATGCATTATGACCGGTAAGCTCCCAGTAGCTGTCCCAATCAGGTTTCCCGAAATTTTTGGACCCGGATCCAAAATTTCACCACTTTTTACGATTTCTCGATTTCGGAGATTTTTCCAAGTATAATGCCTTCAGAAATCCGTAAAAATTCGCCAAATTCCGACGAAGCCAATTCTCGATGCATTGTGACTGGTAAGCTTCCAGTAGCTGTCCCAATCAGATTTTCCTGAATTATGGGACCCGGATAAAAATTTTTACCACTTTTAACGATTTCTCGATTTCGGCGATTTTCCCTAGTATAATGCATTTAGAATTCCGTAAAAATTCGACGAAGCCAATTCTCGATGCATTGTGACCGGTAATCTCCCAGTAGCTATCCCAATCAGGTTTCCCAGAATTATGGGACCTGGATCCAAAATTTCACAACTTTTTACGATTTCTCGATTTCGGCAATTTTCGATAGTATAATGCCTTTAGAAATCCGTAAAAATTCAACGAATCCAATTCTCGATGCATTGTGACCGGTAAGCTCTCAGTAGCTGTCCCAATCAGGTTTCCCGTAATTATGGGACCCAAATCAAAAATTTCACCACTTTTTATGATTTCTCGATTTCGGCGATTTTCCCTAGTATAATGCCTTCAGAAATCCGTAAAAATTTGCCAGATTTCGACGAACCCAATTCTCGATGCATTATGACCGGTAAGCTCCCAGTAGCTGTCCCAATCAGATTTCCCTGAATTATGGGACCTGGATCCAAAATTTCACCACTTTTTACGTTTTCTCGATTTCGACGACTTTCCCTAGTATAATGCCTTCAGAAATCCGTAAAAATTCGACGAAGCCAATTCTCGATGCATTGTGACCGGTAAGCTCGCAGTTACTGTCCCAATCAGGTTTTCCGGAATTATGGGACCCGGATCAAAAATTTCACCACTTTTTACGATTTCTAGATTTCGGCGATTTTCCCTACTATAATGCCTTCAGAAATCCGTAAAAATTCGCCAGATTCCGACGAAGCCAATTCTCGATGCATTGTGACCGTTAAGCTCCCAGTAGATGTCCCAATATGGTTTCCCTGAATTATGGGACCCGGATCCAAAATTTCAACACTTTTTACGATTTCTCGATTTGGGCGATTTTCCATAGTATGATGCCTTTAGAAATCCGTAAAAATTCGACGAAGCCAATTCTCGAGTCATTGTGTCCGGTAAGCTCCCAGTAGCTGTCCTAATACGGTTTCCCTGAATTATGGGACCCGGATCCAAAATTTCACCACTTTTAACGATTTCTCAATTTCGGCGATATTCCCTTGTATAATGCCTTTAGAAATCCGTAAAAATTCGACGAAGCCAATTCTCGATGCATTGTGACCGGTAAGCTCCCAGTAGCTGTCCCAATCAGGTTTTTCGGAATTATGGGACCCAGATATAAAATTTCACCACTTTTTATGATTTCTCGATTTCGGCGATTTTCCCTAGTATATTGGCTTCAGAAATCCGTAAAAATTTGCCAGATTTCGACGAACCCAATTCTCGATGCATTGGGACCGGTAAGCTCCCAGTAGCTGTCCCAATCAGATTTCCCTGAATTATGGGACCCGGATCCAAAATTTCACCACTTTTTACGTTTTCTCGATTTCGGCGATTTTACCTAGTATAATGCCTTCAGAAATCCGTAAAAATTCGACGAAGCCAATTCTCGATGCATTGTGACCGGTAAGCTCCCAGTTGCTGTCCCAATCTGGTTATCCAAAATTTTGGGACCCGGATCAAAAATTTCACCACTTTTTACGATTTCTAGATTTCGGTGATTTTCCCTACTATAATGCCTTCAGAAATCCTAAAAATTCGCCAGATTCCGACGAAACCAATTCTCGATGCATTGTGACCGGTAAGATCCCAGTAGATGTCCCAATATGGTTTCCCTGAATTATGGGACCCGGATCCAAAATTTCACCACTTTTTACGATTTCTCGATTTGGGCGATTTTCCCAAGTATAATGCCTTCAGAAATCCGTAAAAATTCGACGAAGCCAATTATTTATGCATTGTGACCGGTAAGCTCCCAGTCGGTGTCCCAATCAGGTTTCCCGGAATTATGGGACCCGGATCCAAAATTTCACCACTTTTTACGATTTCTCGATTTCGGCGATTTTCCCAAGTATAATGCCTTCAGAAATCCGTAAAAATTCGCCAGATTTCGACGAAACCAATTCTCGATGCATTGTGACCGGTAAGCTTCCAGTAGCTGTCCCAATTAGATTTCCCTGAATTATGGGACCCGGATAAAAAATTTCACCACTTTTAACGATTTCTCGATTTCGGCGATTTTCCCTAGTATAATGCCTTTAGAAATCTGTAAAAATTCGACGAAGCCAATTCTCGATGCATTGTGACCGGTAAGCTCCCGGTAGCTGTACCAATCAGGTTTTCCAGAATTATGGGACCTGGATCCAAAATTTCACAACTTTTTACGATTTCTCGATTTCGGCAATTTTCCCTAGTATAATGCCTTCAGAAATCCGTAAAAATTTGCCAGATTCCGACGAAGCCAATTCTCGATGCATTGTGACCGGTAAGCTCCCAGTAGCTGTCCCAATTAGATTTCCCTAAATTATGGGACCCGGATAAAAAATTTCACAACTTTTAACGATTTCTCGATTTCGGCGATATTCCCTAGTATAATGCCTTTAGAAATCCGTAAAAATTCGACGAAGCCAATTCTCGATGCATTGTGACCGGTAAGCTCCCAGTAGCTGTCCCAATCAGGTTTCCCGGAATTATGGGACCCAGATCAAAAATTTCACAACTTTTTATGATTTCTCGATTTCGGCGATTTTCCCTAATATAATGCCTTCAGAAATCCGTAAAAATTTGCCAGATTTCGACGAAGCCAATTCTCGATGCATTGTGACCGGTAAACTCCCAGTAGCTGTCTTAATCAGATTTCCCTGAATTATGGGACCCGGATCCAAAATTTCACCACTTTTTACGTTTTCTCGATTTCGACGACTTTCCCTAGTATAATGCCTTCAGAAATCCGTAAAAATTCGACGAAGCCAATTCTCGATGCATTGTGACCGGTAAGCTCCCAGTTGCTGTCCCAATCAGGTTTTCCGAAATTATGGGACCCGGATCAAAAATTTCACCACTTTTTACGATTTCTAGATTTCGGCGATTTTCCCTACTATAATGCCTTCAGAAATCCGTAAAAATTCGCCAGATTCCGACGAAGCCAATTCTCGATGCATTGTGACCGTTAAGCTCCCAGTAGATGTCCCAATATGGTTTTCCTGAATTATGGGACCCGGATCCAAAATTTCACCACTTTTTACGATTTCTCGATTTGGGCGATTTTCCATAGTATAATGCCTTCAGAAATCCGTAAAAATTCGACGAAGCCAATTCTCGAGTCATTGTGTCCGGTAAGCTCCCAGTAGCTGTCCCAATACGGTTTCCCTGAATTATGGGACCCGGATCCAAAATTTCACCACTTTTTACGTTTTCTCGATTTCGGCAATTTTCCCTAGTATAATGCCTTCAGAAATCCGTAAAAATTCGACGAAACCAATTCTCGATGCATTGTGACCGGTAAGCTCCCAGTTGCTGTCCCAATCAGGTTTTCCGGAATTATGGGACCCGGATCAAAAATTTCACAACTTTTTACGATTTCTAGATTTCGGCGATTTTCCCTACTATAATGCCTTCAGAAATCCGTAATAATTCGCCAGATTCCGACGAAGCCAATTCTCGATGCATTGTGACCGGTAAGCTCCCAGTAGATGTCCAAATACGGTTTCCCTGAATTATGGGACCCGGATCCAAAATTTCACCACTTTTTACGATTTCTCGATTTGGGCGATTTTCCATAGTATAATGCCTTCAGAAATCCGTAAAAATTCGACGAAGCCAATTCTCGATGCATTGTAACCGGTAAGCTCCCAGTAGCTGTCCCAATCAGATTTTCCTGAATTATAGGACCCTAATCCAAAATTTTACCACTTTTTACGATTTCTCGATTTCGGCGATTTACCCTAGTATAATGCCTTGAGAAACCCGTAAAAATTCGCCGAAGCCAATTCTCGATGCATTGTGACCGGTAAGCTCCCAGTTGCTATCCCAATCAGATTTTCCTGAATTATGGGACCCGGATAAAAAATTTCACCACTTTTAACGATTTCTCGATTTCGGCGATTTTTCCTAGTATAATGCCTTTAGAAATCCGTAAAAATTCGACGAAGCCAATTCTCGATGCATTGTGACCGGTAAGCTCCCAGTAGCTGTCCCAATCAGGTTTCCCAGAATTATGGGACCTGGATCCAAAATTTCACAACTTTTTACGATTTCTCGATTTCGGCAATTTTCCCTAGTATAATGCCTTTAGAAATCCGTAAAAATTTGCAAGATTCCGATGAAGCCAATTCTCGATGCATTGTGACCGGTAAGCTCCCAGTAGTTGTCCCAATCAGATTTCCATGAATTATGGGAACCGGATGAAAAATTTCACCACTTTTAACGATTTCTCGATTTCGGCGATTTTCCTGAATTTTGGGACCCGGATCCAAAAATTTACCACTTTTTACGATTTCTCGATTTCGGCGATTTTCCCTGATATAATGCCTTCAGAAATCCGTAAAAATTCGCCAGATTCGGAAGAAGCCAATTCTTGATGCATTGTGATCGGTAAGATCCCAGTAGCTGTCCCAATACGGTTTCCCTGAATTATGGGACCCGGATCCAAAATTTCACCACTTTTTACGATTTCTCGATTTCGGCGATTTTCCCTAGTATATTGCCTTCAGAAATCCGTAAAAATTCGACGAAGCCATATCTCGATGCATTATGACCGGTAAGCTCCCAGTAGCTGTCCCAATCAGGTTTCCCAGAATTTTTGGACCCGGATCCAAAATTTCACCACTTTTTACGATTTCTCGATTTCGGAGATTTTTCCAAGTATAATGCCTTCAGAAATCCGTAAAAATTCGCCAAATTCCGACGAAGCCAATTCTCGATGCATTGTGACCGGTAAGCTTCCAGGAGCTGTCCCAATCTGATTTTTCTGAATTATGGGACCCGGATAAAAAATTTTACCACTTTTAACGATTTCTCGATTTCGGCGATTTTCCCTAGTATAATGCATTTAGAATTCCGTAAAAATTCGACGAAGCCAATTCTCGATGCATTGTGACCGGTAAGCTCCCAGTAGCTATCCCAATCAGGTTTCCCAGAATTATGGGACCTGGATCCAAAATTTCACAACTTTTTACGATTTCTCGATTTCGGCAATTTTCAATAGTATAATGCCTTTAGAAATCCGTAAAAATTCAACGAATCCAATTCTCGATGCATTGTGACCGGTAAGCTCCCAGTAGCTGTCCCAATCAGGTTTCCCGTAATTATGGGACCCAAATCAAAAATTTCACCACTTTTTATGATTTCTCGATTTCGGCGATTTTCCCTAGTATAATGCCTTCAGAAATCCGTAAAAATTTGCCAGATTTCGACGAACCCAATTCTCGATGCATTGTGACCGGTAAGCTCCCAGTAGCTGTCCCAATCAGATTTCCCTGAATTATGGGACCTGGATCCAAAATTTCACCACTTTTTACGTTTTCTCGATTTCGACGACTTTCCCTAGTATAATGCCTTCAGAAATCCGTAAAAATTCGACGAAGCCAATTCTCGATGCATTGTGACCGGTAAGCTCGCAGTTGCTGTCCCAATCAGGTTTTCCGGAATTATGGGACCCGGATCAAAAATTTCACCACTTTTTACGATTTCTAGATTTCGGCGATTTTCCCTACTATAATGCCTTCAGAAATCCGTAAAAATTCGCCAGATTCCGACGAAACCAATTCTCGATGCATTGTGACCGTTAAGCTCCCAGTAGATGTCCCAATATGGTTTCCCTGAATTATGGGACCCGGATCCAAAATTTCAACACTTTTTACGATTTCTCGATTTGGGCGATTTTCCATAGTATGATGCCTTTAGAAATCCGTAAAAATTCGACGAAGCCAATTCTCGAGTCATTGTGTCCGGTAAGCTCCCAGTAGCTGTCCCAATACGGTTTCCCAGAATTATGGGACCCGGATACAAAATTTTACCACTTTTAACGATTTCTCGATTTCGGCGATATTCCCTTGTATAATGCCTTTAGAAATCCGTAAAAATTCGACGAAGCCAATTCTCGATGCATTGTGACCGGTAAGCTCCCAGTAGCTGTCCCAATCAGGTTTTCCGGAATTATGGGACCCAGATATAAAATTTCACCACTTTTTATGATTTCTCGATTTCGGCGATTTTCCCTAGTATATTGGCTTCAGAAATCCGTAAAAATTTGCCAGATTTCGATGAACCCAATTCTCGATGCATTGTGACCGGTAAGCTCCCAGTAGCTGTCCCAATCAGATTTCCCTGAATTATGGGACCCGGATCCAAAATTTCACCACTTTTTACGTTTTCTCGATTTCCTCGATTTTACCTAGTATAATGCCTTCAGAAATCCGTAAAAATTCGACGAAACCAATTCTCGATGCATTGTGACCGGTAAGCTCCCAGTTGCTGTCCCAATCAGGTTTTCCGGAATTATGGGACCCGGATCAAAAATTTCACAACTTTTTACGATTTCTAGATTTCGGCGATTTTCCCTACTATAATGCCTTCAGAAATCCGTAATAATTCGCCAGATTCCGACGAAGCCAATTCTCGATGCATTGTGACCGGTAAGCTCCCAGTAGATGTCCCAATACGGTTTCCCTGAATTATGGGACCCGGATCCAAAATTTCACCACTTTTTACGATTTCTCGATTTGGGCGATTTTCCATAGTATAATGCCTTCAGAAATCCGTAAAAATTCGACGAAGCCAATTCTCGATGCATTGTAACCGGTAAGCTCCCAGTAGCTGTCCCAATCAGATTTTCCTGAATTATAGGACCCTAATCAAAAATTTTACCACTTTTTACGATTTCTCGATTTCGGCGATTTACCCTAGTATAATGCCTTCAGAAATCCGTAAAAATTCGCCGAAGCAAATTCTCGATGCATTGTGACCGGTAAGCTCCCAGTTGCTATCCCAATCAGATTTTCCTGAATTATGGGACCCGGATAAAAAATTTCACCACTTTTAACGATTTCTCGATTTCGGCGATTTTTCCTAGTATAATGCCTTTAGAAATCCGTAAAAATTCGACGAAGCCAATTCTCGATGCATTGTGACCGGTAAGCTCCCAGTAGCTGTCCCAATCAGGTTTCCCAGAATTATGGGACCTGGATCCAAAATTTCACAACTTTTTACGATTTCTCGATTTCGGCAATTTTCCCTAGTATAATGCCTTTAGAAATCCGTAAAAATTTGCCAGATTCCGATGAAGCCAATTCTCGATGCATTGTGACCGGTAAGCTCCCAGTAGTTGTCCCAATCAGATTTCCATGAATTATGGGACCCGGATGAAAAATTTCACCACTTTTAACGATTTCTCGATTTCGGCGATTTTCCTGAATTTTGGGACCCGGATCCAAAAATTTACCACTTTTTACGATTTCTCGATTTCGGCGATTTTCCCTGATATAATGCCTTCAGAAATCCGTAAAAATTCGCCAGATTCGGAAGAAGCCAATTCTTGATGCATTGTGATCGGTAAGATCCCAGTAGCTGTCCCAATACGGTTTCCCTGAATTATGGGACCCGGATCCAAAATTTCACCACTTTTTACGATTTCTCGATTTCGGCGATTTTCCCTAGTATATTGCCTTCAGAAATCCGTAAAAATTCGACGAAGCCATATCTCGATGCACTATGACCGGTAAGCTCCCAGTAGCTGTCCCAATCAGGTTTCCCAGAATTTTTGGACCCGGATCCAAAATTTCACCACTTTTTACGATTTCTCGATTTCGGAGATTTTTCCAAGTATAATGCCTTCAGAAATCCGTAAAAATTCGCCAAATTCCGACCAAGCCAATTCTCGATGCATTGTGACCGGTAAGCTTCCAGTAGCTGTCCCAATCAGATTTTTCTGAATTATGGGACCCGGATAAAAAATTTTACCACTTTTAACGATTTCTCGATTTCGGCGATTTTCCCTAGTATAATGCATTTAGAATTCCGTAAAAATTCGACGAAGCCAATTCTCGATGCATTGTGACCGGTAAGCTCCCAGTAGCTATCCCAATCAGGTTTCCCAGAATTATGGGACCTGGATCCAAAATTTCACAACTTTTTACGATTTCTCGATTTCGGCAATTTTCAATAGTATAATGCCTTTAGAAATCCGTAAAAATTCAACGAATCCAATTCTCGATGCATTGTGACCGGTAAGCTCCCAGTAGCTGTCCCAATCAGGTTTCCCGTAATTATGGGACCCAAATCAAAAATTTCACCACTTTTTATGATTTCCCGATTTCGGCGATTTTCCCTAGTATAATGCCTTCAGAAATCCGTAAAAATTTGCCAGATTTCGACGAACCCAATTCTCGATGCATTGTGACCGGTAAGCTCCCAGTAGCTGTCCCAATCAGATTTCCCTGAATTATGGGACCTGGATCCAAAATTTCACCACTTTTTACGTTTTCTCGATTTCGACGACTTTCCCTAGTATAATGCCTTCAGAAATCCGTAAAAATTCGACGAAGCCAATTCTCGATGCATTGTGACCGGTAAGCTCGCAGTTGCTGTCCCAATCAGGTTTTCCGGAATTATGGGACCCGGATCAAAAATTTCACCACTTTTTACGATTTCTAGATTTCGGCGATTTTCCCTACTATAATGCCTTCAGAAATCCGTAAAAATTCGCCAGATTCCGACAAAACCAATTCTCGATGCATTGTGACCGTTAAGCTCCCAGTAGATGTCCCAATATGGTTTCCCTGAATTATGGGACCCGGATCCAAAATTTCAACACTTTTTACGATTTCTCGATTTGGGCGATTTTCCATAGTATGATGCCTTTAGAAATCCGTAAAAATTCGACGAAGCCAATTCTCGAGTCATTGTGTCCGGTAAGCTCCCAGTAGCTGTCCCAATACGGTTTCCCTGAATTATGGGACCCGGATACAAAATTTCACCACTTTTAACGATTTCTCGATTTCGGCGATATTCCCTTGTATAATGCCTTTAGAAATCCGTAAAAATTCGACGAAGCCAATTCTAGATGCATTGTGACCGGTAAGCTCCCAGTAGCTGTCCCAATCAGGTTTTGCTGGAATTATGGGACCCAGATCAAAAATTTCACCACTTTTTATGATTTCTCGATTTCGGCGATTTTTCCTAGTATAATGCCTTCAGAAATCCGTAAAAATTTGCCAGATTTCGACGAACCCAATTCTCGATGCATTGTGACCGGTAAGCTCCCAGTAGCTGTCCCAATCAGATTTTCCTGAATTATGGGACCCGGATAAAAAATTTCACCACTTTTAACGATTTCTCGATTTCGGCGATATTCCCTAGTATAATGCCTTTAGAAATCCGTAAAAATTCGACGAAGCCAATTCTCGATGCATTGTGACCGGTAAGCTCCCAGTAGCTATCCCAATCAGGTTTCCCGAAATTATGGGACCCAGATCAAAAATTTCACCACTTTTTATGATTTCTCGATTTCGGCGATTTTCCCTAGTATAATGCCTTCAGAAATCCGTAAAAATTTGCCAGATTCCGACGAAATCAATTCTCGATTCAATGTGATCGGTAAGCTCCCAGAAGCTGTCCCAATCAGATTTCCCTGAATTATGGGACCCGGATAAAAAATTTCACCACTTTTAACGATTTCTCGATTTCGGCGATATTCCCTAGTATAATGCCTTTAGAAATCCGTAAAAATTCGACGAAGCCAATTCTCGATGCATTGTGACCGGTAAGCTCACAGTAGCTATCCCAATCAGGTTTCCTAGAATTATGGGACCTAGATCAAAAATTTCACCACTTTTTATGATTTCTCGATTTCGGCGATTTTCCCTAGTATAATGCCTTCAGAAATCCGTAAAAATTTGCCAGATTTCGACGAACCCAATTCTCGATGCATTGTGACCGGTAAGCTCCCAGTAGCTGTCCCAATCAGATTTTCCTGAATTATGGGACCCGGATAAAAAATTTCACCACTTTTAACGATTTCTCGATTTCGGCGATATTCCCTAGTATAATGCCTTTAGAAATCCGTAAAAATTCGACGAAGCCAATTCTCGATGCATTGTGACCGGTAAGCTCCCAGTAGCTATCCCAATCAGGTTTCTCGGAATTATGGGACCCAGATCAAAAATTTCACCACTTTTTATAATTTCTCGATTTCGGCGATTTTCCCTAGTATAATGCCTTCAGAAATCCGTAAAAATTTGCCAGATTCCGACGAAATCAATTCTCAATGCATTGTGATCGGTAAGCTCCCAGAAGCTGTCCCAATCAGATTTCCCTGAATTATGGGACCCGGATAAAAAATTTCACCACTTTTAACGATTTCTCGATTTCGGCCATATTCCCTAGTATAATGCCTTTAGAAATCCGTAAAAATTCGACGAAGCCAATTCTCGATGCATTGTGACCGGTAAGCTCACAGTAGCTATCCCAATCAGGTTTCCTAGAATTATGGGACCCAGATCAAAAATTTCACCACTTTTTATGATTTCTCGATTTCGGCGATTTTCCCTTGTATAATGCCTTCAGAAATCCGTAAAAATTTGCCAGATTTCGACGAACCCAATTCTCGATGCATTGTGACCGGTAAGCTCCCAGTAGCTGTCCCAATCAGATTTTCCTGAATTATGGGACCCGGATAAAAAATTTCACCAGTTTTAACGATTTCTCGATTTCGGCGATATTCCCTAGTATAATGCCTTTAGAAATCCGTAAAAATTCGACGAAGCCAATTCTCGATGCATTGTGACCGGTAAGCTCCCAGTAGCTATCCCAATCAGGTTTCCCGGAATTATGGGACCCAGATCAAAAATTTCACCACTTTTTATGATTTCTCGATTTCGGCGATTTTCCCTAATATAATGCTTTCAGAAATCCGTAAAAATTTGCCAGATTTCGACGAACCCAATTCTCGATGCATTGTGACCGATAAGCTCCCAGTAGCTGTCCCAATCAGATTCCCCTGAATTATGGGACCCGGATCAAAAATTTCACCACTTTTTACGATTTCTCGATTTCGGCGATTTTCCCGAGTATAATGCCTTCAGAAATCCGTAAAAATTCGCCAGATTTCGACGAAGCCAATTCTCGTTGCATTGTGACCGGTAAGCTCCCAGTAGCTGTCCCAATCAGATTTCCCTGAATTATGGGACCCAGATCCAAAATTTCACCACTTTTTACGATTTCTCGATTTCGGTGATTTTCCCTAGTATAATGCCTTCAAAAATCCGTAAAAATTCGACGAAGCCAATTCTCGATGCATTGTGACCGGTAAGCTCCCAGTTGCTGTCCCAATCAGGTTTCCCGGAATTATGGGACCCGGATCCAAAATTTCACCACTTTTTACGATTTCTCGATTTCGGCGATTTCCCTAGTATAATGCCTTCAGAAATCCGTAAAAATTCGCCAGATTTCGATGAAGCCAATTTTTGATGCATTGTGACCGGTAAGCTCCCAGTAGCTGTCCCAATGATATTTCCCTGAATTATGGGACCCGTATTTAAAATTTCACCACTTTTTACGATTTCTCGATTTCGGCGATTTTTCCTAGTATAATGCCTTAAGAAATCCGTAAAAATTCGCCAGATTCCGACGAAGCCAATTCTCGATGCATTGTGACCGGTAAGATCCCTGTAGCGGTTCCAATCAGGTTTCCCTGAATTATGGGACCCGGATCCAAAATTTTACCACTTTTTACGATTTCTCGAATTCGGCGATTTTCCCTGATATAATGCCTTCAGAAATCCGTAAAAATTCGCCAGATTCGGACGAAGCCAATTCTTGATGCATTGTGATCGGTAATATCCAAGTAGCTGTTCAATTACGGTTTCCCTGAATTATGGGACCCGGATCCAAAATTTCACCACTTTTTACGATTTCTCGATTTCGGCGATTTTTCCTAGTATAATGCCTTCAGAAATCCGTAAAAATTCGCAAGATTCCGACGAAGCCAATTCTCGATGCATTGTGACCGGTAAGCTCCCAGTAGATGTCCCAATACGGTTTCCCTGAATTATGGGACCCGGATCCAAAATTTCACCACTTTTTAAGATTTCTCGATTTCGGCGATTTTCCATAGTATAATGCTTTCAGAAATCCATAAAAATTTGACGAAGCCAATTCTCGATGCATTGTGACCGGTAAGCTCCCAGTAACTGTCCCAATCAGGTTTCTTGGAATTATGGGACCCGGATCAAAAATTTAATCACTTTTTACGATTTCTCGATTTCGGCGATTTTCCCTAGTATAATGCCTTCAGAAATATGTAAAAATTCGCCAGATTCCGACAAAGCCAATTCTCGATGCCTTGTGACCGTTAAGCTCCCAGTAGCTGTCCCAATCAGGTTTCCCTGAATTATGGGACCCGGATCCAAAATTTTACCACTTTTTACGATTTCTCGATTTCAGCGATTTTCCCTAATATAATGCCTTCAGAAATTCGTAAAAATTCGCCAGATTCCGACGAAGAAAATTCTTGATGCATTGTGACCGGTAAGATCCCAGTAGCTGTCCCAATACGGTTTCCCAGAATTATGGGACCCGGATCCAAAATTTCACCACTTTTACGATTTCTCGATTTCGGCGATTTTCCCTTGTATAATGCCTTCAGAAATCCGTAAAAATTCGACGAAGCCAATTCTCGATGCATTGTGACCGGTAAGCTCCCAGTTGCTGTCCCAATCAGGTTTCCCAGAATTATGGGACCCGGATCCAAAATTTCACCACTTTTTACGATTTCTAGATTTCGGCGATTTTTCCTAGTATAATGCCTTCAGAAATCCGTAAAAGTTCGCCAGATTCCGACGAAGCCAATTCTCGATGCATTGTGATCGGTAAGCTCCCAGTAGATGCCCCAATACGGTTTCCCTGAATTATGGGACCCAGATCCAAAATTTCACCACTTTTTACAATTTCTCGATTTGGGCGATTTTCCCTAGTATAATGTCTTCAAAAATCCGTAAAAATTCGACGAAGCCAATTCTCGATGCATTGTGACCGGTAAGCTCCTAGTAGCTGTCCCAATACGGTTTCCCAGAATTTTGGGACCCGGATCCAAAATTTCACCACTTTTTACGATTTCTCGATTTCGGCGATTTTCCCTAGTATAATGCCGTCAGAAATCCGTAAAAATTCGACGAAGCCCATTCTCAATGCATTGTGACCGGTAAGCTCCCAGTTGCTGTCCCAATCAGGTTTCCCAGAATTATGGGACCCGGATCCAAAATTTCACCACTTTTTACGATTTCTTGATTTCGGCGATTTTCCCTAGTATAATGCCTTCAGAAATCCGTAAAAATTCGCCAGATTTCAACGAAACCAATTCTCAATGCATTGTGACCGGTAAGCTCCCAGTAGCTGTCCCAGTCAGATTTCCCTGAATTATGGGACCCGAATCCAAAATTTCACCACTTTTTACGATTTCTCGATTTCGGCGATTTTTCCTAGTATAATGCCTTCAGAAATCTGTCAAAATTCACCAGATTCCGACGAAGCCAATTCTCGATGCATTGTGACCGGTAAGCTCCCAGTAGCTGTCCCAATCAGGTTTCCCTGAATTATGGGACCCGGATCCAAAATTTCACCACTTTTTACGATTTCTCGATTTCGGCGATTTTCCCTAGTATAATGCCTTCAGAAATCCGTAAAAATTCGCCAGATTCCGACGAAGCCAATTATCGATGCATTGTGATCGGTAAGCTCCGAGTAGCTGTCCCAATACGGTTTCCCATAATTTTGGGACCCGGATCCAAAATTTCACCACTTTTTACGATTTCTCGATTTCGGCGATTTTCCCTAGTATAATGCCTTCAGAAATCCGTAAAAATTCGCCAGATTTCAACGAATCCAATTCTCGATGCATTGTGACCGATAAGCTCCCAGTTGCTGTCCCAATCAGGTTTCCCAGAATTATGGGACCCGGATCCAAAATTTCACCACTTTTTACGATTTCTAGATTTCGGCGATTTTCCCTAGTATAATGCCTTCAGAAATCCGTAAAAATTCGCCAGATTCCGACGAAGCCAATTCTCGATGCATTGTGATCGGTAAGCTCCCAGTAGATGTCCCAATACGGTTTTCCTGAATTATGGGACCCGGATCCAAAATTTCATCACTTTTTACGATTTCTCGATTTGGGCGATTTTTCCTAGTATAATGCCTTCAAAAATCCTTAAAAATTCGACGAAACCAATTCTCGATGCATTGTGACCGGTAAGCTCCCAGTAGCTGTCCCAATCAGATTTCCCTGAATTATGGGACCCGGATCCAAAATTTCACAACTTTTTACGATTTATCGATTTCGGCGATTTTCCCTAGTATAACGCCTTCAGAAATCCGTAAAAATTCGACGAAGCCAATTCTCGATGCATTGTGACCGGTAAGCTCCCAGTTGCTATCCAAATCAGGTTTCCCAGAATTATGGGACCCGGATCCAAAATTTCACCACTTTTTACGATTTCTAGATTTTGGCGATTTTCCCTAGTATAATGCCTTCAGAAATCCGTAAAAATTCGCCAGATTCCGACGAAGCCAATTCTCGATGCATTGTGATCGGTAAGCTTCCAGTAGATGTCCCAATACGGTTTCCCTGAAATATGGGACCCGGATCCAAAATTTTACCAATTTTTACGATTTCTCGATTTGGGCGATTTTCCCTAGTATAATGCCTTCAAAAATTCGTAAAAATTCGACGAAGCCAATTCTCGATGCATTGTGTCCGGTAAGCTCCCAGTAGCTGTTCCAATCAGGTTTCCCTGAATTATGGGACCCGGATCCGAAATTTCACCACTTTTTACGATTTCTCGATTTCGGCGATTTTTCCTAGTATAATGCCTTCAGAAATCCGTCAAAATTCGCCAGATTCCGACGAAGCCAATTCTCGATGCATTGTGACCGGTAAGCTCCCAGTAGCTGTCCCAATCAGGTTTCGCTGAATTATGGGACCCGGATCCAAAATTTCACCACTTTTTACGATTTCTCGATTTCGGCGATTTTCCCTAGTATAATGCCTTCAGAAATCCGTAAAAATTCGACAGATTTCGACGAAGTTAATTCTCGTTGCATTGTGATCGGTAAGCTCCCATTAGCTGTCCCAATCAGATTTCCCTGAATTATGGGACCCGGATCCAAAATTTCACCACTTTTTAGGATTTCTCGATTTCGGCGATTTTCCCTAGTATAATGCCTTCAGAAATCCGTAAAAATTCGACGAAGCCAATTCTCGATGCATTGTGACAGGTAAGCTCCAAGTTGCTGTCCCAATCAGGTTTCCCGGAATTATGGGACCCGGATCCAAAATTTCACCACTTTTTACGATTTCTCGATTTCGGCGATTTTCCCTAGTATAATGCCTTCAGAAATCTGTAAAAATTCGCCAGATTCCGATGAAGCCAATTCTTGATGCATTATGACCGGTAAGCTCCCAGTAGCTGTCCTAATGATATTTCCATAAATTATGGGACCCGGATACAAAATTTCACCACTTTTTATGATTTCGGCAATTTTCCCGAGTATAATTCCTTAAGAAATCCGTAAAAATTCGCCAGAATCCGACGAAGCCAATTCTCAATGCATTGTGACCGGTAAGATCCCAGTAGCGGTCCCAATCAGGTTTTCCTGAATTATGGGACCCGGATCCAAAATTTCAACACTTTTTACGATTTCTCGATTTCGGCGATTTTCCCTAGTATAATGCCTTCAAAAATCCGTAAAAATTCGCCAGATTCCGACGAAGCCAATTATCGATGCATTGTGATCGGTAAGCTCCGAGTAGCTGTCCCAATACGGTTTCCCATAATTTTGGGACCCGGATCCAAAATTTCACCACTTTTTACGATTTCTCGATTTCGGCGATTTTCCCTAGTATAATGCCTTCAGAAATCCGTAAAAATTCGCCAGATTTCAACGAAACCAATTCTCGATGCATTGTGACCGGTAAGCTCCCAGTAGCTGTCCCAATCAGATTTCCCTGAATTATGGGACCCGGATCCAAAATTTCACCACTTTTTACGATTTCTCGATTTCGGCGATTTTCCCTAGTATAATGCCGTCAGAAATCCGTAAAAATTCGACGAAGCCAATTCTCAATGCATTGTGACCGGTAAGCTCCCAGTTGCTGTCCCAATCAGGTTTCTCAGAATTATGGGACCCGGATCCAAAATTTCACCACTTTTTACGATTTCTAGATTTCGGCGATTTTCCCTAGTATAATGCCTTCAGAAATCCGTAAAAATTCGCCAGATTCCGACGAATCCAATTCTCGATGCATTGTGATCGGTAAGCTCCCAGTAGATGTCCCAATACGGTTTTCCTGAATTATGGGACCCGGATCCAAAATTTCATCACTTTTTACGATTTCTCGATTTGGGCGATTTTTCCTAGTATAATGCCTTCAAAAATCCGTAAAAATTCGACGAAACCAATTCTCGATGCATTGTGACCGGTAAGCTCCCAGTAGCTGTCCCAATCAGATTTCCCTGAATTATGGGACCCGGATCCAAAATTTCACCAATTTTTACGATTTATCGATTTCGGCGATTTTCCCTAGTATAATGCCTTCAGAAATCCGTAAAAATTCGACGAAGCCAATTCTCGATGCATTGTGACCGGTAAGCTCCCAGTTGCTATCCAAATCAGGTTTCCCAGAATTATGGGACCCGGATCCAAAATTTCACCACTTTTTACGATTTCTAGATTTTGGCGATTTTCCCTAGTATAATGCCTTCAGAAATCCGTAAAAATTCGCCAGATTCCGACGAAGCCAATTCTCGATGCATTGTGATCGGTAAGCTCCCAGTAGATGTCCCAATACGGTTTCCCTGAAATATGGGATCCGGATCCAAAATTTTACCAATTTTTACGATTTCTCGATTTGGGCGATTTTCCCTAGTATAATGCCTTCAAAAATCCGTAAAAATTCGACGAAGCCAATTCTCGATACATTGTGTCCGGTAAGCTCCCAGTAGCTGTTCCAATCAGGTTTCCCTGAATTATGGAACCCGGATCCGAAATTTCACCACTTTTTACGATTTCTCGATTTCGGCGATTTTTCCTAGTATAATGCCTTCAGAAATCCGTCAAAATTCGCCAGATTCCGACGAAGCCAATTCTCGATGCATTGTGACCGGTAAGCTCCCAGTAGCTGTCCCAATCAGGTTTCGCTGAATTATGGGACCCGGATCCAAAATTTCACCACTTTTTACGATTTCTCGATTTCGGCGATTTTCCCTAGTATAATGCCTTCAGAAATCCGTAAAAATTCGCCAGATTTCGACGAAGTTAATTCTCATTGCATTGTAATCGGTAAGCTCCCAGTAGCTGTCCCAATCTGATTTCCCTGAATTATGGGACCCGGATCCAAAATTTCACCACTTTTTAGGATTTCTCGATTTCGGCGATTTTCCCTAGTATAATGCCTTCAGAAATCCGTAAAAATTCGACGAAGCCAATTCTCGATGCATTGTGACAGGTAAGCTCCAAGTTGCTGTCCCAATCAGGTTTCCCGGAATTATGGGACCCGGATCCAAAATTTCACCACTTTTTACGATTTCTCGATTTCGGCGATTTTCCCTAGTATAATGCCTTCAGAAATCTGTAAAAATTCGCCAGATTCCGATGAAGCCAATTCTTGATGCATTATGACCGGTAAGCTCCCAGTAGCTGTCCTAATGATATTTCCCTGAATTATGGGACCCGGATACAAAATTTCACCACTTTTTATGATTTCGGCGATTTTCCCGAGTATAATGCCTTAAGAAATCCGTAAAAATTCGCCAGAATCCGACGAAGCCAATTCTCGATGCATTGTGACCGGTAAGATCCCAGTAGCGGTCCCAATCAGGTTTTCCTGAATTATGGGACCCGGATCCAAAATTTTACCACTTTTTACGATTTCTCGATTTCGGCGATTTTCCCTGATATAATGCCTTCAGAAATCCTTAAAAATTCGCCAGATTCAGAAGAAGCCAATTCTCGATGCATTGTGACCGTTAAGCTCCCGGTAGATGTCCCAATAAGGTTTCCCTGAATTATGGGACCCGGATCCAAAATTTCACCACTTTTTACGATTTCTCGATTTGGGCGATTTTTCCATAGTATAATGCCTTCAGAAATCCGTAAAAATTCGACGAAGCCAATTCTCGAGTCATTGTGTCCGGTAAGCTCCCAGTAGCTGTCCCAATACGGTTTCCCTGAATTATGGGACCCGGATCCAAAATTTCACCACTTTTTACGATTTCTCGATTTCGGCGATTTTCCCTAGTATAATGCCTTAAGAAATCCGTAAAAATTCACCAGATTTCGACGAAACCAATTCTCGATGCATTGTGATCGGTAAGCTCCCAGTAGCTGTCCCAAATATGGTTTCCCTGCATTATGGGATCCGGATCAAAAATTTCGCCACTTTTTAAGATTTATCGATTTCGGCGATTTTCCCTAATATAATGCCTTCAGAAATCCGTAAAAATTCGCCAGATTTCGACGAAGCCAATTCTCAATGCATTGTGACCGGTAAGCTTCCAGTAGCTGTCCCAATACGGTTTCCCAGAATTATGGGACCCGGATCCAAAATTTCACCACTTTTTACGATTTCTCGATTTCGGCGATTTTCCCTAGTATAATGCCTTCAGAAATCCGTAAAAATTCGACGAAGCCAATTCTCGATGCATTGTGACCGGTAAGCTCCCAGTAGCTGTCCCAATCAGGATTCTCGGAATTATGGGACCCGTATAAAAAATTTCACCACTTTTTACGATTTCTCGATTTCGGAGATTTTCCCTAGTATAATGCCTTCAGAAATCCGTAAATAATCGCCAGATTCCGACGAAGCCAATTCTCGATGCATTGTGACCGGCAAGCTCCCAGTAGCTGTCCCAAAGATATTTCCCTGAATTATGGGACCCGGATCCAAAATTTCACCACTTTTTACGATTTCTCGATTTCAGCAATTTTCCCTAGCATAATGCCTTCAGAAATCCGTAAAAATTCGCCAGATTCCAATTCTCGATGTATTGTGACTGGTAAGCTCCCAGTAGCTGTCCCAATCAGGTTTCCCTGAATTATGGGACCCGGATCAAAAATTTCACCACTTTTTACGATTTCTCGATTTCGGCGATTTTTCCTAGTATAATGGCTTCAGAAATCCGTAAAAATTCGACGAAGCCAATTCTCGATGCATTGAGACCGGTAAGCTCCCAGTAGCTGTCCCAATCAGGTTTCCCGGATTTATGGGACCCGAATCCAAAATTTCACCACTTTTTACGATTTCTAGATTTCGGCGATTTTCCCTAGTATAATGCCTTCAGAAATCCGTAAAAATTCGCCAGATTCAGACGAAGCCAATTCTCGATGCATTGTGACCGGTAAGCTCCCAGTAGATGTCCCAATACGGTGTCCCTGAATTATGGGACCCGGATCCAAAATTTCACCAATTTTTACGATTTCCCGATTTTGGCGATTTTCCCTAGTATAATGCCTTCAGAAATCCGTAAAAATTCGACGAAGCCAATTATCGATGCATTGTGTCCGGTAAGCTCCCAGTAGCTGTCCCAATCAGGTTTCCCTGAATTATGGGACCCGGATCCAAAATTTCACCACTTTTTATGATTTCTCGATTTCGGCGATTTTCCCTAGTATAATGCCTTCAGAAATCCGTAAAAATTCGCAAGATTCCGACGAAGCCAATTCTCGATGCATTGTGACCGGTAAGCTCCCAGTAGCTGTCCCAATCAGGTTTACCTGAATTATGGGACCCGGATCCAAAATTTCACCAATTTTTACGATTTCTCGATTTTGGCGATTTTCCCTAGTATAATGCCTTTAGAAATCCGTAAAACTTCGACGAAGCCAATTATCGATGCATTGTGTCCGGTAAGCTCCCAGTAGCTGTCCCAATCAGGTTTCCCTGAATTATGGGACCCGGATCCAAAATTTCACCAATTTTTATGATTTCTCGATTTCGGCGATTTTCCCTAGTATAATGCCTTCAGAAATCCGTAAAAATTCGCAAGATTCCGACGAAGCCAATTCTCGATGCATTGTGACCTGTAAGCTCCCAGTAGCTGTCCCAATCAGGTTTACCTGAATTATGGGACCCGGATCCAAAATTTCACAACTTTTTACGATTTCTCGATTTCGGCGATTTTCCCTAGTATAATGCTTTCAGAAATCCGTAAAAATTCGACGAAGCCAATTCTCGATGCATTGTGACCGTTAAGCTCCCAGTAGCTGTTTCAATCAGGTTTCCCTGAATTATGGGACCCGGATCCAAAATTTCACAACTTTTACGATTTCTCGATTTCGGCGATTTTCTCTAGTATAATGCCTTCAGAAATCCGTAAAAATTCGATGAAGCCAATTCTCGATGCATTGTGACCGGTAAGCTCCCAGTAGCTGTCCCAATCAAGTTTTCCTGAATTATGGGACCCGGATCCAAAATTTCACCACTTTTTACGATTTCTCGATTTCGACGATTTTTCCTAGTATAATTCCTTCAGAAATCCGTAAAAATTCGCTAGATTCAGACGAAGTCAATTCTCAATGCATTATGATCGGTAAGCTCCCAATAGCAGTCCCAATCAGGTTTCCCTGAATTATGGGACCCGGATCAAAATTTTTACCACTTTTTACGATTTCTTGATTTCGGCGATTTTCCCTAGTATAATGCCTTCAGAAATCCGTAAAAATTCGCTAGATTCAAATTCTTGATGCATTGTGATCGGTAAGCTCCCAGTAGCTGTCCCAATCAGGTTTCCCTGAATTATGGGACCCGGATCCAAAATTTCACCACTTTTTACGATTTCTTGATTTCGGCGATTTTCCCTAGTATAATGCCTTCAGAAATCCGTAAAAATTCGACGAAGCAAATTCTCGATACATTGTGACCGGTAAGCTCCCAGTAGCTGTCCAAATAAGGTTTCCCTGAATTATGGGACCCGGATCCAAAATTTCACCACTTTTTACGATTTCTCGATTTCGGCGATTTTTCCTAGTATAATGCCTTCAGAAATCCGTAAATATTCGCCAGATTCCGACGAAGCCAATTCTTGATGCATTGTTATCGGTAAGCTCCCAGTAGCTGTCCCAATCAGGTTTCCCTGAATTATGGGACCCGGATTCAAAATTTCACAACTTTTTACGATTTCTCGATTTCGGCGATTTTCCCTAGTATAATGCCTTCAGAAATCCGTAAAAATTCGACGAAGCCAATTCTCATTGCATTTTGACCGGTAAGCTACCAGCAGCTATCCCAATCAGTTTTCCCTGAATTATGGGACCCGAATCAAAAATTTCACCACTTTTTACGATTTCTCGATATCGGCGATTTTCCTTAGTATAATGCCTTCAGAAATTCGTGAAAATTCACCAGATTTTGACGAAACCAATTCTCGATTCATTGTGACCGGTAAGCCCCCATTAGCTGTCCCAATCAGGTTTCCCTTAATTATGGGACCCGGATTCAAAATTTCACCACTTTTTACGATTTCTCAATTTCGGCGATTTTCCCTAGTATAATGCCTTCAGAAATCCGTAAAAATTCGACGAAGCCAATTCTCGATGAATTGTGACCGTTAAGCTCCCAGTAGCTATTTCAATAAGGTTTCCCTGAATTATGGGACCCGGATCCAAAATTTCAAAACTTTTACGATTTCTCGATTTCGGCCATTTTCCCTAGTATAATGCCTTCAGAAATCCGTAAAAATTCGACGAAGCCAATTCTCGATGCATTGTGACCGGTAAGCTCCCAGTAGCTGTCCCAATCAGGTTTTCCTGAATTATGGGACCCGGATCCAAAATTTCACCACTTTTTATGATTTCTCGATTTCGGCGATTTTCCCTAGTATAATTCCTTCAAAAATCCATAAAAATTCGCTAGATTCAGACGAAGCCAATTCTCGATGCATTGTGATCGGTAAGCTCCCAATAGCAGTCCCAATCAGATTTTCCTGAATTATGGGACCCGGATCCAAAATTTCACCACTTTTTATGATTTCTCGATTTCGGCGATTTTCCCTAGTATAATGCCTTCAGAAATCCGTAAAAATTCGCCAGATTTCGACGAAGCCAATTCTTGATGCATTTTTACCGGTAAGCTCCCAGTAGCTGTCCCAATCAGGTTTCCCTGAATTATGGGATCCGGATCCAAAATTTCACCACTTTTTACGATTTCTCAATTTCGGCGATTTCCCTAGTATAATGCCTTCAGAAATCCATAAAAATTCGCCAGATTCCGACGAAGCCAATTCTCGATGCATTGTGACCGGTAAGCTCCCAGTAGCTGTCCCAATCAGGTTTCCCTGAATTATGGGACCCGGATCCAAAATTTCACCACTTTTTACGATTTCTCGATTTCGGCGATTTTCCCTAGTATAATGCCTTCAGAAATCCGTAAAAATTCGCCAGATTCCGACGAAACCAATTCTCGATGCATTGTGACCGGTAAGCTCCCAGTAGCTGTCCCAACTAGGTTTCCCTGAATTATGGGACCCAGATCAAAAATTTCACCACTTTTTATGATTTCTCGATTTCGGCGATTTTCCCTAATATAATGCCTTCAGAAATCCGTAAAAATTCTCCAGATTCCGACGAAGCCAATTCTCAATGCATTGTGACCGTTAAGCTCCCAGTAGCTGTCCCAATCAGGTTTCCTTGAATTATGGGACACGGATCCATAATTTCACCACTTTTTACGATTTCCCGATTTCGGCGATTTTCCCTGGTATAATGCCTTCAGAAATCCGTAAAAATTCGACGAAGCCAATTCTCAATGCATTGTGACCGGTAAGCTCCCAGTAGCTGTGCCAATCAGGTTTCCCTAAATTATGGGACTCGGATCAAAAATTTCACCACTTTTTACGATTTCTCGATTTAGGCGATTTTCCCTAGTATAATGCCTTCAGAAATCCGTAAAAATTCGCCAGATTCCGACGAAGCCAATTCTCGATGCAAATTAACCGGTAAGCTGCCAGTAGCTGTCCCAATCAGGTTTCCCTGAATTATGCGACCCGAATCAAAAATTTTACCACTTTTTACGATTTCTCGTTTTCGGCGATTTTTCCTAGTATAATGCCTTAAGAAATCCGTAAAATTTCACCAGATTTCGACGAAGCCAATTCACAATGCATTGTGACCGTTAAGCTCCCAGTAGCTGTCCCAATAAGGTTTCCCTGAATTATGGGACCCGGATCCAAAATTTCACCACTTTTTACGATTTCTCGATTTCGGCTATTTCCCTAGTATAATGCCTTCAGAAATCCGTAAAAATTCGCCAGATTTCGACGAAGTTAATTCTCGTTGCATTGTGACCGGTAAGCTCCCAGTAGCTGTCCCAATCAGATTTCCCTGAATTATGGGACCCGGATCCAAAATTTCACCACTTTTTAGGATTTCTCGATTTCGGCGATTTTCCCTAGTATAATGCCTTCAGAAATCCGTAAAAATTCGACGAAACCAATTCTCGATGCATTGTGACAGGTAAGCTCCAAGTTGCTGTCACAATCAGGTTTCCCGGAATTATGGGACCCGGATCCAAAATTTCACCACTTTTTACGATTTCTCGATTTCGGCGATTTTCCCTAGTATAATGCTTTCAGAAATCCGTAAAAATTCGCCAGATTCCGATGAAGCCAATTCTTGATGCATTGTGACTGGTAGGCTACCAGTAGCTGTCCCAATGATATTTCCCTGAATTATGGGACCCAGATACAAAATTTCACCACTTTTTACGATTTCTCGATTTCGGCGATTTTCACGAGTATAATGCCTTAAGAAATCCGTAAAAATTCGCCAGATTTCGACGAAGCCAATTCTCGATGCTTTGTGACCGGTAAGATCCCAGTAGCGGTCCCAATCAGGTTTTCCTGAATTATGGGGCCCGGATCCAAAATTTTACCACTTTTTACGATTTTTCGATTTCGGCGATTTTCCCTGATATAATGCATTCAGAAATCCGTAAAAATTTGCCAGATTCGGACGAAGCCAATTCTTTATGCATTGTGATCGGTAAGATCCCAGTAGCTGTCCCAATACGATTTTCCTGAATTATGGAATCCGGATCCAAAATTTCACCACTTTTTACGATTTCTCGATTTCGTCGATTTTTCCTAGTACAATGCCTTCAGAAATCCGTAAAAATTCGCCAGATTTCGACGAAGCCAATTCTCGATGCATTGTGACCGGTAAGCTCCCAGTAGCTGTCCCAATCAGGTTTCCCTGAATTATGGGACCCGGATCAAAAATTTCACCACTCTTTACGATTTCCGCGATTTTCCCTAGTATAATGCCTTCAGAAATCCGTAAAAATTCGCAAGATATCGACGAAACCAATTCTCGATACATTTTAACCGGTAAGTTCCCAGTAGCTGTCCCAATCAGGTTTTCCTTAATTATGGGACCCGGATCCAAAATTTCACCACTTTTTAAGATTTCTCGATTTCGGCTATTTTCCATATTATAATGCTTTCAGAAATACGTAAAAATTCGACGAAGCCAATTCTCGATGCATTGTGACCGGTAAGCTCCCAGTAGCTGTCCCAATCAGGTTTCACGGAATTATGGGACCCGGATCAAAAATTTCATCACTTTTTACGATTTCTCGATTTCGGCGATTTTTCCTAGTATAATGCCTTCAGAAATCCGTAAAAATTCGCCAGATTCCGACAAAGCAAATTCTCGATGCATTGTGATCGTTAAGCTCCCAGTAGCTGTCCCAATCAGGTTTCCCTGAATTATGGGACCCGGATCCAAAATTTTACCACTTTTTACGATTTCTCGATTTCAGCGATTTTCCCTAATATAATGCCTTCAGAAATTCGTAAAAATTCGCCAGATTCCGACGAATCAAATTCTTGATGCATTGTGACCGGTAAGATCCCAGTAGCTGTAGCAATACGGTTTCCCAGAATTATGGGACCCGGATCCAAAATTTCACCACTTTTTACGATTTCTCGATTTCGGCCATTTTCCCTAGTATAATGCCTTCAGAAATCCGTAAAAATTCGATGAAGCCAATTCTCAATGCATTGTGACCGGTAAGCTCCCAGTAGCTGTCCCAAATACGATTTCCCTGAATTATGGGACCCGGATCCAAAATTTCACCACTTTTTACGATTTCTCGATTTCGGCGATTTTCCCTAGTATAATGCCTTAAGAAATCCGTAAAAATTTGCCAGATTTCGACGAAATCAATTCTCGATGCATTGTGATCGGTAAGCTCCCAGTTGCTGTCCCAAAAATGGTTTTCCTGAATTATGGGATCCGGATCAAAAATTTCACCACTTTTTACGATTTGTCGATTTCTGCGATTTTCCCTAATATAATGCCTTCAGAAATCCGTAAAAATTCACCAGATTTCAACGAAGCCAATTCTCGATGCATTGTGACCGGTAAGCTCCCAGTAGCTGTCCCAATACGGTTTCCCAGAATTATGGGACCCGGATCCAAAATTTCACCACTTTTTACGATTTCTCGATTTCGGCGATTTTCCCTAGTATAATGCCTTCAGAAATCCGTAAAAATTCGCCAGATTCCGACGAAGCCAATTCTTGATGCATTTTTACCGGTAAGCTCCCAGTAGCTGTCCCAATCAGGTTTCCCTGAATTATGGGATCCGGATCCAAAATTTCACCACTTTTTACGATTTCTCAATTTCGGCGATTTCCCTAGTATAATGCCTTCAGAAATCCATAAAAATTCGCCAGATTCCGACGAAGCCAATTCTCGATGCATTGTGACCGGTAAGCTCCCAGTAGCTGTCCCAATCAGGTTTCCCTGAATTATGGGACCCGGATCCAAAATTTCACCACTTTTTACGATTTCTCGATTTCGGCGATTTTCCCTAGTATAATGCCTTCAGAAATCCGTAAAAATTCGCCAGATTCCGACGAAACCAATTCTCGATGCATTGTGACCGGTAAGCTCCCAGTAGCTGTCCCAACTAGGTTTCCCTGAATTATGGGACCCAGATCAAAAATTTCACCACTTTTTATGATTTCTCGATTTCGGCGATTTTCCCTAGTATAATGCCTTCAGAAATCCGTAAAAATTCTCCAGATTCCGACGAAGCCAATTCTCAATGCATTGTGACCGTTAAGCTCCCAGTAGCTATCCCAATCAGGTTTCCTTGAATTATGGGACACGGATCCATAATTTCACCACTTTTTA
The DNA here is from genome assembly GCA_947683425.1 of Excoecaria cochinchinensis. Classification (NCBI taxonomy): domain Eukaryota; kingdom Viridiplantae; phylum Streptophyta; class Magnoliopsida; order Malpighiales; family Euphorbiaceae; genus Excoecaria; species Excoecaria cochinchinensis. Next base: position 438,300 of record CANTUQ010000252.1, read on the forward strand.
TGATTTCCCGATTTCGGCGATTTTCCCTGGTATAATGCCTTCAGAAATCCGTAAAAATTCGACGAAGCCAATTCTCAATGCATTGTGACCGGTAAGCTCCCAGTAGCTGTGCCAATCAGGTTTCCCTAAATTATGGGACTCGGATATAAAATTTCACCACTTTTTACGATTTCTCGATTTAGGCGATTTTCCCTAGTATAATGCCTTCAGAAATCCGTAAAAATTCGCCAGATTCCGACGAAGCCAATTCTCGATGTAAATTAACCGGTAAGCTGCCAGTAGCTGTCCCAATCAGGTTTCCCTGAATTATGCGACCCGGATCCAAAATTTTACCACTTTTTACGATTTCTCGATTTCGGCGATTTTTCCTAGTATAATGCCTTAAGAAATCCGTAAAATTTCACCAGATTTCGACGAAGCCAATTCACAATGCATTGTGACCGTTAAGCTCCCAGTAGCTGTCCCAATAAGGTTTCCCTGAATTATGGGACCCGGATCCAAAATTTCACCACTTTTTACGATTTCTCGATTTCGGCTATTTCCCTAGTATAATGCCTTCAGAAATCCGTAAAAATTCGCCAGATTCCGACGAAGCCAATTCTCGATGCATTGTGACCGGTAAGCTCCCAGTAGCTGTCCCAATACGGTTTCCCGAAATTATGGGACCCGGATCAAAAATTTCACCACTTTTTACGATTTCTCGATTTCGGCAATTTTCCCTAGTATAATGCCTTCAGAAATCCGTCAAAATTCGCCAGATTCCGATGAAGCCAATTCTCGAGTCATTGTGACCGGTAAGCTCCCAGTAGCTGTCCCAATACGGTTTTCCTGAATTATGGGACCCGGATAAAAAATTTCACCACTTTTTACGATTTCTCGATTTCGGCGATTTTCCCTAGTATATTGCCTTCAGAAATCCGTAAAAATTCGACGAAGCCAATTCTCGATGCATTGTGACCGGTAAGCTCCCAGTAGCTGTCCCAATCAGGTTTCGCTGAATTATGGGACCCGGATCCAAAATTTCACCACTTTTTACGATTTCTCGATTTCGGCGATTTTCCCTAGTATAATGCCTTCAGAAATCCGTAAAAATTCGCCAGATTTCGACGAAGTTAATTCTCGTTGCATTGTGACCGGTAAGCTCCCAGTAGCTGTCCCAATCAGATTTCCCTGAATTATGGGACCCGGATCCAAAATTTCACCACTTTTTAGGATTTCTCGATTTCGGCGATTTTCCCTAGTATAATGCCTTCAGAAATCCGTAAAAATTCGACGAAGCCAATTCTCGATGCATTGTGACAGGTAAGCTCCAAGTTGCTGTCCCAATCAGGTTTCCCGAAATTATGGGACCCGGATCCAAAATTTCAACACTTTTTACGATTTCTCGATTTCGGCGATTTTCCCTAGTATAATGCTTTCAGAAATCCGTAAAAATTAGCCAGATTCCGATGAAGCCAATTCTTGATGCATTGTGACTGGCAGGCTCCCAGTAGCTGTCCCAATGATATTTCCCTGAATTATGGGACCCGGATACGAAATTTCACCACTTTTTACGATTTCTCGATTTCGGCGATTTTCCCGAGTATAATGCCTTAAGAAATCCGTAAAAATTCGCCAGATTCCGACGAATCCAATTCTCGATGCTTTGTGACCGGTAAGATCCCAATAGCGGTCCCAATCAGGTTTTCCTGAATTATGGGGCCCGGATCCAAAATTTTACCACTTTTTACGATTTCTCGATTTCGGCGATTTTCCCTGATATAATGCCTTCAGAAATCCGTAAAAATTCGCCAGATTCGGACGAAGCCAATTCTTGATGCATTGTGATCGGTAAGATCCCAGTAGCTGTCCCAATACGATTTTCCTGAATTATGGAATCCGGATCCAAAATTTCACCACTTTTTACGATTTCTCGATTTCGTCGATTTTTCCTAGTACAATGCCTTCAGAAATCCGTAAAAATTCGCCAGATTTCGACGAAGCCAATTCTCGATGCATTGTGACCAGTAAGCTCCCAGTAGCTGTCCCAATCAGGTTTCCCTGAATTATGGGACCCGGATCAAAAATTTCACCACTCTTTACGATTTCCGCGATTTTCCCTAGTATAATGCCTTCAGAAATCCGTAAAAATTCGCAAGATATCGACGAAACCAATTCTCGATACATTTTAACCGGTAAGTTCCCAGTAGCTGTCCCAATCAGGTTTTCCTTAATTATGGGACCCGGATCCAAAATTTCACCACTTTTTAAGATTTCTCGATTTCGGCTATTTTCCATAGTATAATGCTTTCAGAAATCCGTAAAAATTCGACGAAGCCAATTCTCGATGCATTGTGACCGATAAGCTCCCAGTAGCTGTCCCAATCAGGTTTCACGGAATTATGGGACCCGGATCAAAAATTTCATCACTTTTTACGATTTCTCGATTTCGGCGATTTTTCCTAGTATAATGCCTTCAGAAATCCGTAAAAATTCGCCAGATTCCGACAAAGCAAATTCTCGATGCATTGTGATCGTTAAGCTCCCAGTAGCTGTCCCAATCAGGTTTCCCTGAATTATGGGACCCGGATCCAAAATTTTACCACTTTTTACGATTTCTCGATTTCAGCGATTTTCCCTAATATAATGCCTTCAGAAATTCGTAAAAATTCGCCAGATTCCGACGAATCAAATTCTTGATGCATTGTGACCGGTAAGATCCCAGTAGCTGGAGCAATACGGTTTCCCAGAATTATGGGACCCGGATCCAAAATTTCACCACTTTTTACGATTTCTCGATTTCGGCGATTTTCCCTAGTATAATGCCTTCAGAAATCCGTCAAAATTCGATGAAGCCAATTCTCGATGCATTGTGACCGGTAAGCTCCCAGTAGCTGTCCCAAATACGATTTCCCTGAATTATGGGACCCGGATCCAAAATTTCACCACTTTTTACGATTTCTCGATTTCGGCGATTTTCCCTAGTATAATGCCTTAAGAAATCCGTAAAAATTTGCCAGATTTCGACGAAATCAATTCTCGATGCATTGTGATCGGTAAGCTCCCAGTAGCTGTCCCAAAAATGGTTTCCCTGAATTATGGGATCCGGATCAAAAATTTCACCACTTTTTACGATTTGTCGATTTCTGCGATTTTCCATAATATAATGCCTTCAGAAATCCGTAAAAATTCACCAGATTTCAACGAAGCCAATTCTCGATGCATTGTGACCGGTAAGCTCCCAGTAGCTGTCCCAATACGGTTTCCCAGAATTATGGGACCCGGATCCAAAATTTCACCACTTTTTACGATTTCTCGATTTCGGCGATTTTCCCTAGTATAATGCCTTCAGAAATCCGTAAAAATTCGCCAGATTCCGACGAAGCCAATTCTTGATGCATTTTTACCGGTAAGCTCCCAGTAGCTGTCCCAATCAGGTTTCCCTGAATTATGGGATCCGGATCCAAAATTTCACCACTTTTTACGATTTCTCAATTTCGGCGATTTCGCTAGTATAATGCCTTCAGAAATCCATAAAAATTCGCCAGATTCCGACGAAGCCAATTCTCGATGCATTGTGACCGGTAAGCTCCCAGTAGCTGTCCCAATCAGGTTTCCCTGAATTATGGGACCCGGATCCAAAATTTCACCACTTTTTACGATTTCTCGATTTCGGCGATTTTCCCTAGTATAATGCCTTCAGAAATCCGTAAAAATTCGCCAGATTCCGACGAAACCAATTCTCGATGCATTGTGACCGGTAAGCTCCCAGTAGCTGTCCCAACTAGGTTTCCCTGAATTATGGGACCCAGATCAAAAATTTTACCACTTTTTATGATTTCTCGATTTCGGCGATTTTCCCTAGTATAATGCCTTCAGAAATCCGTAAAAATTCTCCAGATTCCGACGAAGCCAATTCTCAATGCATTGTGACCGTTAAGCTCCCAGTAGCTATCCCAATCAGGTTTCCTTGAATTATGGGACACGGATCCATAATTTCACCACTTTTTATGATTTCCCGATTTCGGCGATTTTCCCTGGTATAATGCCTTCAGAAATCCGTAAAAATTCGACGAAGCCAATTCTCAATGCATTGTGACCGGTAAGCTCCGAGTAGCTGTGCCAATCAGGTTTCCCTAAATTATGGGACTCGGATATAAAATTTCACCACTTTTTACGATTTCTCGATTTAGGCGATTTTCCCTAGTATAATGCCTTCAGAAATCCGTAAAAATTCGCCAGATTCCGACGAAGCCAATTCTCGATGTAAATTAACCGGTAAGCTGCCAGTAGCTGTCCCAATCAGGTTTCCCTGAATTATGCGACCCGGATCCAAAATTTTACCACTTTTTACGATTTCTCGATTTTGGCGATTTTTCCTAGTATAATGCCTTAAGAAATCCGTAAAATTTCACCAGATTTCGACGAAGCCAATTCACAATGCATTGTGACCGTTAAGCTCCCAGTAGCTGTCCCAATAAGGTTTCCCTGAATTATGGGACCCGGATCCAAAATTTCACCACTTTTTACGATTTCTCGATTTCGGCTATTTCCCTAGTATAATGCCTTCAGAAATCCGTAAAAATTCGCCAGATTCCGACGAAGCCAATTCTCGATGCATTGTGACCGGTAAGCTCCCAGTAGCTGTCCCAATACGGTTTCCCGAAATTATGGGACCCGGATCAAAAATTTCACCACTTTTTACGATTTCTCGATTTCGGCAATTTTCCCTAGTATAATGCCTTCAGAAATCCGTCAAAATTCGCCAGATTCCGATGAAGCCAATTCTCGAGTCATTGTGACCGGTAAGCTCCCAGTAGCTGTCCCAATACGGTTTCCCTGAATTATGGGACCCGGATAAAAAATTTCACCACTTTTTACGATTTCTCGATTTCGGAGATTTTCCCTAGTATATTGCCTTCAGAAATCCGTAAAAATTCGACGAAGCCAATTCTCGATGCATTGTGACAGGTAAGCTCCAAGTTGCTGTCCCAATCAGGTTTCCCGAAATTATGGGACCCGGATCCAAAATTTCACCACTTTTTACGATTTCTCGATTTCGGCGATTTTTCCTAGTATAATGCCTTCAGAAATCCGTAAAAATTCGCCAGATTTTGACGAAGTTAATTCTCGTTGCATTGTGACCGGTAAGCTCCCAGTAGCTGTCCCAATCAGATTTCCCTGAATTATGGGACCCGGATCCAAAATTTCACCACTTTTTAGGATTTCTCGATTTCGGCGATTTTCCCTAGTATAATGCCTTCAGAAATCCGTAAAAATTCGACGAAGCCAATTCTCGATGCATTGTGACAGGTAAGCTCCAAGTTGCTGTCCTAATCAGGTTTCCCGAAATTATGGGACCCGGATCCAAAATTTCACCACTTTTTACGATTTCTCGATTTCGGCGATTTTCCCTAGTATAATGCTTTCAGAAATCCGTAAAAATTCGCCAGATTCCGATGAAGCCAATTCTTGATGCATTGTGACTGGTAGGCTCCCAGTAGCTGTCCCAATGATATTTCCCTGAATTATGGGACCCGGATACAAAATTTCACCACTTTTTACGATTTCTCGATTTCGGCGATTTTCCCGAGTATAATGCCTTAAGAAATCCGTAAAAATTCGCCAGATTCCGACGAATCCAATTCTCGATGCTTTGTGACCGGTAAGATCCCAATAGCGGTCCCAATCAGGTTTTCCTGAATTATGGGGCCCGGATCCAAAATTTTACCACTTTTTACGATTTCTCGATTTCGGCGATTTTCCCTGATATAATGCCTTCAGAAATCCGTAAAAATTCGCCAGATTCGGACGAAGCCAATTCTTGATGCATTGTGATCGGTAAGATCCCAGTAGCTGTCCCAATACGATTTTCCTGAATTATGGAATCCGGATCCAAAATTTCACCAATTTTTACGATTTCTCGATTTCGTCGATTTTTCCTAGTACAATGCCTTCAGAAATCCGTAAAAATTCGCCAGATTTCGACGAAGCCAATTCTCGATGCATTGTGACCGGTAAGCTCCCAGTAGCTATCCCAATCAGGTTTCCCTGAATTATGTGACCCGGATCAAAAATTTCACCACTCTTTACGATTTCCGCGATTTTCCCTAGTATAATGCCTTCAGAAATCCGTAAAAATTCGCAAGATATCGACGAAACCAATTCTCGATACATTTTAACCGGTAAGTTCCCAGTAGCTGTCCCAATCAGGTTTTCCTTAATTATGGGACCCGGATCCAAAATTTCACCACTTTTTAAGATTTCTCGATTTCGGCTATTTTCCATAGTATAATGCTTTCAGAAATCCGTAAAAATTCGACGAAGCCAATTCTCGATGCATTGTGACCGGTAAGCTCCCAGTAGCTGTCCCAATCAGGTTTCACGGAATTATGGGACCCGGATCAAAAATTTCATCACTTTTTACGATTTCTCGATTTCGGCGATTTTTCCTAGTATAATGCCTTCAGAAATCCGTAAAAATTCGCCAGATTCCGACAAAGCAAATTCTCGATGCATTGTGATCGTTAAGCTCCCAGTAGCTGTCCCAATCAGGTTTCCCTGAATTATGGGACCCGGATCCAAAATTTTACCACTTTTTACGATTTCTCGATTTCAGCGATTTTCCCTAATATAATGCCTTCAGAAATTCGTAAAAATTCGCCAGATTCCGACGAATCAAATTCTTGATGCATTGTGACCGGTAAGATCCCAGTAGCTGTAGCAATACGCTTTCCCAGAATTATGGGACCCGGATCCAAAATTTCACCACTTCTTACGATTTCTCGATTTCGGCGATTTTCCCTAGTATAATGCCTTCAGAAATCCGTAAAAATTCGATGAAGCCAATTCTCGATGCATTGTGACCGGTAAGCTCCCAGTAGCTGTCCCAAATACGATTTCCCTGAATTATGGGACCCGAATCAAAAATTTCACCACTTTTTACGATTTCTCGATTTCGGCGATTTTCCCTAGTATAATGCCTTAAGAAATCCGTAAAAATTTGCCAGATTTTGACGAAACCAATTCTCGATGCATTGTGATCGGTAAGCTCCCAGTAGCTGTCCCAAAAATGGTTTCCCTAAATTATGGGATCCGGATCAAAAATTTCACCACTTTTTACGATTTGTCGATTTCTGCGATTTTCCCTAATATAATGCCTTCAGAAATCCGTAAAAATTCACCAGATTTCAACGAAGCCAATTCTCGATGCATTGTCACCGGTAAGCTCCCAGTAGCTGTCCCAATACGGTTTCCCAGAATTATGGGACCCGGATCCAAAATTTCACCACTTTTTACGATTTCTCGATTTCGGCGATTTTCCCTAGTATAATGCCTTCAGAAATCCGTAAAAATTCGAAGAAGCCAATTCTCGATGCATTGTGACCGGTAAGCTCCCAGTAGCTGTCCCAATCAGGTTTCCTGAAATTATGGGACCCGGATAAAAAATTTCACCACTTTTTACGATTTCTCGATTTCGGAGATTTTCCCTAGTATAATGCCTTCAGAAATCCGTAAATAATCGTCAGATTTCGACGAAGCCAATTCTCGATGCATTGTGACCGGTAAGCTCCCAGTAGCTGTCCCAATCAGGTTTCCCAGAATTATAGGACCCGGATCAAAAATTTCACCACTTTTTACGATTTCTCGATTTCGGAGATTTTCCCTAGTATAATGCGTTCAGAAATCCGTAAATAATCGCCAGATTTCAACGAAGCCAATTCTCGATGCATTGTGACCGGTAAGCTCCCAGTAGCTGTCCCAATCAGGTTTCCTGGAATTATGGGACCCGGATAAAAAATTTCACCACTTTTTACGATTTCTCGATTTCGGAGATTTTCCCTAGTATAATGCCTTCAGAAATCCGTAAATAATCGCCAGATTTCGACGAAGCCAATTCTCGATGCATTGTGACCGGTAAGCTCCCAGTAGCTGTCCCAATCAGGTTTCCCAGAATTATAGGACCCGGATCAAAAATTTCACCACTTTTTACGATTTCTCGATTTCGGCGATTTTCCCTAGTATAATGCCTTCAGAAATCCGTGAAAATTCGCCAGATTCCAATGAATCCGATTCTCGAGTCATTGTGACCGGTAAGCTCCCAGTAGCTGTCCCAATACGGTTTTCCTGAATTATGGGACCCGGATAAAAAATTTCACCACTTTTTACGATTTCTCGATTTCGGCGATTTTCCCTAGTATATTGCCTTCAGAAATCCGTAAAAATTCGACGAAGCCATATCTCGATGCATTGTGACCGGTAAGCTCCCAGTAGCTGTCCCAATCAGGTTTTCCGGATCTATGGGACCCGGATCCAAAATTTCACCACTTTTTACGATTTCTCGATTTCGGAGATTTTCCCAAGGATAATGCCTTCAGAAATCCGTAAAAATTCGCCAGATTCCGACGAAGCCAATTCTCGATGCATTGTGACCGGTAAGCTCCCAGTAGCTGTCCCAATCAGGTTTCCCGGAATTATGGGATCCGGATCCAAAATTTCACCACTTTTTACGATTTCTCGATTTCAGAGATTTTCCCAAGTATAATGCCTTCAGAAATCCGTAAAAATTCGCAAGATTTCGACGAAGCCAATTCTCGATGCATTGTGACCGGTAAGCTCCAAGTAGCTGTCCCAATACGGTTTCCCAGAATTATGGGACCCGGATCCAAAATTTCACTACTTTTTACGATTTCTCGATTTCGGCGATTTTCCCTAGTATAATGCCTTCAGAAATCCGTAAAAATTCGACGAAGCCAATTCTCGATGCATTGTGACCGGTAAGCTCCCAGTAGCTGTCCCAAACAGGTTTCCCTGAATTATGGGACCCGGATCTAAAATTTCACCACTTTATACGATTTCTCAATTTCGGCGATTTTCCCTAGTATAATGCCTTCAGAAATTCGTAAAAATTCGCCAGATTCCGACGAAGCCAATTCTCGATGCATTGTGATCGGTAAGCTCCCAGTAGCTATCCCAAATACGATTTCCCTGAATTATGGGACCCGGATCCAAAATTTCACCACTTTTTACGATTTCTCGATTTCGGCGATTTTCCCTAGTATAATGCCTTCAGAAATTCGTAAAAATTCGCCAGATTTCGACGAAGCCAATTCTCGATGCATTGTGACCGGTAAGCTCCCAGTAGCTGTCCCAATCAGGTTTCCCTGAATTATGGGACCCGGATCAAAAATTTCACCACTCTTTACGATTTTCGCGATTTTCCCTAGTATAATGCCTTCAGAAATTCGTAAAAATTCGCAAGATTCTGACGAAGTCAATTCTCGATGCATTGTGACCGGTAAGGTCATTAATAGCTGTCCCAACACGGTTTCCCTGAATTATGGGACCCGGATCCAAAATTTCACCACTTTTTAAGATTTCTCGATTTCGGCGATTTTCCATAGTATAATGCTTTCAGAAATCCGTAAAAATTCGACGAAGCCAATTCTCGATGCATTATGACCGGTAAGCTCCCAGTAGCTGTCCCAATCAGGTTTCCCGGAATTAAGGGACCCGGATCAAAAATTTCATCACTTTTTACGATTTCCCGATTTCGGCGATTTTCCCTAGTATAATGCCTTCAGAAATATGTAAAAATTCGCCAGATTCCGACAAAGCCAATTCTCGATGCATTGCGACCGATAAGCTCCCAGTAGCTGTCCCAATCAGATTTCCCTGAATTATGGGACCCGGATCCAAAATTTCACCACTTTTTACGATTTCTCGATTTCGGCGATTTTCCCTAGTATAATGCCTTCAGAAATCCGTAAAAATTCGACGAAGCCAATTCTCGATGCATTGAGACCGGTAAGCTCCCAGTAGCTGTCCCAATCAGGTTTCCGGGAATTATGGGACCCGGATCCAAAATTTCACCACTTTTTACGATTTCTAAATTTCGGCGATTTTCCCTAGTATAATGCCTTCAGAAATCCGTAAAAATTTGCCAGATTCCGACGAAACCAATTCTCGATGAATTGTGACCGGTAAGCTCCCAGTAGATGTCCCAATACGTTTTCCCTGAATTATGGCACCCGGATCAAAAATTTTACCACTTTTTACGATTTCTCGATTTGGGCGATTTTCCATAGTATAATGCCTTCAGAAATAAGTAAAAATTCGACGAAGCCAATTCTCGATGCATTGTGTCTGGTAAGCTCCCAGTAGCTATCCCAATCAGGTTTCCCTGAATTATAGGACCCGAATCAAAAATTTCACCACTTTTTACGATTTCTCGATTTCGGCGATTTTCCCTAGTATAATGCCTTCAGAAATCCGTAAAAATTCGCCAGATTCCGATGAAGCCAATTCTAGAGTCATTGCGACTGGTAAGCTCCCAGTAGCTGTCCCAATACGGTTTCCCTGAATTATGGGACCCGGATCCAAAATTTCACCACTTTTTACGATTTCTCGATTTCGGCGATTTTTCCTAGTATAATGGCTTTAGAAATCCGTAAAAATTCGACGAAGCCAATTCTCGATGCATTGAGACCGGTAAGCTCCCAGTAGCTGTCCCAATCAGGTTTCCCGGAATTATGGGACCCGAATCCAAAATTTCACCACTTTTTACGATTTCTAGATTTCGGAGATTTTCCCTAGTATAATGCCTTCAGAAATCCGTAAAAATTCGCCAGATTCAGACGAAGCCAATTCTCGATGCATTGTGACCGGTAAGCTCCCAGTAGATGTCCCAATACGGTTTCCCTGAATTATGGGACCCGGATCCAAAATTTCACCAATTTTTACGATTTCTCGATTTTGGCGATTTTCCCTAGTATAATGCCTTCAGAAATCCGTAAAAATTCGACGAAGCCAATTATCGATGCATTGTGTCCGGTAAGCTCCCAGTAGCTGTCCCAATCAGGTTTCCCTGAATTATGCGACCCGGATCCAAAATTTCACCACTTTTTATGATTTCTCGATTTCGGCGATTTTCCCTAGTATAATGCCTTCAGAAATCCGTAAAAATTCGCAAGATTACGACGAAGCCACCGGTAAGCTCCCAGTAGCTGTCCCAATCAGGTTTACCTGAATTATGGGACCCGGATCCAAAATTTCACCAATTTTTACGATTTCACGATTTTGGCGATTTTCCCTAGTATAATGCCTTTAGAAATCCGTAAAACTTCGACGAAGCCAATTATCGATGCATTGTGTCCGGTAAGCTCCCAGTAGCTGTCCCAATCAGGTTTCCCTGAATTATGGGACCCGGATCCAAAATTTCACCACTTTTTATGATTTCTCGATTTCGGCGATTTTTCCTAGTATAATGCCTTCAGAAATCCGTAAAAATTCGCAAGATTCCGACGAAGCCAATTCTCGATGCATTGTGACCGGTAAGCTCCCAGTAGGTGTCCCAATCAGGTTTACCTGAATTATGGGACCCGGATCCAAAATTTCACAACTTTTTACGATTTCTCGATTTCGGCGATTTTCCCTAGTATAATGCTTTCAGAAATCCGTAAAAATTCGACGAAGCCAATTCTCGATGCATTGTGACCGTTAAGCTCCCAGTAGCTGTTTCAATCAGGTTTCCATGAATTATGGGACCCGGATCCAAAATTTCACAACTTTTACGATTTCTCGATTTCGGCGATTTTCTCTAGTATAATGCCTTCAGAAATCCGTAAAAATTCGATGAAGCCAATTCTCGATGCATTGTGACCAGTAAGCTCCCAGTAGCTGTCCCAATCAAGTTTTCCTGAATTATGGGACCCGGACCCAAAATTTCACCACTTTTTACGATTTCTCGATTTCGGCGATTTTTCCTAGTATAATTCCTTCAGAAATCCGTAAAAATTCGCTAGATTCAGACGAAGTCAATTCTCGATGCATTATGATCGGTAAGCTCCCAATAGCAGTCCCAATCAGGTTTCCCTGAATTATGGGACCCGGATCAAAATTTTCACCACTTTTTACGATTTCTTGATTTCGGCGATTTTCCCTAGTATAATGCCTTCAGAAATCCGTAAAAATTCGTTAGATTCAAATTCTTGATGCATTGTGATCGGTAAGCTCCCAGTAGCTGTCCCAATCAGGTTTCCCTGAATTATGGGACCCGGATCCAAAATTTCACCACTTTTTACGATTTCTTGATTTCGGAGATTTTCCCTAGTATAATGCCTTCAGAAATCCGTAAAAATTCGACGAAGCAAATTCTCGATACATTGTGACCGGTAAGCTCCCAGTAGCTGTCCAAATAAGGTTTTCCTGAATTATGGGACCCGGATCCAAAATTTCACCACTTTTTACGATTTCTCGATTTCGGCGATTTTCCCTAGTATAATGCCTTCAGAAATCCGTAAATATTCGCCAGATTCCGACGAAGCCAAATTCTTGATGCATTGTTATCGGTAAGCTCCCAGTAGCTGTTCCAATCAGGTTTCCCTGAATTATGGGACCCGGATTCAAAATTTCACAACTTTTTACGATTTCTCGATTTCGGCGATTTTCCCTAGTATAATGCCTTCAGAAATCCGTAAAAATTCGACGAAGCCAATTCTCATTGCATTTTGACCGGTAAGCTACCAGCAGCTATCCCAATCAGTTTTCCCTGAATTATGGGACCCGAATCAAAAATTTCACCACTTTTTACGATTTCTCGATATCGGCGATTTTCCTTAGTATAATGCCTTCAGAAATTCGTGAAAATTCGCCAGATTTTGACGAAACCAATTCTCGATTCATTGTGACCGGTAAGCCTCCATTAGCTGTCCCAATCAGGTTTCCCTTAATTATGGGACCCGGATTCAAAATTTCACCACTTTTTACGATTTCTCAATTTCGGCGATTTTCCCTAGTATAATGCCTTCAGAAATCCGTAAAAATTCGACGAAGCCAATTCTCGATGAATTGAGACCGCTAAGCTCCCAGTAGCTGTTTCAATAAGGTTTCCCTGAATTATGGGACCCGGATCCAAAATTTCACAACTTTTACGATTTCTCGATTTCGGCCATTTTCCCTAGTATAATGCCTTCAGAAATCCGTAAAAATTCGACGAAGCCAATTCTCGATGCATTGTGACCGGTAAGCTCCCAGTAGCTGTCCCAATCAGGTTTCCCTGAATTATGGGACCCGGATCCAAAATTTCACCACTTTTTACGATTTCTCGATTTCGGCGATTTTCCCTAGTATAATGCCTTCAGAAATCCGTAAAAATTCGCCAGATTCCGACGAAATCAATTCTCGATGCATTGTGACCGGCAAGCTCCCAGTAGCTGTCCCAACTAGGTTTCCCTGAATTATGGGACCCAGATCAAAAATTTCACCACTTTTTATGATTTCTCGATTTCGGCGATTTTCCCTAGTATAATGCCTTCAGAAATCCGTAAAAATTCTCCAGATTCCGACGAAGCCAATTCTCAATGCATTGTGACCGTTAAGCTCCCAGTAGCTATCCCAATCAGGTTTCCTTGAATTATGGGACACGGATCCATAATTTCACCACTTTTTACGATTTCCCGATTTCGGCGATTTTCCCTGGTATAATGCCTTCAGAAATCCGTAAAAATTCGACGAAGCCAATTCTCAATGCATTGTGGCCGGTAAGCTCCCAGAAGCTGTGCCAATCAGGTTTCCCTAAATTATGGGACTCGGATCAAAAATTTCACCACTTTTTACGATTTCTCGATTTAGGCGATTTTCCCTAGTATAATACCTTCAGAAATCCGTAAAAATTCGCCAGATTCCGACGAAGCCAATTCTCGATGCAAATTAACCGGTAAGCTGCCAGTAGCTGTCCCAATCAGGTTTCCCTGAATTATGCGATCCGGATCCAAAATTTTACCACTTTTTACGATTTCTCGATTTCGGCGATTTTTCCTAGTATAATGCCTTAAGAAATCCGTAAAATTTCACCAGATTTCGACGAAGCCAATTCACAATGCATTGTGACCGTTAAGCTCCCAGTAGCTGTCCCAATAAGGTTTCCCTGAATTATGGGACCCGGATCCAAAATTTCACCACTTTTTACGATTTCTCGATTTCGGCTATTTCCCTAGTATAATGCCTTCAGAAATCCGTAAAAATTCGCCAGATTCCGACGAAGCCAATTCTCGATGCAAATTAACCGGTAAGCTCCCAGTAGCTGTCCCAATCAGGTTTCCCTGAATTATGCGACCCGGATCCAAAATTTTACCACTTTTTACGATTTCTCGATTTCGGCGATTTTTCCTAGTATAATGCCTTCAGAAATCCGTAAAATTTCACCAGATTTCGACGAAGCCAATTCACAATGCATTGTGACCGTTAAGCTCCCAGTAGCTGTCCCAATAAGGTTTCCCTGAATTATGGGACCCGGATCCAAAATTTCACCACTTTTTACGATTTCTCGATTTCGGCTATTTCCCTAGTATAATGCCTTCAGAAATCCGTAAAATTTCACCAGATTTCGACGAAGCCAATTCACAATGCATTGTGACCGGTAAGCTCCCAGTAGCTGTCCCAATCAGGTTTCTCTGAATTATGGGACCCGGATTCAAAATTTCACCACTTATTAATATTTCTCGATTTCGGCGATTTTCCCTAGTATAATGCCTTCAGAAATCCGTAAAAATTCGACGAAGCCAATTCTCGATGTATTGTGACCGTTAAGCTCCCAGTAGCTGTCCCAATCAGATTTCCATGAATTATGGGACCCGGATCCAAAATTTCAACACTTTTTACGATTTCTCGATTTCGGCTATTTTTCCTAGTATAATGCCTTCAGAAATCCGTAAAAATTCGCCAAATTCCGACGAAGCCAAATCTCAATGCATTGTGACCGTTAAGCTCCCAGTAGCTGTCCCAATCAGGTTTTCCTGAATTTTTGCACCAGGATCCAAAATTTCACCACTTTTTACGATTTCTCGATTTCGGCGATTTTCCCTAGTATAATGCCTTCAGAAATCCGTAAAAGTTTGCTTGATTCCAAAGAAGCCAATTCTCGATGCATTGTGACCGGTAAGCTCCCAGTAGCTGTCCCAATCAGGTTTCCCTAAATTATGGGACCCGGATCCAAAATTTCACCACTTTTTACGATTTCTCGATTTCGGCGATTTTCCCTAGTATAATGCCTTCAGAAATCCGTAAAAATTCGCTAGATTTTGACGAATCAAATTCTCCATGTATTGTGACCGGTAAGCTCCTAGTAGCTGTCCCAATGAGGTTTCCCTGAATTATGGGACCCGAATCCAAAATTTCACCACTTTTTAATATTTCTCGATTTCGGCGATTTTCCCTAGTATAATGCCTTCAGAAATCCGTAAAAATTCGACGAAGCCAATTCTCGATGTATTGTGACCGTTAAGCTCCCAGTAGTTGTCCCAATCAGGTTTCCCTGAATTATGGGACCCGGATCCAAAATTTCAACACTTTTTACGATTTCTCGATTTCGGCGATTTTCCCTAGTATAATGCCTTCAGAAATCCGTAAAAATTCGCCAGATTCCGACGAAGCCAATTCTCAATGCATTGTGACCGTTAAGCTCCCAGTAGCTGTCCCAATCAGGTTTCCCTGAATTTCGGGACCCGGATCCAAAATTTCACCACTATTTACGATTTCTCGATTTCGGCGATTTTCCCTAGTATAATGCCTTCAGAAATCCGTAAAAGTTTGCTTGATTCCAAAGTAGCCAATTCTCGATGCATTGTGACCGGTAAGCTCCCAGTAGCTGTCCCAATCAGGTTTCCCTGAATTATGGGACCCGGATCCAAAATTTCACCACTTTTTACGATTTCTCGATTTCGGCGATTTTCCCTAGTATAATGCCTTCAGAAATCCGTAAAAATTCGCCAGATTCCGACGAAGCCAATTCTCGATGCATTGTGACCGGTAAGCTCCCAGTAGCTGTCCCAATCAGGTTTCCTTGAATTATGGGACCCGGATCCAAAATTTCACCACTTTTTACGATTTTTCGATTTCGGCGATTTTCCCTAGTATAATGCCTTCCGAAATCCGTAAAAATTCGACGAAGCCAATTCTCGTTGTATTGTGACCGTTAAGCTCCCTGTAGCTGTCCCAATCAGGTTCCCCTGAATTATGGGATCCGGATCCAAAATTTCATCACTTTTTACGATTTCTCGATTTCGGCTGTTTCCCTAGTATAATGCCTTCAGAAATCCGTAAAAATTCGCCAGATTCTGACGAAGCCAATTCTCGATGCATTGTGACCGGTAAGCTCCCAGTAGCTGTCCCAATCAGGTTTCCTTGAATTATGGGACCCGGATCAAAAATTTCACCACTTTTTACTATTACTCGATTTCGGCGATTTTTCCTAGTATAATGCCTTTAGAAATCCGTAAAAATTCGACGAAGCCAATTCTCGTTGTATTGTGACCGTTAAGCTCCCTGTAGCTGTCCCAATCAGGTTTCCCTGAATTATGGGACCCGGATCAAAAATTTCACCACTTTTTACGATTTCTCAATTTCGGCGATTTTCCCTAGTATAATTCCTTCAGAAATCCGTAAAAATTCGCCAGATTCCGACGAAGCCAATTCTCGATGCATTGTAATCGGTAAGCTCCCAGTAGCTGTCCCAATCAGGTTTCCCTGAATTATGCGACTCGGATCCAAAATTTTACCACTTTTTATGATTTCTCGATTTCAGCAATTTTCCCTAGTATAATGCCTTCAGAAATCCGTAAAAATTCGCCAGATTTCGACGAAGCCAATTCTCAATGCATTGTTACCGTTAAGCTCCCAGTAGCTGTCCCAATCAGGTTTCCCTGAATTATGGGATCCGGATCCAAAATTTCACCACTTTTTACGATTTCTCGATTTCGGCGATTTCCCTAGTATAATGCCTTCAGAAATTCGTAAAAATTCGCCAGATTCCGACGAAGCCAATTCTCGATGCATTGTGACCGGTAAGCTCCCAGTAGCTGTCCCAATCAGGTTTCCTTGAATTATGGGACCCGGATCCAAAATTTCACCACTTTTTACTATTTTTCGATTTCGGCGATTTTCCCTAGTATAATGCCTTCCGAAATCCGTAAAAATTCGACGAAGACAATTCTCGATGTATTGTGACCGTTAAGCTCCTAGTAGCTGTCCCAATCAGGTTTCCCTGAATTATGGGATCCGGATCCAAAATTTCACCACTTTTTACGATTTCTCGACTTCGGCGATTTCCCTAGTATAATGCCTTCAGAAATCCGTAAAAATTCGCCAGATTCCGACGAAGCCAATTCTCGATGCATTGTGACCGGTAAGCTCCCAGTAGCTGTCCCAATAAGGTTTTCTTGAATTATTGGACCCGGATCCAAAATTTCACCACTTTTTTCTATTTTTCGATTTCGGCGATTTTCCCTAGTATAATGCCTTCCGAAATCCGTAAAAATTCGACGAAGACAATTCTCGATGTATTGTGACCGTTAAGCTCCCAGTAGCTGTCCCAATCAGGTTTCCCTTAATTATGGGATCCGGATCCAAAATTTCACCACTTTTTACGATTTCTCGATTTCGGCGATTTCCCTAGTATATTGCCTTTAGAAATCCGTAAAAATTCGCCAGATTCTGACGAAGCCAATTCTCGATGTATTGTGACCGGTAAGCTCCCAGTAGCTGTCCCAATCAGGTTTCCCTGAATTATGAGACCCGGATCAAAAATTTCACCACTTTTTACTATTACTCGATTTCGGCGATTTTCCATAGTATAATGCCTTCAGAAATCCGTAAAAATTCGACGAAGCCAATTCTCGATGTATTGTGACCGTTAAGCTCCCAGTAGCTGTCCCAATCAGGTTTCCCTGAATTATGGGACCCGGATCCAAAATTTCAATACTTTTTACGATTTCTCCATTTCGGCGATTTTCCCTAGTATAATGCCTTCAGAAATCCGTAAAAATTCGCTAGATTTCGACGAATCAAATTCTCCATGCATTGTGACCGGTAAGCTCCCAGTAGCTGTCCCAATCAGGTTTCCCTTAATTATGGGACCCGGATCAAAAATTTCACCACTTTTTACGATTTCTCGATTTCGGCGATTTTCCCTAGTATAATGCCTTCAAAAATCCGTAAAAATTCTCCAGATTCCGACGAAGCCAATTCTAAATGCATTGTGACCGTTAAGCTCCCAGTAGCTGTCCCAATCAGGTTTCCCTGAATTATGGGACCCGGATCTAAAATTTCACCACTTTTTACGATTTCTCGATTTCGGCGATTTTCCCTGGTATAATGCCTTCAGAAATCCGTAAAAATTCGACGAAGCCAATTCTCGATGCATTGTGACCGGTAAGCTCCCAGTAGCTGTGCCAATCAGGTTTCCCTTAATTTTGGGACCCGGATAAAAAATTTCACCACTTTTTATGATTTCTCGATTTAGGCGATTTTCCCTAGTATAATGCCTTCAGAAATCCGTAAAAATTCGCAAGATTCCGACGAAGCCAATTGTCGATGCATTGTAACCGGTAAGCTCCCAGTAGCTGTCCCAATCAGGTTTCCCTGAATTATGCGACCCGGATCCAAAATTTTACCACTTTTTACGATTTCTCGATTTCGGCGATTTTCCCTAGTATAATGCCTTCAGAAATCCGTAAAAATTCGCCAGATTTCGACGAAGCCAATTCTCAATGCATTGTGACCGTTAAGCTCCCAGTAGCTGTCCCAATAAGGTTTCCCTGAATTATGGGACTCGAATCCAAAATTTCACCACTTTTTACGATTTCTCGATTTCGGCGATTTCCCTAGTATAATGCCTTCAGAAATCCGTAAAAAGTCGCCAGATTCCGACGAATCCAATTCTCGATGCATTGTGATCGGTAAGCTCCCAGTAGCTGTCCCAATCAGGTTTCCCTGAATTATGGGACCCGGATCGAAAATTTCACCACTTTTTACGATTTCTCGATTTCGGCGATTTTCCCTGGTATAATGCCTTCAGAAATCCGTAAAAATTCGACGAAGCCAATTCTCGATGCATTGTGACCGGTAAGCTCCCAGTAGCTGTGCCAATCAGGTTTACCTTAATTATGGGACCCGGATAAAAAATTTCACCACTTTTTATGATTTCTCGATTTAGGCGATTTTCCCTAGTATAATGCCTTCAGAAATCCGTAATAATTCGCAAGATTCCGACGAAGCCAATTCTCGATGCATTGTAACCGGTAAGCTCCCAGTAGCTGTCCCAATCAGGTTTCCCTGAATTATGCGACCCGGATCCAAAATTTTACCACTTTTTACGATTTCTCGATTTCGGCGATTTTCCCTAGTATAATGCCTTCAGAAATCCGTAAAAATTCGCCAGATTTCGACGAAGCCAATTCTCAATGCATTGTGACCGTTAAGCTCCCAGTAGCTGTCCCAATAAGGTTTCCCTGAATTATGGGACTCGAATCCAAAATTTCACCACTTTTTACGATTTCTCGATTTCGGCGATTTCCCTAGTATAATGCCTTCAGAAATCCGTAAAAAGTCGCCAGATTCAGACGAAGCCAATTCTCGATGTATTGTGACCGTTAAGCTCCCAGTAGCTGTCCCAATCAGGTTTCCCTGAATTATGGGACCCTGATCCAAAAGTTCAACACTTTTTACGATTTCTCGATTTCGGCAATTTTCCCTAGTATATTGCCTTCAGAAATCCGTAAAAAATCGCCATATTCCGACGAAGCCAATTCTCAATGCATTGTGACCGTTAAGCTCGCAGTAGCTGTCCCAATCAGGTTTCCCTTAATTTTGGGACCCGGATCCAAAATTTCACCACTTTTTACGATTTCTCGATTTCGGCGATTTTCCCTAGTATAATGCCTTCAGAAATCCGTAAAAGTTTGCTTGATTCCGAAGAAGTCAATTCTCGATGCATTGTGACCGGTAAGCTCCCAGTAGCTGTCCCAATCAGGTTTCCCTTAATTATGGGACCTGGATCCAAAATTTCACCATTTTTTACGATTTCTCGATTTCGGCGATTTTTCCTAGTATAATGCCTTCAGAAATCAGTAAAAATTCGACGAATCCAATTCTCGATGCATTGTGACCGGTAAGCTCCCAGTACGTGTGCCAATCAGGTTTTCCTGAATTATGGGACCCGGATCAATAATTTCACCACATTTTACGATTTCTCGATTTAGGCGATTTTCCCTAGTATAATGCCTTCAGAAATCCGTAAAAATTCGCCGGATTCCGACGAAACCAATTCTCGATGCATTGTAACCGGTAAGCTCCCAGTAGTTGTCCCAATAAGGTTTCCCTGAATTATGGGACCCGGATCCAAAATTTCACCACTTTTTACGATTTCTCGATTTCGGCGATTTTCCCTAGTATAATGCCTTCAGAAATCCGTAAAAATTTGCCAGATTCCGACGAAGCCAATTCTCGATGCATTGTGACCGGTAAGCTCCCAGTAGCTGTCCCAATCAGGTTTCCCTGAATTATAGGACCCGGATCAAAAATTTCACCACTTTTTACTATTTCTCGATTTCGGCGATTTTCCTTGGTAAAATGCCTTCAGAAATCCGTAAAAATTCGACGAAGCCAATTCTCGATACATTGTGACCGTTAAGCTCCCAGTAGCTGTCCCAATCAGGTTTCCCTGAATTATGGGACCCGGATCCAAAATTTCACTACTTTTTACGATTTCTCGATTTCGGCGATTTTCCCTAGTATAATGCCTTCAGAAATCCGTAAAAATTCGCCAGATTTCGACGAGACCAATTCTCGATGCATTGTGACCGGTAAGCTCCCAGTAGCTGTCCCACTCAGGTTTTCCTGAATTATGCGACCCGGATCCAAAATTTTACCACTTTTTACGATTTCTCGATTTCGTTGATTTTCCCTAGTATAATGCCTTCAGAAATCCGTAAAAATTCGACGAAGCCAATTCTCGATGCATTGTGACCGGTAAGCTCCCAGTAGCTGTCCCACTCAGGTTTTCCTGAATTATGCGACCCGGATCCAAAATTTTACCACTTTTTACGATTTCTCGATTTCGTTGATTTTCCCTAGTATAATGCCTTCAGAAATCCGTAAAAATTCGACGAAGCCAATTCTCGATGCATTGTGACCGGTAAGCTCCCAGCAGCTGTCCCAATCAGGTTTTCCTGAATTATGGGACCCGGATCCAAAATTTCACCACTTTTTACGATTTCTCGATTTCGGCGATTTTCCTTAGTATAATGCCTTCAGAAAACCGTAAAAATTCGCCAGATTTCGACGAAACCAATTCTTGATGCATTGTGATCGGTAAACTCCCAGAAGCTGTCCCAATCAGGTCTCCCTGAATATTGGGACCCGGATCAAAAATTTCACCACTTTTTACGATTTCTCGATTTCGGCGATTTTCGCTAGTATAATGCCTTCATAAATCCGTAAAAATTCGCCAGATTTCAACGAAGCCAATTCTCTATGCATTATGACCGGTAAGCTCGCAGTAGCTGTCCCAATCAGGTTTCCCTTAATTATGGGACCCAGATCCAAAATTTCAGCTCTTTTTACGATTTCTCGATTTCGACGATTTTCCCTAGTATAATGCCTTCAGAAATCCGTAAAAATTCGACGAAGCAAATTCTCGATGCATTGTGACCGGTAAGCTCCCAGCAGCTCTCCCAATCAGGTTTCCCTGAATTATGGGACCCAGATCCAAAATTTCACCACTTTTTACGATTTCTCGATTTCGGCGATTTTTCCTAGTATAATGCCTTCAGAAATCCGTAAAAATTCGCTAGATTCCGACGAGACCAATTCTCGATGCATTGTGACCGGTAAGCTCCCAGTAGTTGTCCCAATCAGGTTTTCCTAAATTATGGGACCCGGATCAAAAATTTCACCACTTTTTACGATTTCTCGGTTTCGGCGATTTTCGCTAGTATAATGCCTTCAGAAATCCATAAAAATTCGCCAGATTCCGACGAAACCAATTCTCGATGCATTGCGACCGGTAAGCTCCCAGTAGTTGTCCCAATCAGGTTTCCCTTAATTATGGGACCCGGATCAAAAATTTCATCACTATTTACGATTTCTCAATTTCGGCGATTTTCCCTAGTATAATGCCTTCAGAAATCCGTAAAAATTCGCCAAATTCCGACGAAGCCAATTCTCGATGCATTGTAACCGGTAAGCTCCCAGTAGCTGTCCCAAACAGGTTTCCCTGAATTATGCGACCCGGATACAAAATTTTACCACTTTTTACGATTTCTCGATTTCTGCGATTTTCCCTAGTATAATGCCTTCAGAAATCCGTAAAAATTCGACGAAGTCAATTCTCGATGCATTCTGACCGGTAAGCTCCCAGTAGCTGTCCCAATCAGGTTTCCCTGAATTATGGGACCCGAATCCAAAATTTCACCAGTTTTTACGATTTCTCGATTTAGGCGATTTTCCTAATATAATGCCTTCAGAAATCCGTAAAAATTCGCCAGATTCCGACGAAGCCAATTCTCGATGCATTGTGACCGGTAAGCTCCCAGTAGCTGTCCCAATCAGGTTTCCTTGAATTATGGGACCCGGATCAAAAATTTCACCACTTTTTACGATTTCTCGATTTCGGCGATTTTCCCTAGTATAATGCCTTCAGAAATCCGTAAAAATTCGCCAGATTCCGACGAGACCAATTCTCGATGCATTGTGACCGGTAAGCTCCCAGTAGTTGTCCCAATCAGGTTTTCCTAAATTATGGGACCCGGATCAAAAATTTCACCACTTTTTACGATTTCTCGATTTCGGCGATTTTCGCTAGTATAATGCCTTCAGAAATCCGTAAAAATTCGCCAGATTCCGACGAAACCAATTCTCGATGCATTGCGACCGGTAAGCTCCCAGTAGCTGTCCCAATCAGGTTTTCCTTAATTATGGGACCCGGATCAAAAATTTCATCACTATTTACGATTTCTCAATTTCGGCGATTTTCCCTAGTATAATGCCTTCAGAAATCCGTAAAAATTCGCCAAATTCCGACGAAGCCAATTCTCTATGCATTGTAACCGGTAAGCTCCCAGTAGCTGTCCCAAACAGGTTTCCCTGAATTATGCGACCCGGATACAAAATTTTACCACTTTTTACGATTTCTCGATTTCTGCGATTTTCCCTAGTATAATGCCTTCAGAAATCCGTAAAAATTCGACGAAGTCAATTCTCGATGCATTGTGACCGGTAAGCTCCCAGTAGCTGTCCCAATCAGGTTTCCCTGAATTATGGGACCCGAATCCAAAATTTCACCACTTTTTACGATTTCTCGATTTAGGCGATTTTCCCTAGTATAATGCCTTCAGAAATCCGTAAAAATTCGTCAGATTTCGACGAAGCCAATTCTCAATGCATTGTAACCGGTAAGCTCCCAGTAGTTGTCCCAATCAGGTTTCCCTGAATTATGCGACCCGAATCCAAACTTTTACCACTTTTTACGATTTCTCGATTTCGTTGATTTTCCCTAGTATAATGCCTTCAGAAATCCGTAAAAATTCGACGAAGCCAATTCTCGATGCATTGTGACCGGTAAGCTCCCAGTGGCTGTCCCAATCAGGTTTCCCTGAATTATGGCACCCGGATCCAAAATTTCACCACTTTTTATGATTTCTCGATTTAGGCGATTTTCCCTAGTATAACGCCTTCAGAAATCAATAAAAATTCGCCAGATTTCGGCGAAGCCAATTCTCGATGCATTGTGACCGGTAAGCTCCGAGTAGCTGTCCCAATCAAGTTTCCCTTAATTATGGGATCCGGATAAAAAATTTCACAACTTTTTACGATTTCTCGATTTCGGCGATTTTCCCTAGTATAATGCCTTCAGAAATCCGTAAAAATTCGACGAAGCCAATTCTCGATGCATTGTGACCGGTAAGCTCCCAGCAGCTGTCCCAATCAGGTTTCCCTGAATTATGGGACCCGGATCAAAAATTTCACTACTTTTTACGATTTCTCGATTTCGACGATTTTCCCTAGTATAATGCCTTCAGAAATCCGTAAAAATTCGCTAGATTTTGACGAAGCCAATTCTCGATGCATTGTGACCGGTAAGCTCCCAGTAGCTGTCCCAATCAGGTTTTCCTGAATTATGGGACCCGGATCCAAAATTTCACCACTTTTTACGATTTCTCGATTTCGGCGATTTTTTCTAGTATAATGCCTTCAGAAATCCGTAAAAATTCGCCAGATTCCGACGAAGCCAATTCTCGATGCATTGTGACCGGTAAGCTCCCAGTAGCTATCCCAATCAGGTTTCCTTGAATTATATGACCCGGATCAAAAATTTCACCACTTTTTACGATTTCTCGATTTCGGCGATTTTCCCTAGTATAATGCCTTCAGAAATCCGTAAAAATTCGCCAGATTCCGACGAGACCAATTCTCGATGCATTGTGACCGGTAAGCTCCCTGTAGTTGTCCCAATCAGGTTTTCCTAAATTATGGGACCCGGATCAAAAATTTCACCACTTTTTACGATTTCTCGATTTCGGCGATTTTCGCTAGTATAATGCCTTCAGAAATCCGTAAAAATTCGCCAGATTCCGACGAAACCAATTCTCGATGCATTGCGATCGGTAAGCTCCCAGTAGCTGTCCCAATCAGGTTTTCCTTAATTATGGGACCCGGATCCAAAATTTCATCACTATTTACGATTTCTCAATTTCGGCGATTTTCCCTAGTATAATGCCTTCAGAAATCCGTAAAAATTCGCCAGATTCCGACGAAGCCAATTCTCGATGCATTGTGACCGGTAAGCTCCCAGTAGCTGTCCCAATCAGGTTTCCTTGAATTATGGGACCTTGATAAAAAATTTCACCACTTTTTACGATTTCTCGATTTCGGCGATTTTCCCTAGTATAATGCCTTCAGAAATCCGTAAAAATTCGATGAAGTCAATTCTCGATGCATTCTGATCGGTAAGCTCCCAGTATCTGTCCCAATCAGGTTTCCCTGAATTATGGGACCCGAATCCAAAATTTCACCACTTTTTACGATATCTCGATTTAGGCGATTTTCCTAATATAATGCCTTCAGAAATCCGTAAAAATTCGCCAGATTCCGACGAAGCCAATTCTCGATGCATTGTGACCGGTAAGCTCCCAGTAGCTGTCCCAATCAGGTTTCCTTGAATTATGGGACCCGGATCAAAAATTTCACCACTTTTTACGATTTCTCGATTTCGGCGATTTTCCCTAGTATAATGCCTTCAGAAAGCCGTAAAAATTCGCCAGATTCCGACGAGACCAATTCTCGTTGCATTGTGACCGGTAAGCTCCCAGTAGCTGTCCCAATCAGGTTTTCCTAAATTATGGGACCCGGATCAAAAATTTCACCACTTTTTACGATTTCTCGATTTCGACGATTTTCCCTAGTATAATGCCTTCAGAAATCCGTAAAAATTCGCCAGATTCCGACGAAGCCAATTCTCGATGCATTGTGACCGGTAAGCTCCCAGTAGCTGTCCCAATCAGGTTTCCTTGAATTATGGGACCTTGATAAAAAATTTCACCACTTTTTACGATTTCTCGATTTCGGCGATTTTCCCTAGTATAATGCCTTCAGAAATCCGTAAAAATTCGCCAGATTCCTACGAGACCAATTCTCGATGCATTGTGACCGGTAAGCTCCCAGTAGTTGTCCCAATCAGGTTTTCCTAAATTATGGGATCCGGATCAAAAATTTCACCACTTTTTACGATTTCTCGATTTCGGCGATTTTCGCTAGTATAATGCCTTCAGAAATCCGTAAAAATTCGCCAGATTTCGACGAAACCAATTCTCAATGCATTGCGACCGGTAAGCTCCCAGTAGCTGTCCCAATCAGGTTTCCCTTAATTATGGGACCCGGATCCAAAATTTCATCACTATTTACGATTTCTCAATTTCGGCGATTTTCCCTAGTATAATGCCTTCAGAAATCCGTAAAAATTCGCCAAATTCCGACGAAGCCAATTCTCGATGCATTGTAACCAGTAAGCTCCCAGTAGCTGTCCCAATCAGGTTTCCCTGAATTATGCGACCCGGATAAAAAATTTTACCACTTTTTACGATTTCTCGATTTCTGCGATTTTCCCTAGTATAATGCCTTCAGAAATCCGTAAAAATTCGACGAAGTCAATTCTCGATGCATTGTGACTGGTAAGCTCCCAGTAGCTGTCCCAATCAGGTTTCCCTGAATTATGGGACCCGAATCCAAAATTTCACCACTTTTTACGATTTCTCGATTTAGGCGATTTTCCCTATTATAATGCCTTCAGAAATCCGTAAAAATTCGCCAGATTTCGACGAAGCCAATTCTCAATGCATTGTAACCGGTAAGCTCCCAGTAGCTGTCCCAATTAGGTTTCCCTGAATTATACGACCCGGAACAAAAAGTTTACCACTTTTTAAGATTTCTCGATTTCGGCGGTTTCCCTAGTATAATGCCTTCAGAAATCCGTAAAAATTCGACGAAGCCAATTCTCGATACATTGTGACCGTTAAGCTCCCAGTAGCTGTCCCAATCAGGTTTCCCTAAATTATGCGACCCGGATCCAAAATTTTACCACTTTTTTACGATTTTTCGATTTCGTTGATTTTCCCTAGTATAATGCCTTCAGAAATCCGTAAAAATTCGACGAAGCCAATTCTCGATGCATTGTGACCGGTAAGCTCCCAGCAGCTGTCCCAATCAGGTTTCCCTGAATTATGGGACCCGGATCCAAAATTTCACCACTTTTTACGATTTCTCGATTTCGGCGATTTTCCTTTGTATAATGCCTTCAGAAATCCGTAAAAATTCGCCAGATTTCGACGAAACCAATTCTTGATGCATTGTGATCGGTAAACTCCCAAAAGCTGTCCCAGTCAGGTTTCCCTGAATTATGGGACCCGGATCAGAAATTTCACCACTTTTTACGATTTCTCGATTTCGGCGATTTTCCCTAGTATAATGCCTTCATAAATCCGTAAAAATTCGCCAGATTTCGACGAAGCCAATTCTCTATGCATTATGACCGGTAAGCTCGCAGTAGCTGTCCCAATCAGGTTTCCCTTAATTATGGGACCCGGATCCAAAATTTCAGCTCTTTTTACGATTTCTCGATTTCGTCGATTTTCCCTAGTATAATGCCTTCAGAAATCCGTAAAAATTCGACGAAGCCAATTCTCGATGCATTGTGACCGGTAAGCTCCCAGTAGCTAGCCCAATAAGGTTTCCCTGAATTATGGGACCCGAATCAAAAATTTCACTACTTTTTACGATTTCTCGATTTCGGCGATTTTCCCTAGTATAATGCCTTCAGAAATCCGTAAAAATTCGCCAGATTTCGACGAAGCCAATTCTCGATGCATTGTGACCGGTAAGCTCCCAGTAGCTGTCCCAATCAGGTTTCCCTTAATTATGGGACCCGGATCAAAACTTTCACCACTTTTTACGATTTCTCGATTTCGGCGATTTTTACTATTATATTGCCTTCAGAAATCCGTAAAAATTCGCCAGATTCCGACGATGCCAATTCTCGATGCATTATGACCGGTAAGCTCCCAGTAGCTGTCCTAATCAGATTTTCCTGAATTATGCGACTCGGAACCAAAAATGTACCACTTTTTACGATTTCTCGATTTCGGCCATTTTCCCTAGTATAATGCCTTCAGAAATCCGTAAAAATTCGCCAGATTTCGACGAAGCCAATTCTCGATGCATTATGACCGGTAAGCTCCCAGTAGCTGTCCCAATCAGGTTTTCCTGAATTATGGGACCCGGATCCAAAATTTCACCACTTTTTATGATTTCTCGATTTCGGCGATTTTCCCTAGTATAATGCCATCAGAAATCCGTAAAAATTTGCCAGATTCT
Organism: Excoecaria cochinchinensis; assembly: GCA_947683425.1. Lineage (NCBI taxonomy): Eukaryota > Viridiplantae > Streptophyta > Magnoliopsida > Malpighiales > Euphorbiaceae > Excoecaria > Excoecaria cochinchinensis. Next base: position 465,981 of record CANTUQ010000252.1, read on the forward strand.
GACGAAGCCAATTCTCGATGCATTGTGACCGGTAAGCTCCCAGTAGCTGTCCCAATCAGGTTTCCTTGAATTATGGGACCCGGATCAAAAATTTCACCACTTTTTACGATTTCTCGATTTCGGCGATTTTCCCTAGTATAATGCCTTCAGAAATCCGTAAAAATTCGCCAGATTCCGACGAGACCAATTCTCGATGCATTGTGACCGGTAAGCTCCCAGTAGTTGTCCCAATCAGGTTTTCCTAAATTATGGGACCCGGATCAAAAATTTCATCACTTTTTACGATTTCTCGATTTCGGCGATTTTCGCTAGTATAATGCCTTCAGAAATCCGTAAAAATTCGCCAAATTCCGACGAAACCAATTCTCGATGCATTGCGACCGGTAAGCTCCCAGTAGCTGTCCCAATCAGGTTTCCCTTGTTATGGGACCCAGATCCAAAATTTCATCACTATTTACGATTTCTCAATTTCGGCGATTTTCCCTAGTATAATGCCTTCAGAAATCCGTAAAAATTCGCCAAATTCCGACGAAGCCAATTCTCGATGCATTGTAACCGGTAAGCTCCCCCTAGCTTTCCCAATCAGGTTTCCCTGAATTATGCGACCCGGATCCAAAATTTTACCACTTTTTACGATTTCTCGATTTCTGCGATTTTCCCTAGTATAATGCCTTCAGAAATTCGTAAAAATTCGACGAAGTCAATTCTCGATGCATTGTGACAGGTAAACTCCCAGTAGCTGTCCCAATCAGGTTTCCCTGAATTATGGGACCCGAATCAAAAATTTCACCACTTTTTACGATTTCTCGATTTAGGCGATTTTCCCTAGTATAATGCCTTCAGAAATCCGTAAAAATTCGCCAGATTTCGACGAAGCCAATTCTCAATGCATTGTAACCGGTAAGCTCCCAGTAGCTGTCCCAATCAGGTTTCCCAGAATTATGCGACCCGAATCAAAAATTTTACCACTTTTTACGATTTCTCGATTTCGTTGATTTTCCCTAGTATAATGCCTTCAGAAATCCGTAAAAATTCGACGAAGCCAATTCTCGATGCATTGTGACCGGTAAGCTCCCAGTGGCTGTCCCAATCAGGTTTTCCTGAATTATGGGACCCGGATCCAAAATTTCACCACTTTTTACGATTTCTCGATTTAGGCGATTTTCCCTAGTATAATGCCTTCAGAAATCAGTAAAAATTCGCCAGATTTCGACGAAGCCAATTCTCGATGCATTGTGACCGGTAAGCTCCGAGTAGCTGTCCCAATCAAGTTTCCTTTAATTATGGGACCCGGATAAAAAATTTCACAACTTTTTACGATTTCTCAATTTCGGCGATTTTCCCTAGTATAATGCCTTCAGAAATCCGTAAAAATTCGACGAAGCCAATTCTCGATGCATTGTGACCGGTAAGCTCCCAGCAGCTGTCCCAATCAGGTTTCCCTTAATTATGGGACCCGGATCCAAAATTTCATCACTATTTACGATTTCTCAATTTCAGCGATTTTCCCTAGTATAATGCCTTCAGAAATCCGTAAAAATTTGCCAAATTCCGACGAAGCCAATTCTCGATACATTGTAACCGGTAAGCTCCCCCTAGCTGTCCCAATCAGGTTTCCCTGAATTATGCGACCCGGATCCAAAATTTTACCACTTTTTACGATTTCTCGATTTCTGCGATTTTCCCTATTATAATGCCTTCAGAAATCCGTAAAAATTCGACGAAGTCAATTCTCGATGCATTGTGACCGGTAATCTCCCAGTACCTGTCCCAATCAGGTTTCCCTGAATTATGGGACCCGAATCCAAAATTTCACCACTTTTTACGATTTCTCGATTTAGGCGATTTTCCCTAGTATAATGCCTTCAGAAATCAGTAAAAATTCGCCAGATTTCGACGAAGCCAATTCTCAATGCATTGTGACCGGTAAGCTCCGAGTAGCTATCCCAATCAAGTTTCCCTTAATTATGGGACCCGGATAAAAAATTTCACAACTTTTTACGATTTCTCGATTTCGGCGATTTTCCCTAGTATAATGCCTTCAGAAATCCGTAAAAATTCGACGAAGCCAATTCTCGATGCATTGTGACCGGTAAGCTCCCAGCAGCTGTCCCAATCAGGTTTCCCTGAATTATGGGACCCGGATCAAAAATTTCACTACTTTTTACGATTTCTCGATTTCGACGATTTTCCCTAGTACAATGCCTTCAGAAATCCGTAAAAATTCGCTAGATTTCGACGAAGCCAATTCTCGATGCATTGTGACTGGTAAGCTCCCAGTAGCTGTCCCAATCAGGTTTCCCTTAATTATGGGACCCGGATCAAAAATTCCACCGCTTTTTACGATTTCTCGATTTCGACGATTCTCCCTATTATAATGCCTTCAGAAATCCGTAAAAATTCGCCAGATTCCGACGAAGCCAATTCTCGATGCATTGTGACCGGTAAGCTCCCAGTAGCTGTCCCAATCAGGTTTCCCTGAATTATGGGACCCGGATCAAAAATTTCACCACTTTTTACGATTTCTCGATTTCGGCGATTTTTCCTAGTATAATGCCTTCAGAAATCCGTAAAAATTCGCCAGATTCCGACGAAAAAATTTCTTGATGCATTGTGACCGGTAAGCTCCCAGTAGCTGTCCCAATCAGGTTTCCCTTAATTATGGGACCCGGATCCAAAATTTCACCACTTTTTATGATTTCTCGATTTCGGCAATTTTCCCTAGTATAATGCCTTCAGAAATCCGTAAAAATTTGCCAGATACCGACGAAGCCAATTCTCGATGCATTGTGACCGGAAAGCTCCCTGTAGCTGTCCCAATCAGGTTTCCCTGAGTTATGGTACCCGAATCCAAAATTTCACCACTTTTTACGATTTCTCGATTTCGACGATTTTGCCTAGTATAATGCCTTCAGAAATCCGTAAAAATTTGCAAGATTTTGAAGAACCCAAATCTCGATGCATTGTGACCGGTAAGCTCCCAGTAGCTGTTCCAATCAGGTTTCCCTGAATTATGGGACCCGGATAAAAAATTTGACAACTTTTTACGATTTCTCGATTTCGGCGATTTTCCCTAGTATAATGCCTTCAGAAATTCGTAAAAATTCGACGAAGCAAATTCTCGATGCATTGTGACCGGTAAGCTCCCAGCAGCTGTCCCAATCAGGTTTCCCTGAATTATGGGACCCGGATCAAAAATTTCACTACTTTTTACGATTTCTCGATTTGGACGATTTTTCCTAGTATAATGCCTTCAGAAATCCGTAAAAATTCGCTAGATTTCGACGAAGCCAATTCTCGATGCATTGTGACCGGTAAGCTCCCAGTAGCTGTCCCAATCAGGTTTCCCTGAATTATGGGACCTGGATCCAAAATTTCACCACTTTTTACAATTTCTCGATTTCGGCGATTTTCCCTAATATAATGCCTTCAGAAATCCGTAAAAATTCGACGAAACCAATTCTCGATGCATTGTGACCGGTAAGCTCTCAGTATCTGTCCCAATCAGGTTTCCCTTAATTATGGGACCCGGATCCAAAATTTCACCACTTTTTACGATTTCTCTATTTCGGCGATTTTCCCTAGTATAATGCCTTCAGAAATCCGTAAATATTCGCCAGATTCCGACGAAGCCAATTCTCGATGCATTATGACCGGTATGCTCCTAGTATTTGTCCCAATCAGGTTTCCCTGAATTATGCGACCCGGATCCAAAATTTTACCACTTTTTACGATTTCTCGATTTCGGCGGTTTTCCTTAGTATCATGCCTTCAGAAATCCGTAAAAATTCGCCAGATTCTTACGAAGCTAATTCTCGATGCATTGTGACCAGTAAGATCCCAGTAGCTGTCCCAATCAGGTTTCCCTGAATTATGGTACCCGGATCCAAAATTTCATCACTTTTTACAATTTCTCGATTTCGGCGATTTTCCCTAGTATAATGCCTTCAGAAATCCGTAAAAATTCGCCAGATTCCGACGAAGCCAATTCTCGATGCATTATGACCGGTATTCTCCCAGTAGCTGTCCCAATCAGCTTTCCCTGAATTATGCGACCCAGATCCAAAATTTTACCACTTTTTACGATTTCCCGATTTCGGCGATTTTCCTTAGTATCATGCCTTCAGAAATCCGTAAAAATTCGCCAGATTCCGACGAAGCTAATTCTCGATGCATTGTGACCGGTAAGATCCCAGTAGCTATCCCAATCAGGTTTCCCTGAATTATGGTACCCGGATCCAAAATTTCACTACTTTTTACGATTTCTCGATTTCGGCAATTTTCCCTAGTATAATGCCTTCAGAAATCCATAAAAATTCGACGAAGCCAATTCTCGATGTATTGTGACCGGTAAGCTCCCAGTAGCTGTCCCAATAAGGTTTCCCATAATTATGGGACCCGGATCCAAAATTTCACCACCTTATACGAATTCTCGATTTCGGCGATTTTCCCTAGTATAATGCCTTAAGAAATCCGTAAAAATTCGCCAGATTTCGACGAAACCAATTCATGATGCATTGTGGCCGGTAAGCTCCTAGCAGTTGTCCCAATCAGGTTTCCCTGAATTTTGGGACCCGGATAAAAAATTTTACCAATTTTTTCGATTTCTCGATTTCGGCGATTTTCCCTAGTATAATGCCTTCAGAAATCCGTAAAAATTCGCCAGATTCCGACGAAGCCAATTCTCGATGCATTGTGACCGGTAAGCTCCCAGTAGCTGTCCCAATCAGGTTTCCCTGAATTATGGTACCCGGATCCAAAATTTCACTACTTTTTACGATTTCTCGATTTCGGCGATTTTTCCTAGTATAATGCCTTCAGAAATCCGTAAAAATTCGCCAGATTCCGACGAAGCCAATTCTCGATGCATTGTGACCGGTAAGCTCCCAGTAGCTGTTCCAATCAGGTTTCCCTGAATTATGGGACCCGGATCCAAAATTTCATCACTTTTTACGATTTTTCGATTTCGGCGATTTTCCCTAGTATAATGCATTCAGAAATCCGTAAAAATTCGCCAGATTCTAATTCTCGATGCATTGTGACCGGTAAGCTCCAAGTAGCTGTCCCAATCAGGTTTCCTTGAATTATGGGACCCGAATCTAAAATTTTACCACTTTTTACGATTTCTCGATTTCGGTGATTTTCCCTTGTATAATGCCTTCAGAAATTCGTAAAAATTCGCCAGATTTCGACAAAGCCAATTCTCGATGCATTGTGACCGGTAAGCTCCTAGTAGCTTTCCCAATCAGGTTTCCCTGAATTATGGGACCCAGATCAAAAATTTTACCACTTTTGACGATTTCTCGATTTCGGCGATTTTTCATAGTATAATGCCTTCAGAAATCCGTAAAAATTCGCCAGATTTCGACGAAACCAATTCTCGATGCATTGTAATCGGTAAGCTCCCAGTAGCTGTCCCAATCAGGTTTCCTTGAATTATGGTACCCGGATCCAAAATTTCACCACTCTTTACGATTTCTCGATTTCGGCGATTTTTCCTAGTATAATGCCTTCAGAAATTCGTAAAAATTCGATGAAGCCAATTCTCGATGCATTATGACCGGTAAGCTCCCAGCAGATGTCAGAATCAGGTTTCCCTAAATTATGGGACCCGGATCCAAAATTTCACCACTTTTTACGATTTCTCGATTTCGCCGATTTTCCCTAGTATAATGCCTTCAGAAATCCGTAAAAATTCGACGAAACCAATTCTCGATGCATTATGACCGGTAAGCTCCCAGCAGCTGTCCCAATCAGGTTTCCCTGAATTATGGGACCCGGATCCAAAATTTTACCACTTTTTACGATTTCTCGATTTCGGCGATTTTCCCTAGTATAATGCCTTCAGAAATCCGTAAATATTCGCTAGATTCCGACGAAGCCAATTCTCCATGCATTGTGATCGGTAAGCTCCCAGTAGCAGTCCCAATCAGGTTTCCCTGAATTATGGGACTCGGATCCAAAATTTCACAACTTTTTACGATTTCTCGATTTCGTCGATTTTCCCTAGTATAATGCCTTCAGAGATCCGTAAAAATTCGACGAAACAAATTCTCGATGCATTGTGACCGGTAAGCTCCCAGTAGCTGTCCCAATCAGGTTTCCCTGAATTATGGGACCCGGATCGAAAATTTCACCACTTTTTACGATTTCTCGATTTCGGCGATTTTTCCTAGTATAATGCCTTCAGAAATCCGTAAAAATTCGACGAAGCCAATTCTCGATGCATTGCGACCGGTAAGCTCCTAGCAGTTGTCCCAATCAGGTTTCCCTGAATTATGGGACCCGGATCCAAAATTTTACCACTTTTTACGATGTCTCGATTTCGGCAATTTTCCCTAGTATAATGCCTTCAGAAATCCGTAAAAATTCGCCAGATTTCGACAAAACCAATTCTCTATGCGTTGTGACCGGTAAGCTCCCAGTAGCTGCCCCAATCAGGTTTCCCTTAATTATGGGACCCGGTTCCAAATTTTCACCACTTTTTACGATTTCTCGATTTCGGCGATTTTCCCTAGTGTAATGCCTTTAGAAATCCGTAAAAATTCACCAGATGCCAATTCTCGATGTATTGTGACCAGTAAGCTCCCAGTAGCTGTCCCAATCAGGTTTCCCTGAATTATGGGACCCAGATCCAAAATTTAAACACTTTTGACGATTTCTCGATTTCGGCGATTTTTTCTAGTATAATGCCTCAGAAATCCGTAAAAATTCGCCAGATTTCGACGAAGCCAATTCTCGATGCATTGTGATCGGTAAGCTCCCAGTAGTTGTCCCAATCAGGTTTCCCTGTATTATGGTACCCGGATCCAAAATTTCACCACTCTTTACGATTTCTCGATTTCGGCAATTTTTCCTAGTATAATGCCTTCAGAAATTCGTAAAAATTCGACGAAGCCAATTCTCGATGCATTGTGACCGGTAAGCTCCCAGAAGCTGTCCCAATCAGGTTTCCCTGAATTATGGGACCCGGATCCAAAATTTCACCACTTTTTACGATTTCTCGATTTCGTCGATTTTCCCTAGTATAATGCCTTCAGAAATCCGTAAAAATTCGACGAAACAAATTCTCGATGCATTGTGACCGGTAAGCTCCCAGTAGCTTTCACAATCAGGTTTCCCTGAATTATGGGACCCGGATCCAAAATTTCACCACTTTTTACGATTTCTCGATTTCGGCGATTTTCCCTAGTATAATGCCTTCAGAAATCCGTAAAAATTCGACGAAGCCAATTCTCGATGCATTGTGACCGGTAAACTCCTAGCAGCTGTCCCAATCAGGTTTCCCTGAATTATGGGACCCGGATCCAAAATTTCACCACTTTTTACGATTTCTCGATTTCGGCGATTTTCCCTAGTATAATGCCTTCAGAAATCCGTAAAAATTTGACGAAACCAATTCTCGATGCATTGTGACCGGTAAGCTCCCAGTAGCTGTCCAAATCAGGTTTCCTTGAATTATGGGACCCGGATCCAAAATTTCACCACTTTTTACGATTTCTCGATTTCGTCGATTTTCCCTAGTATAATGCCTTAAGAAATCCGTAAAAATTTGCCAGATTTCGACGAAGCCAATTCACGATGCATTGTGACCGGTAAGCTCCCAGTAGCTGTCCCAATCTGGTTTCCCTGAATTATGGGACCCGGATCTAAAATTTCATCACTTTTTACGATTTCTCGATTTCGGCGATTTTCCCTAGTATAATGCCTTCAGAAATCCGTAAAAATTCGACGAAGCCAATTATCGATGCATTGTGACCGGTAAGCTACCAGTAGCTGTCCCAATCAGGTTCCCTGAATTATGGGACCCGGATCCAAAATTTCACCACTTTTTAGGATTTCTCGATTTCGGCAATTTTCCCTAGTATAATGCCTTCAGAAATCCGTAAAAATTTGCCAGATTCTGAAGAAGCCAATTCTCGATGCATTGTGACCGGTAAGCTCCCAGTAGCTGTCCCAATCAGGTTTCCCTGAATTATGCGACCCGGATCCAAAATTTCACCACTTTTTACGATTTCTCGATTTCGGCGATTTTCCATAGTATAATGCCTTAAGAAATCCGTAAAAATTCGCCAGATTCCAACGAAGCCAATTCTCAATGCATTGTGACCGGTAAGCTCCCAGTAGCTGTCCCAATCAGGTTTCCCTTAATTATGAGACCGGATCCAAATTTTCACCACTTTTTACGATTTCTCGATTTCGGCAATTTTTCCTAGTATAATGCCTTCAGAAATCCGTAAAAATTCGCCAGATTCCGACGAACCCAATTCCCGATGCATTGTGACAGGTAAGCTCCCAGTAGCTGTTCCAATCAGATTTCCCTGAATTATGAGACCCGGATCAAAAATTTCATCACTTTTTACGATTTCGGCGATTTTCCCTAATATAATGCCTTCAGAAATCCGTAAAAATTCGCTAGATTCCAATTCTCGATGCATTGTGACCGGTAAGCTCCCAGTAGCTGTCCCAATCAGGTTTCCTTGAATTATGGGACCCGGATCCAAAATTTCACCACTTTTTACGATTTCTCGATTTCGGCGATTTTCCCTAGTATAATGCCTTCAGAAATCCGTGAAAATTCGCCAGATTTCGATGAACCCAATTCTCGATGCATTGTGACAGGTAAGCTCCCAGAAGCTGTTCCAATAAGATTTCCCTAAATTATGGGACCCGGATCGAAAATTTCATCACTTTTTACGATTTCTCGATTTCGGCGATTTTCCCTATTATAATTCCTTCAGAAATCCGTAAAAATTCGCCAGATTCCAATTCTCGATGCATTGTGACCGGTAAGCTCCCACTAGCTGTCCCAATCAGGTTTCCTTGAATTATGGGACCCGGATCCAAAATTTCACCACTTTTTACGATTTCTCGATTTCGGCGATTTTCCATAGTATAATGCCTTCAAAAATCCGTAAAAATTCGCCAGATTCCGACGAAGCCAATTCTCGATGCATTGTGACCGGTAAGCTCCCAGTAGCTATCCCAATCAGGTTTCCCTGAATTATGGGACCCAGATCCAAAATTTCACCACTTTTGACGATTTCTAGATTTCGGCGATTTTCCATAGTATAATGCCTTCAGAAATCCGTAAAAATTCGCTAGATTCCGACGAAGCCAATTCTCGATGCATTGTGATCGGTAAGCTCCCAGTAGCTGTCCCAATCAGGTTTCCCTGAATTATGGTACCCGGATAAAAAATTTCACCACTTTTTACGATTTCTCGATTTCGGCGATTTTCCCTAGTATAATGCCTTCAGAAATCCGTAAAAATTCGACGAAGCCAATTCTCGATGCATTGTGACCGGTAAGCTCCTAGCAGCTGTCCCAATCAGGTTTCCCTGAATTATGGAACCCGGATCTAAAATTTCTCCACTTTTTACGATTTCTCGATTTCGGCGATTTTCCCTAGTATAATGCCTTCAGAAATCCGTAAAAATTCGACGAATCCAATTATCGATGCATTGTGACCGATAAGCTCCCAGTAGCTGTCCCAATCAGGTTCCCTGAATTATGGGACCCGGATCCAAAATTTCACCACTTTTTACGATTTCTCGATTTCGGCGATTTTCCCTAGTATAATGCCTTCAGAAATCCGTAAAAATTTGCCAGATTCTGACGAAGCCAATTCTCGATGCATTGTGACCGGTAAGCTCCCAGTAGCTGTTCCAATCAGGTTTCCCTAAATTATGCGACCCGGATCCAAAATCTCACCACTTTTTACGATTTCTCGATTTCGGCGATTTTCCATAGTATAATGCCTTCAGAAATACGTAAAAATTCGCCAGATTCCGACGAAACCAATTCTCGATGCATTGTGACCGGTAAGCTCCCAGTAGCTGTCCCAATCAGGTTTCCCTTAATTATGGGACCGGATCCAAAATTTCACCACTTTTTACGATTTCTCGATTTCGTCGATTTTCCCTAGTATAATGCCTTCAGAAATCCGTAAAAATTCGACGAAACAAATTCTCGATGCATTGTGACCGGTAAGCTCCCAGTACCTTTCCCAATCAGGTTTCCCTGAATTATGGGACCCGGATCCAAAATTTCACCACTTTTTACGATTTCTCGATTTCGGCGATTTTCCCTAGTATAATGCCTTCAGAAATCCGTAAAAATTCGACGAAGCCAATTCTCGATGCATTGTGACCGGTAAACTCCTAGCAGCTGTCCCAATCAGGTTTCCCTGAATTATGGGACCCGGATCCAAAATTTCACCACTTTTTACGATTTCTCGATTTCGGCGATTTTCCCTAGTATAATGCCTTCAGAAATCCGTAAAAATTTGACGAAGCCAATTCTCGATGCATTGTGACCGGTAAGCTCCCAGTAGCTGTCCAAATCAGGTTTCCTTGAATTATGGGACCCGGATCCAAAATTTCACCACTTTTTACGATTTCTCGATTTCGTCGATTTTCCCTAGTATAATGCCTTAAGAAATCCGTAAAAATTTGCCAGATTTCGACGAAGCCAATTCACGATGCATTGTGACCGGTAAGCTCCCAGTAGCTGTCCCAATCTGGTTTCCCTGAATTATGGGACCCGGATCTAAAATTTCATCACTTTTTACGATTTCTCGATTTCGGCGATTTTCCCTAGTATAATGCCTTCAGAAATCCGTAAAAATTCGACGAAGCCAATTATCGATGCATTGTGACCGGTAAGCTACCAGTAGCTGTCCCAATCAGGTTCCCTGAATTATGGGACCCGGATCCAAAATTTCACCACTTTTTAGGATTTCTCGATTTCGGCAATTTTCCCTAGTATAATGCCTTCAGAAATCCGTAAAAATTTGCCAGATTCTGACGAAGCCAATTCTCGATGCATTGTGACCGGTAAGCTCCCAGTAGCTGTTCCAATCAGGTTTCCCTAAATTATGCGACCCGGATCCAAAATCTCACCACTTTTTACGATTTCTCGATTTCGGCGATTTTCCATAGTATAATGCCTTCAGAAATACGTAAAAATTCGCCAGATTCCGACGAAACCAATTCTCGATGCATTGTGACCGGTAAGCTCCCAGTAGCTGTCCCAATCAGGTTTCCCTTAATTATGGGACCGGATCCAAAATTTCACCACTTTTTACGATTTCTCGATTTCGTCGATTTTCCCTAGTATAATGCCTTCAGAAATCCGTAAAAATTCGACGAAACAAATTCTCGATGCATTGTGACCGGTAAGCTCCCAGTACCTTTCCCAATCAGGTTTCCCTGAATTATGGGACCCGGATCCAAAATTTCACCACTTTTTACGATTTCTCGATTTCGGCGATTTTCCCTAGTATAATGCCTTCAGAAATCCGTAAAAATTCGACGAAGCCAATTCTCGATGCATTGTGACCGGTAAACTCCTAGCAGCTGTCCCAATCAGGTTTCCCTGAATTATGGGACCCGGATCCAAAATTTCACCACTTTTTACGATTTCTCGATTTCGGCGATTTTCCCTAGTATAATGCCTTCAGAAATCCGTAAAAATTTGACGAAGCCAATTCTCGATGCATTGTGACCGGTAAGCTCCCAGTAGCTGTCCAAATCAGGTTTCCTTGAATTATGGGACCCGGATCCAAAATTTCACCACTTTTTACGATTTCTCGATTTCGTCGATTTTCCCTAGTATAATGCCTTAAGAAATCCGTAAAAATTTGCCAGATTTCGACGAAGCCAATTCACGATGCATTGTGACCGGTAAGCTCCCAGTAGCTGTCCCAATCTGGTTTCCCTGAATTATGGGACCCGGATCTAAAATTTCATCACTTTTTACGATTTCTCGATTTCGGCGATTTTCCCTAGTATAATGCCTTCAGAAATCCGTAAAAATTCGACGAAGCCAATTATCGATGCATTGTGACCGGTAAGCTACCAGTAGCTGTCCCAATCAGGTTCCCTGAATTATGGGACCCGGATCCAAAATTTCACCACTTTTTAGGATTTCTCGATTTCGGCAATTTTCCCTAGTATAATGCCTTCAGAAATCCGTAAAAATTTGCCAGATTCTGAAGAAGCCAATTCTCGATGCATTGTGACCGGTAAGCTCCCAGTAGCTGTCCCAATCAGGTTTCCCTGAATTATGCGACCCGGATCCAAAATTTCACCACTTTTTACGATTTCTCGATTTCGGCGATTTTCCCTAGTATAATGCCTTCAGAAATCCGTAAAAATTCGACGAAGCCAATTCTCGATGCATTGTGACCGGTAAACTCCTAGCAGCTGTCCCAATCAGGTTTCCCTGAATTATGGGACCCGGATCCAAAATTTCACCACTTTTTACGATTTCTCGATTTCGGCGATTTTCCCTAGTATAATGCCTTCAGAAATCCGTAAAAATTTGACGAAACCAATTCTCGATGCATTGTGACCGGTAAGCTCCCAGTAGCTGTCCAAATCAGGTTTCCTTGAATTATGGGACCCGGATCCAAAATTTCACCACTTTTTACGATTTCTCGATTTCGTCGATTTTCCCTAGTATAATGCCTTAAGAAATCCGTAAAAATTTGCCAGATTTCGACGAAGCCAATTCACGATGCATTGTGACCGGTAAGCTCCCAGTAGCTGTCCCAATCTGGTTTCCCTGAATTATGGGACCCGGATCTAAAATTTCATCACTTTTTACGATTTCTCGATTTCGGCGATTTTCCCTAGTATAATGCCTTCAGAAATCCGTAAAAATTCGACGAAGCCAATTATCGATGCATTGTGACCGGTAAGCTACCAGTAGCTGTCCCAATCAGGTTCCCTGAATTATGGGACCCGGATCCAAAATTTCACCACTTTTTAGGATTTCTCGATTTCGGCAATTTTCCCTAGTATAATGCCTTCAGAAATCCGTAAAAATTTGCCAGATTCTGAAGAAGCCAATTCTCGATGCATTGTGACCGGTAAGCTCCCAGTAGCTGTCCCAATCAGGTTTCCCTGAATTATGCGACCCGGATCCAAAATTTCACCACTTTTTACGATTTCTCGATTTCGGCGATTTTCCATAGTATAATGCCTTAAGAAATCCGTAAAAATTCGCCAGATTCCAACGAAGCCAATTCTCAATGCATTGTGACCGGTAAGCTCCCAGTAGCTGTCCCAATCAGGTTTCCCTTAATTATGAGACCGGATCCAAATTTTCACCACTTTTTACGATTTCTCGATTTCGGCAATTTTTCCTAGTATAATGCCTTCAGAAATCCGTAAAAATTCGCCAGATTCCGACGAACCCAATTCCCGATGCATTGTGACAGGTAAGCTCCCAGTAGCTGTTCCAATCAGATTTCCCTGAATTATGAGACCCGGATCAAAAATTTCATCACTTTTTACGATTTCGGCGATTTTCCCTAATATAATGCCTTCAGAAATCCGTAAAAATTCGCCAGATTCCAATTCTCGATGCATTGTGACCGGTAAGCTCCCAGTAGCTGTCCCAATCAGGTTTCCTTGAATTATGGGACCCGGATCCAAAATTTCACCACTTTTTACGATTTCTCGATTTCGGCGATTTTCCCTAGTATAATGCCTTCAGAAATCCGTGAAAATTCGCCAGATTTCGATGAACCCAATTCTCGATGCATTGTGACAGGTAAGCTCCCAGAAGCTGTTCCAATAAGATTTCCCTAAATTATGGGACCCGGATCGAAAATTTCATCACTTTTTACGATTTCTCGATTTCGGCGATTTTCCCTATTATAATTCCTTCAGAAATCCGTAAAAATTCGCCAGATTCCAATTCTCGATGCATTGTGACCGGTAAGCTCCCACTAGCTGTCCCAATCAGGTTTCCTTGAATTATGGGACCCGGATCCAAAATTTCACCACTTTTTACGATTTCTCGATTTCGGCGATTTTCCATAGTATAATGCCTTCAAAAATCCGTAAAAATTCGCCAGATTCCGACGAAGCCAATTCTCGATGCATTGTGACCGGTAAGCTCCCAGTAGCTATCCCAATCAGGTTTCCCTGAATTATGGGACCCAGATCCAAAATTTCACCACTTTTGACGATTTCTAGATTTCGGCGATTTTCCATAGTATAATGCCTTCAGAAATCCGTAAAAATTCGCTAGATTCCGACGAAGCCAATTCTCGATGCATTGTGATCGGTAAGCTCCCAGTAGCTGTCCCAATCAGGTTTCCCTGAATTATGGTACCCGGATAAAAAATTTCACCACTTTTTACGATTTCTCGATTTCGGCGATTTTCCCTAGTATAATGCCTTCAGAAATCCGTAAAAATTCGACGAAGCCAATTCTCGATGCATTGTGACCGGTAAGCTCCTAGCAGCTGTCCCAATCAGGTTTCCCTGAATTATGGAACCCGGATGTAAAATTTCTCCACTTTTTACGATTTCTCGATTTCGGCGATTTTCCCTAGTATAATGCCTTCAGAAATCCGTAAAAATTCGACGAATCCAATTATCGATGCATTGTGACCGATAAGCTCCCAGTAGCTGTCCCAATCAGGTTCCCTGAATTATGGGACCCGGATCCAAAATTTCACCACTTTTTACGATTTCTCGATTTCGGGGATTTTCCCTAGTATAATGCCTTCAGAAATCCGTAAAAATTTGCCAGATTCTGACGAAGCCAATTCTCGATGCATTGTGACCGGTAAGCTCCCAGTAGCTGTTCCAATCAGGTTTCCCTAAATTATGCGACCCGGATCCAAAATCTCACCACTTTTTACGATTTCTCGATTTCGGCGATTTTCCATAGTATAATGCCTTCAGAAATACGTAAAAATTCGCCAGATTCCGACGAAACCAATTCTCGATGCATTGTGACCGGTAAGCTCCCAGTAGCTGTCCCAATCAGGTTTCCCTTAATTATGGGACCGGATCCAAAATTTCACCACTTTTTACGATTTCTCGATTTCGTCGATTTTCCCTAGTATAATGCCTTCAGAAATCCGTAAAAATTCGACGAAACAAATTCTCGATGCATTGTGACCGGTAAGCTCCCAGTACCTTTCCCAATCAGGTTTCCCTGAATTATGGGACCCGGATCCAAAATTTCACCACTTTTTACGATTTCTCGATTTCGGCGATTTTCCCTAGTATAATGCCTTCAGAAATCCGTAAAAATTCGACGAAGCCAATTCTCGATGCATTGTGACCGGTAAACTCCTAGCAGCTGTCCCAATCAGGTTTCCCTGAATTATGGGACCCGGATCCAAAATTTCACCACTTTTTACGATTTCTCGATTTCGGCGATTTTCCTTAGTATAATGCCTTCAGAAATCCGTAAAAATTTGACGAAGCCAATTCTCGATGCATTGTGACCGGTAAGCTCCCAGTAGCTGTCCAAATCAGGTTTCCTTGAATTATGGGACCCGGATCCAAAATTTCACCACTTTTTACGATTTCTCGATTTCGTCGATTTTCCCTAGTATAATGCCTTAAGAAATCCGTAAAAATTTGCCAGATTTCGACGAAGCCAATTCACGATGCATTGTGACCGGTAAGCTCCCAGTAGCTGTCCCAATCTGGTTTCCCTGAATTATGGGACCCGGATCTAAAATTTCATCACTTTTTACGATTTCTCGATTTCGGCGATTTTCCCTAGTATAATGCCTTCAGAAATCCGTAAAAATTCGACGAAGCCAATTATCGATGCATTGTGACCGGTAAGCTACCAGTAGCTGTCCCAATCAGGTTCCCTGAATTATGGGACCCGGATCCAAAATTTCACCACTTTTTAGGATTTCTCGATTTCGGCAATTTTCCCTAGTATAATGCCTTCAGAAATCCGTAAAAATTTGCCAGATTCTGAAGAAGCCAATTCTCGATGCATTGTGACCGGTAAGCTCCCAGTAGCTGTCCCAATCAGGTTTCCCTGAATTATGCGACCCGGATCCAAAATTTCACCACTTTTTACGATTTCTCGATTTCGGCGATTTTCCATAGTATAATGCCTTAAGAAATCCGTAAAAATTCGCCAGATTCCAACGAAGCCAATTCTCGATGCATTGTGACCGGTAAGCTCCCAGTAGCTGTCCCAATCAGGTTTCCCTTAATTATGAGACCGGATCCAAATTTTCACCACTTTTTACGATTTCTCGATTTCGGCAATTTTTCCTAGTATAATGCCTTCAGAAATCCGTAAAAATTCGCCAGATTTCGACGAACCCAATTCCCGATGCATTGTGACAGGTAAGCTCCCAGTAGCTGTTCCAATCAGATTTCCCTGAATTATTAGACCCGGATCAAAAATTTCATCACTTTTTACGATTTCGGCGATTTTCCCTAGTATAATGCCTTCAGAAATCCGTAAAAATTCGCCAGATTCCAATTCTCGATGCATTGTGACCGGTAAGCTCCCAGTAGCTGTCCCAATCAGGTTTCCTTGAATTATGGGACCCGGATCCAAAATTTTACCACTTTTTACAATTTCTCGATTTCGGCGATTTTCCCTAGTATAATGCCTTCAGAAATCCGTAAAAATTCGCCAGATTCCGACGAACCCAATTCTCGATGTATTGTGACAGGTAAGCTCCCAGAAGCTGTTCCAATAAGATTTCCCTAAATTATGGGACCCGGATCGAAAATTTCATCACTTTTTACGATTTCTCGATTTCGGCGATTTTCCCTATTATAATGCCTTCAGAAATCCGTAAAAATTCGCTAGATTCCAATTCTCGATGCATTGTGACCGGTAAGCTCCCACTAGCTGTCCCAATCAGGTTTCCTTGAATTATGGGACCCGGATCCAAAATTTCACCACTTTTTACGATTTCTCGATTTCGGCGATTTTCCATAGTATAATGCCTTCAAAAATCCGTAAAAATTCGCCAGATTCCGACGAAGCCAATTCTCGATGCATTGTGACCGGTAAGCTCCCAGTAGCTATCCCAATCAGGTTTCCCTGAATTATGGGACCCAGATCCAAAATTTCACCACTTTTGACGATTTCTAGATTTCGGCGATTTTCCATAGTATAATGCCTTCAGAAATCCGTAAAAATTCGCTAGATTCCGACGAAGCCAATTCTCGATGCATTGTGATCGGTAAGCTCCCAGTAGCTGTCCCAATCAGGTTTCCCTGAATTATGGTACCCGGATAAAAAATTTCACCACTTTTTACGATTTCTCGATTTCGGCGATTTTCCCTAGTATAATGCCTTCAGAAATCCGTAAAAATTCGACGAAGCCAATTCTCGATGCATTGTGACCGGTAAGCTCCTACCAGCTGTCCCAATCAGGTTTCCCTGAATTATGGGACCCGGATCTAAAATTTCTCCACTTTTTACGATTTCTCGATTTCGGCGATTTTCCCTAGTATAATGCCTTCAGAAATCCGTAAAAATTCGACGAAGCCAATTATCGATGCATTGTGACCGGTAAGCTCCCAGTAGCTGTCCCAATCAGGTTCCCTGAATTATGGGACCCGGATCCAAAATTTCACCACTTTTTACGATTTCTCGATTTCGGCGATTTTCCCTAGTATAATGCCTTCAGAAATCCGTAAAAATTTGCCAGATTCTGACGAAGCCAATTCTCGATGCATTGTGACCGGTAAGCTCCCAGTAGCTGTTCCAATCAGGTTTCCCTGAATTATGCGACCCGGATCCAAAATCTCACCACTTTTTACGATTTCTCGATTTCGGCGATTTTCCATAGTATAATGCCTTCAGAAATACGTAAAAATTCGCCAGATTCCGACGAAACCAATTCTCGATGCAGTGTGACCGGTAAGCTCCCAGTAGCTGTCCCAATCAGGTTTCCCTTAATTATGGGACCGGATCCAAAATTTCACCACTTTTTACGATTTCTCGATTTCTCGATTTCGGCGATTTTTCCTAGTATAATGCTTTCAGAAATTCGTAAAAATTCGCCAGATTCCGATGAACTCAATTCTCGATGCATTGTGACAGGTAAGCTCCCAGTAGCTGTTCTAATCAGATTTCCCTTAATTATGGGAACCGGATCAAAAATTTCATCACTTTTTACGATTTCTCGATTTCGGCGATTTTCCATAGTATAACGCCTTCAGAAATCCGTAAAAATTCGCCAGATTCCAATTCTCGATGCATTGTGACCGGTAAGGTCCCAGTAGCTGTCCCAATCAGGTTTCCTTGAATTATGGGACCCGGATCCAAAATTTCACCACTTTTTACGATTTCTCGATTTCGTCGATTTTCCCTAGTATAATGCCTTAAGAAATCCGTAAAAATTTGCCAGATTCCGACGAAGCCAATTCACGATGCATTGTGACCGGTAGGCTCCCAGTAGCTGTCCCAATCAGGTTTCCCTGAATTATGGGACCCGGATCTAAAATTTCACCACTTTTTACGATTTCTCGATTTCGGCGATTTTCCCTAGTATAATGCCTTCAGAAATCCGTAAAAATTCGACGAAGCCAATTATCGATGCATTGTGACCGGTAAGCTCCCAGTAGCTGTCCCAATCAGGTTCCCTGAATTATGGGACCCGGATCCAAAATTTCACCACTTTTTACGATTTCTCGATTTCGGCGATTTTCCCTATTATAATGCCTTCAGAAATCCGTAAAAATTTGCCATATTCTGACGAAGCCAATTCTCGATGCATTGTGACCGGTAAGCTCCCAGTAGCTGTCCCAATCAGGTTTCCCTGAATTATGCGACCCGGATCAAAAATCTCACCACTTTTTACGATTTCTCGATTTCGGCGATTTTCCATAGTATAATGCCTTCAGAAATACGTAAAAATTCGCCAGATTCCGACGAAACCAATTCTCGATGCATTGTGACCGGTAAGCTCCCAGTAGCTGTCCCAATCAGGTTTCCCTTAATTATGGGACCAGATCCAAAATTTAACCACTTTTTACGATTTCTCGATTTCTCGATTTCGGCGATTTTCCCTAGTATAATGCCTTCAGAAATCCGTAAAAATTCGACGAAGCCAATTATCGATGCATTGTGACCGGTAAGCTCCCAGTAGCTGTCCCAATCAGGTTCCCTGAATTATGGGACCCGGATCCAAAATTTCACCACTTTTTACGATTTCTCGATTTCGGCGATTTTCCATAGTATAATGCCTTCAGAAATCCGTAAAAATTCGACAGATTCCAATTCTCGATGCATTATGACCGGTAAGATCCCAGTAGCTGTCCCAATCAGGTTTCCTTGAATTATGGGACCCGGATCCAAAATTTCACCACTTTTTACGATTTCTCGATTTTGGCGATTCTCCCTCGTATAATACGTTCAGAAATCCGTAAAAATTCGCCAGATTCCGACGAAGCCAATTCTCGATGCATTGTGACTGGTAAGCTCCCAGTAGCTGTCGCAATCAGGTTTCCCTGAATTATGGGACCCAGATCCAAAATTTCACCACTTTAGACGATTTCTCGATTTCGGCGATTTTCCCTAGTATAATGCCTTCAGAAATCCGTAAAAATTCGCCAGATTCCGACGAAACCAATTCTCGATGCATTGTGACCGGTAAGCTCCCAGTAGATGTCCCAATCAGGTTTTCCTGAATTATGGGACCCGGATCAAAAATTTCACCGCTTTTTATGATTTCTCGATTTCGGCGATTTTCCCTAGTATAATGCCTTCAGAAATCCGTAAAAATTCGCTAGATTCAAATTCTCGATGCATTGTGACCCGTAAGCTCCCAGTAGCTGTCCCAATCAGGTTTCCTTGAATTATGGGACCCGGATCCAAAATTTCACCACTTTTTACGATTTTTCGATTTCGGCGATTTTCCCTTGTATAATGACTTCAGAAATCCGTAAAAATTCGACGAAGCCAATTATCGATGCATTGTGACCGGTAAGCTCCCAGTAGCTGTCCCAATCAGGTTTCCCTGAATTATGGGACCCGGATCCAAAATTTCACCACTTTTTACGATTTCTCGATTTCGTCTATTTTCCCTAGTATAATGCCTTAAGAAATCCGTGAAAATTTGCCAGATTCCGACGAAGCCAATTCACGATGCATTGTGACCGGTAAGCTCCCAGTAGCTGTCCCAATCAGGTTTCCCTGAATTATGGGACCCGGATCTAAAATTTCACCACTTTTTACGATTTCTCGATTTCGGCGATTTTCCCTAGTATAATGCCTTAAGAAATCCGTAAAAATTCGACGAAGCCAATTATCGATGCATTGTGACCGGTAAGCTCCCAGTAGCTGTCCCAATCAGGTTCCCTGAATTATGGGACCCGGATCCAAAATTTCACCACTTTTTACGATTTCTCGATTTCGGCGATTTTCCCTAGTATAATGCCTTAAGAAATCCGTAAAAATTCGACGAAGCCAATTATCGATGCATTGTGACCGGTAAGCTCCCAGTAGCTGTCCCAATCAGGTTCCCTGAATTATGGGACCCGGATCCAAAATTTCACCACTTTTTACGATTTCTCGATTTCGGCGATTTTCCCTAGTGTAATGCCTTCAGAAATCCGTAAAAATTTGCCAGATTCTGACGAAGCCAATTCTCGATGCATCGTGACCGGTAAGCTCCCAGTAGCTGTCCCAATCAGGTTTCCCTGAATTATGCGACCCGGATCCAAAATCTCACCACTTTTTACGATTTCTCGATTTCGGCGATTTTCCATAGTATAATGCCTTCAGAAATCCGTAAAAATTCGCCAGATTCAGACGAAGCCAATTCTCGATGCATTGTGACCGGTAAGCTCCCAGTAGCTGTCCCATTCAGGTTTCCCTGAATTATGGGACCCGGATCCAAAATTTCACCACTTTTTACGATTTCTCGATTTCGTCGATTTTCCCTAGTATAATGCCTTCAGAAATCCGTAAAAATTCGACGAAGCCAATTCTCGATGCATTGTGACCGGTAAGCTCCTAGAAGCTGTCCCAATCAGGTTTCCCTGAATTATGCGACCCGGATCCAAAATTTCACCACTTTTTACGATTTCTCGATTTCGGCGATTTTCCATAGTATAATGCCTTCAGAAATCCGTAAAAATTCGCCATATTCCGACGAAGCCAATTCTCGATGCATTGTGACCGGTAAGCTCCCAGTAGCTGTCCCAATCAGGTTTTCCTTAATTATGGGACCCGGATCCAAAATTTCACCACTTTTTACGATTTCTCGATTTCGGCGATTTTTCCTAGTATAATGCCTTCAGAAATCCGTAAAAATTCGCCAGATTCCGATGAACCCAATTCTCGATGCATTGTGACAGGTAAGCTCCCAGAAGCTGTTCCAATAAGATTTCCCAGAATTATGGGACCCGGATCAAAAATTTCATCACTTTTTACGATTTCTCGATTTTGGCGATTTTCCCTATTATAATGCGTTCAGAAATCCGTAAAAATTCGCCAGATTCCAATTCTCGATGCATTGTGACCGGTCAGCTCCCAGTAGCTGTCCCAATCAGGTTTCCTTGAATTATGGGACCCGGATCCAAAATTTCACCACTTTATACGATTTCTCGATTTCGGCGATTTTCCCTTGTATAATGACTTCAGAAATCCGTAAAAATTCGCCAGATTCCGACGAAGCCAATTCTCGATGCATTGTGACCGGTAAGCTCCCAGTAGCTGTCCCAATCAGGTTTTCCTGAATTATGGGACCCAGATCCAAAATTTCACCACTTTTGATGATTTCTCGATTTCGGCGATTTTCTATAGTATAATGCCTTCAGAAATTCGTAAAAATTCGCCAGATTCCGACGAAGCCAATTCTCGATGCATTGTGACCGGTAAGCTCCCAGTAGCTGTCCCAATCAGGTTTCCCTAAATTATGGGACCCGGATCAAAAATTTCACCACTTTTTACGATTTCTCGATTTCGGCGATTTTCCATAGTATAATGCCTTCAGAAATCCGTAAAAATTCGCCAGATTCCGACGAAGCCAATTCTCGATGCATTGTGATCGGTAAGCTCCCAGTAGCTGTCCCAATAGGTTTCTCTGAATTATGGTACCCGGATCCAAAATTTCACCACTTTTTACGATTTCTCGATTTCGGCGATTTTCCCTAGTATAATGCCTTCAGAAATCCGTAATAATTCGACGAAGCCAATTCTCGATGCATTGTGACCGGTAAGCTCCTAGCAGCTGTCCCAATCAGGTTTCCCTGAATTATGCGACCCGGATCAAAAATTTCACCACTTTTTACGATTTCTCGATTTCGGCGATTTTCCCTAGTATAATGCCTTCAGAAATCCGTAAAAATTCGCCAGATTCCGACGAACCCAATTCTCGATGCATTGTGACAGGTAAGCTCCCAGAAGCTGTTCCAATAAGATTTCCCTGAATTATGGGACCCAGATCAAAAATTTCATCACTTTTTACGATTTCTCGATTTCGGCGATTTTCCCTATTATAATGCCTTCAGAAATCCGTAAAAATTCTCCAGATTTCGACGAAGCCAATTCTCGATGCATTGTGACCGGTAAGCTCCTAGCAGCTGTCCCAATCAGGTTTCCCTGAATTATGGGACCCGGATAAAAAATTTCACCACTTTTTACGATTTCTCGATTTCGGCGATTTTCCCTAGTATAATGCCTTCAGAAATCCGTAAAAATTCGCCAGATTTCGACGAAGTCAATTCTCGATGCATTGTGACCGGTAAGCTCCCAGTAGCTATCCCAATCAGGTTTCCCTGAATTATGGGACCCGGATCAAAAATTTCACCACTTTTGACGATTTCTCGATTTCTTCGATTTTCCCTAGTATAATGCCATCAGAAATCCGTAAAAATTCGCCAGATTTCGACGAAGCCAATTCTCGATCCATTGTGACCGGTAAGCTCCCAGTAGCTGTCCCAATCAGGTTTCCCTGAATTATGGGACCCGGAACAAAAATTTCACCACTTTTTACGATTTCTCGATTTCGGCGATTTTCGCTAGTATAATGCCTTAAGAAATCCATAAAAATTTGCCAGATTCCGACGAAGCCAATTCTCGATGCATTGTGATCGGTAAGCTCCCAGTAGCTGTCCCAATCAGGTTTCCCTGAATTATGGTACCCGGATCTAAAATTTCACCACTTTTTACGATTTCTCGATTTCGGCGATTTTCCCTAGTATAATGCCTTCAGAAATCCGTAAAAATTCGACGAAGCCAATTCTCGATGCATTATGACCGGTAAGCTCCTAGCAGCTGTCCCAATCAGGTTTCCCTGAATTATGCGACCCGGATCCAAAATTTCACCACTTTTTACGATTTCTCGATTTCGGCGATTTTCCATAGTATAATGCCTTCAGAAATCCCTAAAAATTCGCAAGATTCCGAAGAAGCCAATTCTCGATGCATTGTGACCGGTAAGCTCCCAGTAGCTGTCCCAATCAGGTTTCCCTTAATTATGGGACCCAGATCCAAAATTTCACCACTTTTTACGATTTCTCGATTTCGGCGATTTTCCCTAGTATAATGCCTTCAGAAATCCGTAAAAATTCGCCAGATTCCGATGAACCCAATTCTCGATGCATTGTGACCGGTAAGCTCCTAGAAGCTGTTCCAATAAGATTTCCCTGAATTATGGGACCCGGATCAAAAATTTCATCACTTTTTACGATTTCTCGATTTCGGCGATTTTCCCTATTATAATGCCTTCAGAAATCCGTAAAAATTTGCCAGATTCCAATTCTCGATGCATTGTGACCGGTAAGCTTCCAGTAGCTGTCCCAATCAGGTTTCCTTGAATTATAGGACCCGGATCCAAAATTTCACCACTTTTTACAATTTCTCGATTTCGGCGATTTTCCCTTGTATAATGCCTTCAGAAATCCGTAAAAATTCGCTAGATTCCGACGAAGCCAATTCTCGATGCATTGTGACCGGTAAGCTCCCAGTAGATGTCCCAATCAGGTTTCCCTGAATTATGGGACCCAGATCCAAAATTTCACCACTTTTGATGATTTCTCGATTTCGGCGATTTTCCATAGTATAATGCCTTCAGAAATCCGTAAAAATTCGCCAGATTCCGACGAAGCCAATTCTCGATGGATTGTGATCGGTAAGCTCCCAGCAGCTGTCCCAATCAGTTTTCCCTGAATTATGGGACCCGGATCCAAAATTTCACCACTTTTTACGATTTCTCGATTTCGGCGATTTTCCATAGTATAATACCTTCAGAAATCCGTAAAAATTCGCCAAATTCCGACGAACCCAATTCTCGATGCATTAGGACTGGTAAGCTCCCAGTAGCTGTTCCAATCAGATTTCCCTGAATTATGGGACTCGGATCCAAAATTTCATCACCTTTTACGATTTCTCGATTTCGGCGATTTTCCCTAGTATAATGCCTTCAGAAATCCGTAAAAATTCGCCAGATTCTCGATGCATTATGACAGGCAAGCTCCCAGTAGCTGTTCCAATCAGATTTCCCTGAATTATGGTACCCGGATCCAAAATTTCACCAGTTTTTACGATTTCTCGATTTCGGCGATTTTTCCTAGTATAATGCCTTCAGAAATTCGTAAAAATTCGACGAAGCCAATTCTCGATGCATTGTGACCGGTAAGCTCCCAGTAGCTGTCCCAATAAGGTTTCCTTGAATTATGGGACCCGGATCTAAAATTTCACCACTTTTTTCGATTTCTCGATTTCGGCGATTTTCCCTAGTATAATGCCTTCAGAAATCCGTAAAAATTCGACGAAGCCAATTCTCGATGCATTGTGACCGGTAAGCTCCCAGTAGCTGTCCCAATCAGATTTCCCTGAATTATGGGACCCGGATCTAAAATTTCACCACTTTTTACGATTTCTCGATTGCGGCGATTTTCCCTAGTATAATGCCTTCAGAAATCCGTAAAAATTCGACGAAGCCAATTCTCGATGCATTGTGACCGGTAAGATCCCAGTAGCTGTCCCAATTAGGTTTCCCTGAATTATGGGACCCGAATCAAAAATTTTACCACTTTTTACGATTTCTCGATTTCGGCGATTTTTTCTAGTATAATGTCTTCAGAAATCCGTAAAAATTTGCCAGATTCCGACGAAGCCAATTCTCGATGCATTGTGACCGGTAAGCTCCCAGTAGCTATCCCAATCAGGTTTCCCTGAATTATGGTACCCGGATCAAAAATTTCACTACTTTTTACGATTTCTCGATTTCGGCGATTTTCCCTAGTATAATGCCTTCAGAAATCCATAAAAATTCGACGAAGTCAATTCTCGATGCATTGTGACCGGTAAGCTCCCAGCAGCTGTCCCAATAAGGTTTCCCATAATTATGGGACCCGGATCATAAATTTCACCACTTTTGACGATTTCTCGATTTCTTCGATTTTCCCTACTATAATGTCATCAGAAATTCGTAAAAATTCGCCAGATTTCGACGAAGCCAATTCTCGATCCATTGTGACCGGTAAGCTCCCAGTAGCTGTCCCAATCAGGTTTCCCTGAATTATGGGACCCGGAACAAAAATTTCACCACTTTTTACGATTTCTCGATTTCGGCGATTTTCCCTAGTATAATGCCTTAAGAAATCCATAAAAATTTGCCAGATTCCGACGAAGCCAATTCTCGATGCATTATGATCGGTAAGCTCCCAGTAGCTATCCCAATCAGGATTCCCTGAATTATGGTACCCGGATCTAAAATTTCACCACTTTTTACGATTTCTCGATTTCGGCGATTTTCCCTAGTATAATGCCTTCAGAAATCCGTAAAAATTCGACGAAGCCAATTCTCGATGCATTATGACCGGTAAGCTCCTAGCAGCTGTCCCAATCAGGTTTCCCTGAATTATGCGACCCGGATCCAAAATTTCACCACTTTTTACGATTTCTCGATTTCGTCGATTTTCCATAGTATAATGCCTTCAGAAATTCCTAAAAATTCGCAAGATTCCGAAGAAGCCAATTCTCGATGCATTGTGACCGGTAAGCTCCCAGTAGCTGTCCCAATCAGGTTTCCCTTAATTATGGGACCCGGATCCAAACTTTCACCACTTTTTACGATTTCTCGATTTCGGCGATTTTCCCTTGTATAATGCCTTCAGAAATCCGTAAAAATTCGCCAGATTCCGACGAAGCCAATTCTCGATGCATTGTGACCGGTAAGCTCCCAGTAGCTGTTCCAATAAGATTTCCCTGAATTTTGGGACCCGGATCAAAAATTTCATCACTTTTTACGATTTCTCGATTTCGGCGATTTTCCATAGTATAATGCCTTCAGAAATCCGTAAAAATTCGCCAGATTCCGACGAAGCCAATTCTCGATGCATTGTGATCGGTAAGCTCCCAGCAGCTGTCCCAATCAGTTTTTCCTGAATTATGGGACCCGGATCAAAAATTTCACCACTTTTTACGATTTCTCGATTTCGGCGATTTTCCATAGTATAATGCCTTCAGAAATCCGTAAAAATTCGCCAAATTCCGACGAACCCAATTCTCGATACATTATGACAGGTAAGCTCCCAGTAGCTGTTCCAATCAGATTTCCCTGAATTATGGGACCCGGATCAAAAATTTCATCACTTTTTACGATTTCTCGATTGCGGCGATTTTCCCTAGTATAATGCCTTCAGAAATCCGTAAAAATTCGCCAGATTCCAATTCTCGATGCATTATGACCGGTAAGCTCCCAGTAGCTGTCCCAATCAGGTTTCCTTGAATTATGGGACCCGGATCCAAAATTTAACCACTTTTTACGATTTCTCGATTTCGGCGATTTTCCCTTGTATAATGCGTTCAGAAATCCGTAAAAATTCGCCAGATTCCGACGAAGCCAATTCTCGATGCATTGTGACCGGTATGCTCCCAGTAGCTGTCCCAATCAGGTTTCTTTGAATTATGGTACCCGGATCCAAAATTTCACCACTTTTTACGATTTCTCGATTTCGGCGATTTTTCCTAGTATAATGCCTTCAGAAATTCGTAAAAATTCGACGAAGCCAATTCTCGATGCATTGTGACCGGTAAGCTCCCAACAGCTGTCCCAATAAGGTTTCCTTGAATTATGGGACCCGGATCTAAAATTTCACCACTTTTTACGATTTCTCGATTTCGGCGATTTTCCCTAGTATAATGCCTTCAGAAATCCGTAAAAATTCGACGAAGCGAATTCTCGATGCATTGTGACCGGTAAGTTCCCAGTAGCTGTCCCAATCAGATTTCCCTGAATTATGGGTCCCGGATCTAAAATTTCACCACTTTTTACGATTTCTCGATTGCGGCGATTTTCCCTAGTATAATGCCTTCAGAAATCCGTAAAAATTCGACGAAGCCAATTCTCGATGCATTGTGACCGGTAAGATCCCAGTAGCTGTCCCAATTAGGTTTTCCTGAATTATGGGACCCGAATCAAAAATTTTACCACTTTTTACGATTTCTCGATTTCGGCGATTTTTTCTAGTATAATGTCTTCAGAAATCCGTAAAAATTTGCCAGATTCCGACGAAACCAATTCTCGATGCATTGTGACCGGTAAGCTCCCAGTAGCTATCCCAATCAGGTTTCCCTGAATTATGGTACCCGGATCAAAAATTTCACTACTTTTTACGATTTCTCGATTTCGGCGATTTTCCCTAGTATAATGCCTTCAGAAATCCATAAAAATTCGACGAAGTCAATTCTCGATGCATTGTGACCGGTAAGCTCCCAGCAGCTGTCCCAATAAGGTTTCCCATAATTATGGGACCCGGATCAAAAATTTCACCACTTTTTACGATTTCTCGATTTCGGCGATTTTCCCTAGTATAATGCCTTAAGAAATCCGTAAAAATTCGACAGATTTCGACGAAACCAATTCTCGATGCCTTGTGACCGGTAAGCTCCCAGTAGCTGTCCCAATCAGGTTTCCCTTAATTATTGGACCCGGATCCAAAATTTCACCAATTTTTACGATTTCTCGATTTCGGCGATTTTCCCTAGTATAATGCCTTCAGAAATCCGTAAAAATTCGACGAAGCCAATTCTCAATGCATTGTGACCGGTAAGCTCCCGGTAGCTGTCCCAATCAGGATTCCCTGAATTATGGGACCCGGATCCAAAATTTCACCACTTTTTACGATTTCTCGATTTCGTCGATTTTCTCTAGTATAATGCCTTAAGAAATCCGTAAAATTTGCTAGATTCAGACGAAGCCAATTCACGATGCATTGTGACCGGTTAGCTCCCAGTAGCTGTCCCAATAAGATTTCCCTGAATTATGAGACCAGGATCTAAAATTTCACCACTTTTTACGATTTCTCGATTTCGGCGATTTTCCCTAGTATAATGCCTTCAGAAATCCGTAAAAATTTGACGAAACCAATTCTCGATGCATTGTGACCGGTAAGCTCCAAGTAGCTGTCCCAATCAGGTTTCCCTAAATTATGGGACTCGGATCAAAAATTTCACCACTTTTTACGATTTCTCGATTTCTGCGATTTTCCATAGTATAATGCCTTCAGAAATCCGTAAAAATTTGCCAGATTCCGACGAAGCCAATTCTCGATGCATTGTGACCGGTAAGCTCCCAGTAGCTGTCCCAATCAGGTTTTCCTTAATTATGGGACCCGGATCCAAAATTTCACCACTTTTTACGATTTCTCGATTTCGGCGATTTTCCCTAGTATAATGCCTTCAGAAATCCGTAAAAATTCGCCAGATTCCGACGAACCCAATTCTCGATGCATTGTGACAGGTAAGCTCCCAGTAGCTGTTCCAATCAGATTTCCCTGAATTATGGGACCCGGATCCAAAATTTCATCACTTTTTACGATTTCTCGATTTCGGCAATATTCCCTAGTATAATGCCTTCAGAAATCCGTAAAAATTCGTCAGATTTTGACGAACCCAATTCTCGATGCATTGTGACCGGTAAGCTCCCAGTAGCTATCCCAAACAGGTTTCATTGAATTATGTGACCCGGATCCAAAATTTCACCACTTTTTACGATTTCTCGATTTCGGCGATTTTCCCTAGTATAATGCCTTCAGAAATCCGTAAAAATTCGCCAGATTCAAATTCTCGATGCATTGTGACCGGTAAGCTCCCAGTAGCTATCCCAATCAGGTTTCCCTGAATTATGGGACCCGGATCCAAAAATTCACCACTTTTTACGATTTCTCGATTTCGGCAATTTTTCCTTGTATAATGCCTTCAGAAATCCGTAAAAAAATCGCCAGATTCTGACGAATCTAATTCTCGATGCATCGTGACCGGTAAGCTCCCAGTAGCTGTCCCAATCAGGTTTCCCTAAATTATGAGACCAGGATCTAAAATTTCACCACTTTTTACGATTTATCGATTTCGGCGATTTTCGCTAGTATAATGCCTTCAGAAATCCGTAAAAATTCGACGAAACCAATTCTCGATGCATTGTGACCGGTAAGCTCCCAGTAGCTGTCCCAATCAGGTTTCCCTAAATTATGGGACTCGGATCAAAAATTTCACCACTTTTTACGATTTCTCGATTTCTGCGATTTTCCATAGTATAATGCCTTCAGAAATCCGTAAAAATTTGCCAGATTCCGACGAAGCCAATTCTCGATGCATTGTGACCGATAAGCTCCCAGTAGCTGTCCTAATCAGGTTTCCCTTAATTATGGGTCCCGGATCCAAAATTTCACCACTTTTTACGATTTCTTGATTTCGGCAATTTTTCCTAGTATAATGCCTTCAGAAATCCGTAAAAATTCGCCAGAATCCAATTCTCGATGCATTGTGACCGATAAGCTCCCAGTAACTGTCCCAATCAGGTTTCCCTAAATTATGGGACCCGGATCAAAAATTTCACCACTTTTTACGATTTCTCGATTTCGGCGATTTTCCCTAGTATAATGCCTTCAGAAATCCGTAAAAATTCGCCAAATTCCGATGAAGCCAATTCTCAATGCATTATGACCGTTAAGCTCCCAGTAGCTGTCCCAACTAGGTTTCCCTGAATTATGCTACCCGAATCAAAAATTTTACCACTTTTTACGATTTCTGGATTTCGGCGATTTTCCCTAATATAATGCCTTCAGAAATCCGTAAAAATTCGCCAGATTCCGACGAAGCCAATTATCGATGCATTGTGACCGGTAAGCTCCCAGTAGCTGTCCCAATCAGGTTTCCCTGAATTATGGTACCCGGATCAAAAATTTCACTACTTTTTACGATTTCTCGATTTCGGCGATTTTCCCTAGTATAATGCCTTCAGAAATCCATAAAAATTCGACGAAGTCAATTCTCGATGCATTGTGACCGGTAAGCTCCCAGCAGCTGTCCCAATAAGGTTTCCCATAATTATGGGACCCGGATCCAAAATTTCACCACTTTTTACGATTTCTCGATTTCGGCGATTTTCCCTAGTATAATGCCTTAAGAAATCTGTAAAAATTCGACAGATTTCGACGAAACCAATTCTCGATGCCTTGTGACCAGTAAGCTCCCAGTAGCTGTCCCAATCAGGTTTCCCTTAATTATGGGACCCGGATCCAAAATTTCACCACTTTTTACGATTTCTTGATTTCGGCAATTTTTCCTAGTATAATGCCTTCAGAAATCCGTAAAAATTCGCCAGATTCCAATTCTCGATGCATTGTGACCGATAAGCTCCCAGTAGCTGTCCCAATCAGGTTTCCCTAAATTATGGGACCCGGATCAAAAATTTCACCACTTTTTACGATTTCTCGATTTCGGCGATTTTCCCTAGTATAATGCCTTCAGAAATCCGTAAAAATTCGCCAAATTCCGATGAAGCCAATTCTCAATGCATTATGACCGTTAAGCTCCCAGTAGCTGTCCCAACTAGGTTTCCCTGAATTATGCTACCCGAATCAAAAATTTTACCACTTTTTACGATTTCTGGATTACGGCGATTTTCCCTAATATAATGCCTTCAGAAATCCGTAAAAATTCGCCAGATTCCGACGAAGCCAATTATCGATGCATTGTGACCGGTAAGCTCCCAGTAGCTGTCCCAATCAGGTTTCCCTGAATTATGGTACCCGGATCAAAAATTTCACTACTTTTTACGATTTCTCGATTTCGGCGATTTTCCCTAGTATAATGCCTTCAGAAATCCATAAAAATTCGACGAAGTCAATTCTTGATGCATTGTGACCGGTAAGCTCCCAGCAGCTGTCCCAATAAGGTTTCCCATAATTATGGGACCCGGATCAAAAATTTCACCACTTTTGACGATTTCTCGATTTCTTCGATTTTCCCTAGTATAATGTCATCAGAAATCCGTAAAAATTCGCCAGATTTCGACGAAGCCAATTCTCGATCCATTGTGACCGGTAAGCTCCCAGTAGCTGTCCCAATCAGGTTTCCCTGAATTATGGGACCCGGAACAAAAATTTCACCACTTTTTACGATTTCTCGATTTCGGCGATTTTCCCTAGTATAATGCCTTAAGAAATCCATAAAAATTTGCCAGATTCCGACGAAGCAAATTCTCGATGCATTGTGATCGGTAAGCTCCCAGTAGCTATCCCAATCAGGTTTCCCTGAATTATGGTACCCGGATCTAAAATTTCACCACTTTTTACGATTTCTCGATTTCGTCGATTTTCCCTAGTATAATGCCTTCAGAAATCCGTAAAAATTCGACGAAGCCAATTCTCGATGCATTGTGACCGGTAAGCTCCCAGTAGCTATCCAAATCAGGTTTCCCTGAATTATGCGACCCGGATAAAAAATTTCACCACTTTTTACGATTTCTCGATTTCGGCGATTTTCCCTAGTATAACGCCTTCAGAAATCCGTAAAAATTCGCCAGATTCTGACGAAACCAATTCTCGATGCATTGTGACCGGTAAGCTCCCAGTAGCTGTCCCAATCAGGTTTCCATTAATTATGGGACCCGGATTCAAAATTTCACCACTTTTTACGATTTCTCGATTTCGGCGATTTTTCCTAGTATAATGCCTTCAGAAGTCCGTAAAAATTCGACGAAGCCGATTCTCGATGTATTGTGACCGGTAATCTCCCAGCAGCTGTCCCAATCAGGTTTTCCTGAATTACGGGACCGGATCTAAAATTTCACCACTTTTCTCGATTTCGGCTAATTTTCCTAGCATTATGCCTTTAGAAATCCGTAAAAATTCGCGAGATTCCGACGACGCCAATTCTCGATGCATTGTGACCGGTAAGCTCCCAGTAGCTATCCAAATCAGGTTTCCCTGAATAATGGGACCCGGATAAAAAATTTCACCACTTTTTACGATTTCTCGATTTCGGCGATTTTCCCTAGTATTATGCCTTCAGAAATCCGTAAAAATTCGTTATATTCCGACGAAGCCAATTCTCGATGCATTGTGACCGGTAAGCTCCCAGTAGCTGTCCCAACTAGCTTTCCCAATCAGGTTTCCCTGAATTATGGGACCCGGATCCAAAATTTCACCACTTTTTACGATTTCTCGATTTCGGCGATTTTCCTTAGTATAATGCCTTTAGAAATCCGTAAAAATTCGACGAAGCCAATTCTCGATGCATTGTGACCGGTAAGCTCCCAGCAGCTGTCCCAATCAGGTTTCCCTGAATTATGCGACCCGGATCCAAAATTTCACCACTTTTTACGATTTCTCGATTTCGGCGATTTTCCCTTGTATAATGCCTTCAGAAATCCGTAAAAATTTTCCAGATTTCGACGAAACCAATTCTTGATGCATTGTGACCGGTAAGCTCCCAGTAGCTGTCCCAATCAGGTTTCCCTTAATTATCGGACCCGGATTCAAAATTTCACCACTTTTTACGATTTCTCGATTTCGGCGATTTTCCCTAGTACAATGCCTTCAGAAATCCGTAAAAATTCGACGAAGCCAATTCTCGATGCATTGTGACCGGTAAGCTCCTAGCAGCGGTCCCAATCAGGTTTCCCTGATTTATGGGACCCGGATCGAAAATTTCACCACTTTTTACGATTTCTCGATTTCGGCGATTTTCCCTAGTATAATGCCTTCAGAAATCCGTAAAAATTGGACGAAGCCAATTCTCGATGCATTGTGACCGTTAGGCTCCCAGTAGCTTTACCAATAAGGTTTCCCTAAATTATGGGACCCGGATCCAAAATTTCACCACTTTTTACGATTTCTCGATTTCGGTAATTTTCCCGAATATAATGCCTTCAGAAATCCGTAAAAATTCGCCAGATTCCGACGAAGCAAATTCTCGATGCATTGTGACCGGTAAGCTCCCAGTAACTGTCCCAATCTGGTTTCCCTAAATTATGCGACCCGGATCAAAAATTTCACAACTTTTTACGATTTCTTGATTTCGGCGATTTTCCCTAGCATAATGCCTTCAGAAATCCATAAAAATTCGACAAAGCCAATTCTCGATGCATTGTGACCGGTAAGCTCCCAGCAGCTGTCCCAATCAGGTTTCCCAGAATTATGAGACCTGGATCAAAAATTTCACCACTTTTTACGATTTCTCGATTTCGGCGTTTTTCCCTAGTATAATGCCTTCAAAAATCCGTAAAAATTCGCTAGATTCCGACGAAGCCAATTCTCGATGCATTGTGACCGGTAAGCTCCCAGTAACTGTCCCAATAAGGTTTCCCTGAATTATGGTACTCGAATCCAAAATTTCACCACTTTTTGCGATTTCTCGATTTCGGCGATTTTCCTTAGTATAATGACTTTAGAAATCCGTAAAAATTCGACGAAGACAATTCTCGATGCATTGTGACCGGTAAGCTCCCAGCAGCTGTCCCAATCAGGTTTCCCTAAATTATGCGACCCCGATCCAAAATTTCACCACTTTTTAAGATTTCTCGATTTCGGCGATTTTCACTAGTATAATGCCTTCAGAAATCCGTAAAAATTCACCAGATTCCGACGAAGCCAATTCTCGATGCATTTTTGACCGGTAAGCTCCTAGCAGCTATCCCAATCAGGTTTTCATGAATTATGGGACCCGGATCCAAAATTTCACCACTTTTTACGATTTCTCGATTTCGGCGAATTTCTCTAGTATAATGCCTTCAGAAATCCGTAAAAATTCGACGAAGCCAATTCTTGATGCATTGTGACCGGTAAGTTCCCAGCAGCTATCCCAATCAGTTTTCCCTGAATTATGGGACCCGGATCCAAAATTTCACCACTTTTTACGATTTCTCGATTTAGGCGATTTACCCTAGTATAATGCCTTCCGAAATCCGTAAAAATTCGCCAGATTCCGACGAAACCAATTCTTGATGCATTGTGACCGGTAAGCTCCCAGTAGCTATCCCAATCAGGTTTCCCTGAATTATGGGACCCGTATCAAAAATTTCACCACTTTTTACGATTTCTCAATTTCGGCGATTTTCCGTAGTATAATGCTTTCAGAAATGCGTAAAAATTCGCCAGACTCCTATGAAATAAATTCTCGATGCATTGTGACCGGTAAGCTCCCAGTAGCTTTCCCAATCAGGTTTCTATGAATTATGCGACCCGGATCGAAAATTTCACCACTTTTTACGATTTCTCGATTTCGGCGATTTTCCATAGTATAATGCCTTCAGAAATCCAAAAAAATTCGCCAGATTCCGACGAAGCCAATTCTCGCTGCATTGTGACCGTTAAGCTCCCAGTAGCTGTCCCAATCAGGTTTCCCTGAATTATGGGACCCGTATCAAAAATTTAACCACTTTTTACGATATCTCGATTTCGGCGATTTTCCCTAGTATAATGCCTTCAGAAATCCGCAAAAATTCGACGAAGCCAATTCTCGATGCATTGTGACCGGTAATCTCCCAGTAGCTGTCCCAATCAGGTTTTCCTTAATTATGGGACCCGTATAAAAAATTTCACCACTTTTCACGATATCTCGATTTCGGCGATTTTCCATAGTATAATGCCTTCAGAAATCCGTAAAAATTCGACGAAGCCAATTCTCGATGCATTGTGACCGGTAAGCTCCCAGCAGCTGTCCCAATCAGGTTTTCCTGAATTATGGGACCCGGATCCAAAATTTCACTTCTTTTTACGATTTCTCGATTTCGGCGATTTTTCCTAGTATAATGCCTTCAGAAATCCGAAAAAATTCTCCATACTCCGATGAAACCAATTCTCGATGCATTGTGACCGGTAAGCTCCCAGTAGCTGTTCCAATCAGGTTTCCCTGAATTATGGGACCCGTATCCAAAATTTCACCACTTTTTACGATTTCTCGATTTCGGCGATTTTCTCTAGAATAATGCCTTCAGAAATCCGCAAAAATTCGCCAGATTCCGACGAAGCCAATTCTCGATGCATTGTGATCGGTAAGCTCCCAGTAGCTGTCCCAATCAGGTTTCCCTGAATTATGCGACCCGGATCAAAAATTTTACCACTTTTTACGATTCCTCGATTTCGGCGATTTTCCTTAGTATAATGCCTTCAGAAATCCGTAAAAATTCGCCAGATTCCGACGAAGTCAATTCTTAATGCATTGTGACCGGTAAGCTCCCAGTAGCTGTCCCAATCAGATTTTCCTGAATTATGGGACCCGGATCCAAAATTTCACAACTTTTTACGATTTCTCGATTTCGGCGATTTTCCCTATTATAATGCCTTCAGAAATTCATAAAAATTCGACGAAGCCAATTCTCGATGTATTGTGACCGGTAAGCTCCCAGCAGCTGTCCCAATCAGCTTTCCCTGAATTATGGGACCTGGATCAAAAATTTCACCACTTTTTACGATTTCTCGATTTCGGCGATTTTACGTAGTATAATGCATTCAGAAATCCGTAAAAATTCGACGAAGCCAATTCTCGATGCATTGTGACCGGTAAGCTCCCAGCAGCTGTCCCAATAAGGTTTCCCATAATTATGGGACCCGGATCCAAAATTTCACGACTTTTTACGATTTCTCGATTTCGGCGATTTTCCATAGTATAATGCCTTAAGAAATCCGTAAAAATTCGCCAGATTTCGACGAAACCAATTCTCGATGCATTGTGACCGGTAAGCTCCTAGTAGCTGTCCCAATCAAGTTTCCCTTAATTATGGGACCCGGATCGAAAATTTCACCACTTTTTACGATTTCTCGATTTCGGCGATTTTCCCTAGTATAATGGCTTCAGAATTCCGTAAAAATTCGCCAGATTCAAATTCTCGATGCATTGTGACCGGTAAGCTCCCAGTAGCTGTCCCAATTTGGTTTACTTGAATTATGGGACTCGGATCCAAAATTTCATCACTTTTTACGATTTCTCGATTTCGGCAATTTTCCCTTGTATAATGCTTTCAGAAATCCGTAAAAATTCGCAAGATTCTGACGAAACCAATTCTCGATGCATTGTGACCGGTAAGCTCCCAGTAGCTGTCCTAATCATGTTTCCCTGAATTATGGGACCCAGATCAAAAATTTCAGCACTTTTGACGATTTCTCGATTTCGGCGATTTTCCCTAGTATAATGCCTTCAGAAATCCATAAAAATTCGCCAGATTCCTACGAAGCCAATTCTCAATGCATTGTGACCGTTAAGCTCCCAGTAGCTGTTCCAATCAGGTTTCCCTGAATTATGCGACCCGGAACAAAAATTTTACCACTTTTTACGATTCCTCGATTTTGGTGATTTTCCCTAGTATAATGCCTTCAGAAATCCGTAAAAATTCGCCAGATTCCGACGAAGCCAATTCTCGATGCATTGTGACCGGTAAGCTCCCAGTAGCTGTCCCAATCAGGTTTCCCTAAATTATGGGACCCGGATTCAAAATTTCACTACTTTTTATGATTTCTCGATTTCGGCGATTTTCCCTAGTATAATGCCTTCAGAAATCCATAAAAATTCGATGAAGCCAATTCTCGATGCATTGTGACCGGTAAGCTCCCAGCAGCTGTCCCAATCAGGCTTCCCTGAATTATGGGACCCGGATCAAAAATTTCTCTACTTTTTACGATTTTTTTATTTCGGCGATTTTTCCTAGTATAATACCTTAAGAAATCCGTAAAAATTCGCCAAATTTTGACGAAACCAATTCTCGATGCATTGTGACCGGTAAGCTCCCAGTAACTGTCCCAATCAGGTTTCCCTTAATTATTGGACCCGGATTCAAAATTTCACCACTTTTTACGATTTCTCGATTTCGGCAATTTTCCCTAGTATAATGCCTTTAGAAATCCGTAAAAATTCGACGAAGCCAATTCTCGATGCATTGTGACCGGTAAGCTCCCAGCAGCTGCCCCAATCAGGTCTTCCTGAATTATGCGACCCGGATCAAAAATTTTACCCCTTTTTACGATTTCTCGATTTCGGCGATTTTTCCTAGTATAATGCCTTTAAAAATCCGCAAAAATTCGCCACATTCCGACGAAGCCAATTCTCAATGCATTGTGACCGGTAAGCTCCCAGTAAATGTCCCAATCAGGTTTCGCTGAATTATGGGACCCGGATCCAAAATTTCACAACTTTTTACGATTTCTCGATTTCGGCGATTTTCCCTTGTATAATGCCTTCACAAATCCGTAAAACTTCGACGAAGCCAATTCTCGATGCATTGTGACCGGTAAGCTCCCAGTAGCTGTCCAAATAAGATTTCCCTGAATTATGGGACCCGGATCCAAAATTTCACCACTTTTTACGATTTCTCGATTTCGGCGATTTTCCCTTGTATAATGCCTTCAGAAATCCGTTAAAATTCGCCAGATTTCGACGAAGGCAATTCTCGATGCATTGTGACCGGTAAGCTCCCAGTAGCTGTCCTAATAAGGTTTCCCTGAATTATGGGACCCAGATCCAAAATTTCACCACTTTTTACGATTTCTCGATTTCGGCGATTTTCCCTAGTATAATGCCTACAGAAATCCGTAAAAATTTGCCAGATTCCGACGAAGCCAATTCTCGATGCATTGTGATCGGTAAGCTCCCAGTAGCTATCCCAATCAGGTTTCCCTAAATTATGGGACCCGGATCCAAAATTTCACCACTTTTTACGATTTCTCGATTTCGGCGATTTTCCCTAGTATAATGCCTTCAGAAATCCGAAAAAATTCGGTAGATTCAAATTCTCGATGCATTGTGACCGGTAAGCTCCCAGTAACTGTCCCAATTTGGTTTACTTGAATTATGGGACTCGGATCCAAAATTTCACCACTTTTTACGATTTCTCGATTTCGGCGATTTTCCCTTGTATAATGCTTTCAGAAATCCGTAAAAATTCGCCAGATTCCGACGAAACCAATTCTCGATGCATTGTGACCGGTAAGCTCCCAGTAGCTGTCCCAATCATGTTTCCCTGAATTATGGGACCCAGATCAAAAATTTCAGCACTTTTGACGATTTCTCGATTTCGGCGATTTTCCCTAGTATAATGCCTTCAGAAATCCGTAAAAATTCGCCATATTCCTACGGAGCCAATTCTCGATGCATTGTGACCGTTAAGCTCCCAGTAGCTGTTCCAATCAGGTTTCCCTGAATTATGCGACCCGGATCAAAAATTTTACCACTTTTTACGATTCCTCGATTTCGGCGATTTTCCCTAGTATAATGCCTTCAGAAATCCGTAAAAATTGGCCAGATTCTGACGAAGCCAATTCTCGATGCATTGTGACCGGTAAGCTCCCAGTAGCTGTCCCAATCAGGTTTCCCTAAATTATGGGACCCGGATTCAAAATTTCACTACTTTTTTCAATTTCTCGATTTCGGCGATTTTCCCTAGTATAATGCCTTCAGAAATCCATAAAAATTCGATGAAGCCAATTCTCGATGCATTGTGACCGGTAAGCTCCCAGCAGCTGTCCCAATCAGGCTTCCCTGAATTATGGGACCCGGATAAAAAATTTCACTACTTTTTACGATTTCTCGATTTCGGCGATTTTTCCTAGTATAATACCTTAAGAAATCCGTAAAAATTCGCCAGATTTTGACGAAACCAATTCTCGATGCATTGTGACCGGTAAGCTCCCAGTAGCTGTCCCAATCAGGTTTCCCTTAATTATTGGACCCGGATTCAAAATTTCACCACTTTTTACAATTTCTCGATTTCGGCAATTTTCCCTAGTATAATGCCTTTAGAAATCCGTAAAAATTCGACGAAGCCAATTCTCGATGCATTGTGACCGGTAAGCTCCCAGCAGCTGCCCCAATCAGGTTTCCCTGAATTATGCGACCC
The DNA here is from genome assembly GCA_947683425.1 of Excoecaria cochinchinensis. Taxonomy (NCBI): domain Eukaryota; kingdom Viridiplantae; phylum Streptophyta; class Magnoliopsida; order Malpighiales; family Euphorbiaceae; genus Excoecaria; species Excoecaria cochinchinensis. Next base: position 504,856 of record CANTUQ010000252.1, read on the forward strand.
GGATCAAAAATTTCACCCCTTTTTACGATTTCTCAATTTCGGCGATATTTCCTAGTATAATGCCTTTAAAAATCCGCAAAAATTCGCAAGATTCCGACGAAGCCAATTCTCAATGCATTTTGACCGGTAAGCTCCCAGTAGATGTCCCAATCAGGTTTCCCTGAATTATGGGACCCGGATCCATAATTTCACAACTTTTTACGATTACTCGATTTCGGCGATTTTCCCTTGTATAATGCCTTCACAAATCCGTTAAAATTCGACGAAGCCAATTCTCGATGCATTGTGACCGGTAAGCTCCCAGTAGCTGTCCAAATAGGATTTCCCTGAATTATGGGACCCAGATCCAAAATTTCACCACTTTTTACTATTTCTCGATTTCGGCGATTTTCCCTTGTATAATGCCTTCAGAAATCCGTTAAAATTCGCCAGATTCCGACGAAGGCAATTCTCGATGCATTGTGACCGGTAAGCTCCCAGTAGCTGTCCCAATAAGGTTTTCCTGAATTATGGGACCCGGATCCAAAATTTCACCACTTTTTACGATTTCTCGATTTCGGCGATTTTCCCTAGTATAATAATGCCTACAGAAATCCGTAAAAATTCGCCAGATTCCGACGAAGCCAATTCTCGATACATTGTGACCGGTAAGCTACCAGTAGCTATCCCAATCAGGTTTCCCTAAATTATGGGACCCGGATCGAAAATTTCGCCACTTTTTACGATTTCTCGATTTCGGCGATTTTCCCTAGTATAATGCCTTAAGAAATCCGTAAAAATTCGCCAGATTCAAATTCTTGATGCATTGTGACCGGTAAGCTCCCAGTAGCTGTCCCAATTTGGTTTACTTGAATTATGGGACTCGGATCCAAAATTTCATCACTTTTTTCGATTTCTCGATTTCGGCGATTTTCCCTTGTATAATGCTTTCAGAAATCCGTAAAAATTCGCCAGATTCCGACGAAACCAATTCTCGATGCATTGTGACCGGTAAGCTCCCAGTAGCTGTCCCAATCATGTTTCCCTGAATTATGGGACCCAGATCAAAAATTTCAGCACTTTTGACGATTTCTCGATTTCGGCGATTTTCCCTAGTATAATGCCTTAAGAAATCCGTAAAAATTCGCCATATTCCTACGGAGCCAATTCTCGATGCATTGTGACCGTTAAGCTCCCAGTAGCTGTTCCAATCAGGTTTCCCTGAATTATGCGACCCGGATCAAAAATTTTACCACTTTTTACGATTCCTCGATTTCGGCGATTTTCCCTAGTATAATGCCTTCAGAAATCCGTAAAAATTCGCCAGATTCTGACGAAGCCAATTCTCGATGCATTGTGAACGGTAAGCTCCCAGTAGCTGTCCCAATCAGGTTTCCCTAAATTATGGGACCCGGATTCAAAATTTCACTACTTTTTTCAATTTCTCGATTTCGGCAATTTTCCCTAGTATAATGCCTTCAGAAATCCATAAAAATTCGATGAAGCCAATTCTCGATGCATTGTGACCGGTAAGCTCCCAGCAGCTGTCCCAATCAGGCTTCCCTGAATTATGGGACCCGGATCAAAAATTTCACTACTTTTTACGATTTCTCGATTTCGGCGATTTTTCCTAGTATAATACCTTAAGAAATCCGTAAAAATTCGCCAGATTTTGACGAAACCAATTCTCGATGCATTGTGACCGGTAAGCTCCCAGTAGCTGTCCCAATCAGGTTTCCCTTAATTATTGGACCCGGATTCAAAATTTCACCACTTTTTACGATTTCTCGATTTCGGCAAGTTTCCCTAGTATAATGCCTTTAGAAATCCGTAAAAATTCGACGAAGCCAATTCTCGATGCATTGTGACCGGTAAGCTCCCAGCAGCTGCCCCAATCAGGTTTCCCTGAATTATGCGACCCGGATCAAAAATTTCACCCCTTTTTACGATTTCTCAATTTCGGCGATTTTTCCTAGTATAATGCCTTTAAAAATCCGCAAAAATTCGCCAGATTCCGACGAAGCCAATTCTCAATGCATTGTGACCGGTAAGCTCCCAGTAGATGTCCCAATCAGGTTTCCCTGAATTTTGGGACCCGGATCCAAAATTTCACAACTTTTTACGATTACTCGATTTCGGCGATTTTCCCTTGTATAATGCCTTCACAAATCCGTAAAAATTCGACGAAGCCAATTCTCGATGCATTGTGACCGGTAAGCTCCCAGTAGCTGTCCAAATAGGATTTCCCTGAATTATGGGACCCGGATCCAAAATTTCACCACTTTTTACGATTTCTCGATTTCGGCGATTTTCCCTTGTATAATGCCTTCAGAAATCCGTTAAAATTCGCCAGATTCCGACGAAGGCAATTCTCGATGCATTGTGACCGGTAAGCTCCCAGTAGCTGTCCCAATAAGGTTTTCCTGAATTATGGGACCCGGATCCAAAATTTCACCACTTTTTACGATTTCTCGATTTCGGCGATTTTCCCTAGTATAATAATGCCTACAGAAATCCGTAAAAATTCGCCAGATTCCGACGAAGCCAATTCTCGATGCATTGTGACCGGTAAGCTCCCAGTAGCTATCCCAATCAGGTTTCCCTAAATTATGGGACCCGGATCCAAAATTTCACCACTTTATACGATTTCTCGATTTCGGCGATTTTCCTAGTATAATGCCTTCAGAAATCCGTAAAAATTCGCCAGATTCTGACGAAGCCAATTCTCGATGCATTGTGACCGGTAAGCTCCCAGTAGCTGTCCCAATCAAGTTTCCCTTAATTATGGGACCCGGATCCAAAATTTCACCACTTTTTACGATTTCTCGATTTCGGCGATTTTCCCTAGTATAATGCCTTCAGAAATCCGTAAAAATTCGCTAGATTCAAATTCTCGATGCATTGTGACCCGTAAGCTCCCAGTAGCTGTCCCAATCAGGTTTCCTTGAATTATGGGACCCGGATCCAAAATTTCACCACTTTTTACGATTTTTCGATTTCGGCGATTTTCCCTTGTATAATGCCTTCAGAAATCCGTAAAAATTCGCCAGATTCTGACGAAGCCAATTCTCGATGCATTGTGACCGGTAAGCTCCCAGTAGCTGTCCCAATCAGGTTTCCCTGAATTATGGGACCCGGATCTAAAATTTCACCACTTTTTACGATTTCTCGATTTCGACGATTTTCCCTTGTATATGCCTTCAGAAATCCATAAAAATTCGACGAAGCCAATTCTCGATGTATTGTGACCGGTAAGCTCCCAGCAGCTGTCCCAATCAGGTTTCCCTGAATTATGGGACCTGGATAAAAAATTTCACCACTTTTTACGATTTCTCGATTTCGGTGATTTTCCCTAGTATAATGCATTCAGAAATCCGTAAAAATTCGACGAATCCAATTCTCGATGCATTGTGACCGGTAAGCTCCCAGCAGCTGTCCCAATAAGGTTTCCCATAATTATGGGACCCGGATCCAAAATTTTATCACTTTTTACGATTTCTCGATTTCGGCGATTTTTCCTAGTATAATGCCTTAAGAAATCCGTAAAAATTCGCAAGATTTCGACGAAACCAATTCTCGATGCATTGTGACCGGTAAGCTCCCAGTAGCTGTCCAAATCAGGTTTCCCTGAATTATGGGACCCGGATCCAAAATTTCACCACTTTTTACGATTTCTCGATTTCGGCGATTTTCCCTAGTATAATGCCTTCAGAAATCCGTAAAAATTCGCCAGATTCTGACGAATCCAATTCTCGATGCATTGTGACCGGTAAGCTCCCAGTAGCTGTCCCAATAAGGTTTCCCTGAATTATGGGACTCGGATCAAAAATTTCACCACTTTTTACGATTTCTCGATTTCGGCGATTTTCCCTTGTATAATGCCTTCAGAAATCCGTAAAAATTCGCCAGATTTCGACGAAGCCAATTCTCGATGCATTGTGACCGATAAGCTCCCAGTAGCTCTCCCAATCAGATTTCCCTAAATTATGGGACCCGGATCCAAAATTTCACCACTTTATACGATTTCTCGATTTCGCTGATTTTCCCTAGTATAATGCCTTCAGAAATCCGTAAAAATTCGCCAGATTCCGACGAAGCCAATTCTCGATGCATTTTGACCGGTAAGCTCCCAGTAGCTGTCCCAATCTGGTTTCCCTGAATTATTGGACCCGGATCCAAAATTTCACCACTTTTTACGATTTCTCGATTTCGGCGATTTTTCCTAGTATAATACCTACATAAATCCGTAGAAATTCGCCTGATTCCGACGAAGCCAATTCTCGATGCATTGTGACCGGTAAGCTCCCAGTAGCTGTCCCAATCAGGTTTTACTGAATTATGGGACCCGGATAAAAAATTTCACCACTTTTTGCGATTTCTCGATTTCGACGATTTTCCCTTGTATAATGCCTTCAGAAATCCGTTAAAATTCGCCAGATTCCGACGAAGCCAATTCTCGATGCATTGTGACCGGTAAGCTCCCAGTAGCTGTCCCAATCAGGTTTCCCTGAATTATGGGACCCGGATCCCAAATTTCACCACTTTTTACGATTTCTCGATTTCGGCGATTTTCCCTAGTATAATGCCTTCAGAAATCCGTAAAAATTCGCCAGATTCCAACGAAACCAATTCTCGATGCATTGTGACCGGTAAGCTCCCAGTAGTTATCCCAATCAGGTTTCACTTAATTATGGGACCCGGATTCAAAATTTCACCACTTTTTACGATTTCTCGATTTCGGCGATTTTCCCTAGTATAATGCCTTCAGAAATCCGCAAAAATTCGACGAAGCCAATTCTCGATACATTGTGACCGGTAAGCTCCCAGCAGCTGTCCCAATTAGGTTTCCCTTAATTACGGGACCGGATCAAAAATTTCACCATTTTTCTCGATTTCGGCGATTTTCCCTAGTATAATGCCTTTAGAAATCCGTAAAAATTCGCGAGATTCCGACAAAGCCAATTCTCGATGCATTGTGACCGGTAAGCTCCCAGTAGCTATCCCAATCAGGTTTCCCTGAATTATGGGACCCGGATAAAAAATTTCACCACTTTTTACGATTTCTCGATTTTGACGATTTTCCCTAGTATAATGCCTTCAGAAATCCGTAAAAATTCGCCAGATTCCGACGAAGCCAATTCTCGATGCATTGTGACCGGTAAGCTCCTAGTAGCTGTCCCAACTAGCTTTCCCAATCATGTTTTCCTGAATTATGGAACCCGGATCAAAAATTTCACAACTTTTTACGATTTCTCGATTTCAGCGATTTTCCCTAGTATAATGCCTTCAGGAATCCGTAAAAATTCGCCAAATTCCGACGAAGCAAATTCTCGATGCATTGTGACCGTTAAGCTCCCAGTAGCTGTTCCAATCAGATTTCCCTAAATTATGGGACCCGGATTAAAAATTTTACCACTTTTTACGATTTTTCGATTTCGGCGATTTTCCCTAGTATAGTGCTTTCAGAAATCCGTAAAAATTCGACGAAGCCAATTCTCGATGCATTGTGACCGTTAAGCTCCCAGTAGCTGTTCCAATCAGGTTTCCCTGAATTATGGGACCCGGATCAAAAATTTCGCCACTTTTTATGATTTCTCGATTTCGGCGATTTTCCCTAGTCTAATGCCTTCAAAAATCGGTAAAAATTCGCCAGATTTCGACGAAGCCAATTCTCGATGCATTGTGACCGGTAAGTTCCCAGTAGATGTCCGAATCAGGTTTCCCTGAATTATGGGACCCGGATCCAAAATTTCACCACTTTTTACGATTTCTCGATTTCGGCGATTTTTCCTAGTATAATGCCTTCAGAAATCCGTAAAAATTCGCCAAATTTCGACGAAACCAATTCTAGATGCATTGTGACCGGTAAGCTCCCAGTAGCTATCCCAATCAGGTTTCCCTGAATTATGGGACCCGGATCCAAAATTTCACCACTTTTTACGATTTCTCGATTTCGGTGATTTTCCCTAGTATAATGCCTTCAGAAATCCGTAAAAATTCGCCAGATTTCGACGAAAATAATTCTAGATGCATTGTGACCGGTAAGCTCCCAGTAGCTATCCCAATAAGGTTTCCCTCAATTATGGGACCCGGATCCAAAATTTCACCACTTTTTACGATTTCTCGATTTCGGCGATTTTCCCTGGTATAATGCCTTCAGAAATCCGTAAAAATTCGCCAGATTTCGACGAAACCAATTCTAGATGCATTGTGACCGGTAAGCTCCCAGTAGCTATCCCAATCAGGTTTTCCTGAATTATGGGACCCGAATCCAAAATTTCACCACTTTTTACGATTTCTCGATTTCGGCGATTTTCCCAAGTATAATGCCTTCAGAAATCCGTAAAAATTCGCCAAATTCCGACGAAGCAAATTCTTGATGCATTGTAACCGGTAAGCTCCCAGTAGCTTTCCCAATCAGGTTTTCCTGAATTATGGGACCCGGATCAAAAATTTCACCACTTTTTACGATTTCTCGATTTCGGCGATTTTCCTAGTATAATGCCTTCAGAAATCCGTAAAAATTCGCAAAATTCCGACGAAGCGAATTCTCGATGCATTGTGACCGGTAAGCTCCCAGTAGCTTTCCCAATCAGGTTTTCCTGAATTATGGGACCCGGATCAAAAATTTCACCACTTTTTACGATTTCTCGATTTCGGCGATTTTCCTAGTATAATGCCTTCAGAAATCCGTAAAAATTCGACGAAGCCAATTCTCGATGCATTGTGACCGGTAAGCTCCTAGTAGCTATCCCAATCAGGTTTTCCTGAATTATGGGACCCGGATTAAAAATTTCACCACTTTTTACGATTTTTCGATTTCGGCGATTTTCCCTAGTATAATGCATTCAGAAATCCGTAAAAATTCGACGAAGCCAATTCTCGATGCATTGTGACCGTTAAGATCCCAGTAGCTGTCCCAATCAGGTTTTCCTGAATTATGGGACCCGGATCAAAAATTTCACCACGTTTTACGATTTCTCGATTTCGGCGATTTTTCCTAGTATAATGCCTTCAGAAATCTGTAAAAATTTGCTAGATTCCGACGAAGCCAATTCTCGATGCATTGTGACCGGCAAGCTCCCAGTAGCTGTCCCAATCAGGATTCCCTAAATTATTGGACCCGGATCAAAAATTTCACCACTTTTTACGATTTCTCGATTTCGGCGATTTTTCCTAGTATAATGCCTTCAGAAATCCGTAAAAATTCGCCAGATTGCGACGAAACCAATTCTAGATGCATTGTGACCGGTAAGCTCCCAGTAGCTGTCCCAATCAGGTTTCCCTGAATTATGGGACCCGGATCCAAAATTTTACCACTTTTTACGATTTCTCGATTTCGGCGATTTTCCCTAGTATAATGCCTTCAGAAATCCGTAAAAATTCGACGAAGCCAATTCTCGATGCATTGTGACCGGTAAGCTCCCAGCAGCTGTCCCAATCAGGTTTTACTGAATTATGGGACCCGGATAAAAAATTTCACCACTTTTTACGATTTCTCGATTTCGACGATTTTCCCTTGTATAATGCCTTCAGAAATCCGTTAAAATTCGCCAGATTCCGACGAAGCCAATTCTCGATGCATTGTGACCTGTAAGGTCCCAGTAGCTGTCCCAATAAGGTTTTCCTGAATTATGGGACCCGGATCCAAAATTTCACCACTTTTTACGATTTCTCGATTTCGGCGATTTTCCCTAGTATAATGTCTACAGAAATTCGTAAAAATTCGCCAGATTCCGACGAAGCCAATTCTCGATTCATTGTGACCGGTAAGCTCCCAGTAGCTATCCCAATCAAATTTTCCTAAATTATGGGACCCAGATCCAAAATTTCACAACTTTATACGGTTTCTCGATTTCGGCGATTTTTCCTAATATAATGCCTTCAGAAATCCGTAAAAATTCGCCAGATTCCGACGAAACCAATTCTCGATGCATTGTGACCGGTAAGCTCCCAGTAGCTGTCCCAATCAGGTTTCCCTGAATTATGGGACCCGGATAAAAAATTTCACCACTTTTTACGATTTCTCGATTTCGACGATTTTCCCTTTTATAATGCCTTCAGAAATCCGTTAAAATTCGCCAGATTCCGACGAAACCAATTCTCGATGCATTGTGACCGGTAAGCTCCCAGTAGCTGTCCCAATCAGGTTTCCCTGAATTATGGGACCCGGATAAAAAATTTCACCACTTTTTACGACTTCTCGATTTCGACGATTTTCCCTTTTATAATGCCTTCAGAAATCCGTTAAAATTCGCCAGATTCCGACGAAGCCAATTCTCAATGCAATGTGACCGGTAAGGTCCCAGTAGCTGTCCCAATAAGGTTTTCCTGAATTATGGGACCCGGATCCAAAATTTCACCACTTTTTACGATTTCTCGATTTCGGCGATTTTCTCTAGTATAATGCCTACAGAAAGTCGTAAAAATTCGCCAGATTCCGACGAAGCCAATTCTCGATGCATTGTGACCGGTAAGCTCCCAGTAGCTATCCCAATCAGATTTCCCTAAATTATGGGACCCGGATCCCAAATTTCACCACTTTTTACGATTTCTCGATTTCGGCGATTTTTCCTAATATAATGCCTTCAGAAATCCGTAAAAATTCGCCAGATTCCGACGAAACCAATTCTCGATGCATTGTGACCGGTAAGCTCACAGTAGCTGTCCAAATCAGGTTTCCCTTAATTATGGGACCCGAATTCAAAATTTCATCACTTTTTACGATTTCTCGATTTCGGCGATCTTCCCTAGTATAATGCCTTCAGAAATCCGCAAAAATTCGACGAAGCCAATTCTCGATACATTGTGACCGGTAAGCTCCCAGCAGCTGTCCCAATTAGGTTTCCCTTAATTACGGGACCGGATCAAAAATTTCACCATTTTTCTCGATTTCGGCGATTTTCCCTAGTATAATGCCTTTAGAAATCCGTAAAAATTCGCGAGATTCCGACGAAGCCAATTCTCGATGCATTGTGACCGGTAAGCTCCCAGTAGCTATCCCAATCAGGTTTCCCTGAATTATGGGACCCGGATAAAAAATTTCACCACTTTTTACGATTTCTCGATTTTGTCGATTTTCCCTAGTATAATGCCTTCAGAAATCCCTAAAAATTCGCCAGATTTCGACGAAACCAATTCTTGATGCATTGTGACCGGTAAGCTCCAAGTAGCTGTCCCAATCAGGTTTCCCTGAATTATGGGACCCGGATAAAAAATTTCACCACTTTTTACGATTTCTCCATATCGGCGATTTTCCCTAGTATAATGCCTTCAGAAATCCGTAAAAATTCGACGAAGCCAATTCTCGATGCATTGTGACCGGTAAGCTCCCAGTAGCTATCGCAATCAGATTTCGCTGAATTATGGGACCCGGATCCAAAATTTCACCATTTTTTACGATTTCTCGATTTCGGCGATTTTCCATAGTATAAAGCCTTCAGAAATCCGTAAAAATTCGCCAGATTCCGAGGAAACCAATTCTCGATGCATTGTGACCGGTAAGCTCCCAGTAGCTGTCCCAATCAGGTTTTCCTGAATTATGGGACCCGAATCCAAAATTTCACCACTTTTTACGATTTCTCGATTTCGGCGATTTTCCTAGTATAATGCCTTCAGAAATCCGTAAAAATTCGACAAAGCCAATTCTCGATGCATTGTGACCGGTAAGCTCCCAGTAGCTATCCCAATCAGGTTTCCCTGAATTATGGGACCCGAATTAAAAATTTCACCACTTTTTACGATTTCTCGATTTCGGCGATTTTCCCTAGTATAATGCATTCAGAAATCCGTAAAAATTCGACGAAGCCAATTTTCGATGCATTGTGACCGTTAAGCTCCCAGTAGCTGTCCCAATCAGGTTTTCCTGAATTATGGGACCCGGATCAAAAATTTCACCACTTTTTACGATTTCTCAATTTCGGCGATTTTCCCTAGTATAATGCCTTCAGAAATCCGTAAAAATTTGCCAGATTCCGACGAAGCCAATTCTCGATGCATTGTGACCGGTAAGCTCCCAGTAGCTGTGTCAATCAGGTTTCCCTAAATTATTGGACCCGGATCAAAAATTTCACCACTTTTTACGATTTCTCGATTTCGGCGATTTTCCCTAGTATAATGCCTTCAGAAATCCGTAAAAATTCGCCAAATTCCGACGAAGAGAATTCTCGATGCATTGTGACCGGTAAGCTCCCAGTAGCTTTTCCAATCAGGTTTTCCTGAATTATGGGACCCGGATAAAAAATTTCACCACTTTTTACGATTTCTCGATTTCGGCGATTTTCCTAGTATAATGCCTTCAGAAATCCGTGAAAATTTGACGAAGCCAATTCTCGATGCATTGTGACCGGTAAGCTCCCAGTAGCTGTCCCAATCAGGTTTCCCTGAATTATGGGACCCCGATCCAATATTTCAACACTTTTTACGATTTCTCGATTTCGGCGATTTTCCCTTGTATAATGCCTTCAGAAATCCGTTAAAATTCGCCAGATTTCGACGAAGCCAATTCTCGATGCATTGTGACCGGTAAGCTCCCAGTAGCTGTCCCAATAAGGTTTCCCTGAATTATGGGACCCGGATCCAAAATTTCACCACTTTTTACGATTTTTCGATTTCGGCGATTTTCCCTAGTATAATGCCTACAGAAATCCGTAAAAATTCGTCAGATTCCGACGAAGCCAATTCTCGATGCATTGTGACCGGTAAGCTCCCAGTAGCTATCCCAATCAGGTTTCCCTAAATTATGGGACCCGGATCCAAAATTACACAACTTTATACGATTTCTCGATTTCGGCAATTTTCCCTAATATAATGCCTTCAGAAATCCGTAAAAATTCGCCAGATTCCGACGAAGCCAATTCTCGATGCATTGTGACCGGTAAGTTCCCAGTAGCTGTCCCAATCAAGTTTCCCTTAATTATGGGACCCGGATCCAAAATTTCACAACTTTTTACGATTTCTCGATTTCGGCGATTTTCCCTAGTATAATGCCTTCAGAAATCCGTAAAAATTCGCTAGATTCAAATTCTCGATGCATTGTGACCGGTAAGCTCCCAGTAGCTGTCCCAATCAGGTTTGCTTGAATTATGGGACCCGGATCCAAAATTTCACCACTTTTTACGATTTCTCGATTTCGGCGATTTTCCATTGTATAATGCCTTCAGAAATCCGTAAAAATTCGCCAGATTCTGACGAAGCCAATTCTCGATGCATTGTGACCGGTAAGCTCCCAGTAGCTGTCCCAATCATGTTTCCCTGAATTATGGGACCCAGATCAAAAATTTCACCACTTTTGACGATTTCTCGATTTCGGCGATTTTCCCAAGTATAATGCCTTCAGAAATCCGTAAAAATTCGCCAGATTCCGACGAAGCCAATTCTCGATGCATTGTGACCGTTAAACTCCCAATAGCTGTTCCAATCAGGTTTTCCTGAATTATGCGACTCGGATCAAAAATTTTATCACTTTTTACGATTCCTCGATTTCGGCGATTTTCCTTAGTATAATGCCTTCAGAAATCCGTAAAAATTCGTCAGATTCCGACGAAGCCAATTCTCGATGCATTGTGACCGGTAAGCTCCCAGTAGCTGTCCCAATCAGGTTTTCCTAAATTATTGGACCCGGATCAAAAATTTCACCACTTTTTACGATTTCTCGATTTCGGCGATTTTCCCTAGTATAATGCCTTCAGAAATCCGTAAAAATTCGCCAGATTTCGACGAAACCAATTCTAGATGCATTGTGACCGGTAAGCTCCCAGTAGCTATCCCAATCAGGTTTCCCTTAATTATGGAACCCGGATCCAAAATTTCACCACTTTTTACGATTTCTCGATTTCGGCGATTTTCCCTAGTATAATGCCTTCAGAAATCCGTAAAAATTCGCCAGATTTCGACGAAACCAATTCTAGATGCATTGTGACCGGTAAGCTCCCAGTAGCTATCCCAATCAGGTTTTCCTGAATTATGGGACCCGAATCCAAAATTTCACCACTTTTTACGATTTCTCGATTTCGGCGATTTTCCCAAGTATAATGCCTTCAGAAATCCGTAAAAATTTGCCAAATTCCGACGAAGCGAATTCTCGATGCATTGCGACCGGTAAGCTCCCAGTAGCTTTCCCAATCAGGTTTTCCTAAATTATGGGACCCGGATCAAAAATTTCACCACTTTTTACGATTTCTCGATTTCGGCGATTTTCCTAGTATAATGCCTTCAGAAATCCGTAAAAATTCGCCAAATTCCGACGAAGCGAATTCTCGATGCATTGTGACCGGTAAGCTCACAGTAGCTTTCCCAATCAGGTTTTCCTGAATTATGGGACCCGAATTAAAAATTTCACCACTTTTTACGATTTCTCGATTTCGGCGTTTTTCCTAGTATAATGCCTTCAGAAATCCGTAAAAATTCGACGAAGCCAATTCTTGATGCATTGTGACCGGTAAGCTCCTAGTAGCTATCCCAATCAGGTTTTCCTGAATTTTGGGACCCGTATTAAAAATTTCACCACTTTTTACGATTTCTCGATTTCGGCGATTTTCCCTAGTATAATGCATTCAGAAATCCGTAAAAATTCGACGAAGCCAATTCTCGATGCATTTTGATCGTTAAGCTCCCAGTAGCTGTCCCAATCAGGTTTCCCTGAATTATGGGACCCGGATCAAAAATTTCACCACTTTTTACGATTTCTCGATATCGGCGATTTTCCCTAGTATAATGCCTTCAGAAATCCGTAAAAATTCGCCAGATTTCGACGAAACCAATTCTAGATGAATTGTGACCGGTAAGCTCCCAGTAGCTATCCCAATCAGGTTTCCCTGAATTATGGGACCCGGATCCAAAATTTCTCCACTTTTTACGATTTCTCAATTTCGGCGATTTTCCCTAGTATAATACCTTCAGAAATCCGTAAAAATTCGACGAAGCCAATTCTCGATGCATTGTGACCGGTAAGCTCCCAGCAGCTGTCCCAATCAGGTTTCCCTGAATTATAGGACCCGGATCCAAAATTTCACCATTTTTTACGATTTCTAGATTTCGGCGATTTTCCCTAGTATAATGCCTTCAGAAATCCGTAAAAATTCGCCAGATTCCGACGAAACCAATTCTCGATGCATTATGACCGATAAGCTCCCAGTAGCTGTCCCAATCAGGTTTCCCTGAATTATGGGACCCGGATCCAAAATTTCACCACTTTTTGCGATTTCGGCGATTTTCCCTTGTATAATGCCTTTAGAAATCCGTTAAAATTCGCCAGATTTCGACGAACTCAATTCTCGATGCATTGTGACCGATAATCTCCCAGTAGCTGTCCCATTCAGGTTTCCCTGAATAAATGGACCCGAATCCAAAATTTCACCACTTTTTACGATTTCTCGATTTCGGCGATTTTCCCTAGTATAATGCCTACAGAAATCCGTAAAAATTCGCCAGATTCCGACGAAGCAAATTCTCGATGCATTGTGACCGGTAAGCTCCCAGTAGCTGTCCCAATCAAGTTTCCCTTAATTATGGGACCCGGATCAAAAATTTCACCACTTTTTACGATTTCTCGATTTCGGCGATTTTCCCTAGTATAATGCCTTCAGAAATCCGTAAAAATTCGACGAAGCCAATTCTCGATGCATTGTGACCGGTAAGCTCCCAGTAGCTGTCCAAATCAGGTTTCCCTGAATTATGCGACCCGGATCCAAAATTTCACCACTTTTTACGATTTCTCGATTTCGGCGATTTTCCATAGTATAATGCCTTCAGAAATCCGTAAAAATTCGTCAGATTTCGACGAAACCAATTCTAGTTACATTGTGACCGGTAAGCTCCCAGTAGCTGTCCCAATAAGGTTTTCCTGAATTATGGGATCCGGATCCAAAATTTCACCACTTTTTATGATTTCTCGATTTCGGCGATTTTCCATTGTATAATGCCTTCAGAAATCCGTTAAAATTCGCCAGATTTCGACGAAGTCAATTCTCGATGCATTGTGGCCGATAAGCTCCCAGTAGCTGTCCCATTCAGGTTTCCCTGAATAATGGGACCCGAATCAAAAATTTCACCACTTTTTACGATTTCTCGATTTCGGCGATTTTCCCGAGTATAATGCCTACAGAAATCCGTAAAAATTCGCCAGATTCCGACGAAGCCAATTCTCGATGCATTGTGACCGGTAAGCTCCCAGTAGCTATCCCAATCAGGTTTCCCTGAATTATGGGACCCGGATCAAAAATTTCACCACTTTTTACGATTTCTCGATTTCGGCGATTTTTCCTAGTGTAATGCCTTCAGAAATCCGTAAAAATTCGCCAGATTCCGACGAAGCCAATTCTTGATGCATTGTTACCGGTAAGCTCCCAGTAGCTGTCCCAACTAGCTTTCCCAATCAGGTTTTCCTTAATTATGGGACCCGGATCAAAAATTTCACCACTTTTTACGATTTCTCGATTTCGGCGATTTTCCCTAGTATAATGCCTTCAGAAATCCGTAAAAATTCGACGAAGCCAATTCTCGATGCATTATGACCGGTAAGCTCCCAGCAACTGTCCCAATCAGGTTTCCCTGAATTACGGGACCGGATCCAAAATTTCACAACTTTTCTCGATTTCGGCGATTTTCCCTAGTATAATGCCTTTAGAAATTCGTAAAAATTCGCGAGATTCCGACAAAGCCAATTCTCGATGCATTGTGACCGGTAAGCTCCCAGTAGCTCTCCCAATCAGGTTTCCTTGAATTATGGGACCCGGATCAAAAATTTCACCACTTTTTACGATTTCTCGATTTCGGCGATTTTCCCTAGTATAATGCCTTCAGAAATCCGTAAAAATTCGCCAGATTCCGACGAAGCTAATTCTCGATGCATTGTGACCGGTAAGCTCCCAGTAGCTGTCCCAACTAGCTTTCCAAATTAAGTTTTCCTGAATTATGGAACCCGGATCAAAAATTTCACCACTTTTTACGATTTCTCGATTTCGGCGATTTTCCCTATTATAATGCCTTCAAAAATCCATAAAAATTCGCCAAATTCCGACGAAGCGATTCTCGATGCATTGTGACCAGTAAGCTCCCAGTAGCTATCCCAATCAGGTTTCCCTGAATTATGGGACCCGGATTAAAAATTTCACCACTTTTTACGATTTCTCGGTTTCGGCGATTTTCCCTAGTATAATGCCTTCAGAAATCCGTAAAAATTCGCTAGATTAAAATTCTCGATGCATTGTGACCGGTAAGCTCCTAGTAGCTGTCCCAATCATGTTTCCCTGAATTATGGGACCCAGATCCAAAATTTCACCACTTTTGATGATTTCTCGATTTCGGCGATTTCCCCTAGTATAATGCCTTCGGAAATCCGTAAAAATTTGCCAGATTCCGACGAAGTCAATTCTCGATGCATTGTGACCGTTAAGCTCCCAGTAGCTGTTATAATCAGGTTTCCCTGAATTATGCGACCCGGATCAAAAATTTTACCACTTTTTACGATTTCTCGATTTCGGCGATTTTCCCTATTATAATGCCTTCAGAAATCCATAAAAATTCGACGAAGCCAATTCTCGATGCATTGTGACCGGTAAGCTCCCAGCAGCTGGCCCAATCAGGTTTCCCTGAATTATGGGACCCGGATCAAAAATTTCACTACTTTTAACGATTTCGGCGATTTTCCCTAGTATAATGCCTTAAGAAATCCGTAAAAATTCGCCAGATTTTGACGAAACCAATTCTGGATGCATTGTGACCGGTAAGCTCCCAGTAGCTGTCCCAATCAGGTTTTCCTTAATTATGGGACTCGGATTAAAAATTTCACTACTTTTTACGATTTCTCGATTTCGGCAATTTTCCCTAGTATAATGCCTTTAGAAATCCGTAAAAATTCGACGAAGCCAATTCTCGATGCATTGTGACCGGTAAGCTCCCAGCAGCTGTCCCAATCAGGTTTCCCTGAATTATGCGACCCGGATCAAAAATTGCACCCCTTTTTACGATTTCTCGATTTCGGCGATTTTCCCTAGTATAATGCCTTCAGAAATCCGCAAAAATTCGCCAGATTCCGACGAAACCAATTCTCAATGCATTGTGACCGGTAAGCTCCCAACAGCTGTCCCAATCAGGTTTCCCTGAATTATGGGACTCGGATCCAAAATTTCACAACTTTTTACGATTTCTCGATTTCGGCGATTTTCCCTAGTATAATGCTTTCAGAAATCCGTAAAAATTCGCCAGATTCCGACGAAACCAATTCTCGATGCATTGTGTCCGGTAAGCTCACAGTAGCTGTCCCAATCAGTTTTCCCTTACTTATGGGACCCGGATTCAAAATTTCACCACTTTTTAGGATTTCTCGATTTCGGCAATTTTCCCTAGTATAATGCCTTCAGAAATCCGTAAAAATTTGCCAGATTTCGACGAAACCAATTCTAGATGCATTGTGACCAGTAAGCTCCCAGCAGCTGTCCCAATAAGGTTTCCCTGAATTATGGGACCCGGATCCAAAATTTCACCACTTTTTAGGATTTCTCGATTTCGGCAATTTTCCCTAGTATAATGCCTTCAGAAATCCGTAAAAATTCGCCAGATTCCGACGAAACCAATTCTCGATGCATTGTGTCCGGTAAGCTCACAGTAGCTGTCCCAATCAGTTTTCCCTTACTTATGGGACCCGGATTCAAAATTTCACCACTTTTTACGATTTCTCGATTTCGGCGATTTTCCCTAGTATAATGCCTTCAGAAATCCGTAAAAATTCGACGAAGCCAATTCTCGATGCATTGTGACCGGTAAGCTCCCAGCAGCTGTCCCAATCAGGTTTCCCTGAATTACGTGACCTGATTAAAAATTTCACCACTTTTCTCGATTTCGGCGATTTTTCCTAGTATAATGCCTTTAGAAATCCGTAAAAATTCGCGAGATTCCGACGAAGCCAATTCTCGATGCATTGTGACCGATAAGCTCCCAGTAGCTATCCCAATCAGGTTTCCCTGAATTATGGGACCCGGATAAAAAATTTCACCACCTTTTACGATTTCTCGATTTCGGCGATTTTCCCTAGTATAATGCCTTCAGAAATCCGTAAAAATTCGCCAGATTCCGACGAAGCCAATTCTCGATGCAGTGTGACCGGTAAGCTCCCAGTAGCTGTCCCAACTAGCTTTCCCAATCAGGTTTTCCTGAACTATGGGACCCGGATCCAAAATTTCACCACTTTATACGATTTCTCGATTTCGGCGATTTTCCCTAGTATAATGCCTTCAGAAATCCGTAAAAATTCGCCAGATTCCGACGAACCGATTCTCGATGCATTGTGACCGGTAAGCTCCCAGTAGCTGTCCCAATCAGGTTTTCCTGAATTATGGGACCCGGATCCAAAATTTTACCACTTTTTACGATTTCTCGATTTCGGCGATTTTCCCTAGTATAATGCCTTCAGAAATCCGTAAAAATTCGCTAGATTCAAATTCTCGATGCATTGTGACCGGTAAGCTCCCAGTAGCTGTCCCAATCAGGTTTCCTTGAATTATGGGATCCGGATCCAAAATTTCACCACTTTTTACGATTTCTCGATTTCGGCGATTTTCCCTTGTATAATGCCTTCAGAAATCCGTAAAAATTCGCCAGATTTCGACGAAGCCAATTCTCGATGTATTGTGACCGGTAAGCTCCCAGTAGCTGTCCCAATCATGTTTCCCTAAATTATGGGACCCAGATCCAAAATTTCACCACTTTTGACGATTTCTCGATTTCGGCGATTTTCCCTAGTATAATGCCTTCAGAAATTCGTAAAAATTCGCCAGATTTTGACGAAGCCAATTCTCGATGCATTGTGACCGTTAAGCTCCCAGTAGCTGTTACAATCAGGTTTCCCTGAATTATGCGACCCGGATCAAAAATTTTACCACTTTTTACGATTCCTCGATTTCGGCGATTTTCCTTAGTATAATGCCTTCAGAAATCCGTAAAAATTCGCCAGATTCCGACGAAGCCAATTCTCGATGCATTGTGACCGGTAAGCTCCCAGTAGCCGTCGCAATCAGGTTTCCCTGAATTATGGGACCCGGATCAAAAATTTCATAACTTTTTACGATTTCTCGATTTCGGCGATTTTCCCTATTATAATGACTTCAGAAAGCCATAAAAATTCGACGAAGCCAATTCTCGATGCATTGTGACCGGAGATCTCCCAGCAGCTGGCCCAATCATATTTCCCTGAATTATGGGACCCGGATCAAAAATTTCACTACTTTTTACGATTTCTCGATTTCGGCGATTTTCCCTAGTATAATGCCTTAAGAAATCCGTAAAAATTCGCCAGATTTTGACGAAACCAATTCTCGATGCATTGTGACCGGTAAGCTCCCAGTAGTTGTCCCAATCAGGTTTCCCTCAATTATGGGACCCGGATTAAAAATTTCACCACTTTTTACGATTTCTCGATTTCGGCAATTTTTCCTAGTATAATGCGTTTAGAAATCCGTAAAAATTCGACGAAGCCAATTCTCGATGCATTGTGACCGGTAAGCTCCCAGCAGCTGTCCCAATCAGGTTTCCCTGAATTATGCGACCCGGATCAAAAATTGCACCCGTTTTTACGATTTCTCGATTTCGACGATTTTCCCTAGTATAATACCTTCAGAAATCCGCAAAAATTCGCCAGATTCCGACGAAACCAATTCTCAATGCATTGTGACCGGTAAGCTCCCAGTAGCTGTCCCAATCAGGTTTCCCTGAATTATGGGACTCGGATCCAAAATTTCACAACTTTTTATGATTTCTCGATTTCGGCGATTTTTCCTAGTATAATGCCTTCAGAAATCCGTAAAAATTCGACGAAGCCAATTCTCGATGTATTGTGACCGGTAAGCTCCCAGTAGCTATCCAAATCAGGTTTCCCTGAATTATGGGACCCGGATAAAAAATTTCACCACTTTTTACGATTTCTCGATTTCGGCGATTTTCCCTAGTATAATCCCTTTAGAAATCCGTAAAAATTCGCCAGA
Source organism: Excoecaria cochinchinensis (assembly GCA_947683425.1). Classification (NCBI taxonomy): domain Eukaryota; kingdom Viridiplantae; phylum Streptophyta; class Magnoliopsida; order Malpighiales; family Euphorbiaceae; genus Excoecaria; species Excoecaria cochinchinensis. The sequence continues at coordinate 523,812 of CANTUQ010000252.1, forward strand.
TTTCGACGAAACCAATTCTAGATGCATTGTGACCGGTAAGCTCCCAGTAGCTGTCCCAATCAGGTTTCCCTGAATTATGGGACCCGGATAAAAAATTTCACCACTTTTTACGATTTCTCGATTTCGGCGATTTTCCCTAGTATAATGCCTTCAGAAATCCGTAAAAATTCGACGAAGCCAATTCTCGATGCATTGTGACCGGTAAGCTCCCAGCAGCTGTCCCAATCAGGTTTCTCTGAATTATGGGGCCCGGATCCAAAATTTCACCACTTTTTAGGATTTCTCGATTTCGGCGATTTTCCCTAGTATAATGCCTTCAGAAATCCGTAAAAATTCGCCAGATTCTGACGAAACAAATTCTCGATGCATTGTGTCCGGTAAGCTCACAGTAGCTGTCCCAATCAGGTTTCCCTTACTTATGGGACCCGGATTCAAAATTTCACCACTTTTTACGATTTCTCGATTTCGGCGATTTTCCCTAGTATAATGCCTTCAGAAATCCGTAAAAATTCGACGAAGCCATTTCTCGATGCATTGTGACCGGTAAGCTCCCAGTAGCTGTCCCAATAAGGTTTCCCTTAATTATGGGACCCGGATACAAAATTTCACCACTTTTTACGATTTCTCGATTTCGGCAATTTTCTCTAGTATAATGCCTTTAGAAATCCGTAAAAATTCGACGAAGCCAATTCTCGATTCATTGTGACCGGTAAGCTCCCAGCAGCTGTCCCAATCAGGTTTTCCTGAATTATGCGACCCGGATAAAAAATTTCACCCCTTTTTACGATTTCTCGATTTCGCCGATTTTCCCTAGTATAATGCCTTCAGAAATCCGCAAAAATTCGCCAGATTCCGACGAAACCAATTCTCAATGCATTGTGACCGGTAAGCTCCCAGTAGCTGTCCCAATCAGGTTTCCCTGAATTATGTGACTCGGATCCAAAATTTAACAACTTTTTACGATTTCTCGATTTCGGCGATTTTCCCTAGTATAATGACTTCAGAAATCCGTAAAAATTTGACGAAGGCAATTCTCGATGCATTGTGACCGGTAAGCTCCCAGTAGCTGTCCAAATCAGGTTTTCCTGAATTATGGGACCCGGATCCAAAATTTCACCACTTTTTACGATTTCTCGATTTCGGCGATTTTTCCTAGTATAATGCCTTTAGAAATCCGTAAAAATTCGCCAGATTTCGACGAAACCAATTCTAGATGCATTGTGACCGGTAAGCTCCCAGTAGCTGTCCCAATCAGGTTTCCCTGAATTATGGGACCCGGATCAAAAATTTCACCACTTTTTACGATTTCTCGATTTCGGCGATTTTCCCTAGTATAATGCCTTCATAAATCCGTAAAAATTCGACGAAGCCAATTCTCGATGCATTGTGACCGGTAAGCTCCCAGCAGCTATCCCAATCAGGTTTCCCTGAATTATGGGACACGGATCCAAAATTTCACCACTTTTTACGATTTCTCGATTTCGGCGATTTTCCCTAGTATAATGCCTTCAGAAATCCGTAAAAATTCGCCAGATTCTGACGAAGCCAATTCTCGATGCATTGTGACCGGTAATCTCCCAGTAGCTGTCCCAATTAGGTTTCCCTGAATTATGGGACCCGGATCCAAAATTTCACCACTTTTTACGATTTCTCGATTTCGGCGATTTTCCCTAGTATAATGCCTTCAGAAATCCGTAAAAATTCGCCAGATTCCGACGAAGCCAATTCTCGATGCATTGTGACCGGTAAGCTCCCAGTAGCTGTCCCAATCAGGTTTCCCTGAATTATGGGACCCGGATCCAAAATTTCAAACCTTTTTACGATTTCTCGATTTCAACAATTTTCACTAATATAATGCCTTCAGAAATCCGTAAAAATTCGCCAAATTCCAATTCTCGATGCATTGTGACCGGTAATCTCCCAGTAGCTGTCCCAATTAGGTTTCCCTGAATTATGGGACCCGGATCCAAAATTTCACCACTTTTTACGATTTCTCGATTTCGGCGATTTTCCCTAGTATAATGCCTTCAGAAATCCGTAAAAATTCGCCAGATTCTGACGAAGCCAATTCTCGATGCATTGTGACCGGTAAGCTCCCAGTAGCTGTCCCAATCAGATTTCCCTGAATTATGGGTCCTAGATCCAAAATTTCACCACTTTTTACGATTTCTCGATTTCTGCGATTTTCCCTAGTATAATGCCTTCAAAAATCCGTAAAAATTCGCCAGATTCCGACGAAATCAATTCTCAATGCATTGTGACAGTTAAGCTCCCAGTAGCTTTCTAAATCAGGTTTCCTTGAATTATGCGACCCGGATCCGAAATTTTACCACTTTTAACGATTTCTTGATTTCGGATATTTTCCCTAGCATAATGCCTTCAGAAATCCGTAAAAATTTGCCAGATTCCGACGAAGCCAATTCTCGATGCATTGTGACCGGCAAGCTCCCAGTAGCTGTCCCAATCAGGTTTCCCTAAATTATGGGACCCGGATCCAAAATTTCACCACATTTTACGATTTCTCGATTTCGACGATTTTCCCTAGTATAATGCCTTCAGAAATCCGTAAAAATTCGCCAGATTCCGACGAAGCGAATTCTCGATGCATTGTGACCGGTAAGCTCCCAGTAGCTGTCCCAATCAGGTTTTCCATAATTATGGGACCCGGATCAAAAATTACACCACTTTTTACGATTTCTCGATTTCGGCGATTTTCCCTAGTATAATGCCTTCAGAAATCCGCAAAAATTCGCCAGATTCCGACGAAGCCAATTCTCGATGCATTGTGACCGGTAAGCTCCCAGTAGCTGTCCCAATCAGGTTTCCCTGAATTATGGGACCCGGATCAAAAATTTCACAACTTTTTACGATTTCTCGATTTCGGCGATTTTTCCTAGTATAATGCCTTTAAAAATCCGTAAAAATTCGACGAAGCCAATTCTCGATGCATTGTGACCGGTAAGCTCCCAGCAGCTGTCCCAATCAGGTTTCCCTGAATTATGCGACCCGGATCAAAAATTTCACCCCTTTTTACGATTTCTCGATTTCGGCGATTTTTCCTAGTATAAAGCCTTCAGAAATCCGAAAAATTCGCCAGATTCTGACGAAACCAATTCTCAATGCATTGTGACCGGTAAGCTCCCAGTAGCTGTCGCAATCAGGTTTCCCTGAATTATGGGACTCGGATCCAAAATTTCACAACTTTTTACGATTTCTCGATTTCGGCGATTTTCCCTAGTATAATGCCTTCAGAAATCCGTAAAAATTCGATGAAGGCAATTCTCGATGCATTGTGACCGGTAAGCTCCCAGTAGCTGTCCAAATCAGGTTTCCCTGAATTATGGGACCCGGATCCAAAATTTCATCACTTTTTACGATTTCTCGATTTCGGATATTTTCCCTAGTATAATGCCTTTAGAAATCCGTAAAAATTCGCCAGATTTCGACGAAACCAATTCTAGATGCATTGTGACCAGTAAGCTTCCAGTAGCTGTCCCAATCAGGTTTCCCTGAATTATGGGACCCGGATCCAAAATTTCACCACTTTTTACGATTTCTCGATTTCGTCGATTTTCCCTAGTATAATGCCTTCAGAAATCCGTAAAAATTCGACGAAGCCAATTCTCGATTCATTGTGACCGGTAAGCTCCCAGCAGCTGTCCCAATCAGGTTTCCCTGAATTAAGGGACACGGATCCAAAATTTTACCACTTTTTACGATTTCTCGATTTCGGCGATTTTCCCTAGCATAATGCCTTCAGAAATCTGTAAAAATTCGCCAGATTCCGACGAAACCAATTCTCGATACATTGTGACCGGTAAGCTCCTAGTAGCTGTCCCAATCAAATTTCCCTGAATTATGGAACCCGGATAAAAAATTTCACCACTTTTTACGATTTCTCGATTTCGACGATTTTTCCTTGTATAAAGCCTTCAGAAATCCGTTAAAATTCGCCAGATTCCGACGAAGCCAATTCTCGATGCATTGTGACCGGTAAGCTCCCAGTAGCTGTCCCAATAAGGTTTCCCTGAATTATGGGACTCGGATCAAAAATTTCACCACTTTTTATGATTTCTCGATTTCGGCGATTTTCCCTAGTATAATGCCTACAGAAATCCGTAAAAATTCGCTAGATTCTGACGAAGCCAATTCTCGATGCATTGCGACCGGTAAGCTCCCAGTAGCTATCCCAATCAGATTTCCCTAAACTATGGGACCCGGATCCAAAATTTCACCACTTTATACGATTTCTCGATTTCGGCGATTTTCCCTAGTATAATGCCTTCAGAAATCCGTAAAAATTCGCCAGATTCCGACGAAGCCGATTCTCGATGCATTGTGACCGGTAAGCTCCCAGTAGCTGTCCCAATCAGGTTTTCCTGAATTATGGGACCCGGATCCAAAATTTCACCACTTTTTACGATTTCTCGATTTCGGCGATTTTCCATAGTATAATGCCTTCAGAAATCCGTAAAAATTCGACGAAGCCAATTCTCGATGCATTGTGACCGGTAAGATCCCAGCAGCTGTCCCAATCAGGTTTCCCTTAATTATGGGACCCGGATCCAAAATTTCACCAATTTTTAGGATTTCTCGATTTCGGCGATTTTCCCTAGTATAATGCCTTCAGAAATCCGTAAAAATTCGCCAGATTCTGACGAAACCAATTCTCGATACATTGTGTCCGGTAAGCTCACAGTAGCTGTCCCAATCAGGTTTCCCTTACTTATGGGACCCGGATTCAAAATTTCACCACTTTTTACGATTTCTCGATTTCGGCGATTTTCTCTAGTATAATGCCTTCAGAAATCCGTAAAAATTCGATGAAGCCAATTCTCGATGCATTGTGACCGGTAAGCTCCCAGCAGCTGTCCCAATCAGGTTTCCCTGAATTAAGGGACACGGATCCAAAATTTTACCACTTTTTACGATTTCTCGATTTCGGCGATTTTCCCTAGCATAATGCCTTCAGAAATCTGTAAAAATTCGCCAGATTCTGACGAAACCAATTCTCGATACATTGTGACCGGTAAGCTCCCAGTAGCTGTCCCAATCAGATTTTTCTGAATTATGTGACCCGGATCAAAAATTTCACCACTTTTTACGATTTCTCGATTTCGACGATTTTTCCTTGTATAATGCCTTCAGAAATCCGTTAAAATTCGCCAGATTCCAACGAAGCCAATTCTCGATGCATTGTGACCGGTAAGCTCCCAGTAGCTGTCCCAATAAGGATTCCCTGAATTATGGGACTCGGATCAAAAATTTCACCACTTTTTATGATTTCTCGATTTCGGCGATTTTCCCTAGTATAATGCCTACAGAAATCCGTAAAAATTCGCTAGATTCTGACGAAGCCAATTCTCGATGCATTGCGACCGGTAAGCTCCCAGTAGCTATCCCAATCAGATTTCCCTAAACTATGGGACCCGGATCCAAAATTTCACCACTTTATACGATTTCTCGATTTCGGCGATTTTCCCTAGTATAATGCCTTCAGAAATCCGTAAAAATTCGCCAGATTCCGACGAAGCCGATTCTCGATGCATTGTGACCGGTAAGCTCCCAGTAGCTGTCCCAATCAGGTTTTCCTGAATTATGGGACCCGGATCCAAAATTTCACCACTTTTTACGATTTCTCGATTTCGGCGATTTTCCATAGTATAATGCCTTCAGAAATCCGTAAAAATTCGACGAAGCCAATTCTCGATGCATTGTGACCGGTAAGATCCCAGCAGCTGTCCCAATCAGGTTTCCCTTAATTATGGGACCCGGATCCAAAATTTCACCAATTTTTAGGATTTCTCGATTTCGGCGATTTTCCCTAGTATAATGCCTTCAGAAATCCGTAAAAATTCGCCAGATTCTGACGAAACCAATTCTCGATACATTGTGTCCGGTAAGCTCACAGTAGCTGTCCCAATCAGGTTTCCCTTACTTATGGGACCCGGATTCAAAATTTCACCACTTTTTACGATTTCTCGATTTCGGCGATTTTCTCTAGTATAATGCCTTCAGAAATCCGTAAAAATTCGATGAAGCCAATTCTCGATGCATTGTGACCGGTAAGCTCCCAGCAGCTGTCCCAATCAGGTTTCCCTGAATTAAGGGACACGGATCCAAAATTTTACCACTTTTTACGATTTCTCGATTTCGGCGATTTTCCCTAGCATAATGCCTTCAGAAATCTGTAAAAATTCGCCAGATTCTGACAAAACCAATTCTCGATACATTGTGACCGGTAAGCTCCCAGTAGCTGTCCCAATCAGATTTTTCTGAATTATGTGACCCGGATCAAAAATTTTACCACTTTTTACGATTTCTCGATTTCGACGATTTTTCCTTGTATAATGCCTTCAGAAATCCGTTAAAATTCGCCAGATTCCAACGAAGCCAATTCTCGATGCATTGTGACCGGTAAGCTCCCAGTAGCTGTCCCAATAAGGATTCCCTGAATTATGGGACTCGGATCAAAAATTTCACCACTTTTTATGATTTCTCGATTTCGGCGATTTTCCCTAGTATAATGCCTACAGAAATCCGTAAAAATTCGCTAGATTCTGACGAAGCCAATTCTCGATGCATTGCGACCGGTAAGCTCCCAGTAGCTATCCCAATCAGATTTCCCTAAACTATGGGACCCGGATCCAAAATTTCACCACTTTATACGATTTCTCGATTTCGGCGATTTTCCCTAGTATAATGCCTTCAGAAATCCGTAAAAATTCGCCAGATTCCGACGAAGCCGATTCTCGATGCATTGTGACCGGTAAGCTCCCAGTAGCTGTCCCAATCAGGTTTTCCTGAATTATGGGACCCGGATCCAAAATTTCACCACTTTTTACGATTTCTCGATTTCGGCGATTTTCCATAGTATAATGCCTTCAGAAATCCGTAAAAATTCGACGAAGCCAATTCTCGATGCATTGTGACCGGTAAGATCCCAGCAGCTGTCCCAATCAGGTTTCCCTTAATTATGGGACCCGGATCCAAAATTTCACCAATTTTTAGGATTTCTCGATTTCGACGATTTTCCCTAGTATTATGCCTTCAGAAATCCGTAAAAATTCGCCAGATTCTGACGAAACCAATTCTCGATGCATTGTGTCCGGTAAGCTCACAGTAGCTGTCCCAATCAGGTTTCCCTTACTTATGGGACCCGGATTCAAAATTTCACCACTTTTTACGATTTCTCGATTTCGGCGATTTTCTCTAGTATAATGCCTTCAGAAATCCGTAAAAATTCGATGAAGCCAATTCTCGATGCATTGTGACCGGTAAGCTCCCAGCAGCTGTCCCAATCAGGTTTCCCTGAATTACGGGACCGGATCCAAAATTTCACCACTTTTCTCGATTTCGGTGATTTTTCCTAGTATAATGCCTTTAGAAATCCGTAAAAATTCGCGATATTCCGACGAAGCCAATTCTCGATGCATTGTGACCGGTAAGCTCCCAGTAGCTGTCCCAATAAGGATTTCCTGAATTATGAGACCCGGATCCAAAATTTCACCACTTTTTACGATTTCTCGATTTCGGCGATTTTCCCTAGTATAATGCCTTCGGAAATCCGTAAAAATTCGCAAGATTTCGACGAAGCCAATTCTCGATGCATTGTGACCGGTAAGCTCCAAGTAGCTGTCCCAATCAGGTTTCCCTGAATTATGGGACCCGGATCCAAAATTTCACCACTTTTTATGATTTCTCGATTTCGGTGATTTTTCCTAGTATAATGCCTTCAGAAATCCGTAAAAATTCGCCAGATTCCGTCGAATCCAATTCTCCATGCATTGTGACCGGTAAGCTCCCAGTAGCCATCCCAATCAGGTTTTCTTGAATTATGGGACCCGGATCCAAAATTTCACCACTTTTTACGATTTCTCGATTTCGGCGATTTTCCCTAGTATAATGCCTTCGGAAATTCGTAAAAATTCGCAAGATTTCGACGAAGCCAATTCTCGATGCATTGTGACCGGTAAGCTCCCAGTAGCTGTCACAATCAGGTTTCCCTGAATTATGCGACCCGGATCCAAAATTTCACCACTTTTTACGATTTCTCGATTTCGGCGATTTTCCCTAGTATAATGCCTTCAGAAATCCGTAAAAATTCGCCAGATTCCGACGAAGCCAATTGTCGATGCATTGTGACCGGTAAGCTCCCAGTTGCTGTCCTAATACGATTTCACTGAATTATGGGACCCGGATCTGAAACTTCAACACTTTTTACGATTTCTCGATTTCGGCGATTTTCCCTAGTATAATGCCTTCAGAAACCCGTAAAAATTCGACGAAGCCAATTCTCGATGCATTGTGACCGGTAAGCTCCCAGTAGCTGTCCCAATCAGGTTTCCCTGAATTATGGGACCCAGATCCAAAATTTCACCACTTTTGATGATTTCTCGATTTCGGCGATTTTCCATAGTATAATGCCTTCAGAAATCCTTAAAAATTCGCCAGATTTCGACGAAACCAATTCTTGATGCATTATGACCGGTAAGCTCCCAGTAGATGTCCCAATCAGGTTTCCCTTAATTATGGGACCCGAATTCAAAATTTCACCACTTTTTACGATATCTCGATTTCGGCGATTTTCCCTAGTATAATGCCTTCAGAAATCCGTAAAAATTCGTCGAAGCCAATTCTTGATGCATTGTGACCGGTAAGCTCCCAGCAGCTGTCCCAATCAGGTTTCCCTGAATTATGGGACCCGGATCCAAAATTTCACCACTTTTTATGATTTCTCGATTTCGGCGATTTTCCCTAGTATAATGCCTTCAGAAATCTGTAAAAATTCGACAGATTCCGACGAAGCCAATTCTCAATGCATTGTGACCGGTAAGCTCCCAGTAGCTGTCCCAATCAAGTTTCCCTGAATTATGGGATCCGGATCCAAAATTTTACCACTTTTTACGATTTCTCGATTTCGGCGATTTTTCCTAGTATAATGCCTTCAGAAATCTGTAAAAATTCGACGAAGCCAATTCTCGATGCATTGTGACCGGTAAGCTCCCAGCAGCTGTCCCAATCAGGTTTCCATTAATTATGGGACCCGGATCCAAAATTTCACCACTTTTTACGATTTCTCGATTTCGGCGATTTTCTTTAGTATAATGCCTTTAGAAATCCGTAAAAATTCGACGAAGCCAATTCTCGATGCATTGTGACCGGTAAGCTCCCAGTAGCTGTCCCAATCAGGTTTCCCTGAATTATGGGATCCGGATCAAAAATTTTACCACTTTTTACGATTTCTCGATTTCGGCGATTTTCCCTAGTATAATGCCTTCAGAAATCCGTAAAATTTCGACGAAGCCAATTCTCGATGCATTGTGACCGGTAAGCTCCCAGCAGCTGTCCAAATCAGGTTTCCACTAATTATGGGACCCGGATCCAAAATTTCACCACTTTTTACGATTTCTCGATTTCGGCGATTTTCCTTAGTATAATGCCTTTAGAAATCCGTAAAAATTCGATGGAGCCAATTCTCGATGCATTGTGACCGGTAAGCTCCCAGCAGCTGTCCCAATCAGGTTTCCCTGAATTATGGGACCCGGATCGAAAATTTCACTACTTTTTACGATTTCTCGATTTCGGCGATTTTCCCTAGTATAATGCCTTCAGAAATCCGTATAAATTCGACGAAGCCAATTCTCGATGCATTGTGACCGTTAAGCTCCCAGTAGCTGTACCAATCAGGTTTCCCTAAATTATGGGACCCGGATCCAAAATTTCACCACTTTTTACGATTTCTCGATTTCGGCAATTTTTCCTAGTATAATGCCTTCAGAAATCCGTAAAAATTCGCAAGATTCCGACGAAGCCAATTCTCGATGCATTGTGACCGGTAAGCTCCCAGTAACTGTCCCAATCTGGTTTCCCTAAATTATGCTACCCGGATCAAAAATTTCACCACTTTTTACGATTTCTCGATTTCGGCGATTTTCCCTAGTATAATGCCTTCAAAAATCCGTAAAAATTCGCCAGATTCCGACGAAACCAATTCTCGATGCATTGTGATCGGGAAGCTCCCAGTAGCTGTCCCAATCAGGTTTCCCTAAATTATGGGACCCGAATTCAAAATTTCACCACTTTTTACGATATCTCAATTTCGGCGATTTTCCCTAGTATAATGCCTTCAGAAATCCGTAAAAATTCGTAGAAGCCAATTCTTGATGCATTGTGACCGGTAAGCTTCCAGAAGCTGTCCCAATCAGGTTTCCCTTAATTATGGGACCCGGATCCAAAATTTCACAACTTTTTATGATTTCTCGATTTCGGCGATTTTCCCTAGTATAATGCCTTCAGAAATCCGTAAAAATTCGCCAGATTCCGACGAAGCCAATTCTCGATGCATTGTGACCGGTAAGCTCCCAGTAGCTATCCCAATCAGGTTTCCATGAATTATGGGACCCGGATCCAAAATTTCACCACTTTTTACGATTTCTCGATTTCGGCGATTTTCCCTAGTATAATGCCTTCAGAAATCCGTAAAAATTCGACGAAGCCAATTCTTGATGCATTGTGACCGGTAAGCTCCCAGCAGCTGTCCCAATTAGGTTTCCCTGAATTATGGGACGCGGATCCAAAATTTCACCACTTTTTACGATTTCTCGATTTCGGCGATTTTCCCTAGTATAATGCCTTCAGAAATCCGTAAAAATTCGCCAGATTTCGACGAAACCAATTCTCGATGCATTGTGACCGGTAAGCTCCCAGTAGCTGTCCCAATCAGGTTTCCCTGAATTATGGGATCCGGATCAAAAATTTTACCACTTTTTACGATTTCTCGATTTCGGCGATTTTCCCTAGTATAATGCCTTCAGAAATCCGTAAAATTTCGACGAAGCGAATTCTCGATGCATTGTGACCGGTAAGCTCCCAGCAGCTGTCCCAATTAGGTTTCCATTAATTATTTGACCCGGATCCAAAATTTCACCACTTTTTACGATTTCTCGATTTCGGCGATTTTCCTTAGTATAAAGCCTTGAGAAATCCGTAAAAATTCGACGAAGCCAATTCTCGATGCATTATGACCGGTAAGCTCCCAGCAGCTGTCCCAATCAGGTTTCCCTGAATTATGGGACCCGGATCGAAAATTTCACTACTTTTTATGATTTCTCGATTTCGGCGATTTTTCCTAGTATAATGCCTTCAGAAATCCGTATAAATTCGACGAAGCCAATTCTCGATGCATTGTGACCGTTAAGCTCCCAGTAGCTGTACCAATCAGGTTTCCCTAAATTATGGGACCCGGATCCAAAATTTCACCACTTTTTACGATTTCTCGATTTCGGCAATTTTCCCTAGTATAATGCCTTCAGAAATCCGTAAAAATTCACCAGATTCCGACGAAGCCAATTCTCGATGCATTGTGACCGGTAAGCTCCCAGTAACTGTCCCAATCTGGTTTCCCTGAATTATGCTACCCGGATCAAAAATTTCACCACTTTTTACGATTTCTCGATTTCGGCGATTTTCCCTAGTATAATGCCTTCAAAAATCCGTAAAAATTTGCCAGATTCCGACGAAACCAATTCTCGATGCATTGTGATCGGGAAGCTCCCAGTAGCTGTCCCAATCAGTTTTCCCTAAATTATGGGACCCGGATAAAAAATTTCACCACTTTTTACGTTTTCTCGATTTCGGAGATTTTCCCTAGTATAATGCCTTCAGAAATCCGTAAAAATTCGCCAGATTCCGACGAAGCCAATTCTCGATGCATTGTGACCGGTAAGCTCCCAGTAGCTTTCCCAATAAGGTTTCCCTGAATTATGGGACCCGGATCAAAAATTTCACCACTTTTTACGATTTCTCGATTTCGGCGATTTTCCCTAGTATAATGCCTTCAAAAATCCGTAAAAATTCGCCAGATTCCAACGAAACCAATTCTCGATGCATTGTGATCGAAAAGCTCCCAGTAGCTGTCCCAATCAGGTTTCCGTAAATTATGGGACCCGGATAGAAAATTTCACCACTTTTTACGATTTCTCGATTTCGGCGATTTTCCCTAGTATAATGCCTTCAGAAATCCGTAAAAATTCGCCAGATTCCGACGAAGCCAATTCTCGATGCATTGTGACCGGTAAGCTCCCAATAATTGTCCCAATCTGGTTTCCCTGAATTATGCGATCCGGATCAAAAATTTTACCACTTTTTACGATTTCTCGATTTCGGCGATTTTCCCTAGTATAATGCCTTCAGAAATCCGTAAAAATTTGCCAGATTCCGACGAAGCCAATTCTCGATGCATTGTGATCGGTAAGCTCCCAGTAGCTGTCCCAATCAGGTTTCCCTGAATTATGGGACCCGGATACAAAATTTCACCAATTTTTACGATTTCTCGATTTCGGCAAGTTTTCCTAGTATAATGCCTTCAGAAATCCGTAAAAATTCACCAGATTTCGACGAAACCAATTCTCGATGCATTGTGTCCGGTAAGCTCCCAGTAGATGTCCCAATCAGGTTTCCCTTAATTATGGGACCCGAATTCAAAATTTCTCGACTTTTTACGATTTCTCGATTTCGGCGATTTTTCCTAGCTTAATGCCTTCAGAAATCCGTAAAAATTCGCCAGATTACGACGAAGCGAATTCTCGTTGCATTGTGACCGGTAAGCTCACAGTAGCTATCCCAATGAGGTTTTCCTGAATTATGGGACCCGGATCAAAAATTTCACCACTTTTTATGATTTCTCGATTTCGGTGATCTTCCCTAGTATGATGCCTTCAGAAATCCGTAAAAATTCGCCGGATTCCGACGAAGCCAATTCTCGATGCATTATGACCGGTAAGCTCCCAGTAGCTGTCCCAATCATGTTTTCCTTAATTATGGGACCCGGATCAAAAATTTCACCACTTTTTACGATTTCTCGATTTCGGCGATTTTCCCTAGTATAATGCCTTCAGAAATCCGAAAAAATTCGCCAGATTCCGACGAAGCCAATTCTCGATGCATTGTGACCGGTAAGCTCCCAGTAGCTGTCCCAATAAGGATTTCCTGAATTATGAGACCCGGATCAAAAATTTCACCACTTTTTACGATTTCTCGATTTTGGCGATTTTCCCTAGTATAATGCCTTCAGAAATCCGTAAAAATTCGCTAGATTTCGACGAAGCGAATTCTCGATGCATTGTGACCGGCAAGCTCCAAGTAGCTGTCCCAATCATGTTTCCCTAAATTATGGGACCCGGATCAAAAATTTCACCACTTTTTACGATTTCTCGATTTCGGCGATTTTCCCTAGTATAATGCCTTCAGAAATCCGTAAAAATTCGCCAGATTTCGACGAAACCAATTCTCGATGCATTTTGACCGGTAAGCTCCCAGTAGCTGTCCCAATCAGGTTTCGCTTAATTATGGGACCCGGATTAAAAATTTTATCAATTTTTACGATTTCTCGATTTTGGCGATTTTCCCTAGTATAATGCCTTCAGAAATCCGTAAAAATTCGACGAAGCCAATTCTCGATGCATTGTGACCGTTAAGCTCCCAGTAGCTGTACCAATCAGGTTTCCCAGAATTGTGGGACCTGAATCAAAAATTTCACCACTTTTTACGATTTCTCGATTTCGGCGACTTTCCCTAGTATAATGCCTTTAGAAATCCGAAAAAATTCGCCAGATTCTGACGAAGCCAATTCTCGATGCATTGTGACCGGTAAGCTCCCAGTAGCTGTCCCAATCAGGTTTTCCTGAATTATGGGATCCGAATCCAAAATTTCACCACTTTTAACGATTTCTCGATTTCGGCGATATTCCCTAGTAATTATAATGCCTTCAGAAATCCGTAAAAATTCGCAAGATTTCGACGAAGCCAATTGTCGATGCATTTTGACCGGTAAGCTCCCAGTAGCTTTCCCAATCAGGTTTCCCTTAATTATGGGACCCGGATCAAAAATTTCACCACTTTTTACGATTTCTCGATTTCGGCGATTTTCTTTAGTATAATGCCTTTAGAAATCCGTAAAAATTCGACGAAGCCAATTCTCGATGCATTGTGACCGGTAAGCTCCCAGTAGCTGTCCCAATCAGGTTTCCCTGAATTATGGGACCCGGATCAAAAATTTTACCACTTTTTACGATTTCTCGATTTCGGCGATTTTCCCTAGTATAATGCCTTCAGAAATCCGTAAAAATTCGCCAGATTTCGAAGAAGCCAATTCTCGATGCATTTGACCGGTAAGCTCCCAGTAGAATTCCCAATCAGGTTTCCCTTAATTATGGGACCCGGATCAAAAATTTCTCCAGTTTTTACGATTTCTCGATTTCGGCGATTTTCTTTAGTATAATGCCTTTAGAAATCCGTAAAAATTCGACGAAGCCAATTCTCGATGCATTGTGACCGGTAAGCTCCCAGTAGCTGTCCCAATCAGGTTTCCCTGAATTATGGGACCCGGATCAAAAATTTTGCCACTTTTTACGATTTCTCGATTTCGGCGACTTTTCCTAGTATAATGCCTTTAGAAATCCGTAAAAATTCGCCAGATTCTGACGAAGCCAATTCTCGATGCATTGTGACCGGTAAGCTCCCAGTAGCTGTCTCAATCAGGTTTTCCTGAATTATGGGATCCGAATCCAAAATTTCACCACTTTTAACGATTTCTCGATTTCGGCGATTTTCCCTAGTATAATGTCTTCAGAAATCCGTAAAAATTCGCTTGATTTCGACGAAACCAATTCTCGATGCATTGTGACAGGTAAGCTCCCAGTAGCTTTCCCAATCAGGTTTCCCTTAATTATGTGATCCGGATTCAAAATTTTACCACTTTTTACGATTTCTCGATTTCGGCGATTTTCCCTAGTATAATGCCTTCAGAAATCCGTAAAAATTGGCCAGATTCCGACGAAACCAATTCTCGATGCATTGTGACCGGTAAGCTCCCAGTAGCTGTCCCAATCAGGATTCCCTGAATTATGGGACCCGGATCCAAAATTTCACCACTTTTTACGATTTCTCGATTTCGGCGATTTTCCCTAGTATAATGCCTTAAGAAATCCGTAAAAATTTGACGAAGCCAATTCTCGATGCATTGTGACCGGTAAGCTCCCAGTAGCTGTCCCAATCAGGTTTCCCTTAATTATGAGACTCGGATCAAAAATTTCACCACTTTTTACGATTTCTCGATTTCGGCGATTTTCTCTAGTATAATGCCTTCAGAAATCCGTAAAAATTCGCCAGATTTCGACGAAACCAATTCTCGATGCATTGTGACCGGTAAGCTCCCAGTAGCTTTCCCAATCAGGTTTCCCTTAATTATGAGACCCGGATTAAAAATTTCACCACTTTTTACGATTTCTCGATTTCGGCGATTTTCTCTAGTATAATGCCTTCAGAAATCCATAAAAATTCGCCAGATTTCGACGAAGCCAATTCTCGATGCATTGTGACCGGTAAGCACCCATTAGCTTTCCCAATCAGGTTTTCCTTAATTATGGGACCCGGATTCAAAATTTCACAATTTTTTACGATTTCTCGATTTCGGCGATTTTCCCTAGTATAATGCCTTCAGAAATCCGTAAAAATTGGCCAGATTCCGACGAAATCAATTCTCGATGCATTGTGACCGGTAAGCTCCCAGTAGCTGTCCCAATCAAGTTTCCCTGAATTATGGGACCCGGATCCAAAATTTCACCACTTTTTACGATTTCTTGATTTCGGAGATTTTCCCTAGTATAATGCCTTCAGAAATCCGTACAAATTCGACGAAACCAATTCTCGATGCATTTTGACCGGTAAGCTCCCAGTAGCTGTCCCAATCAGGTTTCCCTTAATTATGAGACCCGGATCAAAAATTTCACCACTTTTTACGATTTCTCGATTTAGGCGATTTTCTCTAGTATAATGCCTTCAGAAATCCGTAAAAATTCGCCAGATTTCGACGAAACCAATTCTCGATGCATTGTGACCGGTAAGCTCCCAGTAGCTGTCCCAATCAGGTTTCCCTGAATTATGGGACCCGGATCCAAAATTTCACCACTTTTTACGATTTCTCGATTTCGGCGATTTTCCCTAGTATAATGCCTTCAGAAATCCGTAAAAATTCGCCAGATTTCGACGAAGCCAATTCTCGATGCATTGTGACCGTTAAGTTCCCAGTAGTTTTTCCAATCAGGTTTCCCATAATTATAAGACCCGGATCAAAAATTTCACCACTTTTTACGATTTCTCGATTTCGACGATTTTCCCTAGTATAATGCCTTAAGAAATCCGTAAAAATTCGACAAAGCCAATTCTCGATGCATTGTGACCGGTAAGCTCCCAGTAGCTGTCCCAATCAGGTTTTCCTTAATTATGAGACCCGGATCAAAAATTTCACCACTTTTTACGATTTCTCGATTTTGGCGATTTTCTCTAGTATAATGCCTTCAGAAATCCGTAAAAATTAGTCAGATTTCGACGAAGCCAATTCCCGATGCATTGTGACCGGTAAGCTCCCAGTAGCTTTCCCAATCAGGTTTCCCAGAATTATGAGACCCGGATCAAAAATTTCACCACTTTTTACGATTTCTCGATTTCGGCGATTTTCCGTAGTATAATGCCTTAAGAAATCCGTAAAAATTCGACGAAGCCAATTCTCGATGCATTGTGACCGGTAAGCTCCCAGTAGCTGTCCCTATCAGGTTTCCCTTAATTATGAGACCCGGATCAAAAATTTCACCACTTTTTACGATTTTTCGATTTCGGCGATTTTCTCTAGTATAATGCCTTCAGAAATCCGTAAAAATTAGTCAGATTTCGACGAAGCCAATTCTCGATACATTGTGACCGGTAAGCTCCCAGTAGCTTTCCCAATCAGGTTTTCCTTATTTATGAGACCCGGATCAAAAATTTCACCACTTTTTACGATTTCTCGATTTCGGCGATTTTCCCTAGTATAATGCCTTAAGAAATCCGTAAAAATTCGACGAAGCCAATTCTCGATGCATTGTGACCGGTAAGCTCCCAGTAGCTGTGCCAATCAAGTTTCCCTTAATTATGAGACCCGGATCAAAAATTTCACCACTTTTTACGATTTCTCGATTTCGGCGATTTTCTCTAGTATAATGCCTTTAAAATCCGTAAAAATTCGCCAGATTTCGACGAAGCCAATTCTCGATGCATTGTGACCGGTAAGCTCCCAGTAGCTTTCCCAATCAGGTTTCCCTGAATTATGAGACCCGGATCAAAAATTTCACCACTTTTTACGATTTCTCGATTTAGGCGATTTTCTCTAGTATAATGCCTTCAGAAATCCGTAAAAATTCGCCAGATTTCGACGAAGCCAATTCTCGATGCATTGTGACCGGTAAGCTCCGAGTAGCTTTCCCTATCAGGTTTCCCTTAATTATGAGACCCGGATCAAAAATTTCACCACTTTTTACGATTTCTCGATTTCAGCGATTTTATCTATTATAATGCCTTCAGAAATCCGTAAAAATTCGCCAGATTTCGACGAAGCCAATTCTCGATGCATTGTGACCGGTAATCTCCCATTAGTTTTCCCAATCAGGTTTCACTTAATTATGGGACCCGGATTCAAAATTTCACCACTTTTTACGATTTCTCGATTTCGGCGATTTTCCCTAGTATAATGCCTTTAGAAATCCGTAAAAATTGGCCAGATTCCGACGAAACCAATTTTCGATGCATTGTGACCGGTAAGCTCCCAGTAGCTGTCCCAATCAAGTTTCCCTGAATTATGGGACCCGGATCCAAAATTTCACCACTTTTTACGATTTCTCGATTTCGAAGATTTTTTCTAGTATAATGCCTTCAGAAATCCGTATAAATTCGACGAAACCAATTCTCGATGCATTTTGACCGGTAAGCTCCCAGTAGCTGTCCCAATCAGGTTTCCCTGAATTATGGGACCCGGATCCAAAATTTCACCACTTTTTACGATTTCTCGATTTCGGCGATTTTCCCTAGTATAATGCCTTCAGAAATCCGTAAAAATTCGCCAGATTTCGACGAAACCAATTCTCGATGCATTGTGACCGGTAAGCTCCCAGTAGCTGTCCCAATCAGGTTTCCCTGAATTATGGGACCCGGATCCAAAATTTCACCACTTTTTACGATTTCTCGATTTCGGCGATTTTCCCTAGTATAATGCCTTCAGAAATCCGTAAAAATTCGCCAGATTTCGACGAAGCCAATTCTCGGTGCATTGTGACTGGTAAGCTCCAAGTAGCTTTCCCAATCAGGTTTCCCTTAATTTTGAGACCCGGATCAGAAATTTCACCACTTTTTACGATTTCTCGATTTCGGCGATTTTCTCTAGTATAATGCCTTCAGAAATCCGTAAAAATTCGCCAGATTTCGACGAATCCAATTCTCGATGCATTGTGACCGGTAAGCTCTCAGTAGCTTTTCCAATCAGGTTTCCCTTAATTATGAGACCCGGATCAAAAATTTCACCACTTTTTACGATTTCTCGATTTCGACGATTTTCCCTAGTATAATGCCTTAAGAAATCCGTAAAAATTCGACGAAGTCAATTCTCGATGCATTGTGACCGGTAAGCTCCCAGTAGCTGTCCCAATCAGGTTTCCCTTAATTATGGGACCCGGATCAAAAATTTCACCACTTTTTACGATTTCTCGATTTCGGCGATTTTCTCTAGTATAATGCCTTCAGAAATCCGTAAAAATTCGCCAGATTTCGACGAAGCCAATTCTCGATGCATTTTGACCGATAAGCTCCCAGCAGCTGTCCCAATCAGGTTTCCCTGAATTATGAAACCCGGATCAAAAATTTCACCACTTTTTACGATTTCTCGATTTCGGCGATTTTCCCTAGTATAATGCCTTAAGAAATCCGTAAAAATTCGACGAAGCCAATTCTCGATGCATTGTGACCGGTAAGCTCCCAGTAGCTATCCCAATCAGGTTTCCCTTAATTATGAGACCCGGATCAAAAATTTCACCACTTTTTACGATTTCTCGATTTCGGCGATTTTCTCTAGTATAATGCCTTCAGAAATCCGTAAAAATTAGTCAGATTTCGACGATGCCAATTCTCGATGCATTGTGACCGGTAAGCTCCCAGTAGCTGTCCCAATCAGGTTTCCCTTCATTATGAGACCCGGATCAAAAATTTCACCACTTTTTACGATTTCTCGATTTCGGCGATTTTCTCTAGTATAATGCCTTCAGAAATCCGTAAAAATTAGTCAGATTTCGACGAAGCCAATTCTCGATGCATTGTGACCGGTAAGCTCCCAGTAGCTTTCCCAATCAGGTTTTCCTTAATTATGAGACCCGGATCAAAAATTTCACCACTTTTTACGATTTCTCGATTTCGGCGATTTTCCCTAGTATAATGCCTTAAGAAATCCGTAAAAATTCAACGAAGCCAATTCTCGTTGCATTGTGACCGGTAAGCTCCCAATAGCTGTCCCAATCAGGTTTCCCTTAATTATGAGACCCGGATCAAAAATTTCACCACTTTTTATGATTTCTCGATTTCGGCGATTTTCTCTAGTATAATGCCTTCAGAAATCCGTAAAAATTCGCCAGATTTCGACGAAGCCAATTCTCGATGCATTGTGACCGGTAAGCTCCCAGTAGCTTTCCCAATCAGGTTTCCCTGAATTATGAGACCCGGATCAAAAATTTCACCACTTTTTACGATTTCTCGATTTAGGCGATTTTCTCTAGTATAATGCCTTCAGAAATCCGTAAAAATTCGCCAGATTTCGACGAAGCCAATTCTCGATGCATTGTGACCGGTAAGCTCCGAGTAGCTTTCCCTATCAGGTTTCCCTTAATTATGAGACCCGGATCAAAAATTTCACCACTTTTTACGATTTCTCGATTTCGGCGATTTTCTCTAGTATAATGCCTTCAGAAATCCGTAAAAATTCGCCAGATTTCGACGAAACCAATTCTCGATGCATTGTGACCGGTAAGCTCCCAGTAGCTGTCCCAATCAGGTTTCCCTGGATTATGGGAACCGGATCAAAAATTTCACCACTTTTTACGATTTCTCGATTTCGGCGATTTTCCCTAGTATAATGCCTTCAGAAATCCGTAAAAATTCGACGAAGCCAATTCTCGATGCATTTTGACCGGTAAGCTCGTAGTAGCTGTCCCAATCAGGTTTCCCTGAATTATGGGACCATTATCAAAAATTTCACCACTTTTTAAGATTTCTCGATTTCGGCGATTTTCCCTAGTATAACGCCTTCAGAAATCCGTAAAAACTCGACGAAGCCAATTCTTGATGCATTGTGACCGGTAAGCTCCCAGTAGCTGTCCCAATCAGGTTTCCCAGAATTTTGAGACCCGGATCAAAAATTTCACTACTTTTTATGATTTCTCGATTTCGGCGATTTTCCCTAGTATAATGCCTTCAAAAATCCGTAAAAATTCGCCAGATTTCGACGAAGCCAATTCTCGATGCATTGTGACCAGTAAGCTCCCAGTAGTTTTCCCTGAATTATGGGACCCGGATCCAAAATTTCACCACTTTTTACGATTTCTCGATTTCGGCGATTTTCCCTAGTATAATGCCTTCAGAAATCCGTAAAAATTCGCTAGATTTCGACGAAACCAATTCTCGATGAATTGTGACCGGTAATCTTCCAGTCGCTATCCCAATCAGGTTTCCCTGAATTATGGGACCCGGATCAAAAATTTCACCACTTTTTACGATTTCTCGATTTCGACGATTTTCCGTAGTATAATGCCTTCAGAAATCCGTAAAAATTTGACGAAACCAATTCTCGATGCATTGTGACCGGTAAGCTCGCAGTAGCTGTCCCAATCAGGTTTCCCTGAATTATGGGACCCGGATCCAAAATTTCACTACTTTTTATGATTTCTCGATTTCTGCGATTTTCGATAGTATAAGGCCTTCAGAAATCCGTAAAAATTCGCGAAACCAATTCTCGATGCATTGTGACCGGTAAGCTCCCAGTAGCTGTCCCAATCAGGTTTCTCTGAATTATGGGACCCGGATAAAAAATTTCACCATATTTTACGATTTCTCGTCTTCGGCGATTTTCCCTAGTATAATGCCTTCAGAAATCCGTAAAAATACGCCAGATTTCGACGAAGCCAATTCTCGATGCATTGTGACCGGTAAGCTCCAAGTAGCTGTCCCAATCAGGTTTCCCATAATTATGGGACCCGGATCTAAAATTTCACCACTTTTTAAGATTTCTCGATTTCGGCGATTTTCCCTTGTATAATGACTTAAGAAATCCGTAAAAATTCGACGAAACCAATTCTCGATGCATTGTGACCGGTAAGCTACAAGTAGCTGTCCCAATCAGGCTTCCCTGAATTGTGGGACCCGGATCCAAAATTTCACCACTTTATACGATTTCTCGATTTCGGCGATTTTTCCGAGTATAATGCCTTCAGAAATCCGTAAAAATTTGCCAGATTTCGACGAAGCCAATTCTCGATGCATTGTGATCGGTAAGCTCCCAGTAGCTGTCCCAATCAGGTTTCCCTTAATTATGGGACCCGGATAAAAAATTTCACCACTTTTTACGATTTCTCGATTTCGGCGATTTTCCCTAGTATAATGCTTTCAGAAAACCGTAAAAATTCGCCAGATTCCGACGAAACCAATTCTCGATGCATTGTGACTGGAAAGCTCCCAGTAGCTGTCCCAATCAGGTTTCCCTGAATTATGGGACCCGGATCCTAAATTTCACCACTTTTTACGATTTCTCGTTTTCGGCGATTTTCCCTAGTATAATACCTTCTGAAATCCGTAAAAATTCGACGAAATCAATTCTCGATGCATTGTGACCGGTAAGCTCCCAGTAGTTGTCCCAATCAGGTTTCCCTGAATTATGGGACCCGAATCAAAAATTTTACAACTTTTTACGATTTCTCGATTTCGGCGATTTTCCCTAGTATAATGCCTTCAGAAATCGGTAAAAATTCGTCAGATTCTGACGAAGCCAATTCTCGATGCATTGTGAGCGGTAAGCTCCCAGTAGCTTTCCCAATCAAGTTTCCCTGAATTATGGGACCCGGATCCAAAATTTCACCACTTTTTACGATTTCTCGATTTCGGCGATTTTCCCTAGTATAATGCCTTCAGAAATCCGTACAAATTCGACGAAACCAATTCTCAATGCATTTATACCGGTAAGCTCCCAGTAGCTGTCCCAATCAGGTTTCCCTGAATTATGGGACCCGGATCCAAAATTTCACCACTTTTTACGATTTCTCGATTTCGGCGATTTTCCCTAGTATAATGCCTTCAGAAATCCGTAAAAATTCGCCAGATTTCGACGAAGCCAATTCTCGATGCATTTTGACCGATAAGCTCCCAGCAGCTGTCCCAATCAGGTTTCACTTAATTATGGGACCCGGATCCAAAATTTCACCACTTTTTAAGATTTCTCGATTTCGGCGATTTTCCCTTGTATAATGCCTTAAGAAATCCGTAAAAATTCGACGAAACCAATTCTCGATGCATTGTGACCGGTAAGCTTCCAGCAGCTGTCCCAATCAGGTTTCCTTGAATTATGGGACCCGGATCCAAAATTTCACCACTTTTTACGATTTCTCGATTTCGGCGATTTTCCCTAATATAATGCCTTCAGAAATCCGTAAAAATGCGACGAAGCAAATTCTAGATGCATTGTGACCGGTAAGCTCCCAGTAGCTGTCCCAATCAGGTTTCCCTAAATTATGAGACCCGGATCCAAAATTTCACCACTTTTTACGATTTCTCGATTTCGGCGATTTTCCCTAATATAATGCCTTTAGAAATCCGTAAAAATTCGCCAGATTTCGACGAAACCAATTTTCGATGAATTGTGACCGGTAAGCTCCCAGTAGCTGTCCCAATCAGTTTTTCCTGAATTATGGGACCCGGATAAAAAATTTCAACACTTTTTACGATTTCTCGATTTCGGCGATTTTCCCTAGTATAATGCCTTCAGAAATCCGAAAAAAATCGACGAAGCCAATTTTCAATGCATTGTGACCGGTAAGCTCCCAGTAGCTATTTCAATCAGGTTTCCCTTAATTATGGGACCCGGATCCAAAATTTCACCACTTTTAACGATTTCTCGATTTCGGCGATTTTCCCTAGTATAATGCCTTAAGAAATCCGTAAAAATTCGACGAAATAAATTCTCGATGCATTGTGACCGGTAAGCTCCCAGTAGCTGTACCAATCAAGTTTTGCTGAATTATGGGACCCGAATCCAAAATTTCACCACTTTTTACGATTTCTCGATTTCGGCGATTTTCCCTAGTATAATGCCTTCGGAAATCCGTAAAAATTCGACGAAACCAATTATCGATGCATTGTGACCGGTAAGCTCCAAGTAGCTGTCACAATCAGGTTTCCCTGAATTATGGGACCCGGATCCAAAATTTCACCCCTTTTTACGATTTCGGCGATTTTCCCTAGTATAATGCCTTCAGAAATCCGTAAAAATTCGCCAGATTTCAACGAAGCCAATTCTCGATGCATTGTGACCGGTAGGCTCCCAGTAGCTTTCCCAATCAGGTTTCCCTTAATTATGGGACCCAGATCCAAAATTTCACCACTTTTTACGATTTCTCGATTTCGGCGATTCTCCCTAGTATAATGCCTTCAGAAATCCGTAAAAATTTGACGAAGCCAATTCTCGATGCATTGTGATCGGTAAGCTCCAAGTAGCTGTCCCAATTAGGTTTCCCTGAATTATGGGATGCGGATCCAAAATTTCACCACTTTTTACGATTTCTCGATTTCGGCGATTTTCCCTAGTATAATGCCTTCAGAAATCCGTAAAAATTCGCCAGATTCCGACGAAGCCAATTCTCGATGCATTGTGGCTGGTAAGCTCCTAGTAGCTGTCCCAATCAGGTTTCCCTGAATTATGGGACCCGGATCCAAAATTTTACCACTTTTTATGATTTCTCGATTTCGGCGATTTTTCCTAGTATAATGCCTTCAGAAATCTGTAAAAATTCGCCAGATTTCGACGACGTCAATTTTCGATGAATTGTGACCGGTAAACTCCCAGTAGATTTCGCAAATAGGTTTCCCTGAATTGTTGGATCCGGATCAAAAATTTTACCAC
This sequence comes from Excoecaria cochinchinensis, assembly GCA_947683425.1. Lineage (NCBI taxonomy): Eukaryota > Viridiplantae > Streptophyta > Magnoliopsida > Malpighiales > Euphorbiaceae > Excoecaria > Excoecaria cochinchinensis. The sequence goes on from CANTUQ010000252.1 coordinate 547,831, forward strand.
TTTTAACGATTTCTCGATTTCGGCGATTTTCCCTAGTATAATGCCTTCAGAAATCCGTAAAAATTCGACGAAACCAATTCTCGATGCATTGTGACCGGTAAGCTCCCAGTAGCTTTCCCAATCAGGTTTCTCTGAATTATTGTACCCGGATCCAAAATTTCACCACTTTTTAAGATTTCTCGATTCGGCGATTTTCCCTAGTATAATGCCTTAAGAAATCCGTAAAAATTCGACAAAGCCAATTATCGATGCATTGTGACCGGTAAACTCCCAGTAGCTGTTCCAATCAGGTTTCCCTTAATTATGGGACCCGAATCCAAAATTTCACCACTTTTTAAGATTTCTCAATTTCAGCGATTTTCCCTAGTATAATTCCTTAAGAAATCAGTAAAAATTCGACGAAACAAATTCTCGATGCATTGTGACCGGTAAGCTCCCAGTAGCTGTCCCAATCAGGTTTTTCTGAATTATAGGACCCGGATCCAAAATTTCACCACTTTTTACGATTTCTAGATTTCGGCGATTTTCCCTAGTATAATGCTTTCGGAAATCCGTAAAAATTCGACGAAACCAATTATCCATGAATTGTGACCGGTAAGCTCCAAGTAGCTGTCCCAATCAGGTTTTCCTGAATTATGGGACCCGGATCCAAAATTTCACCACTTTTAACGATTTCTCGATTTCGGCGACTTTCCCTAGTATAATGCCTTCAGAAATCCGTAAAAATTCGCCAGATTCTGACAAAACCAATTCCCGATGCATTGTGACCGGTAAGCTCCCAGTAGATTTCCCAAACAGGTTTCCCTGAATTGTGGGATCCGGATCAAAAATTTCACCACTTTTAACGATTTCTCGATTTCGGCGATATTCCCTAGTATAATGCCTTCAGAAATCCGTAAAAATTCGACGAAACCAATTCTCGATGCATTGTGACCGGTAAGCTCCCAGTAGCTGTCCCAATCAGGTTTCCCTAAATTATGAGACCCGGATCCAAAATTTCACCACTTTTTACGATTTCTCGATTTCGGCGATTTTCCCTAGTATAATGCCTTTAGAAATCCGTAAAAATTCGCCAGATTTCGACGAAACCAATTTTCGATTAATTGTGACCAGTAAGCTCCCAGTAGCTGTCCCAATCAGTTTTCCCTAAATTATGGGACCCGGATAAAAAATTTCAACACTTTTTACGATTTCTCGATTTCGGCGATTTTCCCTAGTATAATGCCTTCAGAAATCCGAAAACAATCGACGAAGCCAATTTTCAATGCATTGTGACCGGTAAGCTCCCAGTAGCTATTCCAATCAGGTTTCCCTTAATTATGGGACCCGGATCCAAAATTTCACCACTTTTAACGATTTCTCGATTTCGGCGATTTTTCCTAGTATAATGCCTTCAGAAATCCGTAAAAAATTGCCAGATTCCGACGAAGCCAATTCGCGATGCATTGTGACCGGTAAGCTTCCAGCAGCTGTCCCAATCAGGTTTCCCTGAATTATGGGACCCGGATCCAAAATTTTACCAATTTTTACGATTTCTCGATTTCGGCGATTTTCCCTAGTATAATGCCTTCAGAAATCCGTAAAAATTCGACGAAGCCAATTCTCGATGCATTGTGACCGGTAAGCTCCCAGTAGCTGTCCCAATAAAGTTTCCCATAATTATGGGACCCGGATCCAAAATTTCACCACTTTTTACAATTTCTCGATTTCGGCGATTTTCCCTAGTATAATGCCTTCAGAAATCCGTAAAAATTCGACGAAACCAATTCTCGATTCATTTTGACCGGTAAGCTCCCACTAGCTGTCCCAATCAGGTTTTCTTGAATTATGGGACCCGGATCCAAAATTTTACCACTTTTTACGATTTCTCGATTTCGGCGATTTTCCCTAGTATAATGCCTTCAGAAATCCGTAAAAATTCACCAGATTTCGACGAAACTAATTCTCGATGCATTGTGACCGGTAAGCTCCCAGTAGCTTTCCCAATCAGGTTTCCCTGAATTATGGGACCCGGATCCAAAATTTTACCACTTTTTACGATTTCTCGATTTCGGCGATTTTCCCTAGTATAATGCCTTCAGAAATCCGTAAAAATTCGCTAGATTTCGACGAAACCAATTCTCGATGCATTGTGACCCGTAAGCTCCCAGTAGCTGTCCCAATCAGGTTTCCCTTAATTATGGGACCCGGATCAAAAATATCACCACTTTTTACGATTTCTCGATTTCGGCGATTTTCCCTAGATAATGCCTTCAGAAATCCGTAAAAATTCGACGAAGCCAATTATCGATGCATTTTGACCGGTAAGCTCGCAGTAGCTGTCCCAATCAGTTTCCCTGAATTATGGGACCCGTATCCAAAATTTCACCGCTTTTTAAGATTTCTCGATTTCGGCGATTTTCCCTAGTATAACGCCTTCAGAAATCCGTAAAAACTCGACGAAGCCAATTCTTGATGCATTGTGACCGGTAAGCTCCCAGTAGCTGTCCCAATCAGGTTTCCCTGAATTATGAGACCCAGATCCAAAATTTCACCACTTTTTATGATTTCTCGATTTCGGCGATTTTCCCTAGTATAATGCCTTCAAAAATCCGTAAAAATTCGCCAGATTTCGACGAAGCCAATTCTCGATGCATTGTGACCGGTAAGCTCCCAGTAGCTTTCCCAATCAGGTTTCCCTGAATTATGGCAACCGGATCCAAAATTTCACCACTTTTTACGATTTCTCGATTTCGGCGATTTTCCCTAGTATAATGCCTTCAGAAATCCGTAAAAATTCGCTAGATTTCGACGAAATGAATTCTCGATGCATTGTGACCGGTAATCTCCCAGTAGTTGTCCCAATCAGGTTTCCCTAAATTATGGGACCCGGATAAAAAATTTCACCACTTTTTACGATTTCTCGATTTCGGCGATTTTCCCTAATATAATGCCTTCAGAAATCCGTAAAAATTCGACAAAATCAATTCTCGATGCATTAAGACCGGTAAGCTCACAGTAGCTGTCCCAATCAGGTTTCCCTGAATTATGGGATCCGAATCCAAAATTTCACCACTTTTTACGATTTCTCGATTTCTGCGATTTTCGATAGTATAACGCATTCAGAAATCCGTAAAAATTCGACGAAGCCAATTCTCGATGCATTGTGACCGGTAAGCTCCCAGTAGCTGTCCCAATGTGGTTTCCCTGAATTATGGGACCCGGATAAAAAATTTCACCACTTTTTACGATATCTCGATTTCGGCGATTTTCCCTAGTATAATGCCTTCAGAAATCCTTAAAAATTCGCCAGATTCCGATGAAGCCAATTCTCCATGCATTGTGACCGGTAAGCTCCCAGTATCTTTCCCAATCAGGTTTCCCTGAATTATGGGACCCGGATCAAAAATTTCACCACTTTTTACGATTTCTCGATTTCGACGATTTTCCGTAGTATAATGCCTTCAGAAATCCGTAAAAATTTGACGAAACCAATTCTCGATGCATTGTGACCGGTAAGCTCGCAGTAGCTGTCCCAATCAGGTTTCCCTGAATTATGGGACCCGGATCCAAAATTTCACTACTTTTTATGATTTCTCGATTTCTGCGATTTTCGATAGTATAAGGCCTTCAGAAATCCGTAAAAATTCGCGAAACCAATTCTCGATGCATTGTGACCGGTAAGCTCCCAGTAGCTGTCCCAATCAGGTTTCTCTGAATTATGGGACCCGGATAAAAAATTTCACCATATTTTACGATTTCTCGTCTTCGGCGATTTTCCCTAGTATAATGCCTTCAGAAATCCGTAAAAATACGCCAGATTTCGACGAAGCCAATTCTCGATGCATTGTGACCGGTAAGCTCCAAGTAGCTGTCCCAATCAGGTTTCCCATAATTATGGGACCCGGATCTAAAATTTCACCACTTTTTAAGATTTCTCGATTTCGGCGATTTTCCCTTGTATAATGACTTAAGAAATCCGTAAAAATTCGACGAAACCAATTCTCGATGCATTGTGACCGGTAAGCTACAAGTAGTTGTCCCAATCAGGCTTCCCTGAATTGTGGGACCCGGATCCAAAATTTCACCACTTTATACGATTTCTCGATTTCGGCGATTTTTCCGAGTATAATGCCTTCAGAAATCCGTAAAAATTTGCCAGATTTCGACGAAGCCAAATCTCGATGCATTGTGATCGGTAAGCTCCCAGTAGCTGTCCCAATCAGGTTTCCCTTAATTATGGGACCCGGATAAAAAATTTCACCACTTTTTACGATTTCTCGATTTCGGCGATTTTCCCTAGTATAATGCTTTCAGAAAACCGTAAAAATTCGCCAGATTCCGACGAAACCAATTCTCGATGCATTGTGACTGGAAAGCTCCCAGTAGCTGTCCCAATCAGGTTTCCCTGAATTATGGGACCCGGATCCTAAATTTCACCACTTTTTACGATTTCTCGTTTTCGGCGATTTTCCCTAATATAATACCTTCTGAAATCCGTAAAAATTCGACGAAATCAATTCTCGATGCATTGTGACCGGTAAGCTCCCAGTAGTTGTCCCAATTTGGTTTCCCTGAATTATGGGACCCGAATCAAAAATTTTACAACTTTTTACGATTTCTCGATTTCGGCGATTTTCCCTAGTATAATGCCTTCAGAAATCCGTAAAAATTCGTCAGATTCTGACGAAGCCAATTCTCGATGCATTGTGAGCGGTAAGCTCCCAGTAGCTTTCCCAATCAAGTTTCCCTGAATTATGGGACCCGGATCCAAAATTTCACCACTTTTTACGATTTCTCGATTTCGGCAATTTTCCCTAGTATAATGCCTTCAGAAATCCGTACAAATTCGACGAAACCAATTCTCAATGCATTTATACCGGTAAGCTCCCAGTAGCTGTCCCAATCAGGTTTCCCTGAATTATGGGACCCGGATCCAAAATTTCACCACTTTTTACGATTTCTCGATTTCGGCGATTTTCCCTAGTATAATGCCTTCAGAAATCCGTAAAAATTCGCCAGATTTCGACGAAGCCAATTCTCGATGCATTTTGACCGATAAGCTCCCAGCAGCTGTCCCAATCAGGTTTCCCTTAATTATGGGACCCGGATCCAAAATTTCACCACTTTTTAAGATTTCTCGATTTCGGCGATTTTCCCTTGTATAATGCCTTAAGAAATCCGTAAAAATTCGACGAAACCAATTCTCGATGCATTGTGACCGGTAAGCTTCCAGCAGCTGTCCCAATCAGGTTTCCCTGAATTATGGGACCCGGATCCAAAATTTCACCACTTTTTACGATTTCTCGATTTCGGCGATTTTCCCTAATATAATGCCTTCAGAAATCCGTAAAAATGCGACGAAGCAAATTCTCGATGCATTGTGACCGGTAAGCTCCCAGTAGCTGTCCCAATCAGGTTTCCCTAAATTATGAGACCCGGATCCAAAATTTCACCACTTTTTACGATTTCTCGATTTCGGCGATTTTCCCTAATATAATGCCTTTAGAAATCCGTAAAAATTCGCCAGATTTCGACGAAACCAATTTTCGATGAATTGTGACCGGTAAGCTCCCAGTAGCTGTCCCAATCAGTTTTTCCTGAATTATGGGACCCGGATAAAAAATTTCAACACTTTTTACGATTTCTCGATTTCGGCGATTTTCCCTAGTATAATGCCTTCAGAAATCCGAAAAAAATCGACGAAGCCAATTTTCAATGCATTGTGACCGGTAAGCTCCCAGTAGCTATTTCAATCAGGTTTCCCTTAATTATGGGACCCGGATCCAAAATTTCACCACTTTTAACGATTTCTCGATTTCGGCGATTTTCCCTAGTATAATGCCTTAAGAAATCCGTAAAAATTCGACGAAATAAATTCTCGATGCATTGTGACCGGTAAGCTCCCAGTAGCTGTACCAATCAGGTTTTGCTGAATTATGGGACCCGAATCCAAAATTTCACCACTTTTTACGATTTCTCGATTTCGGCGATTTTCCCTAGTATAATGCCTTCGGAAATCCGTAAAAATTCGACGAAACCAATTATCGATGCATTGTGACCGGTAAGCTCCAAGTAGCTGTCACAATCAGGTTTCCCTGAATTATGGGACCCGGATCCAAAATTTCACCCCTTTTTACGATTTCGGCGATTTTCCCTAGTATAATGCCTTCAGAAATCCGTAAAAATTCGCCAGATTTCAACGAAGCCAATTCTCGATGCATTGTGACCGGTAGGCTCCCAGTAGCTTTCCCAATCAGGTTTCCCTTAATTATGGGACCCAGATCCAAAATTTCACCACTTTTTACGATTTCTCGATTTCGGCGATTCTCCCTAGTATAATGCCTTCAGAAATCCGTAAAAATTTGACGAAGCCAATTCTCGATGCATTGTGATCGGTAAGCTCCAAGTAGCTGTCCCAATTAGGTTTCCCTAAATTATGGGATGCGGATCCAAAATTTCACCACTTTTTACGATTTCTCGATTTCGGCGATTTTCCCTAGTATAATGCCTTCAGAAATCCGTAAAAATTCGCCAGATTCCGACGAAGCCAATTCTCGATGCATTGTGGCTGGTAAGCTCCTAGTAGCTGTCCCAATCAGGTTTCCCTGAATTATGGGACCCGGATCCAAAATTTTACCACTTTTTATGATTTCTCGATTTCGGCGATTTTTCCTAGTATAATGCCTTTAGAAATCTGTAAAAATTCGCCAGATTTCGACGAAGTCAATTTTCGATGAATTGTGACCGGTAAACTCCCAGTAGATTTCGCAAATAGGTTTCCCTGAATTGTTGGATCCGGATCAAAAATTTTACCACTTTTAACGATTTCTCGATTTCGGCGATTTTCCCTAGTATAATGCCTTCAGAAATCCGTAAAAATTCGACGAAACCAATTCTCGATGCATTGTGACCGGTAAGCTCCCAGTAGCTTTCCCAATCAGGTTTCTCTGAATTATTGTACCCGGATCCAAAATTTCACCACTTTTTAAGATTTCTCGATTCGGCGATTTTCCCTAGTATAATGCCTTAAGAAATCCGTAAAAATTCGACAAAGCCAATTCTCGATGCATTGTGACCGGTAAACTCCCAGTAGCTGTTCCAATCAGGTTTCCCTTAATTATGGGACCCGGATCCAAAATTTCACCACTTTTTAAGATTTCTCAATTTCAGCGATTTTCCCTAGTATAATTCCTTAAGAAATCAGTAAAAATTCGACGAAACAAATTCTCGATGCATTGTGACCGGTAAGCTCCCAGTAGCTGTCCCAATCAGGTTTTTCTGAATTATAGGACCCGGATCCAAAATTTCACCACTTTTTACGATTTCTAGATTTCGGCGATTTTCCCTAGTATAATGCCTTCGGAAATCCGTAAAAATTCGACGAAACCAATTATCCATGAATTGTGACAGGTAAGCTCCAAGTAGCTGTCCCAATCAGGTTTTCCTGAATTATGGGACCCGGATCCAAAATTTCACCACTTTTAACGATTTCTCGATTTCGGCGACTTTCCCTAGTATAATGCCTTCAGAAATCCGTAAAAATTCGCCAGATTCTGACAAAACCAATTCCCGATGCATTGTGACCGGTAAGCTCCCAGTAGATTTCCCAAACAGGTTTCCCTGAATTGTGGGATCCGGATCAAAAATTTCACCACTTTTAACGATTTCTCGATTTCGGCGATATTCCCTAGTATAATGCCTTCAGAAATCCGTAAAAATTCGACGAAACCAATTCTCGATGCATTGTGACCGGTAAGCTCCCAGTAGCTGTCCCAATCAGGTTTCCCTAAATTATGAGACCCGGATCCAAAATTTCACCACTTTTTACGATTTCTCGATTTCGGCGATTTTCCCTAGTATAATGCCTTTAGAAATCCGTAAAAATTCGCCAGATTTCGACGAAACCAATTTTCGATTAATTGTGACCAGTAAGCTCCCAGTAGCTGTCCCAATCAGTTTTCCCTGAATTATGGGACCCGGATAAAAAATTTCAACACTTTTTACGATTTCTCGATTTCGGCGATTTTCCCTAGTATAATGCCTTCAGAAATCCGAAAACAATCGACGAAGCCAATTTTCAATGCATTGTGACCGGTAAGCTCCCAGTAGCTATTCCAATCAGGTTTCCCTTAATTATGGGACCCGGATCCAAAATTTCACCACTTTTAACGATTTCTCGATTTCGGCGATTTTTCCTAGTATAATGCCTTCAGAAATCCGTAAAAATTTGCCAGATTCCGACGAAGCCAATTCGCGATGCATTGTGACCGGTAAGCTTCCAGCAGCTGTCCCAATCAGGTTTCCCTGAATTATGGGACCCGGATCCAAAATTTTACCAATTTTTACGATTTCTCGATTTCGGCGATTTTCCCTAGTATAATGCCTTCAGAAATCCGTAAAAATTCGACGAAGCCAATTCTCGATGCATTGTGACCGGTAAGCTCCCAGTAGCTGTCCCAATAAAGTTTCCCATAATTATGGGACCCGGATCCAAAATTTCACCACTTTTTACAATTTCTCGATTTCGGCGATTTTCCCTAGTATAATGCCTTCAGAAATCCGTAAAAATTCGACGAAACCAATTCTCGATTCATTTTGACCGGTAAGCTCCCACTAGCTGTCCCAATCAGGTTTTCTTGAATTATGGGACCCGGATCCAAAATTTTACCACTTTTTACGATTTCTCGATTTCGGCGATTTTCCCTAGTATAATGCCTTCAGAAATCCGTAAAAATTCACCAGATTTCGACGAAACTAATTCTCGATGCATTGTGACCGGTAAGCTCCCAGTAGCTTTCCCAATCAGGTTTCCCTGAATTATGGGACCCGGATCCAAAATTTTACCACTTTTTACGATTTCTCGATTTCGGCGATTTTCCCTAGTATAATGCCTTCAGAAATCCGTAAAAATTCGCTAGATTTCGACGAAACCAATTCTCGATGCATTGTGACCCGTAAGCTCCCAGTAGCTGTCCCAATCAGGTTTCCCTTAATTATGGGACCCGGATCAAAAATATCACCACTTTTTACGATTTCTCGATTTCGGCGATTTTCCCTAGATAATGCCTTCAGAAATCCGTAAAAATTCGACGAAGCCAATTATCGATGCATTTTGACCGGTAAGCTCGCAGTAGCTGTCCCAATCAGTTTCCCTGAATTATGGGACCCGTATCCAAAATTTCACCGCTTTTTAAGATTTCTCGATTTCGGCGATTTTCCCTAGTATAACGCCTTCAGAAATCCGTAAAAACTCGACGAAGCCAATTCTTGATGCATTGTGACCGGTAAGCTCCCAGTAGCTGTCCCAATCAGGTTTCCCTGAATTATGAGACCCAGATCCAAAATTTCACCACTTTTTATGATTTCTCGATTTCGGCGATTTTCCCTAGTATAATGCCTTCAAAAATCCGTAAAAATTCGCCAGATTTCGACGAAGCCAATTCTCGATGCATTGTGACCGGTAAGCTCCCAGTAGCTTTCCCAATCAGGTTTCCCTGAATTATGGCAACCGGATCCAAAATTTCACCACTTTTTACGATTTCTCGATTTCGGCGATTTTCCCTAGTATAATGCCTTCAGAAATCCGTAAAAATTCGCTAGATTTCGACGAAATGAATTCTCGATGCATTGTGACCGGTAATCTCCCAGTAGTTGTCCCAATCAGGTTTCCCTAAATTATGGGACCCGGATAAAAAATTTCACCACTTTTTACGATTTCTCGATTTCGGCGATTTTCCCTAATATAATGCCTTCAGAAATCCGTAAAAATTCGACAAAATCAATTCTCGATGCATTAAGACCGGTAAGCTCGCAGTAGCTGTCCCAATCAGGTTTCCCTGAATTATGGGATCCGAATCCAAAATTTCACCACTTTTTACGATTTCTCGATTTCTGCGATTTTCGATAGTATAACGCATTCAGAAATCCGTAAAAATTCGACGAAGCCAATTCTCGATGCATTGTGACCGGTAAGCTCCCAGTAGCTGTCCCAATGTGGTTTCCCTGAATTATGGGACCCGGATAAAAAATTTCACCACTTTTTACGATATCTCGATTTCGGCGATTTTCCCTAGTATAATGCCTTCAGAAATCCTTAAAAATTCGCCAGATTCCGATGAAGCCAATTCTCCATGCATTGTGACCGGTAAGCTCCCAGTAGCTGTCCCAATCAGGTTTCCTTATTTATGGGACCCGGATCAAAAATTTCACCACTTTTTACGATTTCTCGATTTCGGCGATTTTTCCTAGTATAATGCCTTCAGAAATTCGTAAAAATTCGAAAAAGCCAATTCTCGATGCATTGTGACCGGTAAGCTCCCAGTAGCTTTCCCAATCAGGTTTTCCTGAATTATTGTACCCGGATCCAAAATTTCACCACTTTTTACGATTTCTCGTTTTCGGCGATTTTCCCTAGTATAATGCCTTAAGAAATCCGTAAAATTTCGACGAAACCAATTCTTGATGCATTGTGACCTGTATGCTCCCAGTAGCTGTCCCAATCAGGTTTCCCTGAATTATGGGACCCGGATCAAAAATTTTACCACTTTTTACGATTTATCGATTTCGGCGATTTTCCCTAGTATAATGCCTTCAGAAATCCGTAAAAATTCGTCAGATTCCGACGAAGCCAATAGTCGATGCATTGTGACCGGTAAGCTCCCGGTAGCTGTCCCAATCAAGTTTCCCTGAATTATGGGACCCGGATCAAAAATTTCACCAATTTTTACGATTTCTCGACTTCGGCGATTTTCCCTAGTATAATGCCTTCAGAAATCCGTAAAAATTCGATGAAACCAATTCTCGATGCATTTTGACCGGTAAGCTCCCAGTAGCTGTCCCAATCTGGTTTCCCTGAATTACGAGACCCGGATCCAAAATTTCACCACTTTTTATGATTTCTCGATTTCGGCGATTTTCTCTAGTATAATGCCTTAAAAAATCAGTAAAAATTCGCCAGATTTCGACGAAGCCAATTCTCGATGCATTGTGACCGGTAAGCTCCCAGTAGCTTTCCCAATCAGGTTTCCCTGAATTATGGGACCCGGATCAAAAATTTCACCACTTTTTACGATTTCTCGATTTCGGCGATTTTCCCTAGTATAATGCCTTCAGAAATCCGTAAAAATTCGACGAAACCAATTCTCGATGCATTGAGACCAGTAAGCTCGCAGTAGCTGTCCCAATCAGGTTTCCCTGAATTATGGGATCCGAATCCAAAATTTCACCACTTTTTACGATTTCTCGATTTCTGCGATTTTCGATAGTATAACGCATTCAGAAATCCGTAAAAATTCGACGAAGCCAATTCTCGATGCATTGTGACCGGTAAGCTCCCAGTAGCTGTCCCAATCAGGTTTCCCTGAATTATGGGACCCGGATCAACAATTTCACTACTTTTTACGATATCTCGATTTCGGCGATTTTCCCTAGTATAATGCCTTCAGAAATCCTTAAAAATTCGCCAGATTCCGATGAAGCCAATTCTCCATGGATTGTGACCGGTAAGCTCCCAGTAGCTGTCCCAATCAGGTTTCCCTTATTTATGGGACCCGGATCAAAAATTTCACCACTTTTTACGATTTCTCGATTTCGGCGATTTTTCCTAGTATAATGCCTTCAGAAATTCGTAAAAATTCGAAAAAGCCAATTCTCGATGCATTGTGACCGGTAAGCTCCCAGTAGCTTTCCCAATCAGGTTTTCCTGAATTATTGTACCCGGATCCAAAATTTCACCACTTTTTACGATTTCTCATTTTCGGCGATTTTCCCTAGTATAATGCCTTAAGAAATCCGTAAAAATTCGACGAAACCAATTCTTAATGCATTGTGACCTGTATGCTCCCAGTAGCTGTCCCAATCAGGTTTCCCTGAATTATGGGACCCGGATAAAAAATTTTACCACTTTTTACGATTTCTCGATTTCGGCGATTTTCCCTAGTATAATGCCTTCAGAAATCCGTAAAAATTCGTCAGATTCCGACGAAGCCAATAGTCGATGCATTGTGACCGGTAAGCTCCCGGTAGCTGTCCCAATCAAGTTTCCCTGAATTATGAGACCCGGTGTGACGCGCGCCGAACCCGATTAACCCAGCAAGGGCCCTCGCTTTGAATCCGCCTTTGGGATTCGAGGTATGAAGGTTCGCGTCTTTTGATCATGGGCGCCATGAGACATCATCGGTATGCTCCTCTCAATAGAACGTTGGGGAGAACAACCTAGCCTATTGACGCCTAAAGGCACCTTTGAGGTATTTGGAGTCGCCACCCAATTTGCAAGAAATTGGGAAAAGGTTTCTCACCTCTATTGGTCTAAACCAGAGATATGGTGTCCGGGACTTCCCTCTTATTTATACTTTGGTTAATTATAAATGGGTTCTTAACTAATTAAAATTATATCTCTCATCTCACACGATAAATGCATTTAATTTAAATTGCGCATATCAATCATTCGAAAGCAATAAAATAAGAGCAATAAATAAAACGATAAATGAAAGCGGTAAACACCCAAGCACACAATTACAAGAGAAATCAGGGCGGAATACAACCCCAATTAAAGATATGAATGGGGACATAATACAATCCCCAAAAAATAAATAAAGTTGCCCCAAAGTTAAATACAAGGGCCCAAAATGAAAGAACATAAATTTAAAACACTCACTCAAGATTAAAATAAAAGAACATACATAAATCGGGACATTATTTGAGGAACATTGGTTCCTTCGCACTTGGTCGAAACTTAGGAACATTGGTTCCTTCGTGTTAATTTAAAGAGGGTTCGAAGAGTCGTTTTGATTGTTTGAATGAAAACCGGGATGAGTGATCCCATTTTGGAGAAAATTGACTCTTCGTTTTAATTGTGATATTTTTATTGTTAGGCTAAAACAGGGGACATTGGTCCCAATTTTATTAGTAAAAATTGTAATTTAATTATAGAAATATTTTTGTGATTTTTTATCGCACACGTGCACAAATAAAATAAATATTTACAAATAAACATGTAACACATAAAGAGAGAGAATTAGAGAGATCTCACCGAACCGATGTGGCCCTCCGCGCGTTGCGACCCATCCGGGGAGCCGCGGGGATACTCACATAACCCGACTCAAGTTAAAATCTCATACAAAAATTAACATCAAAATATATTAGCAAATATTCTAAGTGAATTAATCAAACAAATGCAACATGTAACAATAACACGAATAATAAATAATAAATAATGGTGACAACTATAATATTATGAGACACACAAATATTAATATAATGCTGATAGATGATAATAATAATTATAATAATAATGGTGATAACAGTGGCACAAATAGGATATATAATAATAATAGTAATAACAATAATAATAATAATAATAATAATAATAATAGGGTTGACAGGATGTTAATAACAACCAATATAATAATAATAATAATAATAATGACGATTATAATAATAATAGTAATAATAATAATGATAACATGATATTAATAACTATAATAGAGATGAACACCAACATAATAATAATAATAATAATAATAATAATAATAATAATAATAATAATAATAAGATATTGAATAATTACAAATAATAATAATAATAATAATAATAATAATAATAATAATAATAATAATAATAATAATAGGATATTGGATAATTACAAATAATAATAATATTAATAATAATAATAATAATAATAATAATAATAATAATAATAATAATAAGATATAATAACACTAATGAAAATGAAGGCCACAGGGACACAATAATTATAATAGGAATGATTAATGCCAACGGGAAAATAAATAAAAAAGGGAAATCAAACTAGAACAAGTGAAAAAGATCTATCACTGGTAATATCAATCACACCAAAATACTAAAAAATAATAATAACAAATAAATACAAAATAAAATAAAATTAAATAAGAGAGGGTCCAAAATGTTTACCCTCAGAATTTTTCTAGATCGAAAATAGGATATCTCAATCCGTTCCCCTTGTCGATTTTTGCGGTGATAGGCGAAAAATAAAAATGTAAAATTTGTATTTTTGGATAAACTAACTATAGAAAATATTTTTTTGGGATGAAAAAGCAAAGAAAATTGACTTTTCTTGCTCAAATCAAACCCAAGATCAAATATTTTTAGAGTAACAAAGATTAAAACTTGAAAAGAAAACTTAAGAATTTTTGAAGAAATTTTTGTTTCCTGGAGAGAAGAAAGACTTAAAGGATTTTGAAGAATATATTTTTTTTGAAGAGGAACCCGTTGCTGGAGAGAAGCTGGAGAGAAGCAAAAAAATTCTTTTAAAAAATTATTGCCGTCCTCTAAAATGAGGGTGAAAAACCCTCTTTTGATTTCTTGGTCTTGGCTCAAAATAGAAAGAGTTAGAAAGTCTTTAATTTAATTGATCGAAAATAACATAAAACGGTGAAAAAACTGAAAAAATCAGACTGAAAAACGGTCTGAAAAATGCAAAAAAACCGGCCAAAGAGCAGGTGGTCGCGTGGTGGCCAAGTGGCCACCGCGCGACCACCGGCCAAAAACACAAGAGGGTCGCGTGATGGCAATTGCCATCACGCGACCAAAAGTTGGGAAAGTGGCTTTTAAAAGCCACTTTCCCACGTTTTACACTTTTAATATTTATTTTTTTTTTTTTTTTTTTTTACAAAAACCTTTTAAATTCTTTTCTTAAATCTTTTTTTTTCAATTAATTCAATTAACTAAATTAATTAATTTAATTCAACTAAATTAATTAACTAATTTAATTTTTTCATTTTCAAATAAATCAATTAATTAATTTAATTCAATTAAAATAACTAATTTAATTTTCCTTTTTTATTTTTTAAATATCAAAAATAATAATATTTAAAAAAATTAATTCAACTAAATTTAAAAAAAAAATTAATTCAACTAAATTTTTTATAATAATATTTTTATATATATATTTATTTTTATTTGAAAATAATGGGAATTTCGACAAGGGAAGTATCATTTTTGACACCTTTAATTGTGGGCATCGTTTTTCATCATCGGGTAATTTCGATTTTGGACCGCCTCGGGACCCGGTGTCTACACCCGGATCCAAAATTTCACCAATTTTTACGATTTCTCGACTTCGGTGATTTTCCTTAGTATAATGCCTTCAGAAATCCGTAAAAATTCGACGAAACCAATTCTCGATGCATTTTGACCGGTAAGCTCCCAGTAGCTGTCCCAATCTGGTTTCCCTGAATTATGGGACCCGGATCCAAAATTTCACCACTTTTTACGATTTCTCGATTTCGGCGATTTTCCCAAATATAATGCCTTCAGAAATCCGTAAAAATTCGCCAGATTTCGACGAAACCAATTCTCGATGCATTGTGATCGGTAAGCTCCCAGTAGCTGTCCCAATCAGGTTTCACTTAATTATGGAACCCGGATCAAAAATTTCACCTCTTTTTACGATTTCGGCGATTTTCCTAAGTATAATGCCTTCAGAAATCCGTAAAAATTCGCGAAACCAATTCTCGATGCAATGTGACCGGTAAGCTTCCAGTAGCTGTCCCAATCAGGTTTCCCTTAATTATGGGACTCGGATCCAAAATTTCACCACTTTTTAAGATTTCTCAATTTCGGCGATTTTCCCTATTATAATGCCTTCAGAAATCCGTAAAAAATCGACGAAGCCAATTCTTGAAGCATTGTGACCGGTAAGCTCCTAGTAGCTGTCCCAATCAGGTTTCCCTGAATTATGGGACCCGGATCAAAAATTTCACCACTTTTTACGATTTCTCGATTTCGGCGATTTTCCCTCGTATAATGCCTTTAGAAATCCGTAAAAATTCGCCAGATTTCGACGAAGCCAATTCTCGATGCATTGTGACCGGTAAGCTCCCAGTAGCTGTCCCAATCAGGTTTCCCTTAATTATGGGACCCGGATCAAAAATTTCACCACTTTTTAAGATTTCTCGATTTCGGCGATTTTCCCTTGTATAATGCCTTAAGAAATCCGTAAAAATTCGACGAAACCAATTCTCGATGCATTGCGATCGGTAAGCTCCAAGAAACTGTCCCAATCAGGTTTCCCTGAATTATGGGGCCCGGATCCAAAATTTCACCACTTTTTACGATTTCTCGATTTCGGCGATTTTTCCGAGTATAATGCCTTCAGAAATCCGTAAAATTTGCCAGATTTCGACGAAGCCAATTCTCAATACATTGTGACCGGTAAGCTCCCAGTAGCTGTCCCAACCTTAATTATAGGACCTGGATCCAAAATTTCACCACTTTTTGCGATTTCTCGATTTCTGCGATTTTCCCTAGTATAATGCCTTCAGAAATCCGTAAAAATTCGCCAGATTTCGACGAAGCCAATTCTCGATGCATTGTGACCGGTAAGCTCCCAGTAGCTGTCCCAATCAGGTTTCCCTGAATTATGGGACCCGAATCCAAAATTTCACCACTTTTTACGATTTCTCGATTTCGGCGATTTTGCCTAGTATAATGCCTTCAGAAATCCGTAAAAATTTGTCGAAGCCAATTTTCAATGCATTGTGACCGGTAAGCTCCCAGTATCTGTCCCAATCAGGTTTTCCTGAATTATGGGACCCGGATCAAAAATTTCACCACTTTTTACGATTTCTCGATTTCGGCAATTTTCCCTAGATAATGCCTTCAGAAATCCGTAAAAATTCGACGAAGCCAATTCTCGATGCATTGTGACCGGTAAGCTCCCAGTAGCTGTCCCAATCAGGTTTCCTTGAATTATGGGACCCGGATCCAAAATTTCACCACTTTTTACGATTTCTCGATTTCGGCGATTTTCCCTAGTATAACGCCTTCAGAAATCCGTAAAAATTCGACGACGCCAATTCTCGATGCATTGTGACCGGTAAGCTCCCAATAGCTGTCCCAATCAGGTTTCCTTGAGTTTGGGGCCCGGATCCAAAATTTCAACACTTTTTACGATTTCTCGATTTCGGCGATTTTCCCTAGTATAATGCCTTCAGAAATCCGTAAAAATTCGCCAGATTTCGACGAAGATAATTCTCGATGCATTGTGACCGGTAAACTCCCAGTAGTTGTCCCAATCAGGTTTCCCTGAATTATGGGACCCGGATCAAAAATTTCACCACTTTTTACGATTTCTCGATTTCGGCGATTTTTCTTAGAATAATGCGTTCAGAAATCCGTAAAAATTCGTCGAAGGCAATTCTTGATGCATTGTGACCGGTAAGCTCCCAGTATCTGTCCCAATCAGGTTTCCCTGAATTATGGGACCCGGATCAAAAATTTCACCACTTTTTACGATTTCTCGATTTCGGCGATTTTCCCTAGATAATGCCTTCAGAAATCCGTAAAAATTCGACGAAGCCAATTCTCGTTGCATTGTGACCGGTAAGCTCCCAGTAGCTATCCCAATCAGGATTCCCTGAATTATGGGATCCGGATCCAAAATTTCACCACTTTTTATGATTTCTCGATTTCGGCGATTTTCCCTAGTATACCGCCTTCAGAAATCCGTAAAAATTCGACGATGCCAATTCTCGATGCATTGTGACCGGTAAGATCCCAGTAGCTGTCCCAATCAGGTTTCACTGAATTACGGGACCCGGATCCAAAATTTCAACACTTTTTACGATTTCTCGATTTCGGCGATTTTCCCTAGTATAATGCTTTCAGAAATCCGTAAAAACTCGCCAGATTTCGACGAAGCCAATTCTCGATGCATTGTGACCGGTAAGCTCCCAGTAGCTGTCCCAATCAGGTTTTCCTAAATTATGGGACCTGGATCAAAAATTTCACCACTTTTTACGATTTCTCGATTTCGGCGATTTTCCCTAGATAATGCCTTCAGAAATCCGTAAAAATTCGACGAAGCCAATTCTCGATGCATTGTGACCGGTAAGCTCCCAGTAGCTGTCCCAATCAGTTTTCCTTGAATTATGGGACCCGGATCCAAAATTTCAACACTTTTTACGATTTCTCGATTTCGGCGATTTTCCCTAGTATAACGCCTTCAGAAATCCGTAAAAATTCGACGACGCCAATTCTCGATGCATTGTGACCGGTAAGCTCCCAGTAGCTGTCCCAATCAGGTTTCCTTGAGTTATGGGACCCGGATCCAAAATTTCAACACTTTTTACGATTTCTCGATTTCGGCGATTTTCCCTAGTATAATGCCTTCAGAAATCCGTAAAAATTCGCCAGATTTCGACGAAGCCAATTCTCGATGCATTGTGACCGGTAAACTCCCAGTAGCTGTCCCAATCAGGTTTCCCTGAATTATGGGACCCGGATCAAAAATTTCACCACTTTTTACGATTTCTCGATTTCGGCGATTTTCCCTAGATAATGCCTTCAGAAATCCGTAAAAATTCGACGAAGCCAATTCTCGATGCATTGTGACCGGTAAGCTCCCAGTAGCTGTCCCAATCAGTTTTCCTTGAATTATGGGACCCGGATCCAAAATTTTAACACTTTTTACGATTTCTCGATTTCGGCGATTTTCCCTAGTATAACGCCTTCAGAAATCCGTAAAAATTCGACGAAGCCAATTCTCGATGCATTGTGACCGGTAAGCTCACAGTATCTGTCCCAATCAGGTTTCCCTGAATTATGGGACCCGGATAAAAAATTTCACCACTTTTTACGATTTCTCGATTTCGGCGATTTTCCCTAGTATAATGCCTTCAGAAATCCGTAAAAATTCGACGAAGCCAATTCTCGATGCATTGTGACCGGTAAGCTCCCAGTAGCTGTCCCTATTAGGATTCCCTGAATTATGGGACCCGGATCCAAAATTTCACCACTTTTTACGATTTCTCGATTTCGGCGATTTTCCCTAGTATAACGCCTTCAGAAATCCGTAAAAATTCGACGACGCCAATTCTCGATGCATTGTGACCGGTAAGCTCCCAGTAGCTATCTCAATTAGGTTTCCCTGAATTATGGGACCCAGATCCAAAATTTCAACACTTTTTACGATTTCTCGATTTCGGCGATTTTCCCTAGTATAATGCCTTCAGAAATCCGTAAAAATTCGCAAGATTTCGACGAAGCCAATTCTCGAAGCATTGTGACCGGTAATCTCCCAGTAGCTGTCCCAATCAGGTTTCCCTGAATTATGGGACCCGGATCAAAAATTTCACCACTTTTTACGATTTCTCGATTTCGGCGATTTTTCCTAGTATAATGCCTTCAGAAATCCGTAAAAACTCTCCAGATTTCGACGAAGCCAATTCTCGATTCATTGTGACCGGTAAGCTCCCAGTAGCTGTCCAAATCAGGTTTCCCTGAATTATGGGACCCGGATCAGAAATTTCACCACTTTTTACGATTTCTCGATTTCGGCGATTTTCCCTAGTATAATGCCTTCAGAAATCCGTAAAAATTCGCCAGATGTCGACGAAGCCAATTCTCGATGCATTGTGACCGGTAAACTCCCAGTAGCTGTCCCAATCAGGTTTCCCTGAATTATGGGACCCGGATCAAAAATTTCACCACTTTTTACGTTTTCTCGATTTCGGCGATTTTCCCTAGATAATGCCTTCAGAAATCCGTAAAAATTCGACGAAGCCAATTCTCGATGCATTGTGACCGGTAAGCTCCCAGTAGCTGTCCCAATCAGTTTTCCTTGAATTATGGGACCCGGATCCAAAATTTCAACACTTTTTACGATTTCTCGATTTCGGCGATTTTCCCTAGTATAACGCCTTCAGAAATCCGTAAAAATTCGACGACGCCAATTCTCGATGCATTGTGACCGGTAAGCTCCCAGTAGCTGTCCCAATCAGGTTTCCTTGAGTTATGGGACCCGGATCCAAAATTTCAACACTTTTTACGATTTCTCGATTTCGGCGATTTTCCCTAGTATAATGCCTTCAGAAATCCGTAAAAATTCGCCAGATTTCGACGAAGCCAATTCTCGATGCATTGTGACCGGTAAACTTCCAGTAGCTGTCCCAATCAGGTTTCCCTGAATTATGGGACCCGGATCAAAAATTTCACCACTTTTTACGATTTCTCGATTTCGGCGATTTTTCCTAGTATAATGCGTTCAGAAATCCGTAAAAATTCGTCGAAGCCAATTCTCGATGCATTGTGACCGGTAAGCTCCCAATATCTGTCCCAATCAGGTTTCCCTGAATTATGGGACCCGGATCAAAAATTTCACCACTTTTTACGATTTCTCGATTTCGGCGATTTTCCCTAGATAATGCCTTCAAAAATTCGTAAAAATTCGACGAAGCCAATTCTCGATGCATTGTGACCGGTAAGCTCCCAGTAGCTGTCCCAATCAGGTTTCCCTGAATTATGGGACCCGGATCAAAAATTTCACCACTTTTTACGATTTCTCGATTTCGGCGATTTTCCCTAGATAATGCCTTCAGAAATCCGTAAAAATTCGACGAAGCCAATTCTCGATGCATTGTGACCGGTAAGCTCCCAGTATCTTTCCCAATCAAGTTTCCCTGAATTATGGGACCCGGATCAAAAATTTCACCACTTTTTACGATTTCTCGATTTCGGCGATTTTCCCTAGATAATGCCTTCAGAAATCCGTAAAAATTCGACGAAGCCAATTCTCGATGCATTGTGACCGGTAAGCTCCCAGTAGCTGTCCCAATCAGGTTTCCCTGAATTATGGGACCCGGATCCAAAATTTCACCACTTTTTACGATTTCTCGATTTCGGCGATTTTTCCTTGTATAATGCCTTCAGAAATCCGTAAAAATTCGTCGAAGCCAATTCTCGATGCATTGTGACCGGTAAGCTCCCAGTAGCTGTCCCAATCAGGTTTCCCTTAATTATGGGACTCGGATCAAAAATTTCACCACTTTTTACGATTTCTCGATTTCGGCGATTTTCCCTAGATAATGCCTTCATAAATCCGTAAAAATTCGACGAAGCCAATTCTCGATGCATTGTGACCGGTAAGCTCCCAGTAGCTGTCCCAATCAGGTTTCCCTGAATTATGGGACCCGGATCAAAAATTTCACCACTTTTTACGATTTCTCGATTTCGGCGATTTTCCCTAGATAATGCCTTCAAAAATCCGTAAAAATTCGACGAAGCCAATTCTCGATGCATTGTGACCGGTAAGCTCCCAGTAGCTGTCCCAATCAGGTTTCCCTGAATTATGGGACCCGGATCAAAAATTTCACCACTTTTTACGATTTCTCGATTTCGGCGATTTTCCCTAGATAATGCCTTCAGAAATCCGTAAAAATTCGACGAAGCCAATTCTCGATGCATTGTGACCGGTAAGCTCCCAGTAGCTGTCCCAATCAGGTTTCCCTGAATTATGGGACCCGGATCAAAAATTTCACCACTTTTTACGATTTCTCGATTTCGGCGATTTTCCCTAGATAATGCCTTCAGAAATCCGTAAAAATTCGACGAAGCCAATTCTCGATGCATTGTGACCGGTAAGCTCCCAGTATCTTTCCCAATCAGGTTTCCCTGAATTATGGGACCCGGATCAAAAATTTCACCACTTTTTACGATTTCTCGATGTCGGCGATTTTCCCTAGATAATGCCTTCAGAAATCCGTAAAAATTCGACGAAGCCAATTCTCGATGCATTGTGACCGGTAAGCTCCCAGTAGCTGTCCCAATCAGGTTTCCTTGAATTATGGGACCCGGATTCAAAATTTCACCACTTTTTACGATTTCTCGATTTCGGCGATTTTCCCTAGTATAACTCCTTCAGAAATCCGTAAAAATTCGACGACGCCAATTCTCGATGCATTGTGCCCGGTAAGCTCCCAGTAGCTATCTCAATTAGGTTTCCCTGAATTATGGGACCCAGATCCAAAATTTCAACACTTTTTACGATTTCTCGATTTCGGCGATTTTCCCTAGTATAATGCCTTCAGAAATCCGTAAAAATTCGCCAGATTTCGACGAAGCCAATTCTCGAAGCATTGTGACCGGTAATCTCCCAGTAGCTGTCCCAATCAGGTTTCCCTGAATTATGGGACCCGGATCAAAAATTTCACCACTTTTTACGATTTCTCGATTTCGGCGATTTTCCCTAGATAATGCCTTCAGAAATCCGTAAAAATTCGACGAAGCCAATTCTCGATGCATTGTGACCGGTAAGCTCCCAGTAGCTATCCCAATCAGGTTTCTTTGAATTATGGGACCCGGATAAAAAATTTCACCACTTTTTACGATTTCTCGATTTCGGCGATTTTCCCTAGTATAATGCCTTCAGAAATCCGTAAAAATTCATCGAAACCAATTCTCGATGCATTGTGACCGGTAAGCTCCCAGTAGCTGTCCCAATCAGGTTTCCCTTAATTATGGAACTCGGATCCAAAATTTCACCACTTTTTACGATTTCTCGATTTCGGCGATTTTTCCTAGTATAATGCCTTCAGAAATCCGTAAAAATTCGTCGAAGCCAATTCTCGATGCATTGTGACCGGTAAGCTCCCAGTAGCTGTCCCAATCAGGTTTCCCTTAATTATGGGACTCGGATCAAAAATTTCACCACTTTTTACGATTTCTCGATTTCGGCGATTTTTCCTAGTATAATGCCTTCAGAAATCCGTAAAAACTCTCCAGATTTCGACGAAGCCAATTCTCGATGCATTGTGACCGGTAAGCTCCAAGTAGCTGTCCAAATCAGGTTTCCCTGAATTATGGGACCCGGATCAGAAATTTCACCACTTTTTACGATTTCTCGATTTCGGCGATTTTCCCTAGTATAATGCCTTCAGAAATCCGTAAAAATTCGCCAAATGTCGCCGAAGCCAATTCTCGATGCATTGTGACCGGTAAACTCCCAGTAGCTGTCCCAATCAGGTTTCCCTGAATTATGGGACCCGGATCAAAAATTTCACCACTTTTTACGATTTCTCGATTTCGGCGATTTTCCCTAGATAATGCCTTCAGAAATCCGTAAAAATTCGACGAAGCCAATTCTCGATGCATTGTGACCGGTAAGCTCCCAGTAGCTGTCCCAATCAGTTTTCCTTGAATTATGGGACCCGGATCCAAAATTTCAACACTTTTTACGATTTCTCGATTTCGGCGATTTTCCCTAGTATAAAGCCTTCAGAAATCCGTAAAAATTCGACGACGCCAATTCTCGATGCATTGTGACCGGTAAGCTCCCAGTAGCTGTCCATATCAGGTTTCCTTGAGTTATGGGACCCGGATCCAAAATTTCAACACTTTTTACGATTTCTCGATTTCGGCGATTTTCCCTAGTATAATGCCTTCAGAAATCCGTAAAAATTCGCCAGATTTCGACGAAGCCAATTCTCGATGCATTGTGACCGGTAAACTCCCAGTAGCTGTCCCAATCAGGTTTCCCTGAATTATGGGACCCGGATCAAAAATTTCACCACTTTTTACGATTTCTCGATTTCGGCGATTTTCCCTAGATAATGCCTTCAGAAATCCGTAAAAATTCGAAGAAGCCAATTCTCGATGCATTGTGACCGGTAAGCTTCCAGTAGCTGTCCCAATCAGTTTTCCTTGAATTATGGGACCCGGATCCAAAATTTCAACACTTTTTACGATTTCTCGATTTCGGCGATTTTCCCTAGTATAATGCCTTCAGAAATCCGTAAAAATTCGACGACGCCAATTCTCGATGCATTGTGACCGGTAAGCTCCCAGTAGCTGTCCCAATCAGGTTTCCTTGAGTTATGGGACCCGGATCCAAAATTTCAACACTTTTTACGATTTCTCGATTTCGGCGATTTTTCCTAGTATAATGCGTTCAGAAATCCGTAAAAATTCGTCGAAGCCAATTCTCGATGCATTGTGACCGGTAAGCTCCCAGTATCTGTCCCAATCAGGTTTCCCTGAATTATGGGACCCGGATCAAAAATTTCACCACTTTTTACGATTTCTCGATTTCGGCGATTTTTCTTAGAATAATGCGTTCAGAAATCCGTAAAAATTCGTCGAAGCCAATTCTTGATGCATTGTGACCGGTAAGCTCCCAGTATCTGTCCCAATCAGGTTTCCCTGAATTATGGGACCCGGATCAAAAATTTCACCACTTTTTACGATTTCTCGATTTCGGTGATTTTCCCTAGATAATGCCTTCAGAAATCCGTAAAAATTCGACGAAGCCAATTCTCGATGCATTGTGACCGGTAAGCTCCCAGTAGCTGTCCCAATCAGGATTCCCTAAATTATGGGACCCGGATCCAAAATTTCACCACTTTTTACGATTTCTCGATTTCGGCGATTTTCCCTAGTATAACGCCTTCAGAAATCCGTAAAAATTCGACGATGCCAATTCTCGATGCATTGTGACCGGTAAGATCCCAGTAGCTGTCCCAATCAGGTTTCACTGAATTACGGGACCCGGATCCAAAATTTCAACACTTTTTACGATTTCTCGATTTCGGCGATTTTCCCTAGTATAATGCCTTCAGAAATCCGTAAAAACTCGCCAGATTTCGACGAAGCCAATTCTCGATGCATTGTGACCGGTAAGCTCCCAGTAGCTGTCCCAATCAGGTTTCCCTAAATTATGGGACCTGGATCAAAAATTTCACCACTTTTTACGATTTCTCGATTTCGGCGATTTTCCCTAGATAATGACTTCAGAAATCCGTAAAAATTTGACGAAGCCAATTCTCGATGCATTGTGACCGGTAAGCTCCCAGTAGTTGTCCCAATCATGTTTCCCTGAATTATGGGACCCGGATCCAAAATTTCACCACTTTTTACGATTTCTCGATTTCGGCGATTTTTCCTAGTATAATGCCTTCAGAAATCCGTAAAAATTCGTCGAAGCCAATTCTCGATGCATTGTGACCGGTAAGCTCCCAGTAGCTGTCCCAATCAGGTTTCCTTGAATTATGGGACCCGGATAAAAAATTTCACCACTTTTTACGATTTCTCGATTTCGGCGATTTTCCCTAGTATAATGCCTTCAGAAATCCGTAAAAATTCATCGAAACCAATTCTCGATGCATTGTGACCGGTAAGCTCCCAGTAGCTGTCCCAATCAGGTTTCCCTTAATTATGGGACCCGGATCCAAAATTTCACCACTTTTTACGATTTCTCGATTTCGGCGATTTTCCCTAGTATAACGCCTTCAGAAATCCGTAAAAATTCGACGATGCCAATTCTCGATGCATTGTGACCGGTAAGATCCCAGTAGCTGTCCCAATCAGGTTTCACTGAATTACGGGACCCGGATCCAAAATTTCAACACTTTTTACGATTTCTCGATTTCGGCGATTTTCCCTAGTATAATGCCTTCAGAAATCCGTAAAAACTCGCCAGATTTCGACGAAGCCAATTCTCGATGCATTGTGACCGGTAAGCTCCCAGTAGCTGTCCCAATCAGGTTTCCCTAAATTATGGGACCTGGATCAAAAATTTCACCACTTTTTACGATTTCTCGATTTCGGCGATTTTCCCTAGATAATGACTTCAGAAATCCGTAAAAATTTGACGAAGCCAATTCTCGATGCATTGTGACCGGTAAGCTCCCAGTAGTTATCCCAATCATGTTTCCCTGAATTATGGGACCCGGATCCAAAATTTCACCACTTTTTACGATTTCTCGATTTCGGCGATTTTTCCTAGTATAATGCCTTCAGAAATCCGTAAAAATTCGTCGAAGCCAATTCTCGATGCATTGTGACCGGTAAGCTCCCAGTAGCTGTCCCAATCAGGTTTCCTTGAATTATGGGACCCGGATAAAAAATTTCACCACTTTTTACGATTTCTCGATTTCGGCGATTTTCCCTAGTATAATGCCTTCAGAAATCCGTAAAAATTCATCGAAACCAATTCTCGATGCATTGTGACCGGTAAGCTCCCAGTAGCTGTCCCAATCAGGTTTCCCTTAATTATGGGACTCGGATCCAAAATTTCACCACTTTTTACGATTTCTCGATTTCGGCGATTTTTCCTAGTATAATGCCTTCAGAAATCCGTAAAA
This sequence comes from Excoecaria cochinchinensis, assembly GCA_947683425.1. Lineage (NCBI taxonomy): Eukaryota > Viridiplantae > Streptophyta > Magnoliopsida > Malpighiales > Euphorbiaceae > Excoecaria > Excoecaria cochinchinensis. Next base: position 573,708 of record CANTUQ010000252.1, read on the forward strand.
ATTCGTCGAAGCCAATTCTCGATGCATTGTGAGCGGTAAGCTCCCAGTAGCTGTCCCAATCAGGTTTCCCTTAATTATGGGACTCGGATCAAAAATTTCACCACTTTTTACGATTTCTCGATTTCGGCGATTTTTCCTAGTATAATGCCTTCAGAAATCCGTAAAAACTCTCCAGATTTCGACGAAGCCAATTCTCGATGCATTGTGACCGGTAAGCTCCAAGTAGCTGTCCAAATCAGGTTTCCCTGAATTATGGGACCCGGATCAGAAATTTCACCACTTTTTACGATTTCTCGATTTCGGCGATTTTTCCTAGTATAATGCCTTCAGAAATCCGTAAAAATTCGCCAGATGTCGCCGAAGCCAATTCTCGATGCATTGTGACCGGTAAACTCCCAGTAGCTGTCCCAATCAGGTTTCCCTGAATTATGGGACCCGGATCAAAAATTTCACCACTTTTTACGATTTCTCGATTTCGGCGATTTTCCCTAGATAATGCCTTCAGAAATCCGTAAAAATTCGACGAAGCCAATTCTCGATGCATTGTGACCGGTAAGCTCCCAGTAGCTGTCCCAATCAGTTTTCCTTGAATTATGGGACCCGGATCCAAAATTTCAACACTTTTTACGATTTCTCGATTTCGGCGATTTTCCCTAGTATAACGCCTTCAGAAATCCGTAAAAATTCGACGACGCCAATTCTCGATGCATTGTGACCGGTAAGCTCCCAGTAGCTGTCCCAATCAGGTTTCCTTGAGTTATGGGACCCGGATCCAAAATTTCAACACTTTTTACGATTTCTCGATTTCGGCGATTTTCCCTAGTATAATGCCTTCAGAAATCCGTAAAAATTCGCCAGATTTCGACGAAGCCAATTCTCGATGCATTGTGACCGGTAAACTCCCAGTAGCTGTCCCAATCAGGTTTCCCTGAATTATGGGACCCGGATCAAAAATTTCACCACTTTTTACGATTTCTCGATTTCGGCGATTTTCCCTAGATAATGCCTTCAGAAATCCGTAAAAATTCGACGAAGCCAATTCTCGATGCATTGTGACCGGTAAGCTCCCAGTAGCTGTCCCAATCAGTTTTCCTTGAATTATGGGACCCGGATCCAAAATTTCAACACTTTTTACGATTTCTCGATTTCGGCGATTTTCCCTAGTATAACGCCTTCAGAAATCCGTAAAAATTCGACGACGCCAATTCTCGATGCATTGTGACCGGTAAGCTCCCAGTAGCTGTCCCAATCAGGTTTCCTTGAGTTATGGGACCCGGATCCAAAATTTCAACACTTTTTACGATTTCTCGATTTCGGCGATTTTTCCTAGTATAATGCGTTCAGAAATCCGTAAAAATTCGTCGAAGCCAATTCTCGATGCATTGTGACCGGTAAGCTCCCAGTATCTGTCCCAATCAGGTTTCCCTGAATTATGGGACCCGGATCAAAAATTTCACCACTTTTTACGATTTCTCGATTTCGGCGATTTTTCTTAGAATAATGCGTTCAGAAATCCGTAAAAATTCGTCGAAGCCAATTCTTGATGCATTGTGACCGGTAAGCTCCCAGTATCTGTCCCAATCAGGTTTCCCTGAATTATGGGACCCGGATCAAAAATTTCACCACTTTTTACGATTTCTCGATTTCGGCGATTTTCCCTAGATAATGCCTTCAGAAATCCGTAAAAATTCGACGAAGCCAATTCTCGATGCATTGTGACCGGTAAGCTCCCAGTAGCTGTCCCAATCAGGATTCCCTGAATTATGGGACCCGGATCCAAAATTTCACCACTTTTTACGATTTCTCGATTTCGGCGATTTTCCCTAGTATAACGCCTTCAGAAATCCGTAAAAATTCGACGATGCCAATTCTCGATGCATTGTGACCGGTAAGATCCCAGTAGCTGTCCCAATCAGGTTTCACCGAATTACGGGATCCGGATCCAAAATTTCAACACTTTTTACGATTTCTCGATTTCGGCGATTTTCCCTAGTATAATGCCTTCAGAAATCCGTAAAAACTCGCCAGATTTCGACGAAGCCAATTCTCGATGCATTGTGACCGGTAAGCTCCCAGTAGCTGTCCCAATCAGGTTTCCCTAAATTATGGGACCTGGATCAAAAATTTCACCACTTTTTACGATTTCTCGATTTCGGCGATTTTCCCTAGATAATGACTTCAGAAATCCGTAAAAATTCGACGAAGCCAATTCTCGATGCATTGTGACCGGTAAGCTCCCAGTAGTTGTCCCAATCATGTTTCCCTGAATTATGGGACCCGGATCCAAAATTTCACCACTTTTTACGATTTCTCGATTTCGGCGATTTTTCCTAGTATAATGCCTTCAGAAATCCGTAAAAATTCGTCGAAGCCAATTCTCGATGCATTGTGACCGGTAAGCTCCCAGTAGCTGTCCCAATCAGGTTTCCCTGAATTATGGGACCCGGATCAAAAATTTCACCACTTTTTACGATTTCTCGATTTCGGCGATTTTCCCTAGTATAATGGCTTCAGAAATCCGTAAAAATTCATCGAAACCAATTCTCGATGCATTGTGACCGGTAAGCTCCCAGTAGCTGTCCCAATCAGGTTTCCCTTAATTATGGGACTCGGATCCAAAATTTCACCACTTTTTACGATTTCTCGATTTCGGCGATTTTTCCTAGTATAATGCCTTCAGAAATCCGTAAAAATTCGTCGAAGCCAATTCTCGATGCATTGTGAGCGGTAAGCTCCCAGTAGCTGTCCCAATCAGGTTTCCCTTAATTATGGGACTCGGATCAAAAATTTCACCACTTTTTACGATTTCTCGATTTCGGCGATTTTTCCTAGTATAATGCCTTCAGAAATCCGTAAAAACTCTCCAGATTTCGACGAAGCCAATTCTCGATGCATTGTGACCGGTAAGCTCCAAGTAGCTGTCCAAATCAGGTTTCCCTGAATTATGGGACCCGGATCAGAAATTTCACCACTTTTTACGATTTCTCGATTTCGGCGATTTTCCCTAGTATAATGCCTTCAGAAATCCGTAAAAATTCGCCAGATGTCGCCGAAGCCAATTCTCGATGCATTGTGACCGGCAAACTCCCAGTAGCTGTCCCAATCAGGTTTCCCTGAATTATGGGACCCGGATCAAAAATTTCACCACTTTTTACGATTTCTCGATTTCGGCGATTTTCCCTAGATAATGCCTTCAGAAATCCGTAAAAATTCGACGAAGCCAATTCTCGATGCATTGTGACCGGTAAGCTCCCAGTAGCTGTCCCAATCAGTTTTCCTTGAATTATGGGACCCGGATCCAAAATTTCAACACTTTTTACGATTTCTCGATTTCGGCGATTTTCCCTAGTATAACGCCTTCAGAAATCCGTAAAAATTCGACGACGCCAATTCTCGATGCATTGTGACCGGTAAGCTACCAGTAGCTGTCCCAATCAGGTTTCCTTGAGTTATGGGACCCGGATCCAAAATTTCAACACTTTTTACGATTTCTCGATTTCGGCGATTTTCCCTAGTATAATGCCTTCAGAAATCCGTAAAAATTCGCCAGATTTCGACGAAGCCAATTCTCGATGCATTGTGACCGGTAAACTCCCAGTAGCTGTCCCAATCAGGTTTCCCTGAATTATGGGACCCGGATCAAAAATTTCACCTCTTTTTACGATTTCTCGATTTCGGCGATTTTCCCTAGATAATGCCTTCAGAAATCCGTAAAAATTCGACGAAGCCAATTCTCGATGCATTGTGACCGGTAAGCTCCCAGTAGCTGTCCCAATCAGTTTTCCTTGAATTATGGGACCCGGATCCAAAATTTCAACACTTTTTACGATTTCTCGATTTCGGCGATTTTCCCTAGTATAACGCCTTCAGAAATCCGTAAAAATTCGACGACGCCAATTCTCGATGCATTGTGACCGGTAAGCTCCCAGTAGCTGTCCCAATCAGGTTTCCTTGAGTTATGGGACCCGGATCCAAAATTTCAACACTTTTTACGATTTCTCGATTTCGGCGATTTTTCCTAGTATAATGCGTTCAGAAATCCGTAAAAATTCGTCGAAGCCAATTCTCGATGCATTGTGACCGGTAAGCTCCCAGTATCTGTCCCAATCAGGTTTCCCTGAATTATGGGACCCGGATCAAAAATTTCACCACTTTTTATGATTTCTCGATTTCGGCGATTTTTCTTAGAATAATGCGTTCAGAAATCCGTAAAAATTCGTCGAAGCCAATTCTTGATGCATTGTGACCGGTAAGCTCCCAGTATCTGTCCCAATCAGGTTTCCCTGAATTATGGGACCCGGATCAAAAATTTCACCACTTTTTACGATTTCTCGATTTCGGCGATTTTCCCTAGATAATGCCTTCAGAAATCCGTAAAAATTCGACGAAGCCAATTCTCGATGCATTGTGACCGGTAAGCTCCCAGTAGCTGTCCCAATCAGGATTCCCTGAATTATGGGACCCGAATCCAAAATTTCACCACTTTTTACGATTTCTCGATTTCGGCGATTTTCCCTAGTATAACGCCTTCAGAAATCCGTAAAAATTCGACGATGCCAATTCTCGATGCATTGTGACCGGTAAGATCCCAGTAGCTGTCCCAATCAGGTTTCACTGAATTACGGGACCCGGATCCAAAATTTCAACACTTTTTACGATTTCTCGATTTCGGCGATTTTCCCTAGTATAATGCCTTCAGAAATCCGTAAAAACTCGCCAGATTTCGACGAAGCCAATTCTCGATGCATTGTGACCGGTAAGCTCCCAGTAGCTGTCCCAATCAGGTTTCCCTAAATTATGGGACCTGGATCAAAAATTTCACCACTTTTTACGATTTCTCGATTTCGGCGATTTTCCCTAGATAATGACTTCAGAAATCCGTAAAAATTCGACGAAGCCAATTCTCGATGCATTGTGACCGGTAAGCTCCCAGTAGGTGTCCCAATCATGTTTCCCTGAATTATGGGACCCGGATCCAAAATTTCACCACTTTTTACGATTTCTCGATTTCGGCGATTTTTCCTTGTATAATGCCTTCAGAAATCCGTAAAAATTCGTCGAAGCCAATTCTCGATGCATTGTGACCGGTAAGCTCCCAGTAGCTGTCCCAATCAGGTTTCCCTGAATTATGGGACCCGGATCAAAAATTTCACCACTTTTTACGATTTCTCGATTTCGGCGATTTTCCCTAGATAATGCCTTCAGAAATCCGTAAAAATTCGACGAAGCCAATTCTCAATGCATTGTGACCGGTAAGCTCCCAGTAGCTGTCCCAATCAGGTTTCCCTGAATTATGGGACCCGGATCAAAAATTTCACCACTTTTTACGATTTCTCGATTTCGGCGATTTTCCCTAGATAATGCCTTCAGAAATCCGTAAAAATTCGACGAAGCCAATTCTCGATGCATTGTGACCGGTAAGCTCCCAGTAGCTATCCCAATCAGGTTTCTTTGAATTATGGGACCCGGATAAAAAATTTCACCACTTTTTACGATTTCTCGATTTCGGCGATTTTCCCTAGTATAATGCCTTCAGAAATCCGTAAAAATTCGACGAAGCCAATTCTCGATGCATTGTGACCGGTAAGCTCCCAGTAGCTGTCCCTATCAGGATTCCCTGAATTATGGGACCCGGATCCAAAATTTCACCACTTTTTACGATTTCTCGATTTCGGCGATTTTCCCTAGTATAACGCCTTCAGAAATCCGTAAAAATTCGACGACGCCAATTCTCGATGCATTGTGACCGGTAAGCTCCCAGTAGCTATCTCAATTAGGTTTCCCTGAATTATGGGACCCAGATCCAAAATTTCAACACTTTTTACGATTTCTCGATTTCGGCGATTTTCCCTAGTATAATGCCTTCAGAAATCCGTAAAAATTCGCCAGATTTCGACGAAGCCAATTCTCGAAGCATTGTGACCGGTAATCTCCCAGTAGCTGTCCCAATCAGGTTTCCCTGAATTATGGGACCCGGATCAAAAATTTCACCACTTTTTACGATTTCTCGATTTCGGCGATTTTTCCTAGTATAATGCCTTCAGAAATCCGTAAAAACTCTCCAGATTTCGACGAAGCCAATTCTCGATGCATTGTGACCGGTAAGCTCCCAGTAGCTGTCCAAATCAGGTTTCCCTGAATTATGGGACCCGGATCAGAAATTTCACCACTTTTTACGATTTCTCGATTTCGGCGATTTTCCCTAGTATAATGCCTTCAGAAATCCGTAAAAATTCGCCAGATGTCGACGAAGCCAATTCTCGATGCATTGTGACCGGTAAACTCCCAGTAGCTGTCCCAATCAGGTTTCCCTGAATTATGGGACCCGGATCAAAAATTTCACCACTTTTTACGATTTCTCGATTTCGGCGATTTTCCCTAGATAATGCCTTCAGAAATCCGTAAAAATTCGACGAAGCCAATTCTCGATGCATTGTGACCGGTAAGCTCCCAGTAGCTGTCCCAATCAGTTTTCCTTGAATTATGGGACCCGGATCCAAAATTTCAACACTTTTTACGATTTCTCGATTTCAGCGATTTTCCCTAGTATAACGCCTTCAGAAATCCGTAAAAATTCGACGACGCCAATTCTCGATGCATTGTGACCGGTAAGCTCCCAGTAGCTGTCCCAATCAGGTTTCCTTGAGTTATGGGACCCGGATCCAAAATTTCAACATTTTTTACGATTTCACGATTTCGGCGATTTTCCCTAGTATAATGCCTTCAGAAATCCGTAAAAATTCGCCAGATTTCGACGAAGCCAATTCTCGATGCATTGTGACCGGTAAACTCCCAGTAGCTGTCCCAATCAGGTTTCCCTGAATTATGGGACCCGGATCAAAAATTTCACCACTTTTTACGATTTCTCGATTTCGGCGATTTTCCCTAGTATAACGCCTTCAGAAATCCGTAAAAATTCGACGACGCCAATTCTCGATGCATTGTGACCGGTAAGCTCCCAGTAGCTATCTCAATTAGGTTTCCCTGAATTATGGGACCCAGATCCAAAATTTAAACACTTTTTACGATTTCTCGATTTCGGCGATTTTCCCTAGTATAATGCCTTCAGAAATCCGTAAAAATTCGCCAGATTTCGACGAAGCCAATTCTCGATGCATTGTGACCGGTAAACTCCCAGTAGCTGTCCCAATCAGGTTTTCCTGAATTATGGGACCCGGATCAAAAATTTCACCACTTTTTACGATTTCTCGATTTCGGCGATTTTTCCTAGTATAATGCGTTCAGAAATCCGTAAAAATTCGTCGAAGCCAATTCTCGATGCATTGTGATCGGTAAGCTCCCAGTATCTGTCCCAATCAGGTTTCCCTGAATTATGGGACCCGGATCAAAAATTTCACCACTTTTTACGATTTCTCGATTTCGGCGATTTTCCCTAGATAATGCCTTCAGAAATCCGTAAAAATTCGACGAAGCCAATTCTCGATGCATTGTGACCGGTAAGCTCCCAGTAGCTGTCCCAATCAGGTTTCCCTGAATTATGGGACCCGGATCAAAAATTTCACCACTTTTTACGATTTCTCGATTTCGGCGATTTTCCCTAGATAATGCCTTCAGAAATCCGTAAAAATTCGACGAAGCCAATTCTCGATGCATTGTGACCGGTAAGCTCCCAGTAGCTGTCCCAATCAGGTTTCCCTGAATTATGGGACCCGGATCAAAAATTTCACCACTTTTTACGATTTCTCGATTTCGGCGATTTTCCCTAGATAATGCCTTCAGAAATCCGTAAAAATTCGACGAAGCCAATTCTCGATGCATTGTGACCGGTAAGCTCCCAGTATCTTTCCCAATCAGGTTTCCCTGAATTATGGGACCCGGATCAAAAATTTCACCACTTTTTACGATTTCTCGATTTCGGCGATTTTCCCTAGATAACGCCTTCAGAAATCCGTAAAAATTCGACGAAGCCAATTCTCGATGCATTGTGACCGGTAAGCTCCCAGTAGCTGTCCCAATCAGGTTTCCCTGAATTATGGGACCCGGATCCAAAATTTCACCACTTTTTACGATTTCTCGATTTCGGCGATTTTCCCTAGTATAACGCCTTCAGAAATCCGTAAAAATTCGACGACGCCAATTCTCGATGCATTGTGACCGGTAAGCTCCCAGTAGATATCTCAATTAGGTTTCCCTGAATTATGGGACCCAGATCCAAAATTTAAACACTTTTTACGATTTCTCGATTTCGGCGATTTTCCCTAGTATAATGCCTTCAGAAATCCGTAAAAATTCGCCAGATTTCGACGAAGCCAATTCTCGAAGCATTGTGACCGGTAATCTCCAAGTAGCTGTCCCAATCAGGTTTCCCTGAATTATGGGACCCGGATCAAAAATTTCACCACTTTTTACGATTTCTCGATTTCGGCGATTTTCCCTAGATAATGCCTTCAGAAATCCGTAAAAATTCGACGAAGCCAATTCTCGATGCATTGTGACCGGTAAGCTCCCAGTAGCTGTCCCAATCAGGTTTCCCTGAATTATGGGACCCGGATCAAAAATTTCACCACTTTTTACGATTTCTCGATTTCGGCGATTTTCCCTAGATAATGCCTTCAGAAATCCGTAAAAATTCGACGAAGCCAATTCTCGATGCATTGTGACCGGTAAGCTCCCAGTAGCTATCCCAATCAGGTTTCTTTGAATTATGGGACCCGGATAAAAAATTTCACCACTTTTTACGATTTCTCGATTTCGGCGATTTTCCCTAGTATAACGCCTTCAGAAATCCGTAAAAATTCGACGACGCCAATTCTCGATGCATTGTGACCGGTAAGCTCCCAGTAGCTATCTCAATTAGGTTTCCCTGAATTATGGGACCCAGATCCAAAATTTCAACACTTTTTACGATTTCTCGATTTCGGCGATTTTCCCTAGTATAATGCCTTCAGAAATCCGTAAAAATTCGCCAGATTTCGACGAAGCCAATTCTCGAAGCATTGTGACCGGTAATCTCCCAGTAGCTGTCCCAATCAGGTTTCCCTGAATTATGGGACCCGGATCAAAAATTTCACAACTTTTTACGATTTCTCGATTTCGGCGATTTTTCCTAGTATAATGCCTTCAGAAATCCGTAAAAACTCTCCAGATTTCGACGAAGCCAATTCTCGATGCATTGTGACCGGTAAGCTCCCAGTAGCTGTCCAAATCAGGTTTCCCTGAATTATGGGACCCGGATCAGAAATTTCACCACTTTTTACGATTTCTCGATTTCGGCGATTTTCCCTAGTATAATGCCTTCAGAAATCCGTAAAAATTCGCCAGATGTCGACGAAGCCAATTCTCGATGCATTGTGACCGGTAAACTCCCAGTAGCTGTCCCAATCAGGTTTCCCTGAATTATGGGACCCGGATCAAAAATTTCACCACTTTTTACGATTTCTCGATATCGGCGATTTTCCCTAGATAATGCCTTCAGAAATCCGTAAAAATTCGACGAAGCCAATTCTCGATGCATTGTGACCGGTAAGCTCCCAGTAGCTGTCCCAATCAGTTTTCCTTGAATTATGGGACCCAGATCCAAAATTTCAACACTTTTTACGATTTCTCGATTTCGGCGATTTTCCCTAGTATAACGCCTTCAGAAATCCGTAAAAATTCGACGACGCCAATTCTCGATGCATTGTGACCGGTAAGCTCCCAATAGCTGTCCCAATCAGGTTTCCTTGAGTTATGGGACCCGGATCCAAAATTTCAACACTTTTTACGATTTCTCGATTTCGGCGATTTTCCCTAGTATAATGCCTTCAGAAATCCGTAAAAATTCGCCAGATTTCGACGAAACCAATTCTCGATGCATTGTGACCGGTAAACTCCCAGTAGCTGTCCCAATCAGGTTTCCCTGAATTATGGGACCCGGATCAAAAATTTCACCACTTTTTACGATTTCTCGATTTCGGCGATTTTTCCTAGTATAATGCGTTCAGAAATCCGTAAAAATTCGTCGAAGCCAATTCTCGATGCATTGTGACCGGTAAGCTCCCAGTATCTGTCCCAATCAGGTTTCCCTGAATTATGGGACCCGGATCAAAAATTTCACCACTTTTTACGATTTCTCGATTTCGGCGATTTTCCCTAGATAATGCCTTCAAAAATCCGTAAAAATTCGACGAAGCCAATTCTCGATGCATTGTGACCGGTAAGCTCCCAGTAGCTGTCCCAATCAGGTTTCCCTGAATTATGGGACCCGGATCAAAAATTTCACCACTTTTTACGATTTCTCGATTTCGGCGATTTTCCCTAGATAATGCCTTCAGAAATCCGTAAAAATTCGACGAAGCCAATTCTCGATGCATTGTGACCGGTAAGCTCCCAGTAGCTGTCCCAATCAGGTTTCCCTGAATTATGGGACCCGGATCAAAAATTTCACCACTTTTTACGATTTCTCGATTTCGGCGATTTTCCCTAGATAATGCCTTCAGAAATCCGTAAAAATTCGACGAAGCCAATTCTCGATGCATTGTGACCGGTAAGCTTCCAGTATCTTTCCCAATCAGGTTTCCCTGAATTATGGGACCCGGATCAAAAATTTCACCACTTTTTACGATTTCTCGATTTCGGCGATTTTCCCTAGATAATGCCTTCAGAAATCCGTAAAAATTCGACGAAGCCAATTCTCGATGCATTGTGACCGGTAAGCTCCCAGTAGCTGTCCCAATCAGGTTTCCCTGAATTATGGGACCCGGATCCAAAATTTCACCACTTTTTACGATTTCTCGATTTCGGCGATTTTCCCTAGTATAACGCCTTCAGAAATCCGTAAAAATTCGACGACGCCAATTCTCGATGCATTGTGACCGGTAAGCTCCCAGTAGCTATCTCAATTAGGTTTCCCTGAATTATGGGACCCAGATCCAAAATTTCAACACTTTTTACGATTTCTCGATTTCGGCGATTTTCCCTAGTATAATGCCTTCAGAAATCCGTAAAAATTCGCCAGATTTCGACGAAGCCAATTCTCGAAGCATTGTGACCGATAATCTCCCAGTAGCTGTCCCAATCAGGTTTCCCTGAATTATGGGACCCGGATCAAAAATTTCACCATTTTTTACGATTTCTCGATTTCGGCGATTTTTCCTAGTATAATGCCTTCAGAAATCCGTAAAAACTCTCCAGATTTCGACGAAGCCAATTCTCGATGCATTGTGACCGGTAAGCTCCCAGTAGCTGTCCAAATCAGGTTTCCCTGAATTATGGGACCCGGATCAGAAATTTCACCACTTTTTACGATTTCTCGATTTCGGCGATTTTCCCTAGTATAATGCCTTCAGAAATCCGTAAAAATTCGCCAGATGTCGACGAAGCCAATTCTCGATGCATTGTGACCGGTAAACTCCCAGTAGCTGTCCCAATCAGGTTTCCCTGAATTATGGGACCCGGATCAAAAATTTCACCACTTTTTACGATTTCTCGATTTCGGCGATTTTCCCTAGATAATGCCTTCAGAAATCCGTAAAAATTCGACGAAGCCAATTCTCGATGCATTGTGACCGGTAAGCTCCCAGTAGATGTCCCAATCAGTTTTCCTTGAATTATGGGACCCGGATCCAAAATTTCAACACTTTTTACGATTTCTCGATTTCGGCGATTTTCCCTAGTATAACGCCTTCAGAAATCCGTAAAAATTCGACGACGCCAATTCTCGATGCATTGTGACCGGTAAGCTCCCAGTAGCTGTCCCAATCAGGTTTCCTTGAGTTATGGGACCCGGATCCAAAATTTCAACACTTTTTACGATTTCTCGATTTCGGCGATTTTCCCTAGTATAATGCCTTCAGAAATCCGTAAAAATTCGTCAGATTTCGACGAAGCCAATTCTCGATGCATTGTGACCGGTAAACTCCCAGTAGCTGTCCCAATCAGGTTTCCCTGAATTATGGGACCCGGATCAAAAATTTCACCACTTTTTACGATTTCTCGATTTCGGCGATTTTCCCTAGTATAATGCCTTCAGAAATCCGTAAAAATTCATCGAAACCAATTCTCGATGCATTGTGACCGGTAAGCTCCCAGTAGCTGTCCCAATCAGGTTTCCCTGAATTATGAGACCCGGATCCAATATTTCAACACTTTTTACGATTTCTCGACTTCGGCGATTTTCCCTATTATAATGCCTTCAGAAATACGTAAAAATTCGCTAGATTTCGACGAAACCAATTCTCGATGTATTGTAACCGGTAAGCTCCCAGTAGCTGTCCCAATTCGGTTTCCCTGAACTATGGGACCCGGATCAAAAATTTCACCACTTTTTACGATTTCTCGATTTCGGTGATTTTCCCTAGTATAATGCCTTCAGAAATCCTTAAAAATTCGACGAAGCCAATTCTCGATACATTGTGAACGGTAAGCTCCTAGTAGCTGTCTCAATCAGGTTTCCCTGAATTATGGGACCCGGATCAAAAATTTCACCACTTTTTACGATTTCTCGATTTCGGCGATTTTCCGTAGTATAATGCCTTCAGAAATCCGTAAAAATTCGATGAAGCCAATTCTAGAAGCATTGTGACCGGTAAGCTCCCAGTAGCTGTCCCAATCAGGTTTCCCTTAATTATGGGACTCGGATCCAAAATTTCACCACTTTTTACGATTTCTCGATTTCGGCGATTTTTCCTAGTATAATGCCTTCAGAAATCCGTAAAAACTCTCCAGATTTCGACGAAGCCAATTCTCGATGCATTGTGACCGGTAAGCTCCAAGTAGCTGTCCAAATCAGGTTTCCCTGAATTATGGGACCCGAATCAGAAATTTCACCACTTTTTACGATTTCTCGATTTCGGCGATTTTCCCTAGTATAATGCCTTCAGAAATCCGTAAAAATTCGCCAGATGTCGCTGAAGCCAATTCTCGATGCATTGTGATCGGTAAACTCCCAGTAGCTGTCCCAATCAGGTTTCCCTGAATTATGGGACCCGGATCAAAAATTTCACCACTTTTTACGATTTCTCGATTTCGGCGATTTTCCCTAGATAATGCCTTCAGAAATCCGTAAAAATTCGACGAAGCCAATTCTCGATGCATTGTGACCGGTAAGCTCCCAGTAGCTGTCCCAATCAGTTTTCCTTGAATTATGGGACCCGGATCCAAAATTTCAACACTTTTTACGATTTCTCGATTTCGGCGATTTTCCCTAGTATAACGCCTTCAGAAATCCGTAAAAATTCGACGACGCCAATTCTCGATGCATTGTGACCGGTAAGCTCCCAGTAGCTGTCCCAATCAGGTTTCCTTGAGTTATGGGACCCGGATCCAAAATTTCAATACTTTTTACGATTTCTCGATTTCGGCGATTTTCCCTAGTATAATGCCTTCAGAAATCCGTAAAAATTCGCCAGATTTCGACGAAGCCAATTCTCGATGCATTGTGACCGGTAAACTCCCAGTAGCTGTCCCAATCAGGTTTCCCTGAATTATGGGACCCGGATCAAAAATTTCACCACTTTTTACGATTTCTCGATTTCGGCGATTTTCCCTAGATAATGCCTTCAGAAATCCGTAAAAATTCGACGAAGCCAATTCTCGATGCATTGTGACCGGTAATCTCCCAGTAGCTGTCCCAATCAGTTTTCCTTGAGTTATGGGACCCGGATCCAAAATTTCAACACTTTTTACGATTTCTCGATTTCGGCGATTTTCCCTAGTATAACGCCTTCAGAAATCCGTAAAAATTCGACGACGCCAATTCTCGATGCATTGTGACCGGTAAGCTCCCAGTAGCTGTCCCAATCAGGTTTCCTTGAGTTATGGGACCCGGATCCAAAATTTCAACACTTTTTACGATTTCTCGATTTCGGCGATTTTTCCTAGTATAATGCGTTCAGAAATCCGTAAAAATTCGTCGAAGCCAATTCTCGATGCATTGTGACCGGTAAGCTCCCAGTATCTGTCCCAATCAGGTTTCCCTGAATTATGGGACCCGGATCAAAAATTTCACCACTTTTTACGATTTCTCGATTTCGGCGATTTTTCTTAGAATAATGCGTTCAGAAATCCGTAAAAATTCGTCGAAGCCAATTCTTGATGCATTGTGACCGGTAAGCTCCCAGTATTTTTTTCCAATCAGGTTTCCCTGAATTATGGGACCCGGATCAAAAATTTCACCACTTTTTACGATTTCTCGATTTCGGCGATTTTCCCTAGATAATGCCTTCAGAAATCCGTAAAAATTCGACGAAGCCAATTCTCGATGCATTGTGACCGGTAAGCTCCCAGTAGCTGTCCCAATCAGGATTCCCTGAATTATGGGACCCGGATCCAAAATTTCACCACTTTTTACGATTTCTCGATTTCGGCGATTTTCCCTAGTATAACGCCTTCAGAAATCCGTAAAAATTCGACGATGCCAATTCTTGATGCATTGTGACCGGTAAGATCCCAGTAGCTGTCCCAATCAGGTTTCACTGAATTACGGGACCCGGATCCAAAATTTCAACACTTTTTACGATTTCTCGATTTCGGCGATTTTCCCTAGTATAATGCCTTCAGAAATCCGTAAAAACTCGCCAGATTTCGACGAAACCAATTCTCGATGCATTGTGACCGGTAAGCTCCCAGTAGCTGTCCCAATCAGGTTTCCCTAAATTATGGGACCTGGATCAAAAATTTCACCACTTTTTACGATTTCTCGATTTCGGCGATTTTCCCTAGATAATGACTTCAGAAATCCGTAAAAATTCGACGAAGCCAATTCTCGATGCATTGTGACCGGTAAGCTCCCAGTAGTTATCCCAATCATGTTTCCCTGAATTATGGGACCCGGATCCAAAATTTCACCACTTTTTACGATTTCTCGATTTCGGCGATTTTTCCTAGTATAATGCCTTCAGAAATCCGTAAAAATTCGTCGAAGCCAATTCTCGATGCATTGTGACCGGTAAGCTCCCAGTAGCTGTCCCAATCAGGTTTCCCTGAATTATGGGACCCGGATCAAAAATTTCACCACTTTTTACGATTTCTCGATTTCGGCGATTTTCCCTAGATAATGCCTTCAGAAATCCGTAAAAATTCGACGAAGCCAATTCTCAATGCATTGTGACCGGTAAGCTCCCAGTAGCTATCCCAATCAGGTTTCCCTGAATTATGGGATCCGGATCAAAAATTTCACCACTTTTTACGATTTCTCGATTTCGGCGATTTTCCCTAGATAATGCCTTCAGAAATCCGTAAAAATTCGACGAAGCCAATTCTCGATGCATTGTGACCGGTAAGCTCCCAGTAGCTATCCCAATCAGGTTTCTTTGAATTATGGGACCCGGATAAAAAATTTCACCACTTTTTACGATTTCTCGATTTCGGCGATTTTCCCTAGTATAACGCCTTCAGAAATCCGTAAAAATTCGACGACGCCAATTCTCGATGCATTGTGACCGGTAAGCTCCCAGTAGCTATCTCAATTAGGTTTCCCTGAATTATGGGACCCAGATCCAAAATTTCAACACTTTTTACGATTTCTCGATTTCGGCGATTTTCCCTAGTATAATGCCTTCAGAAATCCGTAAAAATTCGCCAGATTTCGACGAAGCCAATTCTCGAAGCATTGTGACCGGTAATCTCCCAGTAGCTGTCCCAATCAGGTTTCCCTGAATTATGGGACCCGGATCAAAAATTTCACCACTTTTTACGATTTCTCGATTTCGGCGATTTTTCCTAGTATAATGCCTTCAGAAATCCGTAAAAACTCTCCAGATTTCGACGAAGCCAATTCTCAATGCATTGTGACCGGTAAGCTCCCAGTAGCTGTCCAAATCAGGTTTCCCTGAATTATGGGACCCGGATCAGAAATTTCACCACTTTTTACGATTTCTCGATTTCGGCGATTTTCCCTAGTATAATGCCTTCAGAAATCCGTAAAAATTCGCCAGATGTCGACGAAGCCAATTCTCGATGCATTGTGACCGGTAAACTCCCAGTAGCTGTCCCAATCAGGTTTCCCTGAATTATGGGACCCGGATCAAAAATTTCACCACTTTTTACGATTTCTCGATATCGGCGATTTTCCCTAGATAATGCCTTCAGAAATCCGTAAAAATTCGACGACGCCAATTCTCGATGCATTGTGACCGGTAAGCTCCCAGTAGCTGTCCCAATCAGTTTTCCTTGAATTATGGGACCCGGATCCAAAATTTCAACACTTTTTACGATTTCTCGATTTCGGCGATTTTCCCTAGTATAACGCCTTCAGAAATCCGTAAAAATTCGACGACGCCAATTCTCGATGCATTGTGACCGGTAAGCTCCCAATAGCTGTCCCAATCAGGTTTCCTTGAGTTATGGGACCCGGATCCAAAATTTCAACACTTTTTACGATTTCTCGATTTCGGCGATTTTCCCTAGTATAATGCCTTCAGAAATCCGTAAAAATTCGCCAGATTTCGACAAAACCAATTCTCGATGCATTGTGACCGGTAAACTCCCAGTAGCTGTCCCAATCAGGTTTCCCTGAATTATGGGACCCGGATCAAAAATTTCACCACTTTTTACGATTTCTCGATTTCGGCGATTTTTCCTAGTATAATGCGTTCAGAAATCCGTAAAAATTCGTCGAAGCCAATTCTCGATGCATTGTGACCGGTAAGCTCCCAGTATCTGTCCCAATCAGGTTTCCCTGAATTATGGGACCCGGATCAAAAATTTCACCACTTTTTACGATTTCTCGATTTCGGCGATTTTCCCTAGATAATGCCTTCAGAAATCCGTAAAAATTCGACGAAGCCAATTCTCGATGCATTGTGACCGGTAAGCTCCCAGTAGCTGTCCCAATCAGGTTTCCCTGAATTATGGGACCCGGATCAAAAATTTCACCACTTTTTACGATTTCTCGATTTCGGCGATTTTCCCTAGATAATGCCTTCAGAAATCCGTAAAAATTCGACGAAGCCAATTCTCGATGCATTGTGACCGGTAAGCTTCCAGTATCTTTCCCAATCAGGTTTCCCTGAATTATGGGACCCGGATCAAAAATTTCACCACTTTTTACGATTTCTCGATTTCGGCGATTTTCCCTAGATAATGCCTTCAGAAATCCGTAAAAATTCGACGAAGCCAATTCTCGATGCATTGTGACCGGTAAGCTCCCAGTAGCTGTCCCAATCAGGTTTCCCTGAATTATGGGACCCGGATCCAAAATTTCACCACTTTTTACGATTTCTCGATTTCGGCGATTTTCCCTAGTATAACGCCTTCAGAAATCCGTAAAAATTCGACGACGCCAATTCTCGATGCATTGTGACCGGTAAGCTCCCAGTAGCTATCTCAATTAGGTTTCCCTGAATTATGGAACCCAGATCCAAAATTTCAACAGTTTTTACGATTTCTCGATTTCGGCGATTTTCCCTAGTATAATGCCTTCAGAAATCCGTAAAAATTCGCCAGATTTCGACGAAGCCAATTCTCGAAGCATTGTGACCGATAATCTCCCAGTAGCTGTCCCAATCAGGTTTCCCTGAATTATGGGACCCGGATCAAAAATTTCACCATTTTTTACGATTTCTCGATTTCGGCGATTTTTCCTAGTATAATGCCTTCAGAAATCCGTAAAAACTCTCCAGATTTCGACGAAGCCAATTCTCGATGCATTGTGACCGGTAAGCTCCCAGTAGCTGTCCAAATCAGGTTTCCCTGAATTATGGGACCCGGATCAGAAATTTCACCACTTTTTACGATTTCTCGATTTCGGCGATTTTCCCTAGTATAATGCCTTCAGAAATCCGTAAAAATTCGCCAGATGTCGACGAAGCCAATTCTTGATGCATTGTGACCGGTAAACTCCCAGTAGCTGTCCCAATCAGGTTTCCCTGAATTATGGGACCCGGATCAAAAATTTCACCACTTTTTACGATTTCTCGATTTCGGCGATTTTCCCTAGATAATGCCTTCAGAAATCCGTAAAAATTCGACGAAGCCAATTCTCGATGCATTGTGACCGGTAAGCTCCCAGTAGCTGTCCCAATCAGTTTTCCTTGAATTATGGGACCCGGATCCAAAATTTCAACACTTTTTACGATTTCTCGATTTCGGCGATTTTCCCTAGTATAACGCCTTCAGAAATCCGTAAAAATTCGACGACGCCAATTCTCGATGCATTGTGACCGGTAAGCTCCCAGTAGCTGTCCCAATCAGGTTTCCTTGAGTTATGGGACCCGGATCCAAAATTTCAACACTTTTTACGATTTCTCGATTTCGGCGATTTTCCCTAGTATAATGCCTTCAGAAATCCGTAAAAATTCGCCAGATTTCGACGAAGCCAATTCTCGATGCATTGTGACCGGTAAACTCCCAGTAGCTGTCCCAATCAGGTTTCCCTGAATTATGGGACCCGGATCAAAAATTTCACCACTTTTTACGATTTCTCGATTTCGGCGATTTTCCCTAGTATAATGCCTTCAGAAATCCGTAAAAATTCATCGAAACCAATTCTCGATGCATTGTGACCGGTAAGCTCCCAGTAGCTGTCCCAATCAGGTTTTCCTGAATTATGAGACCCGGATCCAATATTTCAACACTTTTTACGATTTCTCGACTTCGGCGATTTTCCCTATTATAATGCCTTCAGAAATACGTAAAAATTCGCTAGATTTCGACGAAACCAATTCTCGATGTATTGTAACCGGTAAGCTCCCAGTAGCTGTCCCAATTCGGTTTCCCTGAACTATGGGACCCGGATCAAAAATTTCACCACTTTTTACGATTTCTCGATTTCGGTGATTTTCCCTAGTATAATGCCTTCAGAAATCCTTAAAAATTCGACGAAGCCAATTCTCGATACATTGTGAACGGTAAGCTCCTAGTAGCTGTCTCAATCAGGTTTCCCTGAATTATGGGACCCGGATCAAAAATTTCACCACTTTTTACGATTTCTCGATTTCGGCGATTTTCCGTAGTATAATGCCTTCAGAAATCCGTAAAAATTCGATGAAGCCAATTCTAGAAGCATTGTGACCGGTAAGCTCCCAGTAGCTGTCCCAATCAGGTTTCCCTTAATTATGGGACTCGGATCCAAAATTTCACCACTTTTTACGATTTCTCGATTTCGGCGATTTTCCCTAGTATAATGCCTTAAAAAATCCGTAAAAATTTGACGAAACGAATTCTCGATGCATTGTGACCGGTAAGCTCCAAGTAGCTGTCCCAATCAGGTTTTCCTGAATTATGGGACCCGGATCCAAAATTTCATCACTTTTTAAGATTTCTCGATTTCGGCGATTTTTCCTAGTATAATGCCTTCAGAAATCCGTAAAAATTCGCCAAATTTCGACGAAGCCAATTCTCGATGTATTGTGACCGGTAAGCTCCAAGTAGCTGTCCCAATCAGGTTTCGCTTAATTATGGGATCCGGATCCAATATTTCACCACTTTTTACGATTTCTCGATTTCGGCGATTTTCCCTAGTATAATTCATTCAGAAATCCGTAAAAATTCGCCAGATTCCGACGAAGCCAATTCTCGATGCATTGTGACCGGTAAGCTCCCAGTAGATTTCCCAATCAGGCTTCCTTAAATTATGGGATCCGGATAAAAAATTTCACCACTTTTAACGATTTCTCGATTTCGGCGATTTTCCCTAGTATAATGCCTTCAGAAATCCGTAAAAATTCGCCAGATCCCGACGAAGTCAATTTTCAATGCATTGTGACCGGTAAACTCCCAGTAAATGTCCCAATCAGGTTTCCCTTAATTATGGGACCCGGATCAAAAATTTCACCAATTTTTACGATTTCTCGATTTCAGAGATTTTCCCTAGTATAATGCCTTCAGAAATCCGTAAAAATTCGACGAAGCCAATTCTCGATGCATTGTGACCGGTAAGCTCCCAGTAGCTGTCCCAATCAGGTTTCGCTGAATTATGGGACCCGAATAAAAAATTTAACCACTTTTTACGATTTCTCGATTTCGGCGATTTTTCCTAGTATAATGCCTTCAGAAATCCGTAAAAATTCGACGAAGCTAATTCTCGATGCATTGTGACCGGTAAGCTCCCAGTAGCTGTCCCAATCAGGTTTCCCTTAATTATGGGACCCGGATCAAAAATTTCACCACTTTTTACGATTTCTCGATTTCGACGATTTTCCCTAGTATAATGCCTTTAGAAATCCATAAAAATTCGCCAGATCCCGACGAAGCCAATTCTCAATGCATTGTGACCGATAAGCTCCCAGTAGCTGTCCCAATCAGGTTTCCCTTAATTATGGGACCCGGATTTAAAATTTCACCACTTTTTACGATTTTTCGATTTCGGAGATTTTCTCTAGTATAATGCCTTCAGAAATACGTAAAAATTCGCCAGATTTCAACGAAGCCAATTCTCGATGCATTGTGTCCGGTAAGCTCCCAGTAGCTGTCCCAATTAGGTTTCCCTGAATTATGGGACCCGGATAAAAAATTTCACCACTTTTTACGATTTCTCGATTTCGGCGATTTTCCCTAGTATAATGCCTTCAGAAATTCGTAAAAATTCGACGAAGCCAATTCTCGATGCATTTTGACCGGTAAACTCCTAGTAGCTGACCCAATCAGGTTTCATTTAATTATGGGACCCGGATAAAAAATTTCACCACTTTTTACGATTTCTCGATTTCGGCGATTTTCCCTAGTATAATGCCTTCAGAAATCCGTAAAAATTCGACGAAGCCAATTCTCGATGCATTATGACCGGTAAGCTCCCAGTAGCTGTCCCAATCAGGTTTTCCTGAATTATGGGACCCGGATCAAAAATTTTACCACTTTTTACGATATCTCGATTTCGGCGATTTTCCCTAGTATAATGCCTTCAGAAATCCGTAAAAATTCGCCAGATTCCGACGAAGCCAATTCTCCATGCATTGTGACCGGTAAGCTCCCAGTAGCTGTCCCAATCAGGTTTCCCTTAATTATGGGGCCCGGATATAAAATTTCACCACTTTTTACGATTTCTCGATTTCGGCGATTTTCTCTAGTATAATGCCTTCAGAAATTCGTAAAAATTCGCCAAATTTCGACGTAGCCAATTCTCGATGCATTGTGACCGGTAAGCTCCCAGTAGCTGTCCCAATAAGGTTTTCCTTAATTATGGGACCCGGATAAAAAATTTCACCACTTTTTACGATTTCTCGATTTCGGCGATTTCCCCTAATATAATGCCTTCAGAAGCCCGTAAAAATTCGTCAGATCACGACGAAGCCAATCCTCGACGCATTGTGACCGGCAGGCTCCCAATAGCTATTCCGATCAGGTTTTCCTGAATTATTCTACCCGGATCCAAAATTTCACCACTTTTGGCGATTTCTGGATTTCGGCAATTTCCCCTAGTATAATGCCTTCAGAAGCCCGTAAAAATTCGTCAGATCACGACGAAGCCAATCCTCGACGCATTGTGACCGGCAGGCTCCCAGTAGCTATTCCGATCAGGTTTTCCTGAATTATTAGACCCGGATCCAAAATTTCACCACTTTTGGCGATTTCTGGATTTCGGCGATTTCCCCTAGTATAATGCCTTCAGAAGCCCGTAAAAATTCGTCAGATCACGACGAAGCCAATCCTCGACGCATTGTGACCGGCAGGTTCCCAGTAGCTATTCCGATCAGGTTTTCCTGAATTATTCTACCCGGATCCAAAATTTCACCACTTTTGGCGATTTCTGGATTTCGGCGATTTCCCCTAGTATAATGCCTTCAGAAGCCCGTAAAAATTCGTCAGATCACGACGAAGCCAATCCTCGACGCATTGTGACCGGCAGGCTCCCAGTAGCTATTCCGATCAGGTTTTCCTGAATTATTCGACCCGGATCCAAAATTTCACCACTTTTGGCGATTTCTGGATTTCGGCGATTTTCCCTAGTATAATGCCTTCAGAAGCCCGTAAAAATTCGTCAGATCACGACGAAGCCAATCCTCGACGCATTGTGACCGGCAGGCTCCCAGTAGCTATTCCGATCAGGTTTTCCTGAATTATTCGACCCGGATCCAAAATTTCACCACTTTTGGCGATTTCTGGATTTCGGCGATTTCCCCTAGTATAATGCCTTCAGAAGCCCGTAAAAATTCGTCAGATCACGACGAAGCCAATCCTCGACGCATTGTGACCGGCAGGCTCCCAGTAGCTATTCCGATCAGGTTTTCCTGAATTATTCGACCCGGATCCAAAATTTCACCACTTTTGGCGATTTCTCGATTTCGGCGATTTCCCCTAGTATAATGCCTTCGGAAGCCCGTAAAAATTCGTCAGATCACGACGAAGCCAATCCTCGACGCATTGTGACCGGCGGGCTCCCAGTAGCTATTCCGATCAGGTTTTCCTGAATTATTCGACCCGGATCCAAAATTTCACCACTTTGGGCGATTTCGGCGATTTCCCCTAGTATAATGCCTTCAGAAGCCCGTAAAAATTCGTCAGATCACGACGAAGCCAATCCTCGACGCATTGTGACTGGCGGTCTCCCAGTAGCTATTCCGATCAGGTTTTCCTGAATTATTCGACCCGGATCCAAAATTTCACTACTTTTGGCGATTTCTCGATTTCGGCGATTTCCCCTAGTATAATGCTTTCAGAAGCCCGTAAAAATTCCTCAGATCACGACGAAGCCAATCCTCGACGTATTGTGACCGGCAGGCTCCCAGTAGCTATTCCGATCAGGTTTTCCTGAATTATTTGACCCGGATCCAAAATTTCACCACTTTTGGCGATTTCTCGATTTCGGCGATTTCCCCTAGTATAATGCCTTCAGAAGCCCGTAAAAATTCGTCAGATCACGACGAAGCCAATCCTCGACGCATTGTGACCGGCAGGCTCCTAGTAGCTATTCCGATCAGGTTTTCCTGAATTATTCGACCCGGATCCAAAATTTCACCACTTTTGGCGATTTCTCGATTTCGGCGATTTTCCCTAGTATAATGCCTTCGGAAGCCCGTAAAAATTCGTCAGATCACGACGAAGCCAATCCTCGACGTATTGTGACCGGCAGGCTCCCAGTAGCTATTCCGATCAGGTTTTCCTGAATTATTCGACCCGGATCCAAAATTTCACCACTTTTGGCGATTTCTCGATTTCGGCGATTTCCCCTAGTATAATGTCTTCAGAAGCCCGTAAAAATTCGTCAGATCACGACGAAGCCAATCCTCGACGCATTGTGACCGGCGGGCTCCCAGTAGCTATTCCGATTAGGTTTTCCTGAATTATTCGACCCGGATCCAAAATTTCACCACTTTGGGCGATTTCGGCGATTTCCCCTAGTATAATGGCTTCAGAAGCCCGTAAAAATTCGTCAGATCACGAAGAAGCCAATCCTCAACGCATTGTGACCGGCAGGCTCCCAGTAGCTATTCCGATCAGGTTTTCCTGAATTATTCGACCCAGATCCAAAATTTCACCACTTTTGGCGATTTCTCGATTTCGGCGATTTCCCCTAGTATAATGCCTTCAGAAGCCCGTAAAAATTCGTCAGATCACGACGAAGCCAATCCTCGACGTATTGTGACCGGCGGGCTCCCAGTAGCTATTCCGATTAGGTTTTCCTGAATTATTCGACCCGGATCCAAAATTTCACCACTTTTGGCGATTTCTCGATTTTGGCGATTTCCCCTAGTATAATGCCTTCAGAAGCCCGTAAAAATTCGTCAGATCATGACGAAGCCAATCCTCGACGCATTGTGACCGGCGGGCTCCCAGTAGCTATTTCGATCAGGTTTTCCTGAATTATTCGACCCGGATCCAAAATTTCACCACTTTTGGCGATTTCTCGATTTCGGCGATTTCCCCTAGTATAATGCCTTCGGAAGCCCGTAAAAATTCGTCAGATCACGACGAAGCCAATCCTCGACGCATTGTGACCGGCGGGCTCCCAGTAGCTATTCCGATCAGGTTTTCCTGAATTATTCGACCCGGATCCAAAATTTCACCACTTTGGGCGATTTCGGCGATTTCCCCTAGTATAATGCCTTCAGAAGCCCGTAAAAATTCGTCAGATCACGACGAAGCCAATCCTCGACGCATTGTGACTGGCGGTCTCCCAGTAGCTATTCCGATCAGGTTTTCCTGAATTATTCGACCCGGATCCAAAATTTCACTACTTTTGGCGATTTCTCGATTTCGGCGATTTCCCCTAGTATAATGCTTTCAGAAGCCCGTAAAAATTCCTCAGATCACGACGAAGCCAATCCTCGACGTATTGTGACCGGCAGGCTCCCAGTAGCTATTCCGATCAGGTTTTCCTGAATTATTCGACCCGGATCCAAAATTTCACCACTTTTGGCGATTTCTCGATTTCGGCGATTTCCCCTAGTATAATGCCTTCAGAAGCCCGTAAAAATTCGTCAGATCACGGCGAAGCCAATCCTCGACGCATTGTGACCGGCAGGCTCCCAGTAGCTATTCCGATCAGGTTTTCCTGAATTATTCGACCCGGATCCAAAATTTCACCACTTTTGGCGATTTCTCGATTTCGGCGATTTTCCCTAGTATAATGCCTTCGGAAGCCCGTAAAAATTCGTCAGATCACGACGAAGCCAATCCTCGACGTATTGTGACCGGCAGGCTCCCAGTAGCTATTCCGATCAGGTTTTCCTGAATTATTCTACCCGGATCCAAAATTTCACCACTTTTGGTGATTTCTGGATTTCGGCGATTTCCCCTAGTATAATGCCTTCAGAAGCCCGTAAAAATTCGTCAGATCACGACGAAGCCAATCCTCGACGCATTGTGACCGGCAGGCTCCCAGTAGCTATTCCGATCAGGTTTTCCTGAATTATTCGACCCGGATCCAAAATTTCACCACTTTTGGCGATTTCTGGATTTCGGCGATTTTCCCTAGTATAATGCCTTCAGAAGCCCGTAAAAATTCGTCAGATCACGACGAAGCCAATCCTCGACGCATTGTGACCGGCAGGCTCCCAGTAGCTATTCCGATCAGGTTTTCCTGAATTATTCGACCCGGATCCAAAATTTCACCACTTTTGGCGATTTCTGGATTTCGGCGATTTCCCCTAGTATAATGCCTTCAGAAGCCCGTAAAAATTCGTCAGATCACGACGAAGCCAATCCTCGACGCATTGTGACCGGCAGGCTCCCAGTAGCTATTCCGATCAGGTTTTCCTGAATTATTCGACCCGGATCCAAAATTTCACCACTTTTGGCGATTTCTCGATTTCGGCGATTTCCCCTAGTATAATGCCTTCGGAAGCCCGTAAAAATTCGTCAGATCACGACGAAGCCAATCCTCGACGCATTGTGACCGGCGGGCTCCCAGTAGCTATTCCGATCAGGTTTTCCTGAATTATTCGACCCGGATCCAAAATTTCACCACTTTGGGCGATTTCGGCGATTTCCCCTAGTATAATGCCTTCAGAAGCCCGTAAAAATTCGTCAGATCACGACGAAGCCAATCCTCGACGCATTGTGACTGGCGGTCTCCCAGTAGCTATTCCGATCAGGTTTTCCTGAATTATTCGACCCGGATCCAAAATTTCACTACTTTTGGCGATTTCTCGATTTCGGCGATTTCCCCTAGTATAATGCTTTCAGAAGCCCGTAAAAATTCCTCAGATCACGACGAAGCCAATCCTCGACGTATTGTGACCGGCAGGCTCCCAGTAGCTATTCCGATCAGGTTTTCCTGAATTATTTGACCCGGATCCAAAATTTCACCACTTTTGGCGATTTCTCGATTTCGGCGATTTCCCCTAGTATAATGCCTTCAGAAGCCCGTAAAAATTCGTCAGATCACGACGAAGCCAATCCTCGACGCATTGTGACCGGCAGGCTCCCAGTAGCTATTCCGATCAGGTTTTCCTGAATTATTCGACCCGGATCCAAAATTTCACCACTTTTGGCGATTTCTCGATTTCGGCGATTTTCCCTAGTATAATGCCTTCGGAAGCCCGTAAAAATTCGTCAGATCACGACGAAGCCAATCCTCGACGTATTGTGACCGGCAGGCTCCCAGTAGCTATTCCGATCAGGTTTTCCTGAATTATTCGACCCGGATCCAAAATTTCACCACTTTTGGCGATTTCTCGATTTCGGCGATTTCCCCTAGTATAATGTCTTCAGAAGCCCGTAAAAATTCGTCAGATCACGACGAAGCCAATCCTCGACGCATTGTGACCGGCGGGCTCCCAGTAGCTATTCCGATTAGGTTTTCCTGAATTATTCGACCCGGATCCAAAATTTCACCACTTTGGGCGATTTCGGCGATTTCCCCTAGTATAATGGCTTCAGAAGCCCGTAAAAATTCGTCAGATCACGAAGAAGCCAATCCTCAACGCATTGTGACCGGCAGGCTCCCAGTAGCTATTCCGATCAGGTTTTCCTG